>CM038671.1:90054084-90654084 GCA_021605145.1 Aegilops bicornis | reverse complement strand
TCACCTAACGGTGCATCAAGGACATAATTTTTCTGTGCAGCAATGAGGATAAACCTAAGATCACAGACTCAATCCGCATCATTGCTACTATCATCTTTCAACTTAGTTTTCTCTAGGAACATAAAAAACATAGGGAAGCTATAACGTGAGCTATTGATCTACAACATAATTTGCAAAATACTATCAGGACCAAGTTCATGATAAATTAAAGTTCAATTAATCATATTACTTAAGAACTCCCACTTAGATAGACATCCCTCTAGTCATCTAAATGATCACGTGATCCAAATCAATTAAACCATGTCTGATCATCACGTGAGATGGAATATTTTCAACGGTGAACATCACTATGTTGATCATATCTACTATATGATTCATGCTCGACCTTTCGGTCTCTAGTGTTCCGAAGCCATATCTACATATGCTAGGCTCGTCAAGTTTAACCCGAGTATTCTGCGTGTGCAAAACTGGCTTGCACCCGTTGTATGTGAACATAGAGCCTATCACACCCGATCATCACGTGGTGTCTCAGCACGAAGAACTGTAGCAATGGTGCATACTCAGGGAGAACACTTATACCTTGAAATTTAGTAAGGGATCATCTTATAATGCTACAGCCATACTAAGCAAAATAAGATGCATAAAAGATAAACATCACATGCAATCAAAATATGTGACATGATATGGCCATCATCATCTTGTGCTCATGATCTGCATCACCGAAGCTTTGTCATGATGTCCATCGCCACCGGCGCAACACCTTGATCTCCATCGTAGCATCTTTGTCGTCTCGCCAACTATTGTTACTACGACTATCGCTACCGCTTAGTGATAAAGTAAAACAATTACATGGCAATTGCATTGCATACAATAAAGCGACAACCATATGGCTCCTGCCAGTTGCCCATAACTTTTTTACAAAACATGATCATCTCATACAACAATTTATATCACATCATGCTTGACCATATCACATCACAACAAGCCCTGCAAAAACAAGTTAGACGTCCTCTACTTTGTTGTTGCAATTTTTACGTGACTGCTACGGGCTGAGCAAGAACCGTTCTTACCTACGCATCAAAACCACAATGGTTTTTCGTCAAGTATGTGTTGTTTTAACCATCAACAAGGACCGAGTGTAACCACACTCGATTCAACTAAAGTTGGAGAAACTGACACCCGCCAGCCACCTATGTGCGAAGCACGTCGGTAGAACCAGTCTTGCGTAAGCGTCTGGCGTAATCTCGGTCCGGCCGCTTCATCCAACAATACCACCGAATCAAAGTATGACATGTTGGTAAGTAGTATGACTATTATCGCCCACAACTTACTTGTGTTCTACTCGTGCATATAACATCTATGCACAAACCTGGCTCGGATGCCACTGTTGGGGAACGCAGTAATTTCAAAAATTTCATACGGACATGCAAGATCATGATGATGCATAGCAACGAGCGGGAGAGTGTTGTCCACGTACCCTCGTAGACCGTAAGAGGAAGCGTTATGAAAACGCGGGTGATGTAGTCGTACATCTTCACGATCCGACCGATCCTAGTACCGAAAGTACGGCACCTCCGTGATCTGTACACATTCGGCTCGGTGACGTCCCACGAACTCACGATCCAGCAGAGTGTCGAGGGAGAGCTTCATCAGCAGGACGGCATGATGACGGTTATGATGAAGCTACTGGCACAGGGCTTCGCCTAAGCACTACAACGATATGACAGAGGTGGATTATGGTGGAGGGGGGCACCGCACACGGCTAAGAGATCAATGATCAACTTGTGTGTCTATGGGCTGCCCCCCTCCTCCGTATATAAAGCAGTGGAGGAGGGGAGGGCCAGCCCTCCTATGGCGCACCCCATGAGGAGTCCTACTCCCACCGGGAGTAGGATCCCCCCCCTTCCCTAGTTGGACTAGGAGTGGAAGGAAGGGGGAGAGAGGGGGGAGGAAAGGTTGGCCGGCCTCCCACCCAATTTGGATTGGGATTGAGGGGGGCGCGCCCCCTCCTATGCCTCCCTCTCTTCTCTCCCACTATGGCCCAATAAGGCCCATATACCTCCCGGGGGGTTCTGGTAACCTCCTGGTACTCCGATATATGCCCGAACTCACCCGGAACCATTCTGACGTCCAAATATAGTCGTCCAATATATCAATCTTTATGTCTCGACCATTTCGAGACTCCGCGTCATGTCTGTGATCATATCCAGGACTCTGAACTACCTTCGATACATCAAAACACATAAACTCATAATAACGATCGTCACCGAACGTTAAGCGTGCGGACTACGGGTTCAAGAACAATATAGACATGACCGAGATACGTCTCCGTCCAATAACCAATAGCAGAACCTGGATGCTCATATTAGCTCCCACATATTCTATGAAGATCTTTATCGGTGAAATCGCATAACAACATACGTTGTTCCCTTTGTCATCGTATGTTACTTGCCCGAGATTCGATCGTCGGTATCTCAATACCTAGTTCAATCTCGTTATCGGCAAGTCTCTTTACTCGCTCATAATGCATCATCCCATAACTAACTCATTAGTCACATTTCTTGCAAGGATTATAGTAATGTGCATTACCGAGAGGGCCCAGAGATACCTCTCCGACAATCGGAGTGACAAATCCTAATCTCGATCTATGCCAACTCAACAAACACCTTCAAAGACACCTGTAGAGCACCTTTATAATCACCCTTTTACATCGCGACGTTTGGTAGCACACAAAGTGTTCCTCTGGTTTTCGGGAGTTGCATAATATCATAGTATGAGGAACTTCTATAAGTCGTGAAGAAAGCAGTAGCAATGAGACTGACACAATCATAATCCTAAGCTAACGGATGGGTCATGTCCATCACATAATTCTCCTAATGATGTGATCCCGTTCATCAAATGACAAACAGATGTCTATGGTTAGGAAACATAACCATCTTTGATTAACAAGGTAGTCAAGTAGAGGCATACTAGGGACTATAAGTTTTGTCTATGTATTCATGTACTAAGTTCCCGGTTAATACAATTCTAGCATGAATAATAAACATTTATCATGAATTAAGGAAATAAATAATAACTTTATTATTGCCTCTAGGGCATATTTCTTTCAGGTGCATCATCGACGGGCCAAGCATATTGAGTTGGATATTCATTTTGTTCGGGAACAGGTGGCCCTTGGCCATATTCGTGTTTTACACGTCCCTACTTCCCAACAATTTGCCGATATCATGACCAAGGGCTTGCCTACGGCATCATTTGAGGAGTTCCGGTCCAGTCTTTACGTCAACCGCGGTCCCGCTTCGACTGCCGGGGGGTGTTGAGTATATGTGTTATGTGCATATTGTGTATTGGGCCCGCCTCCTAGTTCCTTATATAGTTGAGGTCCCTGGCCCACCTTTGTACATCATATATACGTGCCTATGCACGAAGAACAATACATCATGCAATCATAATCTCTCACATACACCACCGATTGACACCTCTGCATTGACCCGTTCCACTCATCGACCTACATGACTAGCCCGGCTGCGAGCCAACATACTTCATCGAGAACACCTACGAGAAGGGACCTCGACATGCACTGTTCACACCCCAGGCCGGTGTGGAACGAGATGCAATCTTCCTCGACTTCTCCGGCACGACACGACATCGACACTTCGTCATCACGAGGGACGCCTTCAAGCGACATATTATCGTCGACACGCTATTGCAACGCCATCGCCGACACATCATCGCCAAGGTCTTTATTAACATGGTCTTCATCAACATCTTCGTCAACACACCTCCGCTGCCTCGTCCACAAGATGGACACCTAGCGTCCTCTGACAGACTTTTTTGCAAGACGCGACCTCGACGATAGCAATGACCACGTCACGACGACGGTATCGACCGTGTCATCACCGACGGCACGACTGCATCAACACGTTGTCACTACAGTGACAACCCTTTTTTACATGGCCACACGGTTCTGGCAAAACCGATGTGTGCTCGATGGCCTTCCTCCGGTCTTGGAAAAACCGGTGGATTCATCGCCAATGGCACCCTCTGACATCCGCAAGGTGCACCGTCCATGTCTGCAGCTCCATCATAGCACATTTTTTTGCGCCTCCGGCTTTGTGCGGCTTCATCATCCACGACGACCACACCATCGACCACAAGTACCTCGACCACAGCTACATCACCATGATCAACATTAATGGCTACGTCTACAGCAACTCATCGGCAACCACTCCAGTCAACAGCTCCGCCTCGTCACTTGCGTCCATGACACTCCCGCTGTGACTGCAGGAGGGAATGAAGGAGAAGACAGGGAAGGCACTAGGAGGGGACGCAGTCACCTCCCTAGGTGCCGACCCATTAGCCATTAGAGACACAGTTTATGATGGTGCAGCGGAGAGGACGGCAGAAGTGCAAGACTTCAAATTTAGTCGCAATCGTCCGCTTCACTCCCGGTACGACTGAGGGAGAATGTTAGAATATAAATATGTTTTAAGATAGAGATAAGGAGATAGAGATATAATAGCTTTAACCATGTACAACTTGCCCTCTACTCCAAGTCTCTCTCCCTTATATTGTACTCTATATATATATATATATATATATATATATATATATATATATATATATATATATATATATATATATATATCCCACACTTGGGTCGGATCAACACAATAATACAACAATCATCCTACATTTTCCACAGTAATCACCAATGAGCAAGACAACAGCGACTCCGGCGAGGACGACGAGGATGAGGACGCCATGCCCTTGCTGATCTACGTGTCTCGCGAGAAGCGGAGGTCGTCGACTCACCACTTCAAAGCGGGGGCACTCAACGTCCTTGTGAGCACCTACTCATTGATCAAAAAGTACTTTCGTGTGTTTTTGCCAGAGTTGATCTTGTCTTACATTGTTCTTGTCCTTGTTACACAATGCAGCTCTGTGTGTCGAGCCTAATGAGCAACTCGCCGTACGTGATGGTGCTGGACTGTGACATGTACTGCAACAGCCGGAGCTCCATCCTGGAGGCCATGTGCTTCCACCTCGACGGCCCCCGCCGCGCTGACCTTGCCTTCGTGCAGTTCCCTCAGATGTCCCACAACCTCAGCAGCAGCGACATCTACGCCAATGAGCTTAGGTCCATCTTCTGGGTAAGATAAGAAGACCAATCGACCATGCATTGCATTAGTCATCTTCTCAAAATTTTGAAGTAATCTTGGTGCATGGTGCAGACGCGGTGGAAAGGCTTGGACGGGTCCGGGGCCCGATCCTCTCCGGCACCGGCTTCTGCGCCAAGAGAGACGCTGTCTATGGTGCCCGGCCGGTCAGCTCACAAGATCAGTTCTCCGGTGTGGAGGTCAGCGGGCTGAAGAGAAGGTTTGGCGTCTCCAATGGTCACATAGCATCGCTGCGCCGATCCGGGACCGGGAACACTATCGTTGCAGGTGATGTTCTCCCACAGGATGCGGAGTTGGTGGCTTCCTATGCGTACGAGACGGGCACCGAAAGGGGCGAGGAGGTCGCATTATCATCCTATGAAGCGGAGTATATTGCAGCTGCAACCGCGGCAGGTCAAGCTGTGTGGCTAGAAAGGATTGTTAGAGTTAAACACGACAAGGCTATAAGTGCGTGTCCTTGCATGTACGTGTATATTTGAGTCCGTGTAGGTTTCTAACAATACACCGAATAGGACTAGTGCTAGTTGTTTTAGCTAGTATATAGACCCATGTACCCTGTAACAATTGTACCGTGGAGATCAAACAAAGCAATAAAGTGCAGCCTTTTGGCTAACTCGGCGAGTTTGCGTATTGTGTTCCGGCGACTTGACCTACGCTAGCTAGCTAGACACGAGAATTCATCCACCAGGGTGCTTGCCTGCTTGTTTACTATTGTACGTGCGCTTCTCCGTCAAAGCAGCTGGAAGTAATCGGCTGTAACTTGTACGTCGCTGCGTATTGTCGAAAAGTACTCGACAACAGCATCGTCAAGGTCGGACCTGTGCTAAAAATTGGTATCAGAGCAAGGTTGATCTTCTAGTAAGGGAGGATCATGGCGGACGACGAGAAGACCAAGCAGCTGGCAGAGTACTCCGGTGCGGCTAAAATAATTGTGATGAAGTGTTGAAAGAAGGAAATTATAAAGTGATTCACAATAGCTCCTTGAATGAAAAGAATGATTGCAATGATGTTATTATAAATTCAAAATTGTGATGAAGTGTTGAAAAAAGGAAATTATAAAGTGATTCACAATAGCTCCTTGAATGAAAAGAATGATTGCAATGATGTTATTATAAATTGTATTAATGTCAATTGTGTTAATGATATGCAAAACCCTAATCTTGGCGATGCTAATTTTACTATGTCTACTACTTGTTGCAATGATCATGATTCGGGTGATTCTTCTTATGATCTTGAAAATTTATTTAAGCCCCATGATGAATATGAGATTGAAAACAATGTTTGCAATAATATTAAAAGTGGGTTTGGAAGAGTGTCAACTTTAGATCCCACATATTTGGAGAATGTTCAGTCTTATGAAATTTTTGATAAAAGTGGGTTTGGAGAGGTCATTATTTTAGTTAATGTTAATCCCACTATTTTTAGAAGAGTGTCAACTTTGCATGCATGTGGATCATGTTGATAATATGTTATGTGATAGCTATTTTGTTGAATTTGCTTATGATCCTACATGTAATTATTATGAGAGAGGAAAATATGGTTGTAGAAATTTTCATGTTACTAAATTACCTCTCTTCATGCTCGAGATTGCTATCGTCTCTTTCTTTTTCCTTGCATATGCTAGTTTTTGCTTGCCTTGATAATTTGTTTGATTATAAAATGCCTATGCATAGGAAGTATGTTATACTTATATGCGTTTGTCATGTGTTTTATGATGCTCTCTTTGTGCTTCAATTCTTCTCTTTTATGTGAGCATCATTAAATCTCAATGCCTAGCTAAAAGGCTTTAAAGAAAAGCGCTTGTTGGGAGAACACCCAATATTTTTCCTTGCTGTTTTGAAATAAAAATACCCAATTATACCTATGTTTAGATGTCTTTTTGTGGTTTAAATTAGTGTTTGTGCCAAGCAAGGCCTTTGGGTTGATTTTGGGTGAAAGTTGATTTGATCTTGCTGAAAAACAGAAACTTATGCACTCACAAAAATAGTTTTCAGAAATCACATAAATGTGCTGTTGAGTAGATTATTTTTGCAGAAGATTAATATACAAATTACCCAGGTTTTCCTAATTTCTCAAGATTTTTGGAGTTACAGAAGTATTCGAAATACCCAGATTCCTACAGACTGTTCTGTTTTTGACAGATTCTGTTTTCTTTGCATTGTGTGATTGTTTTGATGATTCTATGGTTTTCATTTATGAGTTTTTGTCATAAAAAAGTTGGAATATAGTAGATATAATGCAAAAATAAAATATGAATAGGTTTGCAACAGTACTTATAGTAGTGGTTTGCTTTCTTATACTAACGGATCTCACGAAGGTTTTGTTGAGTTCTGTGTGATTAAAGTTTTCAAGTTTTGGGTGATCTTACGATGGATGAAGGAATAAGGATTAGCAAAAGGCTAAGCTTGGGGAAGCCTGAGGCACCCCAAGATAATATTCAAGAAGTAGCAAGCAACTAAGCTTGGGGATGCCCGAGTGGCATCCCCGCTTTCTTCTAACAACCAGCGGTATTTTACTTGAAGCTATATTTTTATTCGTCACATATTATGAGTTTTGCTTGGAGCGTCTTGTATGTTATGAGTCTTTTCTTTTTTTTCTTTGTGTTCTAAGACTTGAATCCTTGCTAAACACACCTTTTTGAGAGAGCCCAAAATTATGTTATGATTGCTCCTATGCTTCACTTAAATTTTTAGAGCCATGGATTTGCTCTAGTGCTTCATTTATATCTTTTTTAGCACGGTGTGCTTTGTTATTTTTGAAGAAATGCTCTCATGCTTCACTTAGATTTATTTGGGAGTTAGTAAAATGTTCAGAAATTCTCTCTTGCTTCACTTAGATTATTTTGAGAGAAAGAAAAAAAATTATGCGCATGTTCTTCACTTATATTTGTTTGAGCTTATCAAAAGCAGCATATAAAAATAGTCCCAAAGTGATAGATATCCAAGGAGGATATAATAAAAACTTTCATGAAGATCATTGGACAAAATAAACTTTACTCTTAGTAATGGTTTTGAGATATGACGATATAATATGTGAGTCATGTTGATGAGTAATTGTGCTTTAGTAAGAATATTGATGTTAAGGTTTGTGATTCCCGATGCAAGCGTGAAAGTCAATAGTTATGCAATGAAATTTATATCCTACTTATGGTGCATTATTCGGTGTTGCTTATGCTTAATGCTTGGGCACGGGATTTTTCGCTTTTTGGTTGGTCCCTTCTCAATCTTTTTGCTAGCCTTCATTTTGCAGTAAGTATGATCACTACTTGTGCATCCAAAACCCTTTAAACCAGTTTTGCCTTATAAGTCCACTATACCTACCTATATGCAGTATTTCCATGCCGTTCTAAGCAAATTTGCATGTGCCATCTCAAATTTTCAAAATAAATTTCTCTTTTTTGTGCTCTACCGCTCGCGAGGTGGTGAAGGGTGGCCAATATTTTCCATGATAGATGTGTTATTCTCACGATGAGTGTTTATTCACTTGTCATTGCATGAGAGTACGACAAAGGTATTAGGGATGCTCAGTCCTGAAATAAAAAATGAATTTACTTTATGTTATCAAATAATAAATTCCTTGGAAAGTGTTGGTATGGAGGGCAACCGTGGATTCGACTAGCCATGGAAAGTGAAAGTAAGGTGGAAAAAGGAATAAACTTTATTTTCTGTTTGGGAACCGCCTATGATGTATCTAGCATGGAAAAGTCCATATTTATGGAGTTTCTTCATGCGTTTTTACACCGATATGACCCATACGACAGTGCCACAAGTATGTTGCACTATCATTATCAACTTTGTATCTCTTGGCATCAATATTATGAATATGTGTATCACTATGATCAAGATTCAATAAACCATCAACATTGGGTGTATGACCATAGAAGGTTTTATTCATGTAAATAGAATAACAATTTATTCTCTATCTTAGATGAATAATCGTATCACAATAAACATGATCTAATCATATTTATGCTCAACACAGACACCAAACAACATTTATTTAGGTTTCAACACTAATCTCGAAAATATAGGGAGTGTGCGATGATAATCATATCAATCTTGGAACTACTTCCGACACACATCGTCACTTCACCCTCAACTAGTCTCTGTTTATTCTGTAACTCCTGTTTCGAGTTACTAATCTTAGCAACCGAACAACTATCAAATACCCAGGGGCTACTATAAACACTAGTAAGGTACACATCAATAACCTGTATATCAAGTGTTCACTTCGCCATCCTTCTTATCCACCAAATATTCAGGGCATTTCCACTTCCAGTGACCATTTCCTTTGCAGTAGAAGCACTCAGTTTCAGGCTTTGGTCCAGCTTTGGGCTTCTTCACGGGAGTGACAACTTGCTTGCCATTCTACTTGAAGTTCCCTTTCTTTCCCTTTGCCCTTTTCTTGAAACTAGTGGTCTTGTCAATCATCAACACTTGATGCTCTTTCTTGATTTCTACCTTCGTTGATTTCAGCATCACGAAGAGCTCGGGAATCGTTTTCGTCATCCCTTGCATACTATAATTCATCACGAAGTTCCAGTAACTTGGTGATGGTGAATAGAGAACTTTGTCAATCACTATTTTATTTGGAAGATTAACTCCCACTTGATTCAAGCGATTGTAGTACCCAGACAATCTGAGAACATGCTCACTGCTTGAGCTATTCTCCTCCATCTTTTAGCTATAGAACTTGTTAGAGACTTCATATCTCTTAACTCGGGTATTTGCTTGAAATACTAACTTCAACTCTTGGAACATCTCATATGGTCCACGACGTTCAAAAACGTCTTTGAAGTCACAATTCTAAGCCGTAAAGCATGGTGCACTAAACTATCAAGTAGTCATCATATTAAGCTAGCCAAATGTTCACAACGTCTACATCTGCTCCTGCAATAGTTTTGTCACCTAACGGTGCATCAAGGACATAATTTTTCTGTGCAGCAATGAGGATAAACCTAAGATCACAGACTCAATCCGCATCATTGCTACTATCATCTTTCAACTTAGTTTTCTCTAGGAACATAAAAAACATAGGGAAGCTATAACGCGAGCTATTGATCTACAACATAATTTGCAAAATACTATCAGGACCAAGTTCATGATAAATTAAAGTTCAATTAATCATATTACTTAAGAACTCCCACTTAGATAGACATCCCTCTAGTCATCTAAATGATCACGTGATCCAAATCAATTAAACCATGTCTGATCATCACGTGAGATGGAATAGTTTTCAACGGTGAACATCACTATGTTGATCATATCTACTATATGATTCATGCTCGACCTTTCGGTCTCTAGTGTTCCGAAGCCATATCTGCATATGCTAGGCTCGTCAAGTTTAACCTTAGTATTCTGCGTGTGCAAAACTGGCTTGCACCCGTTGTATGTGAACATAGAGCCTATCACACCCGATCATCACGTGGTGTCTCAGCACGAAGAACTGTAGCAATGGTGCATACTCAGGGAGAACACTTATACCTTGAAATTTAGTAAGGGATCATCTTATAATGCTACAGCCGTACTAAGCAAAATAAGATGCATAAAAGATAAACATCACATGCAATCAAAATATGTGACATGATATGGCCATCATCATCTTGTGCTCATGATCTGCATCACCAAAGCTTTGTCATGATGTCCATCGCCACCGGCGCAACACCTTGATCTCCATCGTAGCATCTTTGTCGTCTCGCCAAC
The DNA here is from genome assembly GCA_021605145.1 of Aegilops bicornis. Taxonomy (NCBI): domain Eukaryota; kingdom Viridiplantae; phylum Streptophyta; class Magnoliopsida; order Poales; family Poaceae; genus Aegilops; species Aegilops bicornis. The sequence goes on along the minus strand of CM038671.1, from coordinate 90,643,202 downwards.
TATTGTTACTACGACTATCGCTACCGCTTAGTGATAAAGTAAAACAATTACATGGCAATTGCATTGCATACAATAAAGCGACAACCATATGGCTCCTGCCAGTTGCCGATAACTTTTTTACAAAACATGATCATCTCATACAACAATTTATATCACATCATGCTTGACCATATCACATCACAGCAAGCCCTCCAAAAACAAGTTAGACGTCCTCTACTTTGTTGTTGCAATTTTTACGTGGCTGCTACGGGCTGAGCAAGAACCGTTCTTACCTACGCATCAAAACCACAATGATTTTTCGTCAAGTATGTGTTGTTTTAACCATCAACAAGGACCGAGTGTAACCACACTCGATTCAACTAAAGTTGGAGAAACTGACACCCGCCAGCCACCTATGTGCGAAGCACGTCGGTAGAACCAGTCTTGCGTAAGCGTACGCGTAATCTCGGTCCGGGCCGCTTCATCCAACAATACCACCGAATCAAAGTATGACATGTTGGTAAGTAGTATGACTATTATCGCCCACAACTTACTTGTGTTCTACTCGTGCATATAACATCTACGCACAAACCTGGCTCGGATGCCACTGTTGGGGAACGCAGTAATTTCAAAAAATTTCATACGGACATGCAAGATCATGATGATGCATAGCAACGAGCGGGAGAGTGTTGTCCACGTACCCTCGTAGACCGTAAGAGGAAGCGTTATGACAACGCGGCTGATGTAGTCGTTCGTCTTCATGATCCGACCGATCCTAGTACCGAAAGTACGGCACCTCCGTGATCTGTACACATTCGGCTCGGTGACGTCCCACGAACTCACGATCCAGCAGAGTGTCGAGGGAGAGCTTCGTCAGCAGGACGGCATGATGACGGTTATGATGAAGCTGCTTACACAGGGCTTCGCCTAAGCACTGCAACGATATGACCGAGGTGGATTATGGTGGAGGGGGGCACCGCACACGGCTAAGAGATCAATGATCAACTTGTGTGTCTATGGGCTGCCCCCCTCCTCCGTATATAAAGCAGTGGAGGAGGGGGAGGGCCAGCCCTCCTATGGCGCACCCCATGAGGAGTCCTACTCCCACCGGGAGTAGGATTCCCCCCCCCCCTTCCCTAGTTGGACTAGGAGTGGAAGGAAGGGGGAGAGAGGGGGAAGGAAAGGGGGGCCGGGCCCCCACCCAATTTGGATTGGGATTGAGGGGGGCGCGCCCCCTCCTATGCCTCCCTCTCTTCTCTCCCACTATGGCCCAATAAGGCCCATATACCTCCCGGGGGGTTCTGGTAACCTCCTGGTACTCCGATATATGCCCGAACTCACCCGGAACCATTCCGACGTCCAAATATAGTCGTCCAATATATCAATCTTTATGTCTCGACCATTTCGAGACTCCTCGTCATGTCCGTGATCATATCCAGGACTCTGAACTACCTTCGATACATCAAAACACATAAACTCATAATACCGATCGTCACCGAACGTTAAGCGTGCGGACTACGGGTTCAAGAACAATATAGACATGACCGAGATACGTCTCCGTCCAATAACCAATAGCAGAACCTGGATGCTCATATTAGCTCCCACATATTCTATGAAGATCTTTATCGGTGAAATCGCATAACAACATACGTTGTTCCCTTTGTCATCGTATGTTACTTGCCCGAGATTCGATCGTCGGTATCTCAATACCTAGTTCAATCTCGTTATCGGCAAGTCTCTTTACTCGCTCCATAATGCATCATCCCATAACTAACTCATTAGTCACATTGCTTGCAAGGCTTATAGTAATGTGCATTACCGAGAGGGCCCAGAGATACCTCTCCGACAATCGGAGTGACAAATCCTAATCTCGATCTATGCCAACTCAACAAACACCTTCAAAGACACCTGTAGAGCACCTTTATAATCACCCTTTTACATTGCGACGTTTGGTAGCACACAAAGTGTTCCTCTGGTTTTCGGGAGTTGCATAATCTCATAGTATGAGGAACTTCTATAAGTCGTGAAGAAAGCAGTAGCAATGAGACTGACACAATCATAATGCTAAGCTAACAGATGGGTCATGTCCATCACATCATTCTCCTAATGATGTGATCCCGTTCATCAAATGACAAACAGATGTCTATGGTTAGGAAACATAACCATCTTTGATTAACGAGGTAGTCAAGTAGAGGCATACTAGGGACTATAAGTTTTGTCTATGTATTCGCACATGTACTAAGTTCCCGGTTAATACAATTCTAGCATGAATAATAAACATTTATCATGAATTAAGGAAATAAATAATAACTTTATTATTGCCTCTAGGGCATATTTCTTTCAGGTGCATCATCAACGGGCCAAGCATATTGAGTTGGATATTCATTTTGTTCGGGAACAGGTGGCCCTTGGCCATATTCGTGTTTTACACGTCCCTACTTCCCAACAATTTGCCGATATCATGACCAAGGGCTTGCCTACGGCGTCATTTGAGGAGTTCCGGTCCAGTCTTTACGTCAGCCGCGGTGCCGCTTCGACTGCTGGGGGGTGTTGATTATATGTGTTATGTGCATATTGTGTATTGGGCCCGCCTCCTAGTTCCTTGTATAGTTGAGGTCCCCGGCCCACCTTTGTACATCATATATACGTGCCTATGCACGAAGAACAATACATCGTGCAATCATAATCTCTCACATACACCACCGATTGACACCTCTGCATTGACCCGTTCCACTCATCGACCTGCACGACTAGCCCGGCTGCGAGCCAACATACTTCATCGAGAACACCTACGAGAAGGGACCTCAACATGCACTGTTCACACCCCAGGTCGGTGTGGAACGAGATGCAATCTTCTTCGACTTCTCCGGCACGACACGACATCGACACTTCGTCATCACGAGGGATGCCTTCAAGCGACATATTATCGTCGACACGCTATTGCAACGCCATCGCCGACACATCATCGCCAAGGTATTTATTAACATGGTCTTCATCAACATCTTCGTCAACACACCTCCGCTGCCTCGTCCACAAGATGGACACCTAGCGTCCTCTGACAGACTTTTTTGCAAGACGCGACCTCGACGATAGCAATGACCGCGTCACGACGACGGTATCGACCGTGTCATCACCGACGGCACGACTGCATCAACACGTTGTCACTACAGTGACAACCCTTTTTTACACGGCCACACGGTTCTGGCAAAACCGATGTGTGCTCGATGGCCTTCCTCCGGTCTTGGAAAAACCGGTGGATTCATCGCCAATGGCACCCTCTGACATCCGCAAGGTGCACCGTCCATGTCTGCAGCTCCATCATAGCACTTTTTTTTTGCGCCTCCGGCTTTGTGCGGCTTCATCATCCACGACGACCACACCATCGACCACAAGTACCTCGACCACAGCTACATCACCATGATCAACATTAATGGCTACGTCTACAGCAACTCATCGGCAACCACTCCAGTCAACAGCTCCGCCTCGTCACTTGCGTCCATGACACTCCGCTGGCCAGACTGCAGGAGGGAATGAAGGAGAAGACAGGGAAGGCACTAGGAGGGGACGCAGTCACCTCCCTAGGTGCCGACCCATTAGCCATTAGAGACACAGTTTATGATGGTGCAGCGGAGAGGACGGCAGAAGTGCAAGACTTCAAATTTAGTCGCAATCGTCCGCTTCACTCCCGGTACGACTGAGGGAGAATGTTAGAATATAAATATGTTTTAAGATAGAGATAAGGAGATAGAGATATAATAGCTTTAACCATGTACAACTTGCCCTCTACTCCAAGTCTCTCTCCCTTATATTGTACTCTCTCTCTCTCTATACATATATATATATATATATATATATATATATATATATATATATATATATATATATATCCCACACTTGGGTCGTAACAACACAATAATACACCAACCATCCTACATTATCCACCGTAATCACCAAGGACCAAGACAACAGCGACTCCGGCGAGGACGACGAGGATGAGGACGCCATGCCCTTGCTGATCTACGTGTCTAGCGGGAAGCGGAGGTCGTCGACTCACCACTTCAAAGCGGGGGCACTCAACGTCCTTGTGAGCACCTACTCATTGATCAGAAAGTACTTTCGTGTGTTTTTGCCAGAGTTGATCTTGTCTTACATTGTTCTTGTCCTTGTTACACAATGCAGCTCTGTGTGTCGAGCCTAATGAGCAACTCGCCGTACGTGATGGTGCTGGACTGTGACATGTACTGCAACAGCCGGAGCTCCATCCTGGAGGCCATGTGCTTCCACCTCGACGGCCGCCGCCGCACTGACCTTGCCTTCGTGCAGTTCCCTCAGATGTCCCACAACCTCAGCAGCAGCGACATCTACGCCAATGAGCTCAGGTCCATCTTCTGGGTAAGATAAGAAGACCAATCGACCATGCATTGCATTAGTCATCTTCTCAAAATTTTGAAGTAATCTTGGTGCATGGTGCAGACGCGGTGGAAAGGCTTGGACGGGTCCGGGGCCCGATCCTCTCCGGCACCGGCTTCTGCGCCAAGAGAGACGCTGTCTATGGTGCCCGGCCGGTCAGCTCACAAGATCAGTTCTCCGGTGTGGAGGTCAGCGAGCTGAAGAGAAGGTTTGGCGTCTCCAATGGTCACATAGCATCGCTGCGCCGATCCGGGACCGGGAACACTATCGTTGCAGGTGATGTTCTCCCACAGGATGCAGAGTTGGTGGCTTCCTATGCGTACGAGACGGGCACCGAATGGGGCGAGGAGGTCGCATTATCATCCTATGAAGCGGAGTATATTGCAGCTGCAACCGCGGCAGGTCAAGCTGTGTGGCTAGAAAGAATTGTTAGAGTTAAACACGACAAGGCTATACGTGTGTGTCCTTGCATGTACGTGTATATTTGAGTCTGTGTAGGTTTCTAACAATACACCGAATAGGACTAGTGCTAGTTGTTTTAGCTAGTATATAGACCCATGCACCCTGTAACAATTGTACCGTGGAGATCAAACAAAGCAATAAAGTGCAGCCTTTTGGCTAACTCGGCGAGTTTGCGTATTGTGTTCCGGCGACTTGACCTACGCTAGCTAGCTAGACACGAGAATTCATCCACCAGGGTGATTGCCTGCTTGTTTACTATTGTACGTGCGCTTCTCCGTCAAAGCAGCTGGAAGTAATCGGCTGTAACTTGTACGTCGCCATGTATTGTCGAAAAGTACTCGACAACAGCGTCGTCAAGGTCGGACCTGTGCTAAAAATTGGTATCAGAGCAAGGTTGATCTTCTAGTAAGGGAGGATCATGGCGGACGACGAGAAGACCAAGCAGCTGGCAGAGTACTCCGGTGCGGCTAAAATAATTGCTACTCCGGCGAGTTCATCGTACCCACGGTTTGATCGCGAGAATTTCGGGATCTGGAAGGCCCTAATGGAGTGTGGTCTCCGCGCCAACGAGCTATGGGACACGGGTGGATCCCGGAAGCGATGCGTTCAAGAAGGAGGGAGCCGAGCACCGGATGGATCGGCAGGCGGCGTCGATGATTTACTCGGTGATGCCAATGAATGTCCTCCAACACCTGACCGCCAAAAAACGGCAAGGAGGCATGGGATACCTTGAAGCTCATGTTCGAGGGACACAACCGCGTCAAGCAAGCTAATCTCCAAACTCTCCTAAGGAACTATGAGATTTGGTCATGGGCGATGATGGTAGTAACTCTCATCAATCGGATTCGTGCGTTTGGAGAAAACCTCACGAAGGCCTCGGTTGTCAGGCAGTTTTTGCACGTGGCCCCTCCCCGGTACCTGCAAATTGTCATGGCAACCGAGAAGTCCGTCGATCTCGCGACTCTCTCCATTGACAATCTCGTTGGACGGTACAAAGCTCACGATGAGCAGACGCGGTACTGTCTTGGTGACGGGAAGAACGACGAGCTTGTGATGCTCACGAAGGTACAATGGATCGCCCTGTCGAAAGAAAAGCAAGGCGGATCCAAAAGCAGCAGCAAGAAGAAGGGGAAGCAGCGTTCGGCGAGAAAGAACTTCGCTAACTCGGATGACGACTCAGACGATGAGGCTGCACCACCATCAAGGAGAAAGTTTGACATCAGGAAAGTGAGGTGTTATAACTATGGCCTCCTTGGTCACTTGAAGGCTGAGTGCGAGGAAGCACCGAAGCAGAAGACGCTCATTGCCCAACAAGGAGATGATGGTGACATGATGTTGATGTGTAAACTGGTGGACGAGGAGGATCCAGACTCTCAAGCCTTGACTAAAGAAATTGTCGAACTTGCGGAAGAAAAAGTTTGCCATCATTATCATGGTTCAAAAACTCGTACCAATGCTACAGATGCGGGTGGTGATTCCGAAACTTATGTCAATGCTATGGACGTAAGTGCTATTTTTGCTGGAGCGAAGGAAGCGATCGCTGCATGTGCACGACCATGGAGAGGTAGTCTTTATGTGGTGCGTCCAAGAGAGGTTAGGTGTGACCGAAAGAGCAGTTCAAAGGATTACTAGGCGAGGGGAGACGCAGGACGAGCTACGCTCGGACCAGGAGAGCATTGCGCGCACTTGGCCGCAGACACGGCAAGGAGCGGCGTCGTGTACATCGTGTTAGATAGCGTGGTGAGCGCAGGCATCATGTCGCACGCCGCGTCGCTCTCAGCAACCACGCATGGCAGCCTAGTTGCTGGGGATGGTAGCATAACAGCAACGCAAGGCAGGAAGAGTACGTACAAGACATGTACAGCAGCTCTACCAGGAGGAAACTCACCACTTCGTGAAAGCCTAATATATGGGCTAGAAAGTGGGCATGGTCCATAAAGAAAAGATGGACCAAAAGTGGAGTCTTCAGATAGGAGAGAAGCGAACCAGGGAGCTAGTCTATGTAGCAGTATTGTGGACATGGACCTACGTGACGGGTCAGAAGAGGAGCTGGACCAGGACAGAAGCCAAAACGCGGGTGGTGATGGGCAAGGCCCATTGCCTGGTGGCCTGTGTTGGGTTTTACCTGGTGGCCTGTGTGTGGACGAGAGCTCAGGGCGTGTTTGGTTGCAGTCTTGAATAGTACCCGTGTGGCATACATATTTCAACCCAGCCTGGCTCTGAAAAACAGCCTCATATGCGACAGCTGCGAGTTGTTTGGTTGCCTGCATATGGACTTCTTGCATTAGAGGATCAACTTTGGCATGTTGTTTGGTTACCTGCATTATCTCGGTGCATGCAACTACACGTTGTTTGGTTGCCCGCATGAGATATGATTAAGAGCTAGCACTTGCACTTAGCACACAGGGTTAAGAGCTAGCAGATGAAGGGGGAGAATAAATGCAGTGTGCGTCGGACCATGGCGACTGCGGTGGATAGTGGTCGTGGCGCCATGTCCGACATGACGAGCATGGAGTCGTGGACGAGCGACCCCGTCGGCGGCACCGCGAGCGACACCGTCGGCAAACTAGTTGCGGTGCTCGCGCAAATACAGTGGACAAAGGAAGAGAATGCAGTGCTCGCGCATGGTATCGTCAGTGTAGTGGACGAGAGAGGAGGCCGAGATGATCGACGCCGGGAATGACTCCAGTGTAGTAGGGCGAAAGAGAGGAGGCCAAATGATTGACCCTGTCGGCGACGCAACGAATTGCAGTGTGCACGAAGGCAGAGGACACAAAAAAGCAGTGTGCGCGCCATTGCGGCGTTAGTGCAGTAGGAGGACGACAGAGAGTAGGCCGAGATGAGCGACGTCGAAAACGACTCTAGTGTAGTAGGACGTGGGCAAGGAGATCAAGGGGAAGAGCTTCGGCGTTGAGAGGAACGGATAGGAGAGCTCTGAGTAGAGGACAGAGGAGCTCGACATGGCAGCGTCGGTCTGATGGACTGTTGTTCATAGAGAGATGAAGCTACGATCGTCGAATCCAAAAACTTACAACACGAATGTTGTGAGGGACTGCAAGATTAGGCTGCTGGTCAAATGAAATTTCAAACGATCGATCGTGCGCGACGAATCTGACAAAATTCGTCCAAAATAGCTCCAGATGGGAATACGCGATTAAGAACTTACGACCGACGAAACTACGAACCGATCGCCTGAATGAAACCGTAGCATCGAGGTGCATCTTTTTCGTGTAGAGCTTACCTCGAATAGAAGCACCGTTGTGTACATCAGAGAGTGGAGATTAGATAGAAGCTTACTAGAGGTTGAAGAAGACCTCACGTAATCACCTCGCATCTCTCCCGTCTCCACTCGTGTAAGGGCCCGCTCGCTAGCGCTCGCCTCGGCCTGGGTCACGAGAAACTACCGATTCGAGCGTTTCCAGCAAGTCAGGCTCTGGACTGCTTTAAGAAGCGTGTAATGCAGACCCAATAGTGAAAAGGGCAACCAAACAGGCCTCTTTCTTCCTGCGTGGGCCTGGTTGGGCCCAATGCAGGCAACCAAACACGCCCTCAGTTACAGCTGCGGTGTTGCCGAATAGTCCAACAGGGACGTCAATAGCGCATGTAGAGGAAAGGACATGTCTACTTACAACCGATCGTCTCTGCCCGGTGATCAACCCACATTCGGAGAAAACTCTTCGGATAATTGACTCGGTAAAGGAAAAAAGGAGTGGGCGATGGTGTCTAGCAAGCGCCAAGGAACCGACGGATTTTGTGGACGCAAATACGAAGGAGTGTTAGCGTCATGCTATGAAAGAAGCGTTGGGGTTGATCCATGACAATAATTCATGGGAGCTTGTGGATCTTCCCAACAATGAAAAAGGCTATAGAGCTCAAGTGGGAACTTAAGATCAAGAAAAATGTTGAAGGGTGCATGAAGCACAAAGTGAGATTTGTAGCCAAAGAGGTGCAAGAGGAAAGTATGGACTTCAAGGAAGTGTTTGCTCCAGTCACAAGGATGGAATCGGTGAGGCTAGTTATAGCTCTCGTGGCTCAGGAATCTTGGAGGCTACATCACATGGATGTAAAATCCGCTTTTTTGAATGGGGGGTTGAAAGAAGAAGTATATGTGAAGCAACCACCAGGTTACATCAAAAAGGGAGAGGAACACAAGGAATTAAAATTACACAAGGCATTGTATGGGCTATGCCAAGCTCCTCGGCGTGGAACATCAAACTTGATCGGACATTGATTTCTCTTGGATTTGAGAAAGCCCCACTAGAGCATACAATGTACAAGCGAGGTCAAGGAAAGGATCATCTACTAGTTGGCATCTATGTCGACAACCTGTTGATAACTGGAGCAGATGAAGAGGTGATTGCAAAGTTCAATCTACAAATCAAGGCACTTTTCAAGATAGATGATCCTGGTATTTTTGAGTTACTACCTTGGGATGGAGGAACATCAAAAGCCTGAGGGGATCATACTATGCTAGGAGGCATACGCAAGGAAGGTACTTGAAAGTCGTGGCATGAAAAATTGCAATCACATTGTCGCTTTAATGGAACCTCGTCTTGAGCTGAGTAAGAAGGAGATGGTGAAACTACTCAGTTATAGTGGTAGAGACAAGGAAGGGATTGTTCACGACCGTAAGAGTGTGGAGAACTTGTACTTGCACTTGCACTTAGCACACAGGGTTAAGAGCTAGCAGATGAAGGGGGAGAATAAATGCAGTGTGCGTTGGACCATGGCGACTGCGGTGGATAGTGGTCGTGGCGCCATGTCCGACATGACGAGCATGGAGTCGTGGACGAGCGACCCCGTCGGCGGCACCGTGAGCGACACCGTCGGCAAACTAGTTGCGGTGCTCGCGCAAATACAGTGGACAAAGGAGGAGAATGCAGTGCTCGCGCATGGTATCGTCAGTGCAGTGGACGAGAGAGGAGGCCGAGATGATCGACGCCGGGAATGACTCCAGTGTAGTAGGGCGAAAGAGAGGAGGCCAAATGATCGACCCTGTCGGCGACGCAACGAACTGCAGTGTGCACGCGGCGCAAGGACACAAGAAGCAGTGTGCGCACCATTGCGGCGTCAGTGCAGTAGGACGACGGCAGAGAGTAGGCTGAGATGAGCGACGTCGAAAACGACTCTAGTGTAGTAGGACGTGGGCAAGGAGATCAAGGGGAAGAGCTTCGGCGTTGAGAGGAACGGATAGGAGAGCTCTGAGTAGAGGACAGAGGAGCTCGACATGGCAGCGTCAGTGCAGTAGACTGTTGTTCATAGAGAGATGAAGCTACGATCGTCGAATCCAAAAACTTACAACACGAATGTTGTGAGGGACTGCAAGATTAGGCTGCTGGTCAAATGAAATTTCAAATGATCGATCGTGCGCGACGAATCTGATAAAATTCGTCCAAAATAGCTCCAGATGGGAATACGCGATTAAGAACTTACGACCGTCGAAATACGAACCGATCGCCTGAATGAAACCGTAGTATCGAGGTGCATCTTTTTCGTGTAGAGCTTACCTCGAATAGAAGCACCGTTGTGTAGATCAGAGAGTGGAGATTAGATAGAAGCTTACTAGAGGTTGAAGAAGACCTCACGTAATCACCTCGCATCTCTCCCGTCTCCACTCGTGTAAGGGCCCGCTCGCTAGCGCTCGCCTCGGCCTGGGTCGCGAGAAACTACCGATTCGAGCGTTTCCAGCGAGTCAGGCTCTGGACTGCTTTAAGAAGCGTGCGATGCAGACCCAATAGTGAAAAGGGCAACCAAACAGGCCTCTTTCTTCCTGCGTGGGCCTGGTTGGGCCCAATGCAGGCAACCAAACACGCCCTCAGTTACAGCTGCGGTGTTGCCGAATAGTCCAACAGGGACGTCAATAGCGCATGTAGAGGAAAGGACATGTCTACTTACAACCGATCGTCTCTGCCCGGTGATCGACCCACATTCGGAGAAAACTCTTCGGATAATTGACTCGGTAAAGGCAAAAAGGAGTGGGCGATGGTGTCTAGCAAGCGCCAAGGAACCGACGGATTTTGTGGACGCAAATACGAAGGAGTGTTAGCGTCATGCTATGAAAGAAGCATTGGGGTTGATCCATGACAATAATTCATGGGAGCTTGTGGATCTTCCCAACAATGAAAAAGGCTATAGAGCTCAAGTGGGAATTTAAGATCAAGAAAAATGTTGAAGGGTGCATGAAGCACAAAGTGAGATTTGTAGCCAAAGAGGTGCAAGAGGAAAGTATGGACTTCAAGGAAGTGTTTTCTCCAGTCACAAGGATGGAATCGGTGAGGCTAGTTATAGCTCTCGTGGCTCAGGAATCTTGGAGGCTACATCACATGGATGTAAAATCCGCTTTTTTGAATGGGGGGTTGAAAGAAGAAGTATATGTGAAGCAACCACCAGGTTACATCAAAAAGGGAGAGGAACACAAGGAATTAAAATTACACAAGGCATTGTATGGGCTATGCCAAGCTCCTCGGGCGTGGAACATCAAACTTGATCGGACATTGATTTCTCTTGGATTTGAGAAAGCCCCACTAGAGCATACAATGTACAAGCGAGGTCAAGGAAAGGATCATCTACTAGTTGGCATCTATGTCGACAACCTGTTGATAACTGGAGCAGATGAAGTGGTGATTGCAAAGTTCAATCTACAAATCAAGGCACTTTTCAAGATAGATGATCCTGGTATTTTGAGTTACTACCTTGGGATGGAGGAACATCAAAAGCCTGAGGGGATCATACTATGCTAGGAGGCATACGCAAGGAAGGTACTTGAAAGTCGTGGCATGAAAAATTGCAATCACATTGTCGCTTAATGGAACCTCGTCTTGAGCTGAGTAAGAAGGAGATGGTGAAACTACTTAGTTATAGTGGTAGAGACAAGGAAGGGATTGTTCACGACCGTAAGAGTGTGGAGAACTTGTATGTGGTGAGAAGTGAATTAGTACATGCGCTTGATGGTGTGAATGGCTTATGATTTAAACTATATAGGAAGTTTCTGCATAAGCAAAACAAATTTTAATTTGAAAAGTTATGCATGCTACAACTAAATGCAAGGTGTTTTAAAAATCCACCTAGATTGCACTAATGTATCTTGTATCATAGATGATTCACACACATAGATTGGACATATGCTAGTGAATCAATTTATTTGATGACGTAGAACCATGCATATAAGATAATTAGAGGATCTACAGCTGGGAGCCTCAAACCCACTGCATACGCTCGGGCGGATGGCGGATCACTGACCAGTCAAAAGAAAAAACCGATCCAGATAGGCGTCTCAAACCGGCCTCAAACGCTCGGGTTGACACTACTAGGGAAAAGCCTATACACAGAGGTATAGCAGTAGCGCTGGTTAAAACAGGGCGCTACTGCTAATTTGTAATAGCGCGTTCGCGCAAAGCGCGCTATAGCTTAAACTATAGTAGTAGCGCATGTTCAGAAACAAGCGCTACCACTATAATTCCCACCGTGTTGGCGGTAGGCTAGGAGTAGTAGTAGCGATTCCGCGCAAAGCACGCTACCACTATGGTCATTGTTGCAGCGCGTTTCCTGCGTACAGCGCTATTGCTAAGAAAGAAAAGAAAAATGAAAAAAAAAAAGAAAAGTAAATGAAAATGATAGAAGTAGGAAACAGAGAAATGAAAAAAAAGAAAATGTAAGGATAAACAAAAGAAATTACTGCTTCCTATAGTAGCAGCGTGTTTTTCTAAAACGCGCTATAGCTAACTTAGCTATAACGCGTTTACGAAACAGCGCTACTGCTAGTTCGACTTAACCACACGCGGGCTTAAAATTTTGCTAAGTTCTCCTTCCCCCCCCCCCCACCCCACCCCCCCGGCCCTGTTCCATCAACTCCTCTGTCGCCACCGCCCGAGCCTGCCCTCACCGCCGCCGCCCGCCCTCAACCTCACCGCCGCCGCCCGCCGCCGCTCTCGACCTCACCGCCGGCGCCCGAGCCCGCCCAGGACCGCCGTCTCCCGATCCCGAGCCCGCCCTCGCCGCCCGTACCTCTCCGCCGCCGAGCACCTCCCCGCCATCGTCTCTCCCCTCTCTGTAAGCTCCCGACCCCTCCCCCGCCCCCTTTCTCTCTACTTAGTTAGTACTAGATGTTTTTTAGTAGTAGTAGATGTTAATTTAGGGTTCATAGATAATGATTTTTAGTAGTTGAACTAGTTTAGTTTTAGTTGAACTAGTTTAGTTTTAGTTGAACTAGTTTAATTTTAGTTGAACTAGTTTAGTAAGTAAATTAATAAACTAGTTGAACTAGTTGAATTAATAGAACTAATGTATTTTTAGTAAGTAAATTAATAAACTAGTTGAACTAGTTTAGTTTTAGTTGAACTAGTGTAGTTTTAGTTGAACTAGTTTAGTTTTAGTTGAACTAGTTTAGTAAGTAAATTAATAAACTAGTTGAACTAGTTGAATTAATAGAACTAATGTATTTTAGTAAGTAAATTAATAAACTAGTTGAACTAGTTTAGTAAGTAAATTAATAAACTAGTTGAACTACTTTACTTTTAGAAAGAACTAGTTTTTTTCTATTTATCATAAGTTTATATTTAGTAAGAACTAGTTGAATTAATAAAACTAGTTGAACATGTCATATTTGTTGTTATTTTTTTAGTTTAAGCAATTATTCGGGATGTATTAGTGATAACTTATAGGGTTTTTGCTCTTGCAGAAATCAAGGAGCCCCTCCATCATCCCCGCCGTCGTCCCCGTCACCGACCCCCTCCGACCTCGAGGTGAGACCTGCCAAATCTCCATGTATATATTGTGTTGCTCAAATAGGATATGTGGTTGCCCAAGTGGCCGGTCATGTTCAGGTTACACCTCCGAGTGGCCTATGGTTTGCCGGAGTGTTGATTAATTTCCGTTCCGGCTAATTTCAGGCGCTCGATACGTCCTTTTTTAGCAAAGGTCATGCCGGATTTTTCCGTGAATTCTGGCATGACTTGTGCTAGAATATGTACAAGTTTAATCTTTGAATTATGAACGTAGGAAATGTCGTACTCGGACGACGACAGTCTCACGGGGGAGTGCAGCTGGTGCCACGACGATCGAGGTATGTGCGACAGGTTCGTTGAGCTGGACAAAGATCGGCGCTTCAGTATTAAGCAAGAGGAGACCTTCGGTGTTGAAACGGTACGCAACAACGACAAGTGTTTTTTTCGTAATTAAGCATGACTTCAACTATTTCAACGTCTAATTTTCATCTTTTACAATTCGACTAGCTTATCCCATGCCATGCAAGACGCTATGTCTTGGAGAGGATGGGTTTTGAAGACCATGAAAATTTTGAAACAAAGAAAATACACCTAAGGACCCATCATGATATGGATTTTGAAGTAAATCTGTGCAATGCTCAGAGCATAACCCATTTTGGTTGCCAAAATTGGGAAGCACTTTGCAAAATGTATGGTTTTTATAAGGGTATGATTGTCACCATGGATCTTGGTGATCCTGACATTGAGCAAGACAATATGGACATTTGGGTCCTTGTTGATACGCTTCCGATTCTACCGCAATGTGAGTTTCTCAAACATAGTTATTAACTAATTTATATTGTTTATTTCAAAATAGATGATAGCTTATTTCCATTGACAGCTTATTTTGATTCTTCAAAGAATGTGCGGAAGATGGTAGACAAAACCCACTACACTGATGGCTCCGAATTAACTTATAAGGAGAAAAGTCATCTGATCGCTTATTGTACTTATCTTGAGAATTACAATACCTATTTATCGAACTCCTCCAAATTATGGTGAATACGTGCCACTAGTGCACGTGTTGAACCATGGTAATTTCTATGGAGATACCTTGGTAAGATTTTTTACTATTACGACATCCGTGCATCTTTTGCATACTTCTAAAACTAGTACATCATTGCTAACTACGAAGTTATTACTATGTTTTTCAACAGAAAATCCCGATGGATTGTGTGCCTCATCTGATGTATCTGAATGGTTGCCTTAGAGTTCTGAACATACTACCAGGTCAATCTAGGGAGCTCACCTGTGCATATCGGATTTCTAAAACCGGTGAACACATGCTCATCAAAGAATGGAAATATTGTTTGGACATTCGCAAGGAGGTTCTTGAAAGTAACATTAAGCGAAAGGCAAGAATTGGAGACAGGATAATCTCCATTCTCCATAATGGAGAGTCAGGGGCTATCTAGTTTTTTGCTATTTTACCTTAGAGAATGTAGTAGGTCCTTAGAGAATGTAGTAGGTCCTATGAGGTACAATATGTTTATTATGTGGTACAATGTGTTAGAGTTGATGATGAGGAGTCACTACTAGGGAAAACTTTATACACAGAATCTTAGCAGCAGCGCGGCTCAAAAAGAGGCGCTACTGCTAATTATCAGCAGCGCGTGCATGCAAAACTCGCTACTGAAACGGAGTTAGCAGTAGCACGCTCGGAGCAACCCGCGCTGCTACAAATATCGACTCATAGTGTCCACCAAACTACATTTAGCAGCTGCGCGTTGTCGCGACCGGCGCTACTGCTAAAGCGTTAGTAGCAGCGCGCTTTTTCTGAGGTCGCTGGTGCCAATTTTCAAATTGGGCACACTGTTGGTCCCAGTTGGCAGTAGCGGTTGTGTGGGAAGCGCGATGCTGCTAATTTCTTATCAGCAGCGCGTTTTACCACCCGCGCTACTGCTAAGACTGACCAGCCCGCCACCTTTCCCCACCCGTCCTCCCCTCCCCCATCTCCTCTCTTCCCTTTCCCCTACCCCCCACATCCTACCTCTCTCACTCTTCTACTTCCTCAATACTTCTCCCGCATTACTCTCCCTCTCCTACCTACCTTTCTCTCTCTTCATTACTCCTAGCTAACTACACCACCTCCATTAATGCATCTCATTTATCTTTTTCCTTCCCCCTCCACTAGTTGAAGTTCTCTCCTCCCAAATTAGCTAGCTAGGTAGAAGTAGCATTTAGTTAAGTGACCTATTTGCCCCCTAACTAGATCTATGTTTGTCAAGCAGAGCGTTGTGCACTTTTGATCTTCCTACATCATCATCTCCACCATGTGCTCGATCTCGAGATAGAGGTGATTAAAATTTCATGCTTTTGCAAAATGGAAATATGTTTATGTGTGTGTGATATGATAATTGGGAGATATGATGGAAATTGTGTGTGTGGCATGAGTTGATGCCAAATTGTGCTTTTGAGTTGCCTATGTTTTGCCGAAATGTCGATTTATTTCCATTTCGGTGAATTCCGGGCAAACTCTAGATCTATATATGTCCTATTTTTAGGGAAGGTCATGCCGAATTTTTATATGACTTTGATGCATGCACGCATTTTTATAATCAATTTGTTTATTATTACCGTGCAGAGTTCACGATGGTCAGTGGAACGATGGTGGACAGGTGGTTGTGGTCGGCGGTGCGGGACATGAAAGAAAATAACCGGGCAGAGGTTTAATGTCCGTGTCGAAAATGCAAAGGAATAGTTTGGCTCGACCCCCATGATGATGGTCGTGTTGAAGTGCACCTGCTCATGACTGGTTTCATGGATGGCTATACTCGGTGAATAATTGAAGATGAGGATGACGATGTTGAGGACGCCGACAGGGCAGGAAATGATGACACGGGGCAAGACGAAGAGATGATCGATAATGGCGGCGGTGAAGAGGCCGGACATGGCAGCGGAGAAGGGGCCGGACATGGCGGAGGAGAAGGGGCCGTACATGGCGGCGGAGAGAACGACATGGACTGCACGCAGCAGAGTTCGTCGGTACTAAGTTCAATCGTGCGGGACCCTCATGTTCAAGCATTGCTTCACAAGGAGACGAGTACTAAGAGAGCTGCTTCTAGAGAGGAGGCTAAGCTGGAGCAACTAGTGGTAGACTCGAACACTCCATTGTATGATGGTTGCAATCCTGAGGTGACCCGCTTGAGTTTCACGCTCCAACTCCTGAAGACAAAGGCTAAAAACAAATGGACCGACACTAGCCTTGATGAGCATCTCAAGTACCTAAAGGATGTTCTTCCCGCGGGGAATCTATGTCCTACTAGTGTTGATGAGGCCAAGAAGATCGTGTGCCCTCTTGATCTGCCACACGTTAGATACCATGCATGCATCAACGATTGCATAATTTATTGGAAGGAGCACGGGGAAAAGACAAGCTGTCCGGTGTGCAATGCTTCTCGATACAAGAAGGCCGGGAAGAAATGTCCCCAGAAAGTTGTATGGTACTTACCGATCACTCCCCGTCTCCAGCGGTATTTTGTAGATCCCAAGGAAGCAAAGCTAATGCTCTGGCACGCAGAGAGGAAGAAGCCCGACGATGGAGATGATCCGAAGCTGAGACATGTCAAGGATAGAAGCCAGTGGAGAGCGTTGAACAGCTTCTATCGGTTTTTCGAATGTGATGCAAGGAACATCGTGCTCGGTGCATGTACCGATGGCATGAATCCGTTTTGGCAACCAGAACACCAACCATAGCACATGGCCCGTGTTTGTATGGATGTACAACCTCCCCCCTGATTGTGCATGAAGTCGAAGTACATTCACATGAGCATGCTTATTCAAGGGCTGAAACAACCAGGAAATAATATTAATTTGTATCTAGGGCTACTTCAAGAGGATTTAGACACGTTATGGAAAACACCGGCCAAGACATGGGACCCCAGCAAAGGCGAGTATTTCTACATGAGAGTCGCGCTGATCACGACAGTGGAGGACTATCTCGGTTATGGATATGTCGCAGGCCAGGTGTGCCATGGATATTGCGGATGCACGCGGTGCATGGATGATACGACGTCTCAGCAGCTAACGTCAAGGAAAGATGGCGGGTCTGGGAAAATCATGTACATGGGGCATCGAAGATGGCTTGAACAGGACGACCCGTGGAGAAACCGTGGAGATCTATTCAATGGTCACGCAGAGCATCGAGGACCTCCATGTAAGCGGAGCGGTGTCGAAATCAATGAGCTATTGAAAAACTGGAAGGAGTGCCCCGCGCCGGGAAAGACGATGAGAAAGGCGCCGGAGCCGCTGCTGAAGGGATGGAGTCGCCAACGAGGAAGACTACGATCAGTACGGCAACCCAATGAGGGAAGATGACGATGATGATGAAGTATACGTCAAAAGAAGAATCAACACTACATTACCTAAGAAAAATCGTACTCCATGGAAAAGGCAAAGTCACAATGAGGGGCTCAATTATTCTTCGACGAACAAGAAGGGAAAGAAGCTGACTCAAAAACGAAAACGTGAACGCTATGGAACCGTATGTTATCGGTCAAATGATGTAATATATATATATATATATATGTATATATATATGGTTCTATTTTGTATACACACTTAGCCATTATTATGCATGGGTCCAATGATGTAATATATATGTTCCTATTTTGTATACATATTTAACCGTCAAATGATGCAATATATATCGCCTTCCCTTCGTTCACTGCTCTCGGAAATAAAAGTGAGAGAAAATAAAGGAAAATAAAAAGGAAGACTAGTTATAGTAGTAGTGGTTTACTGAAAAAGAGCTACAACTAGTCAAGGCAGCAGTAGCGTTTTCCTTAAAAACCGCTATAGCTACCTGTATTAGTAGTAGTGCATTTGGTCTAAGCGCGCTACTGCTACGTCCACTTAACCCAAAATCCTCCCTCTCTCTGCTTCATCCCGCCTCTTTTTCCCCCAAATCCCCACTCTCTCTTCCCCCGTCGCACCGCTGCGCCCTGGCGCTCGCCTCGCCCTCGCCTCGACCTCGGCGCGCCCGACCCCCGACGCCACGCCTCCCTCCTCTGCTTCCTCACCTCCCAACCTCGGCCGTCGTCGGGCCTGCTTCCTCGCCCCTGCACCCTCTGTAAACCCCCTCTCTCTCTCTGCTAGCTAGGGTTAATTAGGTTAATTAGTTTATTTATTTAGTTATGAATTTAGCTAGGTTGAGTTTATATGCAAATTTAGGTAGGCTGAATTTATATGCAAATTTGAACTGGACATGTGATATGTGGACATGTCATGTTTGGAATTTGGACATGTCATTTGGACATGTGATGTTTTGGTTCAATTTTGGTAAATGATCCGAGTGGCCTATGTTACGCCGGAATGTTGATTCATTTCTGTTCCGGTGAATTTCAGGCGCTCGATATGTCCATTTTTTAGCAAAGGTCATGCCAAAATTTTCCGTGAATTTTGGCATGATTTGTGCTAGATAGTAGGCATATCGAGTGCTGGCACATAGATTTCTTTTTTATGTCATTTCTCATTTTTTCATACTTTTAGAAATAAACGAGGAGACTTAATCATAGGAAACATGTCGAACAACGAAGAAACTAGGCCTTCTGACCAAGATGCATACGAGATGGATTATGAGGGTGAACAAGAGTACCTCGACTATTTGACTGCTAAGCAAGGTTTGCAGGTCGGCCTCGATGATGGTACTGACGCCGACATCGACACCAATGGCGCCGGCACTGATGGCGGCGCCGATACCGGCGGGGAAGATACCGACAGGGAAGATACCGGCGGGGAAGGTACCGGCGCCGATGCCACTACCGAAAAGAAGAAGCGTAAGAAGCAGAGGATACGAAAACCTAACAAGCTAGCGATTGGACGAGTAGTGATCACAAAGATGGCACTTGGCAAGTTTGAGCCATTAGAGCCGGAAGAACCTCGCAAGTGCTATGGGAACCAAGTAGGATGCATCCTACGGGAATGCGCGACCATCAATGACGATGACTTAAGGAGTAAAGAGCATTTGACGCAGTTGCTCCTAACGAAGTTGCACAAGAGATTCAAGTTCACCGGCCGGGATGATAACATAGAACAACAGTGGGATGATCCGAAGATGAAAAAGATTAACAATCACGCCATGGGCATGTTCAGCAATGATTTGGCCTCCTGGATAGGGAGGGTGAAACGAGCTATTGAGGCTGAGGAACCCCTGTCCAAGATTCTGGAGGAAAATCCGACACTTACGGAAGAGGAGTTCAAAAAGTTCAAGGACACTTGCGCTACCGAGGCAGCCAAGGCTAAGGCTGCGAAATTCAAGAGCCTTCAGCAAAGGAACACGGGGAAGCATCGCCTCGGAAGCCGTGGCTACCTAGGTAAAAGGCCCATATGGGATAAGGAGGACGCGGAACGTGAAGCCGCGGGTCTCTCCAGACCCCTTCTCGAAGTTCACCAACCCCTTGGAGCATGACTTCATCAGGGCCCGCTACAAGTGGGACAAGGAAAAAAAGGTTTTTTACACGGACCAGATCACGAGGAAATTGATTAGACTACTGGTAATTATTCTTTTAGCACCTTACATTTAGCTCCATATCTAGTCGACTACACATTCCTAAACGGTTCACGCTCCTTCTGCAGGAGAAGCAACACCAGCTTGCAGCCGAAAGCCCTACTTCTCCGATGAGGCCCAAGTGGGACACCCCTCTCAACCGGGCCTTGAACGAACTTAAGGGACTCCCTTTGGGCCAGCGGCCGCAATATGGTCGTGTGCACAGCGCTAGAGACGGCGCCACGTGGAAGGTGTTTTACAACGAGGGCCGGAGGCCAAGAAGAAGAAAAAGAAGTTTAGTCAGGCGGACATCGACGCGAAGGTGAAGCTTGCGGTCGAGAAAAAAGCAATGAGGACGCGGAAAAAACAGCCGAGGAGAAAAATGAGTTATTCTGACAGGCAGTCAATGTACCAGAATCGTCAGAAATGATTTTGCTACTAACTTGGTTCCAGCTATCATCAACTGGACGAAGGAAAATCCAGACAAGACGGTAAATGATTTCCCGGTGCCCATTTTCGTCGGGAGCAACTCCATGAATGTCACATCCCTAGCTTCTGGTACTTCTTAGTGCTAGCATCTGGTGTTGCATCATGTTTAAATTCCTCAGAAACTTGAAATGGGGATGACAGAACCCCCAACACCGCCCTTAAACCAACTAGGGTTTACTAAAATCTTTTTCAATGATTTCAAAATGCCCTTTAAAAATGTTCATCATTTCTGGATCAAGGTGGAAGCATCTACCAAAAATGGTTGACATTTTTGCAGGACATATTTGGACTTTGAATTAATTCAACCATATTTGAATTGGAGCTATTTAAATGCTATATATATTTTAGTTGCTCCAAAAATGTTGGAAATTGTTAAGGGTCACTGCAATAACTCAGAAAGCACCCATAATTATTTCCATGATTTTATGAATGGTTTACTATTTATCTTAAACCGTAATGAAAAAATGTAAATTAGAAAAGGTAACAGAAATAAAAGAGAGAGACAAAGGAGTTACCTGGGCTTACCTGGCGCCCCAACCGGCCACCTCTGTAGCAACCCGGCTAGGCAAAGCCAGCCCAGCCCACCAGGGGCAAGGCTGTCTTCAACCTTGCGTCAGTAGGACGCCGAGTGTGTGCTCGCCGCACGCGCGCCCTCCGCGCCACCTCCTCTCTGCCTGCTCGCCCGGATGCTTCTGGACGACGCCACGCGGCTCCCCCGACTTCCTATCACTCTCCCTCGCCCTCATCCCCTCCTTTGCTTCCTCCCTTCTCTCTGTCCGTGGGCCCCGAGACCGCCGACGAGCACCACCGCGACCACAGCCCTCCCCGTGCCTCTCCGACGTGACCTCGAGCTCCGCCGCTGACCCATACGCCGTCTCCACCGAGCCACGTGACGAGAAGAGCCTCGGAGCGCCGCCCCGACGTCTTCTTCCTCCTCGGGCCACCGAGATCGCCGGTAACCATGCTTCCGCTCCGACACGTCCCCGAGCCCGCCGGCCTTCTCCTCCGCCCCCCAGTGAGCCCCTGATCGCTTCCCCCCTGTCCCCTTCTTCGATAGCACGCCCTAACTAGGCCACCGTCGAGGTCGAGATCTCCCAGCCGCCGGCCATGTCATCATCGTGGCTACGGTCGCGCAAGCTCGCATCCGAGCTCACGGCTGCACTCACCGCACTCCCTTGAGTTGAACACGACCATCCACGGCTCCTTTCGTGCCCCGCATCGCCCAAACCATTGTTGGCCGAACTCCGGCCACCGCACTCGTCGTCACCACCGCCGCTACAGTCCACTTCGCTCCCTCCCGTGGCCACCACTGGATGCGCGCGTGTGCCAGCAACCCATAGCCGCAAACCTCGCCCGAAACCATCACCCGTAGCCCAATCCGAAGCGGACTCACCGCGACTTGAGGTCGCCGGCGACTAATTGCGGCGATCTTGACATGGCAAGTCATTAGCACTAACCACCACTTAGTTAACCCCTAGAGTCATTGAAAGACGGGCCCCACCCATTGGTTAACCATGTGGTTATTCCCTGTTTAATTTAAGCTAATGGCCGTGGCCCCACCGGTCAGTTTGACCTTGCCACCTCAGCGTTGACCTGGGCCCACTGGTCAGCCTCTGCTGGTGACGCTGTTACACTGACATGCGGGACCCACATTTCAGGTTTGACCTGGACCCGTTCTGTCGACCTGCTGGCGTCACAGTGACGCAGAGGTGACGCAATAAGTCATTTTCTGGACTTAATTTAATTCAGGAAAATCCAGAAAATTGCCTAAACTTCTAAAAATCATAGAAAATCAACCGTAACTCCAAATGAAATAAATTATATATGAAAAATGATCAGAAAAATCTAATCTATCCATCTGTACCATTTTCATGCATGTTTGAACAACTTAAAGTTGCTGTATAAGACAATTTGAATAAATGGCATTTGAAATGCCTTACATGGAGTTTGAATTTGAACCTAGTGTTCAAACCAGCTCCATTTAACTTGGTACCAGTTGCATTAGACTAAATCACAGCATATTGCCATGTCATGATCATGCATCATATTGTGCATTGCATTGATTGTGTTTATTTCTCTGTTGCCGGTATTTGTCCCCTCTCGATAGACGTGCTTCCGACGATGAGTTTGATGACACCGATGAAGAGCTATATTATCTTCAGAAGTGCCAGGCAAGCAAAACCCCCTTGTTCATTCTGATACAATCCTACTCTCTCGCCTCGCTCTTTTTATCTGCATTAGGACAACAACGATTCATCTCACTTGTCGCGATAGTCGAACCCTTTATCCTCTGCATGACCTGTCATTCCACAAGAAATAGATGAAACCCACTAGCATGAGTAGGAGTTGTTTGAGCCCTGTTGTGCCTAATCATTCATGCTTGTTTGTCATGCACATCGCTTAGAGTTGAGTCGGGTCTGATTCATCGGGGATGAATCGGAGGTGTGTGAACATGTCCTACTGTTGAGAGCTAAAGTGTGTGAACACGATTTGGTAAAGGTAGCAGTGAGAGGCCATGTAGGAGTACATGGTGGGTTGTCTCATTGCAGCCGTCCTCAGGAACTGAGTTCTGTGTTTGTGATCCATGAAACAGTTACTACCACACATTGGGTTCCGGTAACTCGGCCCCTCTCGGCTTATTAATCGCCTCGATCTCTGTCCAGGAGTTGCAACTAGTTTCTGGTGTTTGTAGGATATGTGTTGGGGGCCGTGCGTAGCGCTGACCCTAGGGGTGGGCTATGTTGCGGTAGAGACACGAGGCACGGTGTACCGGGACGCCCGTTTGGTGCCTCGGGAACCCTGCTCTCATCGTTTGGGGCCGTGAGCGACACCCCGGCCAGATCTCCTTGCGGATGGAACCCGAATAGGCGATAAACCTGGACTAGAGACTTGTGTGGTTAGTCAGGTCGTGGCCGACTTCCTCGCCAGGCTTCCGCTTGAAGGTTGCCGAGATACACGACGTGTACATGGTGGTAAGTGGCGAGAGCGTGTGTGAAGAAGTACAACCTCGCAGGTTAACATCATCTATTCGAATAGCCGTGTCCGCGGTAAAGGACTTCTGGGTTGCCTGTACAGTTCATAGACAAGTGAAAGTGGATACTCTAAAATGCGCAAGATAAGCGTGAGTGCTATGGATGGCGTTGCTCGTAGGGAGACGGGAGTGGATCCATAGTGGTGTATTGATATGGTGAATATGTGGACTCGTGTGCGCCACCACAAAAGAATTACTTGTAGTCGTAGTTCAGGATAGCCACCGAGTCAAAGGTGGCTTGCTGCTGTTAAACTCCACCACCCCTTTGTTGATACCTTTGCATATGTAGTTAGTTCTGATCTAAGTCTTGCTGGGTACATTTGTACTCACGTTTGCCTATTTTATGTTTTGCAGAGAGACGTCAGTCTTGCTAGTAGTTCCGCTTGGACTTCGACGTTTAGCTTGTTATCTCAGCTACGATCTTGTGCCCTCGGCAGGATCTGGTAGATAGTCAGGCTTCTAAGCCTTTTTCATTTGTAGATGTCTGTACTCAGACATGTTAAGCTTCCGCTTGTGCTTTGACTTGTATGCTTTGAATGTTGGGTCATGAGACCCATGTTTGTAATATCTCGCTCCTCGGAGCCTAATGAATAAATACTTGAGTCGTAGAGTTATGTTGTGATGCCATGTTGTATTTACACATATCGAGCATATTGTGTGTATGTTTGAAATGCTTGGTATGTGTGGGATCCGACAATCTAGTTGTTTATCCTTGGCAGCCTCTCTTATGGGGAAATGTAGTCTAGTGCTTCCTTGAGCCATAGTAGTCCGCTTCTGCCCGGTTCACCGGAGTCCTGCTAGCCCAAAGACTACCGCTCGTGACACTTGATCGGCCGGGCATGTGTTTCACTTCGTTCTGTGGTTCATCCCTTCGGGAAATGTCACGCGGTGACATCCGAGTCCTGCCTTAGCTCACATAAAGACGGGTTCCCGAGTCCTGTTAGCCTAGTGCTACAGCCCGGATTCACACGCTGTTGAGCGACATGCTCGAAGTTGATTCATGTATGCCTGTCCCCATGGGTTAGTGCCGCTTTGGGTTCACGACTAGCCATGTCGGCCCAGGTTCTCTGTCATATGGATGCTAGCGACACTATCATATACGTGAGCCAAAAGGCGCAAACGGTCCCGGGTCATGGTAAGGCGACACCTGTGGGAATACCGCGCATGAGGCCGCAAAGTGATATGAGGTGTTACTAGCTAGATCGATGTGACTTGGAATCAGGGTCCTGACAGCTTTGGTATCAGAGCATGACTGCCTGTAGGATTACCAAGCCAAACTGGTCGAAGTTGAGTCTAGAAATGCTTTAGTTATATAGGGGAATTGATTGTGGAAGGGAACATAAGGCACTTTTTACTCCTTTACCTTATGCCTTCTGATCTGAGTCATCCTCTTCTCTTCTACGGGGTTTAAGAACTAGGCTTATCATCTATCTATCAGGATGACGTGTTACTAATCCATAGACCTTTAAGATTGTTGGTTTTAAGCCCAGTTCAGTTTCTACTACTTCCGTGTGTTCTTAGTTGGTCTCAGAACGTTGATTTTGTGATGTTGAGTGGTCATGCCACTATTTTGCAGTATGTCTCAAATCATTTTGAGCATTTACAGCCGTTATGCTGTCCGAGTCATCCCAGGTTTCTAAACTATCTGATGCATTTGCAAATCCCTACTTTCCGTTCCCGATGTTCCTTTGGGCCAGGTTAATCACACTAATTGATGAGTTTAGGTATTCTATTGCCTCGACATATATGTTGGAGTTATTATTATGACCCTAGGTGTTTAGGGAGTCACCTAGTAAACTAGCCATGTTTTGTGTTCCCCGTGTGATGATTCTGGCCATTATTCTCGAAAGCATCCTGTGATGCCATTTAGTAGTAGGTATTCTATTCCTGGGTTCTTGAACCCGAGGTTCACCCTACTTATATCATGTTGATAGTGTTTGCTAGTTCCTTTAGGATATTAGTAACCTTGCAATAGTCCTCGAGGTCCGTGGTATTTCCTTCTTGCAAATACTATGAACCGCTTATGGCAGAAGTTCCTCGTTGAACCAAAAGATCACAACCAGAGTGCTCTTGATGAGTTCTCGATTCTATGTTGATACTCTGCCAGCTCTACCTTTCTGCATGGGTCATTTGGAAGAAACCTG
Organism: Aegilops bicornis; assembly: GCA_021605145.1. Taxonomy (NCBI): domain Eukaryota; kingdom Viridiplantae; phylum Streptophyta; class Magnoliopsida; order Poales; family Poaceae; genus Aegilops; species Aegilops bicornis. Next base: position 90,617,438 of record CM038671.1, on the reverse strand, counting down.
TTGAACTTGGTTCGACATATTAATCTATGCATCCACAACTCAGAAAATTATATGTTCCTTGAGTTGTTCCTCTTCAGTTGTATCCCGACCATCCTCTATCAGTTAATAACCAAGAGTATGTGTGCATTTGTGTTCATCGATGCCCTTTTATTCTTGTGGTCCGTCAAGCCATTCTATTCCGGAATGACTAGGAGAAACAAACTCCAGTACCTCATCCATATCTAGGATTGGGTCAAAGTAGTTGTATTCCGCAGATCAAATGCCAATCCAGCTTTTGTTCTGTTGTACCCTGAAGTATTACCCACTTTATGTCAGGAACGTCATGAGAATTGCACCATCTCTTATGAATTCTTTATGTAGTGATACTTCTCACCATCATTATTCATTCCTCGGTTCCGTGTTGATGTAACCGGAATGCCGACAAGTGAACTGTGATGTGTGAAATCGATACGCCTAGCAACCCCCTTGCTTGGTAGTTAATGGACAATATTCTCATTCTTAGCGTGTTGATCATTGAATCATCACCCTAAGGTTGATTGTGCTACCTAGTCCTTATTTCTGCTGCACTCTTCGATTAATAAGTTAGGATTATTCAACCCCTTGCTTATTTGATCGTATCGTCTTGCTCTGGAAAGAAAGATTGTTCTCGAGCTTAATAACATATCTGTGGTTCGTGATGTTCCGAAAATCTTCTCGGAAGTGTTACCAGGTTGTCACCTGACCACTATGTTGAGTTCGTGATCATATTGGTTTTCCTCTAAACCACCCATTCTCCAAGAATCTGTGTTGGATATCCCTGAGCTAGTTGGTTGAGCTAGACACCAACTTGGAGAGTTGGAAGATAAAGCTTTGCTTAACCTAGTTCATCTCTAAGGGATATCTTTTGTGCGTGTGTGTGTTGAAGAAAGATGATATCTCCATTGATTGGTCCTCGTGATTAGTTGTTGGATCTATTGCCTTGTCAAAACTTTGACTTGAGTATGGGCTATCATCAAGTCAAATGAGAACCAGCGATGTTCGTAATGTTGTCTTACTCGTGGTTGATCCCTCGAGCATACACCATTATATCTTTTGGGTCTGACCAATGCTATTACCGTGTTCACATGATGGTGGAAGTCCAGTGATATGGAAATTCCGATGAGTTGTTGTTGAGCCCATCAGCAGCATTTTGTGTCCCCCATGATTCATGTTGAACATCAACCTAGTGTTGGAAACTTTGTAAGCAATGCCTTCGTGTTCCGTTCATGAAGCTTATGCTTGGATGGAAGAAGTGACTTCCTCGAATTCATGTGCATTTGGTGCAAGTTGTCGCCGTGAGTTAGAAAAAGATTGTTTTTGTTTCCTCTGGTACCATTCCAAGTCAGTCATGCATGTGCGAATGTATTCTATGGTTTGGTAGATTAATTACCTCCAATCCATATGTATTCCCTAGCACACCAAGCCACTGATTGACTTGTTCAAGGAAAAGAAGTCTATGCTTGGGATCTGATCCATGGACTTGCGTAAAGACTTCGAAATCCTTGATGATGGTTCCTGACTAGAACTCGATAGTGTTTTATTATAAGACTACTATGTGGTCATTCTTATCTTGGACAACATGCTCACATGTATGTAGCAGAACCAGCTCATGTCTTGGAGCTTGCTATCGTAGTTCATATCCCGAGAATCTCGCAACATCATCTCATCGATTTGTGTTGCAACCTTTCTTTTCAGACATGCTGAGTCTGAAGTATCCTACCACCAATCGGATCTGAATCTCAAGCAGATATGATGGTTGGAACATTCCCAACAGTTGCATTTTGTTCCCAGCTTGCACCGCCATTGTGCCAATTCCCATGGGCTGCCCTCTCAGTAATTGTTGTTTAGGATCATCTTCAAAAGTGGTCCTACCTTGGGTCCCATCCATTTGCGATGATAAGCAAAATCATCCATTGCGTTGTCTTCAACAAGGTAGTCCACATCATCCATTCTAGTCCGAGTATGTCACTCTTTCGAACTCCTTCAAATGATCGATTTGATTGCCTTAGGCTGGTATAAAGAGTCTCAATGATCTCTATATCAAAAGTATTTCTTTTTGCCACTTAAGGTAACAAATCTACGAGTCACCTTCCCTAAGGTGCCCCGTCATGGAATCATGGCAACTCAACTCCTCGCTACGTGGACAACCGTTCACCACCTTCTTAGGTGTGGAATTGTGTCTACATAGTGAACCTTCGTCATCTGTTCCACTCCATCCCTTTGGATGAAAGCTTCGTATCTCAGCTTGGGAGATGTTCTTACCTCTCACTCCATGAGTTGATCTTGAATACTCGATTTTTGAGGAGATCATTTTCTGTAGAGTCTCCTTCTGTCGTCATCGTGTTGAATGAAGACCTCGCAAGCAAGACGTCAAGATCAAGATGATGCAATGAGTCAACATCTTCGAGAAGGACAGTTGGATCGAGGAGATCGTGTTAGCTTTGTGTCCCCTCTGTCTTCTTACCTCACGACTTGAATCTCGGGACGAGATTCTTGTTTAGTAGGGGTGAGCTGTCACATCCCTAGCTTCTGGTACTGCTTAGTGCTAGCATCTGGTGTTGCATCATGTTTAAATTCCTCAGAAACTTGAAATGGGGATGACAGAACCCCAAAGACTTCTTAAACCAACTAGGGTTTACTAAAATCTTTTTCAATGATTTCAAAATGCCCTTTAAAAATGTTCATCATTTCTGGATCAAGGTGGAAGCATCTACCAAAAAAGGTTTACATTTTTGCAGGACATATTTGGACTTTGAATTAATTCAACCATATTTGAATTGGAGCTATTTAAATGCTATATATTTTTTAGTTGCTCCAAAAATGTTGGAAATTGTTAAGGGTCACTGGAATAACTCAGAAAGCACCCATAATTATTTCCAGGATTTTATGAATGGTTTACTATTTATCTTAAACCGTAATGTAAAAATGTAAATTAGAAAAGGTAACAGAAATAAAAGAGAGAGACAGAGGAGTTACCTGGGCTTACCTGGCGCCCCAACCGGCCCACCTCTGTAGCAGCCCGGCTGGGCAAAGCCAGCCCAGCCCACCAGGGGCAAGGTTGTCTTCAACCTTGCGCCAGTAGGACGCCGAGCGTGTGCTCGCCGCACGCGCGCCCTCCGAGCGCCACCTCCTCTCTGCCTGCTCGCCCGGATGCTTCTGGACGACGCCACGCGGCTCCCCCGACTTCCTCTCACTCTCCCTCGCCTCATCCCTCCTCTCGCTTCCTCCCTTCTCTCTGTCCGTGGGCGCCGAGACCGCCGACGAGCACCACCGCGACCACAGCCCTCCCCGTGCCTCTCCGACGTGACCTCGAGCTCCGCCGTTGACCCATACGCCGTCTCCATCGAGCCACGTGATGAGAAGAGCCTCGGAGCGCCGCCCCGGCATCTTCTTCCTCCTCGGGCCACCGAGATCGCCGGCAACCGTGCTTCCGCTCCGACACGTCCCCGAGCCCGCCGGCCCTCTCCTCCGCCCCCCAGTGAGCCCCTGATCGCTTCCCCCTGTCCCCTTCTTCGATAGCACGCCCTAACTAGGCCACCGTCGAGGTCGAGATCTCCCCGCCGCCGGCCATGTCACCACTGTGTCTACGGTCGCGCAAGCTCGCGTCCGAGCTCACGGCTGCACTCACCGCACTCCCTCGAGTCGAACACGACCATCCACGGCTCCTTTCATGCCCCGCATCGCCCAAACCATTGTTGGCCGAACTCCGGCCACCGCACTCGTCGTCACCACCGCCGCTACAGTCCACTTCGCTCCCTCCCGTGGCCACCACTGGATGCGCGCGTGTGCCAGCAACCCATAGCCGCAAACCTCGCCCGAAACCATCGCCCGTAGCCCAATCCCGAGCGGACTCCGCCGCGACTTGAGGTCGCCGGCGACTAATCGCCGGCAGTGCTGACATGGCAAGTCATTAGCACTAACCACCACTTAGTTAACCCCTAGAGTCATTGACAGATGGGCCCCACCCGTTGGTTAACCACAGGGTTATTCCCTGTTTAATTTAAGCTAATGGCCGTGGCCCCACCGGTCAGTTTGACCTTGCCACCTCAGCGTTGACATGGCCCCACTGGCCAGCCTCTGCTGGTGACGCTGTTACACTGACATGCGGGACCCACATTTCAGATTTGAGCTGGACCCGGTTTGTTGACCTGCTCACGTCACAATGACGCATAGCTGACGCAATAAGTCATTTTCTGGATTTAATTTAATTCAGGAAAATTCAGAAAATTACCTAAACTTCTAAAAATCATAGAAAATCAACCGTAACTCCAAATGAAATAAATTATATATGAAAAATGATCAGAAAAATCTAATCTATCCATCTGTACCATTTTCATGCATGTTTGAACAACTTAAAGTTGCTGTATAAGACAATTTGAATAAATGGCATTTGAAATGCCTTACATGGAGTTTGAATTTGAACCTAGTGTTCAAACCAGCTCCATTTAACTTGGTACCAGTTGCATTAGACTAAATCACAGCATATTGCCATGTCATGATCATGCATCATATTGTGCATTGCATTGATTGTGTTTATTTCTCTGTTGCCGGTATTTGTCCCCTCTCGATAGGCGTGCTTCCGACGATGAGTTTGATGACACCGATGAAGAGCTATATTATCTTCAGAAGTGCCAGGCAAGCAAAACCCCCTTGTTCACTCCGATACAATCCCACTCTCTCACTCCTGCTCTTTTTACTGCATTAGGACAACAATGATTCATCTGTTACTTGTTGCGGTAGCTGAACCCCTTTATCCTCTGCATGACCTGTCATTCCACAGTAAATAAATGAAACCCACTAGCATGAGTAGGAGTTGTTTGAGCCCTGTTGTGCCTACTCATTCATGCTTGTTTGTCATGCCTGCTACTGCTTAGAGTTGAGTCGGGTCTGATTCATCGGGGATGAATCGGAGGTGTGTGAACATGTCCCATCGTTGTGAGCTAAGTGTGTGAACACTATTTGGTAAAGGTAGCAGTGAGAGGCCATGTAGGAGTACATGGTGGGTTGTCTCATTGCAGCCGTCCTCAGGAACTGAGTTCTGTGTTTGTGATCCATGAAACAGTTACTACCACACATTCGGTTCCGGTAACTCGGCCCCTCTCGGCTTATTAATCACCTCGATCTCTGTCCGTGAGTTGCAACTAGTTTCGATGTTTGTAGGATATGTGTTGGGGGTCGTGCATAGCGCTGACCCTAGGGGTGGGCTATGTTGCGGTAGAGACACGAGGCACAGTGTACCGAGACGCCCGTTTGGTGCCTCGGGAACCCTGCTCTCATCGTTTGGGGCCGTGAGCGACACCCCGGCCGGATCTCCTTGCGGATGGAACCCGAATAGGCGATAAACCTGGACTAGAGACTTGTGTGGTTAGTCAGGTCGTGGCCGACTCCCTCGCCAGGCTTCCGCTTGAAGGTTGCCGAGATACACGACGTGTACATGGTGGTAAGTGGTGAGAGCGTGTGTGAAGAAGTACACCCCTGCAGGGTTAACATCATCTATTCGAATAGCCGTGTCCGCGGTAAAGGACTTCTGGGTTGCCTGTACAGTTCATAGACAAGTGAAAGTGGATACTCTAAAATGCGCAAGATAAGCGTGAGTGCTATGGATGGCGTTGCTCGTAGGGAGACGGGAGCGGATCCATAGTGGTGTATTGATATGGTGAATATGTGGACTCGTGTGCGCCACCTCAAAAGAGTTACTTGCAGCCGTAGTTCAGGATAGCCACCGAGTCAAAGCTGGCTTGCTGCTGTTAAACTCCACGACCCCTTTGTTGATACCTATGCATATGTAGTTAGTTATGATGTAAGTCTTGCTGGGTACATTTGTACTCACGTTTGCCTATTTTATGTTTTGCAGAGAGACGTCAGTCTCGTTAGTAGTTCCACTTGGACTTCGACGTTTAGCTTATTACCTCAGCTACGATCTTGTGCCCTCGGCAGGATCTGGTAGATAGTCAGGCTTCTAAGCCTTTTTCATTTGTAGATGTCTGTACTCAGACATGTTAAGCTTCCGCTTGTGCTTTGACTTGTATGCTCTGAATGTTGGGTCATGAGACCCATGTTTGTAATATCTCGCTCCTCGGAGCCTAATGAATAAATACTTGAGTCTTAGAGTTATGTTGTGATGCCATGTTGTATTTACACATATCGAGCATATTGTGTGTATGTTTGAAATGCTTGGTATGTGTGGGATCCGACAATCTAGTTGTTTATCCTTGGCAGCCTCTCTTATGGGGAAATGTAGTCTAATGCTTCCTTGAGCCATAGTTTTCCGCTACAGCCCGGTTCACAGGAGTCCTGCTAGCCCAAAGACTACCGCTTTCGGGACACTTGATCGGCTGGCATGTTTTTCACTTCGTTCATGTGTCTGTCCCTGCGGGGAAATGTCACGCGGTGACATCCGGAGTCCTGCCTAGCCTGCTATCGCCCGGGTTCCCGGAGTCCTGTTAGCCCAGATACAGCCCGGATTCACACGCTGTCAATCGACATGCTCGAAGTTGATTCATGTATGCCTGTCCCCATGGGTTAGTGCCGCTTTGGGTTCACGACTAGCCATGTCGGCCCGGTTCTCTGTCATATGGATGCTAGCGACACTATCATATACGTGAGCCAAAAGGCGAAACGGTCCCGGGCCATGGTAAGGCGACACCCGTGGGAATACCGTGCGTGAGGCCGCAAAGTGATATGAGGTGTTACCAGCTAGATTGATGTGACTTGGAATCGGGGTCCTGACAATGAACAACAACAACACTGCACCATCACTTGCTCACGCAACCGGGCCTCCTCTCGCAGTCGCTCCCGCTCATAGCAGCCCGTCCTCCGTCTCTGGCGCACTAGGTGGGCCTTCGTCTTTGGCTGAGCTCGACGCTGTCACGGTAATTACATGTCGCACCAACATATATATATATATATATATAGAATATTCCATTTTCGTTGCCTTTCGGATGTTTTACGCCACAGACATATGTGTTTGCAGGGCGAAGAAACCCCGTGCACCATACTCTACTTGATCAAAGGCCAGAAGGTGGACGTGGGAAAGGGGATGATATTGAACCCCTTGAAACCAACGTTCCACAACCAGCCGATCCCCGCTGGGCACTTCAGGGTTAGCTTGTCCAGTGTGAACTCGGGGCACGAGGCTTTGCCTCCTCCAGTACAGCATGTGGGAGAGGACGACGAGACCTCGCCGCGGATTGGAAGTTGCTAGGGTTGGGTGCTGCTATGGCCGAAGAATCTTATTCGTCTGGAACCGGCCGAGAGCACACCAATAACCACACATCAACAAGCATGTGCGGAAACCACCACCCCGCCTACTCAATTACCAGCTCCTGTAGTGTCGGGTGAGAGCGGCGGACGACGTGATGAAGGGGGTGCAATAGTACTGGCTGATGTAATCGGTCTGTAGAACAGAGAATGGATGATGAGACGGAGGTCGACCCTATGGGTTTCCTCAATACAAACGCGTATGACTGTGACATAGATATGATGAGTCAACCATATAACGAATCGGGCTATCAGCATGCTAATGAGGATGTGGATGATATGCCCGGGCAGGAAGGTCGTTGGAAGGATTGCAAAAAGTCTCTCTTCATGAATTCCTCACAGGACACGCCTGAAGATGCCGCCTCAACACAGGCTCAACTAGCCGGGGGTCATACAGTGCTTAGCCCGGGAACCCTGGGTCAGGGGTTAAGGAAGGATCTAGAAGGTGTGCCCAAGAAAAAGGAGAGGAAGAGATCGGGGAAGATAACTGCCTCCAAACAAGCCAGAGCACATAGTAGCCAGACGATGGATTCTGAAGAGCGTGTACCCATGAAAGGTGCGGCCATGTTCCATCTCACAGGCGAGCCGATGCTACCACCAAAACCGCTGGAGGCACTATCAGGGGATCTCATGAGACTGCACGACCATGTGCTGTCGACTGAGAAAAGCCTACTAGCCTCAAAGGATCCAGGATATCCGACATACGCGGCTCGTGTGCCTGAGGGGAAGTGCTACATAGACACACGGCCCGCGGAGGTGTTCTTCCTGCGGTTTGACCATATCTTTGAGATGTTTCTGACAAGGCGGCTTGATTTTACAATCGTCCGCCTTTTTGCGCTACATATGAGCTCCTTCATGAAGAGTGAAGAAGTCTCGCAAATTTGTGTGGCGGATCCGTACTACATGCACGAGTCTTTCTTGAGTCTCGGCGACTTTGAGCGTGAAACTGCTAGGGACTACCTCCAAAACTTCATGGTACAGAATAAGGACCACGAAATTGTCCTCGTGCCTTATCATCCAAAGTAAGTCAGTTCCGGACAACCCTTTCGTACATTTCAATCATTCCTTCTTGCTCATATGGAGAATAATTTGAGGTGTCTTTTCCCCGCAGCAACGGGCGCGTCGTCCTTATCGTTCTTTACCCGCAAGTCTCCCACGCCGTGTATTTTGACCCTTCCAGAGACTACGAGAAAAAGGACTACACCCACATAATGAATATTCTAGATGATGCTCTCCAAGGCTTCAGCATTAGAGGTGGCCACATGCAGATCAGGAAACAAAGGAACAAGAAGATGGGTTTCGCGCATAAAACTAACTTCTCTTGCATCCATGTCCCAAAACCAAGCAAGAAGGATGGATTCTACATCGTCCATCTCATGATTCAGTTCAACACGGATCACCAAAAGCTTCGCATGACAAGCAGAAATGATGATCATATCCACAAGTGGCTAGAATCTCATGGAGAAGCGGATTATAAACTTAGAGATGACTTCTTTCGCATCCAAAGGGACATTGCGACGATCATCATGAAAGAAGTCGTCGATGAGAAGGGGATGTTCCACCACGGCCCTATATCGCGAGCTGGCGTCCGAACTCGCATAGGCATGCAACGTCTAGACCTCACGCCGTTCAAGAAGCTAGGATCCATCCTCGATGATATGGAAGGATGGAACTTCTAGTGATTTATGATGCCGATGATGATGATATGTGTCCGTTCAACTTGTATACTTTTTGTAGCGATGGAACTTTGTGATGTCCACGGTCCCTGCCGAACTTGCGTAATGCTACTTTGTTAGTTTGCGTACGATGACTTGCGTACCTCTAGTTAATTAGTTTGCATACTATATGTTGCATCTAGTTGCTAACCCTTTCTTTTTCGTGTTGCTCTTGTATATTTTGTTGCATATGATTGTACATCCTCTTCATGAAGATGCATCTCTAACAGGTACCTAGTTTCTTGATGGCGAGATGGCGATTGCTATGTCGCGTACAAAGGGAAGGTTCTGGGGGTGTACAACGAGTGGCATGAGTGTCGTGCAAGTGAATGGGTTCTCGGCGCGCCATAAAAACTTCAAAAGCGAGACAAGAAGGAGAAGCTAGTTACTTGAGGTTCACGCTAAGCGCGAGAGAGGACTCGTAACCGCCACCTCATGTATCGCATAGTTCCGCTCTCACTCATAGTGATAGCTCTTCTCGCGTATACCTTTGTTTAGATGGATGACGTTGTAGTTGCAAGTATTCGAGACTTGCATGTATCTCTATTTTCGAGATGATGACAAGATACCACTTTGTGTTGGATGATGATTATGATGAGACTATTTGTATGTATATGCTATGATTACATTTGTGGTCTCGCAGCATTTGTATGTGTATCATGATGACATTTGTATGTGCTAAAGATTCTTCTATAAAGCCTGTTCAAATACAAAACAAATATGGAGAAAAAACAAAAACTACTAAAATTAGCGATGGCGAGTGGAGAAAAGTTAGCAGCAGCGATAGTAGCGATAGCAGCGCACAAGAGAAGAGAAGCGCTATAGCTATTAGCGATGAGCGAGCTCCTGTAAGGATGCTGCTTCTACACTTGTATATCAAGATGGCTGGAGGCGCTGCGCTCTTACTACGAGTTAGTCAGAGCGCCTTATTAGTAGCGTCGGTCCCCGCGCTACTGATATACCTAGAACACGCGCTGCTGCTAGGCTTTTCCCTAGTAGTGAGTACTTGTGATTACGACTAGTGACCAATTTGCTATGTGATGTCATTGATGAAAACGATGATCTTGAGGAGGTGTTATATGACAATGATGTATTATGATGATAAGTTGTTAATGATATGATGATGATGATGATGATATTTATTATGTCATTGGGTGAAAGAACCGCGGATTAGTTTCAAGTGGATGGACATCCACTTGAAACTAGTCCACGGTTCTTTCACCCCGTGATGTAATAACTCATTATGATGTAAAAACAATCTCTAAATTCCTGTTGTATGAAAACTTGTGTAAAGGTGTATGAATACAACATGAAATAAAAAAGAAATAAAATATGAAATAATAGTAGTAGCACGGGCAGGGAGAAGCGCTACTACTAATTACCAGTAGTGCTCCTCTGGGGAAGCGCTACTACTAAGTTGATTTAGCAGTAGCGTGGGTTGAGTCACACTACTGCTAAGCTTTAGCTGTAGCCCTGTACCAGTAGCGCTCCAGCCCGCGCTACTGACATGCCTAAAACCCGCGTTGCTGCTAGACTTTTCCCTAGTAGTGGGCACCCCTCATATCCAACTCAAATAAGGGGTGGATATGGGGAGACCAGGGCGCGCCCGCCATGTCATCCCCAGCGTACGCTGGCCCACCCGACCCACATATAATCATTCCCATCCGCTTCCCAGACCAAACCCTATCCACGACACTTCCCTCCCATCCACTCCACTCCGCCCCAAGCTCCCGTCTGGCGATCTTCGGTATGGCGGGCAACGGATCAGTGTCCTACACTTCCATCTTCATTGACTCCAAGATCATCTCAGGCGGCCCCAAGGAGGAGATGACCGTCCGGCTTGCGCTCCGCCACTCCCGCGAGGGGGCCGCCCGATGGCAGCGCTCGGACTCATTCCGTTGGGAATCTGTCGTGGAATTGTCACGGCAGATGTCCTCATGAAAGGACTTAGTCGTAGGGCCATCGTACGGGTTAACCTAGAGGGGTTAAAGCGGACACAAGACACGGGAGTTATACTGGTTCGGCCCCTTCGATGAAGGTAAAAGCCTACGTCCGATTGTGATGTGATTGATATGATTTGGCGACTAGGAGCAATAGCTTTGCCTTAGCCTTGAATCCTCCCAATCCGCCGGGTCGTCCCCTTATATACACGGGTCGACGCCTTGGCCGATCTCTGAGTCCCGATCCGGCTCATACAAGCGTCCGGCTCGGTCTCTCCTTCTTAACTTACAACACAAGTTACAATACTAAGGCGGTTTACATAGATGGACCTTAATTCGCCTCTGGGCTCCAGGCCTCCTCCGTGGGCCTGAATCATGGACGAGGGTAAACCGGCCCCTCCAGGGCGGTTCACACTCGGTAGTTGTGTCCCCAACATTAGGCCCCAGATTGACCTGAACCGGTTCAAGTCAATCTTCAACTCCTTCAGGAAACTCTTCGATCTCCTTTCATATTTTGTAAACCGCCGTCCGCTTGAACCGCCGTGATGTCATCCTCCGATTTCCATGTCAGGGCATCTTAACGTCCTCTTTAATAAAGAAATCCAAACAGTAAGATTCCCTTCATTTAATGCTATCCCGGAAATCGAGGCGGCCGCTACACCGTCCGCCGCTCTTGACTCCTCGATTCTCGCGCCCGTTGATTGCTCCGGTCCCTTATAAATAGACCGGTCGCCCCTCTCTCTTCTTCTTCTTCTTCCGCTCTTCTTCTTCCTCGCGACGCTCTAGCCCTGAAGCTCCGCCGTCGCGCCCGACCTTCGAACGACGCTTCATCGCCGGGCCGCTGCATCAACCTGACCGCATCAGAGTTTTCGGTGCTCCTCCGCGGTTTCCGCTCGTCAGGTAAGGTTCCTCTCAAGCCCTAGATCCCATCTGTAGATCATGTTTATCATGCAGTTCATATCAGTTTCTCCTCACTTGCTCCGCCATGGCCGTACGCCTCAGCCATACCGTGCATCTTGTATAAGTGACTGCTCTGCCGTCCATTGAACTCTTTATGCACCCTTCCTTTTGTTCAGATCCTCGAGTTTAGAATATCTGAACCCTCCTGCTCGTTATGAAGGTTTGCATAGGTCGTAAAGTTTTTCTTACTAGGGCTTCGGTAGATCTCAATTACCTCCATTCGTATGTGAAAACTGTTTCTGTCCATACTTAGTAGACTTTTTCAACTCTGCCATTTTCGGCGGTTTAACTTTCGACAGCTAATCCGTCACTCCATTAGTCCTCAGTTAAACCGGAACGGGAAGCCGGATGCTGAATCACCGGTTTAACAATGTATAATATACCTGAACCATTTAATGGTAAACCGTCTCTTCCTTTCTTTCGCAGCTTAGACTTCCGGAATGGCCCCTCAATTCGCAGCTTGCAATTGGGTCCGGTCCAAGATCACCGAAACACAACTGAACGGCTATGTCACCACTGGCGGTTTGGCGCCAAAAAATGTCCTCATCGGGCGTGTTCCGGATGGCGAAGTTTCCTCCCGAGCCACAAGAGGGTGAAGTAATCGTGTTTATGCAGCACTTAGACCGGGGATTCTGCCCGCCCGGTTCAAAAATTTTCCGGGACGTCCTCGCAAGTTTGAAACTCCATCCGCAGGATATCGGCCCGAACTCTGTGTCAAACATATGCAACTTCCAAGTCTTCTGTGAAGTCTACCTTCAGGAAGAACCATCTGTGGAGTTATTCCGGGATTTTTTCCACTTGAACCGCCGTACCGAATTTTCTGATGGTCCGAACACAGAGCTGGGCGGCGTTTCAATCCAAAAGAGGAAGGAGGTGGATTTTCCTCACGCCAAACACCACAGTCATCCAAAGGATTGGAACCAAACCTGGTTCTACTGCGGAACACCGCTCACCTTAACGAGAATCCCTTGCCGGGTTATCGTCCTCACCGGCTCAAGAACCAAAGCATCCGCTACCTGCACGCTTAACCGCCATGAACGGAAGAACTTCGCCTCAAATAATCAAGCTCCGGGCTCTAATGGCCAATGGCTTAACCGGCGTGGACCTTGTGCGGTGTTGGGTTTCTTGGGGCGTCTTGCCGCTAAGCCGCCCGGCCGGATTGATGCATGAGTACACCGCAGCCTCAAAGACCCTCAAAGACGTCACGAGCTGCCCATAATCGAACTTGAAGTTACGGAGATTGTAAAGAAGATGCTTGATGAACCAATCTCCGTTTGCAGCCCTAACCGGGCTGGCTCCATTCTGTGTTGCCAACAAACCGCCGGCGGTAAAGCTCTATTCACCGTTCTTGGGTCTTTAAAACTTTGTTGATATGTATTAATCCTTGTTATTTCTCAGGCTGACAGCTCCTTCTGGAAACGTACTAAACCGGTTCGGGCGACGCGTGTAAAGGCCACGGCCACCAAGAAGGCAGGCAAGAAGAAAACCGCCGAGTCCTCTGATCCGCCAGAGGACGCAGAATCAGAAGGAGCTGAGGTAACACTTGACGTTCTTACGAGGGAGCCGCCGTAAACCGGCTTCCCGCTTTGCGCTCATTCTTGCTTATGATTTGTTCCCTTGTACTCCTTTTACTGACAACCTTGCTTCCCAGGATGATGCTGAAGCCAGCCATGCCGACCCCATTGAGGTAATCTTTCTTTCTTCCGAATCCGACCTTGTGCCGGTTAAAAGAATTCGGCGCACCGTCCGGAAAGTGAAAAGATATCATTCCTGTGCTTACTTAAATCCAAACCTTTCTTTGAAGACACAGAAGCTAAAGCGCCCGCCACGACCCGGCATAGTGGCCAACGTATTACCTCATCCGGTTTACGGACACACCAACCCGGAAGCGTCGTCCGTGAGGTGACTTGCTCCCCTGAAAAGAGTTATCCCTTAAAGGGTTTATTCCGATGTCCTCTGATTCAATCTGACCCATATTATCAGGCCTCTTCTGGTTCGTCCGTGGTTCATCAACCACGCAACTACCTCCACTTAAAGTTGCTGCAGGGTATGCAACCGCTGTCCCGTCTGTTCGGTTTACAATTGTTTTGTCCAATTTTTCTTTATTCCATTCCGAATATTGCAGCACCAAGGCTCGCTTGAGCAAGAAAGCAAAAATCCTTGACCCATCATGCGGATGCTGATCCGGAAAAGACCCCGTAACAAACCCGACAATAACTCTGAAGCCGCCAAAGATAGTTCCGGCGAGTTGTACAAAGATGATACCGCTGACCCACGGAAGTTGAACCGGAGGTCCAAGTGGAAACTTCGCAGCCTGCTCCATCAAACCCGTCCACAGAGCGGGTCGTGATTGTTGAACCGCCGAGCCAGAGCAAAATGACATCAAGCCCAAAGAAGACCGCTGAAAATGACGATGTTATTGTGACCGGTACTGGCTACACTGCTCCTAGCCGACCGGTCGCTTTAGCAAAGCACATCAAGGAAGGTTCCACTACTATGAACAAGGACAAGGGAAGACTGATCTGCCGACTACGACAATTTCTCTGCCCAAGAACTTCATTCCGGCTTTCTGAACCGGCTCTACACCAGCCGTGACTTGGAAGCTGGTCTGGTAAACCGGATGAAGGACCGCTATGAGGTAATGAATTATGTCTTTCCTATACTTTAGCTGTATAGTAGCCCCCAAGGGTCAGTTCAACTTAGCATAGTTAAACCGGGACTTGATTTCTGTTCCCAAATAGCAAACTGAGATCAATTAGCCATTAGCCCCCAAGTGTCAAGGTGAATATGTATATTGAGCTTGGGACTTGATAATGAGACACCTAACATGCTTCCTTTGTTACCAGAATGAAATAGAGCAGCAAGGCGTGCAACTCAAAGACCTGCGAGCCAATCTGGAGACTCAAAGAAGCGAAACCACTAAGGCCAAGGACGAATTGAGGACAGCCTTGACCACTATGGAACAGCTGAAGGAGTGGCATAAATCCGAACAAGCCAACTGGGACACAGAGAAGGCCGGTTTGAAAAAACGGGCGGAAGAAGCCGAAGCAGCCCTTAAACCGGTGACCGAAGAGCTTGCCGGACTCAAGCGCCAAGTGCATGCCATGACCTCTGCCGTCTTTGGTAAGAAACTATGTAATCGCTATCTTAATTTTGATATTTCCGCGGTTTATCCTGAGTTGTCTTAAACCGTGCAGCAAACGTATTGCACATATGGGCTCACGATGTGCGGAGGAAATCAAGGCCGCTTATACGCTGATTGAGCAGCTGTATACCGGCGCCAATGTCATCATGCTACATCATACGACAAGACGGCGCCGTCCTCGATCGAGAAACCACTGGACGGTTGTCCATGGTTCCGGGGCAGCTTGAAGAGTTGAAGCGATCCGCGGCTCGGGCTGGCACATTACTGGCTCTGACGCGCGCCAAGGCGTGGATAGCAGATCTTGATCCGGCGGACATAGCCAAAGGTTTCCCCAGTGCTCAAGAGAATGGTGAAGCCTTTGATAACGACGCCCTGAAACGGATCACAAAGTAAATGCGTCCGCTGGCGAGTCAACTGGCAGCCGAAGCCAACCTGCGGGTTCACCGCTCTTTTTATGACGCCAACAACAAGCGGGTGGATTTTGTCATCCCTGAAGTGCAGAGCCTTGTTCCCCCAATCCGTAAGCACACTTACGCCCCTGACGTTGATCCGGCTGAGCTGATAAGTGAAGAAGCTGTCTTCGTGCCTTAACCCAGATTGACCGGGTCCACCAATGACTTCCGGCTTTGGGTGAGGAAGAAGAAGAAGTTGAACCGACGTCGAGCGCCTCTACCTCACGTCAACCCGGCGAAGCGGCGTAATTAAATCAAGCGGGTGACGCCTCCGAAGCTTCAAGGCATAACCCCACATGAAACGCCGGGCCTCAAAGGGTTTTGTAATAGGATAGCCAGTACCTTGTTTTGAACAATGTCGTTACAACCTCAGTCTGTAAACTTTTGCATGGCGGTGCCGGATGCTTTGGCTTTGAAATAGTGAACCTTTCAACATATTTTGCCTGCAATCACAAATTCTTAACCCGCCATGGCGGCTTGCGCCTCCAGCTGGATTGTGATGCCAATATATTTATATAAGAAAAATTGGTGATACAAACATACCTGCCAGTGTCGGGCACACAGGTGGCTTTAGCCAATCCTGAAGCGGAGGCTTTATAAACCATCACCGTCAAAGGAAAACAATCCCTATGTGTATAATGCCGATTTACTGTGTAAACCGTGTCGGGCATGATAAGCCCCCTGTTACTCCATAATGGGATGTTAACAGCAAAATCAATCCGGAACAATCAATCGCCGGATTAAAAATGTACCAAATTCTGAAAACTTGATTCCGGAAGAAAGAAGGTTTGTCGGTTTAAGACAAAAAGCCAAATTATATGTATAAAAACCACATGGAAGCCAGAAAAACAACAATAAAGATTGTTTGCAAGCAGAGGCTTTATTGAGCCTGATCAGATGGCGTTACCATGGTCGGACAGGACCATGCTCCCTGTAAGGTGTAGCGATGGTTCAAGTCAGCCAGTCCCCTAATCGACATCGTGGCATTACGCCGATCAAGTGGTATTGCATTGGTTCGGGTTCGACCAAGCCCCAAGTGATTCTATGGCCTTAGGCCGACCAAGAGGCGTGACTGGTTCAGACGTGACCATGTCCCCAAGTGATCTGGTGGCTTTCGCCGGTCAAGAGGTGTTGCATTGGTTCGGACACGACCAAGCCCCCAAGTGACAAAAATTTCACAAAAGTAAGGCCAAGGGTTAAACCAGAGGCCGCCTCATGACAGCATCTCCATGTACCCAAACCGGACTGTGACATAGAACAGATACCCCGCGTTAGCCGAGGATCCGGTTTATTGCTTTTATTCATAATATACACATTGTCTTAATATGTACATAAATGGAGCCAATGGCTCAGGTATAATAAGACCAAAGATGAGCTATGTTCCACGGCCTGTTGGTCTCCTCCTCGGCGTCGTGAATCCTTTCGCCTCTCGAACATCTATCTGAGAGTAGGACCCGTTGTATAGATTCTTGCTGACCACAAAAGGCCCCTCCCAAGGTGGGGATAGCTTGTGCATATCTTTCTGGTCTTGAATGAGCCGCAGCACTAAGTCTCCTTCCTGAAAGGTTCTGGTTTTAACCCGCCGGCTGTGATACCGACGAAGATCCTGCTGGTAAACCGTCGAACGAGCAGCTGCCATATCGCGCTCTTCATCCAGTCGATCCAAATCGTCTTGTCGTGCCGCCTCGCTATCTGCCTCAACATAAGCTGCCACTCGAGGCGAGTCGTGACGGATATCGCTGGGAAGGACCGCCTCCGCTCCATAGACCATAAAGAACGGCGTGTATCCGATTGGATCGGTTGGGGTAGTATTTATACTCCATATCACCGATGGAAGCTCTTCCACCCAACAACCCGGCGTCCTCTCTAAAGGGACCATAAGTCGGGGTTTGATACCTTTTAAGATCTCCTGATTAGCTCGTTCCGCTTGACCATTGGATTGCGGGTGGGCTACGAAAGAAACATCCAGCCGGATGTGCTCTCGTTCACAAAATTCCTTCATAGCTCCTTTGGACAAATTGGTGCCATTGTCCGTGATGATACTGTGTGGAAACCCAAACCGGAAAATCACCTTTTTGATGAACTGAACCGCCGTGGCGCATCACACTTGCTAACAGGCTCTGCCTCAACCCACTTGGTAAATTTATCAACCGCCACCAACAGGTGGGTCTTTTTGTCCTTGGACCTCTTGAAAGGCCCAACCATATCCAGCCCCCAAAGTCGCATAAACGGCCAAGTAATTGGAATCATCCTCAATTCTTGGGCTGGCACATGAGCACGCCTAGAGAACTTTTGGCAACCATCACATCGTCTGACCAGATCCTCCGCATCAGCATGGGCAGTCAACCAATATAAACCATGGCGGAACGCCTTGGCCACCAAGGACTTTGAACCGGCGTGATAAACGCCGTCTTCTCCTGGTCCTTAACTGCCATCTTAATCTGATGATAACCGGAGTACGCATCCAAAAAGCTCAAACGCTCACAACCCGCCGTAGTATCAATAATCTGGTCAATGCGGGGAGGCGAAAGGATCTCTGGGCGAGGCCTTGTTGAGATCTGTGTAATCCACACACATGCGCCAAGTGCCATTCTTCTTAAGAACCAACACCGGATTGGCAAGCCACTCTGGATGAAAGACTTCAACGATAAACCCTGCTGCCAAGAGCCTAGCAACTTCTTCTCCGATGGCCTTGCGCCTTTCCTCATTAAACCGCGAAGAAACTGTTTTACCGGGTTTGTATTTTGGGTCAATATTAAGAGTGTGCTCGTGAGTTCCCTCGGTACACCTGGCATGTCAGAAGGCTTCCACGCAAAGATGTCCCGATTCTCACGGATGAACTCGATGAGCGCGCCTTCCTATTTAGGATCCAAGTTGGCACTGATGGTGAACTGCTTGGACGAATCGCCGGGCACAAAATCAACAAGCTTCGTCTCAGCCGCCGATTTGAACTTCAAGTCCGGATCATGCTCCGTAGTTGGCTTCTTCAAAGGGGTCATATCCGCCGGATCAACATTGTCCTTATAATATTTTAGCTCCTCAGTGGCACAAACCGACTCTGCGTAAGCCGCATCACCTTCCTCGCACTCCAAAGCAATCCGGCGACTCCCATGAACCGTTATCGTTCCTTTGTGACCCGGCATTTTCAGCTGTAAGTAAACATAGCAGGGCCGTGCCATAAATTTAGCATAAGCCGGCCGCCCAAAGAGGGCGTGGTAAGGGCTCTGAATTTTCACCACCTCAAATGTCAATGTTTACGATCCGAGTCATGTTAGGTCCCCAAAGGTCACCTCCAGAGCTATCTTACCGACGGTGCGCCGACTTGCTGTGCACCACTCCGTGAAACACCTTGTCTGGATGGCCTAAGATGCCTATCCGTCAACCCCATACGCCGGAAGGTCTCGTGTCTGAGGATGTTGATGCTGCTTCCTCCATCCATAAGAACCTTGGTAAACTTGTACCCTCCTACCCGGGTGCCACCACCAGGCTAGCTGACCGGATTGTAAACCGGGAGGATGGTCCTCTCTGCTCCACGTGATCGGTTGCTCGGACCAGCGTTAGTTATGCGGCGCAGCCGGTTCAACAACGCTGACCGCCCGCTTCTGAAGTTTTCGGTCTCGTCTGTCCAAGCTGGTGGTAAAGACGTGGTACTGTCCACCGTTCAATTGCTTTGGGTTACTTTGATAACCCGACTGCTGCTGTTGTATGTAGCCCCCTTGGTTCTGATTGTTCTGACTGTTCTGATTACTTTGATTATTCTGATTGCCTTGCCCGCCCGGATTACCACCGAATCCTGGGCCGGAATTTCCTCCACCGTAACCCGGGGCGGACCCTGAACCGCCACCGGGCCCTTGATCATACCGGAAAGAGTCGGAGTTTTTGAACTCCTGCATAATGTAACAATCCTTCCAAAGGTGGTTCGCTGGTGCCTCCTTCGTCCCATGCTTCGGACAAGGTTGATTCAATATGAAATGCAAACGATCCGGATTGTGACCGCCCCGATTTGATTGTCTACCCCTGCGCCGTTGACCCTTGTCCTGCGTGTTGGTGTTGGCCACAAAGCCCATGCTGCCGTTCGCTTTACGCTTGTTCCCTCCATTGCCTGCCGCATGATGCTGCTGGCCCCTGGGGTTGCCGTTCTGTTTTCCCTTCCCCACTTCATCATTCTCAGATTCGGGATCCTTGGTACTATCGGAATCAGAGTACTTTACCAAAACGCCCATTATAGTGCCCATGTCATGGCAAAAACGCTTCATGCGGCCCAGCTTCAATTTCAATGGCTCGAACCGCAATTGGCTTCCAAGGTCAAGATCATGAATCCGGGTTGATCCGGTCTGAAGAATGTAAAACTTCCGAAACGCGGCGCACCCAATGGGTTGTGGATTCTCCCTCCGTCTGGACACAAGCTGCTAAATCCACCACAGACATGGGCTGTTTACAGGTATCTTTGAAATTTTGAATGAACCGGGCTCGCAACTGGGTCCACGAACTGATAGAGTTGGGCGGCAAATTTTTCAACCAAGTCCGGGCCGTTCCTTCCAACATCATTGTGAAGTATTTCGCACATGCGGCTTCATCCACATCTAGCATCTCCATGGCCATCTCATAGCTTTCTATCCATGCTTCTGGAGCCAAATCGGCAGTATAATTGGGCACCTTGCGCGGCCCCTTGAAATCCTTGGGCAAGCGCACGTTACGTAACGCGGGGACGAGGCAAGGCACCCCCAAAGAACCAGACGTGACCCCCGGCTCGAAGATGGTCGGACGAACCGGCGCGAGCGGATGATCCTCTGCTTGTGCGCTAGCTCGGCCTCCTCGTGCCTGGCGCGGTCCACTACCACTTGGGCATCCTCGAAGCCGCCCGTCGGATTGTTGCCGCGAGGCGGACCACGTTGCGCATTGCTTGACACGGCAGGTTAAATCGGCAGCGTCGGCTATAGCTCCGGCTTGGGCGGGGTGGAGTGGATCCGATCGGCTATGCGAATACGCTTCTTGCCGAGCGGGGCCGTCTGAGGAGCTCCTTGACCCGGCGGGTTTCGACCGCTGTGGTGAATCGCCCTCGATCGGAATCGCCTCCAACCGCAAGCCGCGCAGCGACAAGGTTATCCATCGGGTTGGAGTAGTGACCCGGAGGTGTCTGCACAGCCTGGGGTGCGCCGGTGTGATGATGAGGTAGATCTATCACTCGGGGTTGAGCCGGCGCGGCCGTCCCAGGTGCTTCCGGCCGGTTTACCACTGGTGGCGGATTACTGGTCCCCGCCCCCGGGGTGCTGAAAAGCTCTCTTCCCTCGAAAACCGAAGGTAATCGGGACCTGTACTTCCTTTTCATGACTTCATGCGATGCGCTCGATCCGGCATGAGCCTATAAGCTGCGCATCCAAAGCGGCCCGCTCCGCTGCCATCCTCACGTCCGCGGCCGCCAGGTCCGCTTTAGCTTTAGTGATCTGTTCTCTCACATTTGCAATCTCCGCGTTGTGCAGGTCCGGATCCAGCGGATTAGGCTCTGCCATGAGCACAGCCAACGCGTCGAAAAGCTCTGACAAAACTTGAGCCGGCGGGCGCGCAGGGCCTCCTTCCCCGGCTGCCATCACCGTTGTTGAACCGGGCGGCCAAGGCGCCATGTCGAAGAGTGAAGCGCCGCCTGCGTACCGGCCATGAAGATCCCAACCCGGTTGGGTAGATTGAAGGGGTCCGGAATACTCTCACCGTCGGAACAGCCCCCGATCTGGCCATCTTGCAGCTGGTACAGGGACTCGGTTTCTCCGGCTGACGATTCGTCACCAGAGTAGACAACAGTTTCGTCACCAGATGCTGATCCGTCCTCGCAGCCTCCGTGGATGACTCCCACGAAAACATGCCTGACCGCCGGTTTAGCCAGGGCAGGACTCTTCTTCGCCCGCTGAGCCGTCTCGACGAGGTCAGTGCAGACGTCCGGCCCAGGCCCTGGCTCGCCGATCTTGCCGATGAACACGTGTATGCCGCCGAAGGGGACCCGGTACCCGTACTCAACTGAGCCGGCCTCGGGGCCCCAGTCCGCATCGTCGATGTAGAGCTTGCTGCGACGACTCTTAGTCATCCGCCCATCGCATAACCTTCGAGTCCTTGAACTTGCCCTCTAAGATCATCAAACCATCGTGCGATAGCCCACGGTGGGCGCCAACTGTCGTGGAATTGTCACGGCGGATGTCCTCATGAAAGGACTTAGTCGTGGGGCCATCGTGCGGGTTAACCTAGAGGGTTAAAGCGGACACAAGACACGGGAGTTATACTGGTTCGGCCCCTTCGATGAAGATAAAAGCCTACGTCCAGTTGTGATGTGATTGATATGATTTCGGCGACTAGGGAGCAATAGCTTTGCCTTAGCCTTGAATCCCCTCCCAATCCGCCGCCGGGTCGTCCCCTTATATACACGGGTCGACGCCCGGCCGGTCTACAGAGTCCCGATCCGGCTCATACAAGCGTCCGGCTCGGTCTCTCCTTTCTTAACTTACAACACAAGTTACAATACTAAGGCGGTTTACATAGATGGACCTTAATTCGCCTCTGGGCTCCAGGCCTCCTCCGTGGGCCTGAATCATGGACGAGGGTAAACCAGCCCCTCCAGGGCGGTTCACACTCGGTAGTTGTGTCCCCAACAGAATCCATTGCGTCCGTCTAAAAGACGCATGGATCCGCTGCTAGGTGTGCCAGCTCTGCCTTATCGGACGTGGTGCAGTCCATCTGGCGTCTGAACACGGTGACAGACACGCAACCCCTTTGTTGGCGCGCTGAGGTAGAGGACACACCACATGGCGCGGCGTGCCCGCCCTACGAGACAGCGGACACGGGAGGCAGCGGCAACCCTAATAGTGATAGACGTTGGCGAGTCGGAGTCGCATTCTCCAGCGCCCCTTACGGTGCACCAGTCCGAGCGCCGCAACCGCGTCGTGGTGGATGTGGTCGGCTCGTCCCAAGATGGATCCATCATTTATCTGACGTCCACCGGCACCATCTGGGTTCCAGGCTCCGACAAGGAAGAGTAGGCCATGGGAGACGACAGCACCTCGAGTCCCGTGAGCCGGCTCGTCCCCATGTCCTATTCTACTCGCCGGCGATTGATGTCTACTACTTAACCTTCTTCTTCTAGACGTTGTTGGGCCTCCAAGTGCAGAGGTTTGTAGGACAGTAGCAAATTTCCCTCAAGTGGATGACCTAAGGTTTATCAATCCGTGGGAGGCGTAGGTTGAAGATGGTCTCTCTCAAACAACCCTGCAACCAAATAACAAAGAGTCTCTTGTGTCCCCAACACACCCAATACAATGGTAAATTGTATAGGTGCACTAGTTCGGTGAAGACATGGTGATACAAGTGCAATATGGATGGTATATATAGGTTTTCGTAATCTGAAAATATAAAAACAGCAAGGTAACTAATGATAAAAGTGAGCGTAAACGGTATTGCAATGAGTTGGCCTAGGGTTCATACTTTCACTAGTGCAATTTCTCTCAACAATAATAACATAATTGGATCACATAACTATCCCTCAACATGCAACAAAGAGTCACTCCAAAGTCACTAATAGTGGAGAACAAACGAAGAGATTATGGTAGGGTACGAAACCACCTCAAAGTTATTCTTTCCAATCAATCCGTTGGGCTATTCCTATAAGTGTCACAAACAGCCCTAGAGTTCGTACTAGAATAACACCTTAAGACACAAATCAACCAAAACCCTAATGTCACCTAGATACTCCAATGTCACCTCAAGTATCCGTGGGCATGATTATACGATATGCATCACACAATCTCAATTCATCTACTCAACCAACACATAGAACCTCAAAGAGTGCCCAAAGTTTCTACCAGAGAATCACGACGAAAACATGTGCCAACCCCTATGCATAGGTTCATGGGCGGAACCCGCAAGTTGATCACCAAAACATACATCAAGTGAATCACGTGATATCCCATTGTCACCACAGATACGCACGGCAAGACATACATCAAGTGTTCTCAAATCTTTAAAGACTCAATCCGATAAGATTACTTCAAGGGGAAAACTCAATTCATTACAAGAGAGTAGAGGGGGAGAGGAAACATAAGATCCAACTATAATAGCAAAGCTCGCGATACATCAAGATCGTGTCAAATCAAGAACACGAGAGAGAGAGATCAAACACATAGCTACTGGTACATACCCTCAGCCCCGAGGGTGAACTACTCCCTCCTCGTCATGGAGAGCGCCGGGATGATCAAGATGGCCACAGGTGAGGGTTCCCCCCTCTGGCAGGGTGCCGGAACAAGGTCCCGATTGGTTTTTGGTGGCTCTGGAGGTTTGCGGCGGCGGAACTCCCGATCTATTCTCTGTTCTGGAAGTTTTAGGGTACGTGGAGTTATATAGGCGGAAGAAGTACGTCAGGGGAGCCACGAGGGCCCCATGAGGCAGGGGGGCGTGCCCCCCACCCTCGTGGCTTCCTCGTTCCTTCCTTGACGTGGGGTCCAAGTCCATCCGGTAGATTTCCTTCCAAAAATAACTTCTCCAGTTGATTTCGTTCCGTTTTGACTCCGTTTGATGTTCCTTTTCTTCGAAATACTGAAATAGGCAAAAAACAGCAAATCTGGGTTGGGCCCCCGGTTAATAGGTTAGTCCCAAAAGTAATATAAAAGTGGAAAATAAAGCCCAATATTGCCCAAAATAGTAGATAATATAGCATGGAGCAATCAAAAATTATAGATACGTTCGAGACGTATCAAGCATCCCCAAGCTTAATTCCTGCTCGTCCTCGAGTAGGTAAATGATAAAAAGATAATTTTTGATGTGGAATGCTAGTTGGCATAATTTCAATGTAATTCTTCTTACTTGTGATATGAATATTCAGATCCAAAAGATTCAAGACAAAAGTTCATATTGACATAAAAATAATAATACTTCAAGCATACTAACTAAGCAATTATGACTTCTCAAAATAACATGGCCAAAGAAAGTTCATCCCTACAAAATCATATAGTTTAGTCATGCTCCATTTTCGTCACACAAGAATGCTCTCATCATGCACAACCCCGATGACAAGCCAAGCAATTGTTTCATACTCTAGTAATCTCAAACTTATAAACCTTCACGCAATACATGAGCGCGAGCCATGGATATAGCACTATGGGTGGAATAGAATATGATGATGGGGGTTATGTGGAGAAGATAAAAAAGGAGAAAGTCTCACATCAACGAGGCTAATCAATGAGCTATGGAGATGCCCATCGATTGATGTTAATGCGAGGAGTAGGGATTGCCATGCAACGGATGCACTAGAGCTATAAATGTATGAAAGCTCAACAAAAGAAACTAAGTGGGTGTGCATCCAACTTGCTTGCTCACGAAGACCTAGGGCACTTGAGGAGGCCCATTGTTGGAATATACAAGCCAAGTTCTATAATGAAAAATTCCCACTAATATATGAAAGTGACAAAATATGAAACTCTCTATCTGAAAAACATGGTGCTACTTCGAAGCACAATATATGAGACTCGCTATATGAAGAACATGGTGCTACCTTGAAGCACAAGTGTGGAAAAAAGGATAGTAGCATTGCCCCTTTTTATTTATTTTTTTATTTTTTTGGGGCCTTTTTTTTGGCCTTTCTCCTTTTTTGGGGGACAATGCTCTATTAAATGATAATCATCACACTTCTTTTAATTTACAACTCAATGATTACAACTCGATACTAGAACATAGTATGACTCTATATGAATGCCTCCGGCGGTGTACCGGGATATGCAATGAATCAAGAGTGACATGTATGAAAGAATTATGAACGGTGGCTTTGCCACAAATACTATGTCCACTACATGATCATGCTAAGCAATATGACAATGATGAATGTGTCATGAAGAACGGTATGGTGGAAATTTGCATGGCAATATATCTCGGAATGGCTATGGAAATGCCATAATAGGTAGGTATGGTGGCTGTTTTGAGGAAGATATAAGGAGGTTTATGTGTGAAAGAGCGTATCATATCACGGGGTTTGGATGCACCGTGAAGTTTGCACCAACTCTCAATGTGAGAAAGGGCAATGCATGGTACCGAAGAGGCTAGCAATGATGGAATGGTGAGAGTGCGTATAATCCATGGACTCAACATTAGTCATAAAGAACTCATATACTTATTGCAAAAATCTACAAGCCATCAAAAACCAAAGCACTACGCGCATGCTCCTAGGGGGATAGATTGGTAGGAAAATACCATCGCTCGTCCCCGACCGCCACTCATAAGGAGGACAATCAAATAACACCTCATGTTTCAAATTTGTTACATAACGTTTACCATACGTGCATGCTACGGGACTTGCAAACTTCAACACAAGCATTTCTCAAATTTAGAACTACTCAACTAGCACATCTTTGATATTATCACCTCCATATCTCAAAACAATCATCAAGCATCAAACTTTTCTTAGTATTCAACACACTCATAAGAATTCTTACAAATCTTTTATGCTTAGCATATTAGGATTATTTAAGAAAATTACCATGCTATTTAAGACTCTCAAAATAATCTAAGTGAAGCATGAGAGATCATCTATTTCTTCAAAATAAAACTACCACCATTGTGCTCTAAAAGATATAAGTGAAGCACTAGAGCAATAACAAACTACTCTGAAAGATATAAGTTAAGATCAATGAGTAGTCGGATAATCATGCAATTATGTGAAGATTCTCTCCCATTTAAGAATTTCAGATCTTAGTATTTTATTCAAACAGCAAGCAAAGCTAAAGAAAATGACATGACGCTCCAAGCAAAACACATATCATGTGGTGAATAAAAATATAGCTCCAAGTAAAGTTACCGATGAACGAAGACGAAAGAGGGGATGCCTTCCGGGGCATCCCCAAGCTTAGACGCTTGGTTATCATTGAATATTACCTTGGGGTGCCTTGGGCATCCCCAAGCGTAGTCTCTTGCCACTCCTTATTCCATAGTCCATCGAATCTTTACCCAAAACTTGAAAACTTCACAACACAAAACTTAACAGAAAACTCGTTAGCTCCGTTAGCGGAAGAAAACAAAACACCACTTCAAGGTACTGTAATGAACTCATTCTTTATTTATATTGGTGTTAAACCTACTTTATTCCAACTTCTCTATGATTTATAAACTATTTTACTAGCCATAGATTCATCAAAATAAGCAAGCAACACAATGAAAACAGAATCTGTCAAAAACAGAACAGTCTGTAGTAATCTGTAACTAACGCAAAATTCTGGAACTCCAAAAATTCTAAAATAAATTGGTGGACCTGAGGAATTTGTCTAGTAATCATCTGCAAAAATAATCAACTAAATAGCACTCTCCAGTAAAAAGTTGAAGCTAATCTCGTGAGCGCTAAAGTTTCTGTTTTTTACAGCATGATCATAAAGACTTCACCCAAGTCTTCCCAAAGGTTCTACTTGGCACAAACACTAATTAAAACTTAAACCAACATCTAAACAGAAGCTAGATGGATTATTTATTCCTAAACAGAACCAAAAAGCAAGAAACTAAAATAAAATTGGGTTGCCTCCCAACAAGCGCTATCGTTTAACGCCCCTAGCTAGGCATGATGATTTCAATGATACTCACATAAAAGATAAGAACTGAAACATAAAGAGAGCATCATGAAGAATACGACTAGAAAATTTAAGTCTAACCCAATTCCTATGCATAGGGATTTTGTGAGCAAACAACTTATGGGAACAATAATCAACTAGCATAGGAAGGCAAAACAAGCATAACTTCAAAACTTTAAGCACATAGAGAGGAAACTTGACATTATTGCAATATGTAGAAGCATATGTTCCTCCCTCATAACAACTTTTAGTAGCATCATGAATGAATTCAACAATATAACCAGCACCTAAAGCATTATTTTCATGATCTACTTGCATAAAAATTTTACTACTCTCCACATAAGCAAAATTCTTCTCATGAATAATAATGGGAGCAAACTCAACAAAATAGCTATCATGTGATTGAAAATTAAGATCAAGATGACAAGTTTCATGGTTATCATTATTCTTTATAGCATACATGTCATCACAATAATCATCATAGATAGGAGGCATGCTTTCATCATAGTGAATTTGCTCATCAAAGCTTGGGGGACAAAAAATATCATATTCATCAAACATAGCTTCCCCAAGCTTGTGGCTTTGCATATCATTAGCATCATGGATATTCATAGAATTCATACTAACAACATTGCAATCATGCTCATCATTCAAATATTTAGTGCCAAACATTTTAGAGATTTCTTCTTCTAGTACTTGAGCACAATTATCCTTTCCATCATACTCATGAAAGATATTAAATAGGTGAAGCGTATGAGATAAACTCAATTCCATTTTTTTATAGTTTTATTTTATAAACTAAACTATTGCTAAAACAAGAAACAAAAAGATTCGATTGCAAGATCTAAAGATATACCTTCAAGCACTAACCTCCCCGGCAACGGCGCCAGAAACGAGCTTGATGTCTACTACGCAACCTTCTTCTTGTAGACGTTGTTGGGCCTCCAAGTGCAGAGGTTTGTAGGACAGTAGCAAATTTCCCTCAAGTGGATGACCTAATGTTTATCAATCCGAGGGAGGCGTAGGTTGAAGATGGTCTCTCTCAAACAACCCTGCAACCAAATAACAAAGAGTCTCTTGTGTCCCCAACACACCCAATACAATGGTAAATTGTATAGGTGCACTAGTTCGGCGAAGAGATGGTGATACAAGTGCAATAGGGATGGTAGATATAGGTTTTTTAATCTGAAAATATAAAAACAGCAAGGTAACTAATGATAAAAGTGAGCGTAAACGGTATTGCAATGCGTTGAAGCAAGGCCTAGGGTTCATACTTTCACTAGTGCAAGTTCTCTCGACAATAATAACATAATTGGATCACATAACTATCCCTCAACATGCAAAAAAGAGTCACTCCAAAGTTACTAATAGTGGAGAACAAACGAAGAGATTATGGTAGGGTACGAAACCACCTCAAAGTTATTCTTTCCAATCAATCCGTTGGGCTATTCCTATAAGTGTCACAAACAGCCCTAGAGTTCGTACTAGAATAACACCTTAAGACACAAATCAACCAAAACCCTAATGTCACCTAGATACTCCAATGTCACCTCAAGTATCCGTGGGCATGATTGTACGATATGCATCACACAATCTCAATTCATCTACTCAACCAACACATAGAACCTCAAAGAGTGCCCCAAAGTTTCTACCGCAGAATCACGACGAAAACGTGTGCCAACCCCTATGCATAGGTTCATGGGCGGAACCCGCAAGTTGATCACCAAAACATACATCAAGTGAACCACGTGATATCCCATTGTCACCACAGATACGCACGGCAAGACATACATCAAGTGTTCTCAAATCTTTAAAGACTCAATCCGATAAGATTACTTCAAGGGGAAAACTCAATTCATTGCAAGAGAGTAGAGGGGGAGAAGAAACATAAGATCCAACTATAATAGCAAAGCTCGCGATACATCAAGATCGTGCTAAATCAAGAACACGAGAGAGAGAGAGATCAAACACATAGCTCTTGGTACATACCCTCAGCCCAGGGTGAACTACTCCCTCCTCGGCATGGAGAGCGTCGGGATGATGAAGATGGCCACGGTGAGGGTTCCCCCCTCCGGCGGTGCTTGAACAGGGTCCCGATTGGTTTTTGGTGGCTCTGGAGGTTTTCGGCGGCGGAACTCCTGATCTATTCTCTATTCTGGAAGTTTTAGGGTACGTGGAGTTATATAGGCGGAAGAAGTACGTCAGGGGAGCCACGAGGGCCCCACGAGGCAGGGGGGCGGGTGGGCGCGCCCCCACCCTCGTGGCTTCCTCGTTCCTTCCTTGACGTGGGGTCCAAGTCCATCTGGTAGCTTTCCTTCCAAAAATAACTTCTCTAGTTGATTTCGTTCCGTTTTGACTCCGTTTGATATTCCTTTTCTTCGAAATACTGAAATAGGCAAAAACAAAACAGCAAATCTGGCTGGGCCTCCGGTTAATAGGTTAGTCCCAAAAGTAATATAAAAGTGGAAAATAAAGCCCAATATTGCCCAAAACAGTAGATAATATAGCATGGAGCAATCAAAAATTATAGATACGTTGGAGACGTATCAACGATCATACCAACACTCTGGAAGCAAAGCCGTACACCGGACATGGAGTATTTAACCAAAAACTACCACAGTTCATGGAACCGTGCCTACAAACTACCACTTTACGATTTTGTCCAGAAAACTACCCATTTTTGCTAAGCTGTGACTAAAAACTACCATGTGTGTAAATCAACCGGTTCATCCATTTTAAACGTGTTTATGACAGACCTGGCCCGCATGTAAGTGCTTTGCTCGGCGAGAGTCTGTGAGCTGCTAGCTACTTCCGGTAGCAGTGCGCGGTGGAGCTGCTGCTGCTCGCCCAGCCTTGAGGAGGGGGATGCTTCTCGGCGGTCGGGAGTCGCCGAGAGCTCTTCTCGCCGCACAGGGTCTGTGGTGAGCTCTTTGCTTCAGTCTTGAGGAGGGTGTACTGCTGCTTTCGTCAGTAGGAGTCTGTGAGAAATTCTTGCTCTCCGGCCAGGGGTCTTGTCGTGAAGCTCTTCTGCTTTCGCCGTGAGGGGTTACTGTGATCGCCGTGAGAGTGCATCGAGGAGCTGCTGCTCTCACGGTCTGCGAGGATCTGTGGCGGAGCTGCTGCTTTCGCCCAGAAGTGCCTCTTTTCGCCAGTAGAGTCTTGTGAGGAGGCTGCTGCTCGGCACGATGGGTCTTGTGGCGGATGCTGCTTCTCGCCCGGCGTGGGGAGGTGCTGGGAGCTGCCCGTGCTTTCGCCCGATCTTGGCGAGCTGCTGCTGGTCGCCAGTGCAAGGGAGGGGGTGGGGCGTTGACTTACGATGCCATGTCGGCACTTACATGCGGGCCAGGTCTATCATAAACGCGTTTAAAATGGATGAATCGGTTGATTTACACACATGGTAGTTTTTAGTCATAGATTAGCAAAAAAGTCATAGTTTTCGGAACAAAATCGTAAAGTGGTAGTTTGTAGGCACGGTTCTATGAATTGTGGTGGTTTTTGGTTAAATACTCCCAGACATGGGCATGATGAAGCTGGACAAGCTTCGCTTAAGATTAGGTTTACCATGTAATAGTACGGATTTGAGATTTTTAATTTAAGATATCTGATGATAGAATGGATTATTGCCCGCTGAAAGCGTGATCCGCGCGCGTTTGAGGCATTCGCCAGTCCGGCTCTTAGAAGGAGCGGGGTCCAAGTAGATGGTTGTGAGCTGTCACTTCAAACTGTGTATGCAGTTGAGGCCGATGTCGTAGCAGGTGACGGCAGGCGATTTTGACTTGTCTAGTAGAGATCGCATCGCCAAGTTTAATCCGGGCCTGGGAATGCAAACAAATCGCTCCGGTGCAGACAAGATGCAAAAATGCAATACTTACGGGATCCCATACGAACTGCTGCTTACGGGCTCCTTTCCCACCAATAACTGTTCCCCTTGATTTTAACTGATAGACCCCCACCCTCATTAATCCCCAAACATAGTTTGACAACTTTTCCGTAACACCAATCCTGTAAGGATCTGTGTAGCATTGTTGGCCAAGGTGACCAGACTCTACGCAAAGCCCACAATAAATATCCAAACCTCCTCATGAGACAACACATCAAGGCACCACGTACGCTTGACGCCCATCGAGCTCAAAGTTACCGGCCATGGCTGCCGAGATGCCACCATACTACTCGCTCCTCCTTCCTCTCCTTCTGGTCGTGGTACCTGCGCTCTACTTGGTGGGGGTGTGCCGCAGCCGCAGGAGGTCCGCCGGCCAACAACGTCTTCCTCCGGGACCATGGGCGCTGCCGGTGATCGGCCACCTGCACCACCTCGCCGGCTCCTCGGTCCCGCCGCACCACGCCCTGCGCGACCTGGCTCGGCGCCACGGCCCGCTCATGCTGCTCCGGTTCTGCCACCTCCCCCTGGTCGTGGTCTCCTCACCGGACGCGGCGCGCGAGATCATGAAGACCCAAGACGTGGCCTTCGCGTCGCGGCCCCTCAGCCCGACCATACAGCTCTTCCTGCGTGGCTCCGAGGGCCTCGTCTTCGCGCCCTACGGCGACGGCTGGCGGCAGCTCCGCAAGATCTGCACCCTCGAGCTCCTCAGCAACCGCCGCGTCCACTCCTTCCGCGCAGTCAGAGCGGAGGTGCTGGGACGCCTGCTCCGCTCCGTCGCGTCGTCGGCGTCGGCGTCGGCGTCCGTGAACCTGACCCGGGGGCTAGCGTCGTTCGTCGCGGACTCCTCGGTGCAGGCCATGATCGGCCGCCTGAGGAGCGACGACCGCGACACCCTGTTCACGCTGCTGCGGGAGGGGCTTAAGATCGTGCGGGGATGACCCTGCCGGACCTCTTCCCGTCGTCCCGGCTCGCCATGCTCCTCAGCCGCGTGCCTGCCAGGATCGACCACCGCAACAAACGCATGGGCGCCTTCATGGACTCCGTCATCCGGCAGCATCGGGACAAGAAGAGATCAGCCGCTTGCGCCGACGGCGGAGAGGAGCACGCCGAGGACTTGCTTGACGTGCTCTTGAGGCTCCAGGACGACATGGACTCCCGGTATCCCTTCACTACGGACAACATCAAATTGGTCATCATAGTAAGCTCTCTCCCGAATCCCGATCCAGCTGTTTAGTGTTTACCAATTACGTACCATTACCAAGACTCCTCGATCGAAAGGCGTCAACCATTATTGTTTGCATGCATGCATGCAGGACCTGATTAGTGCGAGCAGCGAGACCACGTCGACCACGCTGGTGTGGGCAATGGCCGAGCTGCTCCGTAAGCCGGCGGCCATGCGGAGGGCGCAGGAGGAGGTCCGGCGGCAGCTCGACGGCCACCGAAGGGTGAC
This sequence comes from Aegilops bicornis, assembly GCA_021605145.1. Lineage (NCBI taxonomy): Eukaryota > Viridiplantae > Streptophyta > Magnoliopsida > Poales > Poaceae > Aegilops > Aegilops bicornis. The sequence continues at coordinate 90,585,036 of CM038671.1, read as the reverse complement.
GGAGGACAGCCTCACGGACCTGCACTACCTGCGGCTGGTCATCAAGGAGACGCTCAGGCTGCACCCGCCGGTGATGCTCAAACGGGAGAGCGGCGGCCCGCGGCAGCAGGTGCTCGGCTTCGACGTGCCACAGGGCGCCATGGTGCTGGTCAACACCTGGGCGATGGGCAGGGACCAGGCCCACTGGGACTCCGCCGAGGAGTTCGTCCCGGAGAGGTTCGACAACTGCGGTACGCCGGACTTCAAGGGGGTGGACTTCGAGTTCCTGCCGTTCGGCGCCGGCCGGAGGATATGCCCCGGCGTCTCCTTCGGCCTCGTGCACCTCGAGCTCGCGCTCGCGGCGCTGCTCTTCCATTTCGACTGGAAGCTGCCCGATGGGATGGTCCCCGAGGAGCTGGACATGACTGAGGAGGCCGGGCTCATCACGCGCCGGCGGGCTGAGCTGGTGGTGTTCGCTGTCCCTCATGTCCCTGTGCCCACAGATAAGTAGACGTACCCGGCCGTATTAGCACCAAGAAGAGATTCTTGTGTTTGCACGGGTTGTGTTTGTGCTTTGTGGTGACAATCGTGAGATGCTGGGTTATGAATTTATTATTTTAAGTAAATGTCTTGGCTACCGTTGTAAGGTCCTGCATTTTTATTTTGCTGTTTCTTAGGGAAAGCCATCATGGCGACTCTATTATGAAGAATTGCTAACTGTGCTAAGATAGAAAGGGGAGGTTCCCTAAGACAGTGATCGAACTTGGCATAAAAGTAATAAAATCCTCAGAAGTACAAGCTAAAAGATGCGCAACTTGATTGGCTTCCCTAAGGCAATTGTCAAATTTGACATTGACAAAAACTTGACATAAAAAGGACCATTCTTCATAAACTGCAGCTGCTACGAAAAGATGTGTTAGGTTTGTTGCATCACTTTTGATGTATTTGCATCTGTGTCTGGTTGAGTGAATACAAGCCAAAAATCATGTTCATCACATGGTTTGGTTGTCCACATCCTCTCTAGACTGGCAGAGAAGAAATGCGCACACGACTATTTAGTTACAAGCATTTTTCTCCTCAGATACAACATATTGCTGTTTGGTTACGTACGCAGTACGCACAGATGATTAATCTCACCTCTTATCCACGCGATGAACTTATCTCACGTGGAAACCGGGTGCTGAAGGAAGAAGAGAAGGGCTAGCTCCAGGTAGAAGGAGGTGTGACAACCCTTAGATGCTCATCCAACGGTCACAAGATCAACTGGGCGTGAATCATTTTCTAGGTGACTAAGCTCATGTGTGACACATTTGAGAGAGGATTTGCTAGCGGAACCGGTTTTCATCGGGTATCTCGCCTCCGTCAGATGGTGCTAAGATTCAGACGTATATACCATTGTCAAATCACATGTTGGGCTCAAGTGTGTAACAGTACACAAAGATACAACATGGGCGTGAGTTTGTACGAGTACAGGATGCCGATGTGGTCCACACATTCATTTCGGTAGAACGAATCCCCCGAGTAGCACAAACCGAGCTCGCCATTTGCTTCACATAGTTCATCAGCTCCACCCCCCCATCGCTGCTGCCCATTTCTATCTATTGTGGTCCATCAAATGCATAGCCCACCTTTCCCCATATATATGAAGAATCAAGTACATAGCCAATGAATATGTTCTATTATCACAAAAAAAAAACAGTGAGCATGTTATATAGTTTTTTATCTTTTGGGAAAACTTTCGATTTATACATTACCAAGCATGGTAGTACAGAAAACACCAAAGATAAAAAAATTATAGCCAGATCCATGGACCGCATAGAATCGATTATAAGCATTAGAGTGAGCCGAAGTCGCCCCATCATCATCTCCCCTTCATCACGGGAGTTGGACAAACCTGTTGTATAGTAGACACTTCAAAAAAGTTATTCTTCCATATTATAAAAAAACATAATTTCTGTACATATTGTGTGCAAGTTTTATCATTATTTATTTTGTTTCTGACGGGGTGGTGGTGGTGGGGTGTACGGTTGATGGTGTAGGAGTGCAACTTGCTTGAGGTTAGGCAAGGCTAATAGGCAAATTGCGCTTTGTTGTTTTGTTTTCATTTTATTTTTATTTTATTTCATTTTCTTTCTTTAATGAAAATACCTTTATTTTTGCATCTTATAACAAAGCGCAATTTCTGTGTAAATTGCATGCAAATTTCGCCATTACATGTTTTTATTGCCTTTCTTCTTAAAGGGTATTGTTAATGTTCAGGTTGTTTTTCATTTTCTTTCTTCTTCAAGATTAATATTAAATGCCAATGATTCATTTTAGCTTAGAAGACTTCATTATTATGATTTTTTTGTTTCTCTTTTTTTCTTTCTTCTTTAATGGCATTATCGACTCCATTAATTCATTTCTTCTAAGAAAACATCTTTTTTGTAAAAGTTCCACTAACACATGTTTATTCTTGCATATTATAGAAAACATAATTTTTGTACATACTGTGTGCAAGTTTTATCATTATTTATTTTGTTTCTGAGGGAGTTGTGGTGGTGGGGTGTACGGTTGATGGTGTAGGAGTGCAACTTGTTTGAGGTTAGGCAAGGCTAATCGATCAATCGTAGTACTCCTCGGCTCAACGACAAAAGCATGCACACAAAGCAGCATCCAACCATACAATTACTACGTACAGCAAAATAGTTTGGATGAATAGGATGACGATTGGAGGAAAGGACGTATGTATCATGCGTCCATGAATATGCATGCAGAATGCATCATACATACATACATGCATGCGTAGATACATACCATGCACGCGTGCGAAATGTGTGCATGCATAGCGATTAGGGAATTAGGCAGGAATAGGCTGGCTACTAAACACAAGTGTTGTTTGTCGACTGACCCAAAGATAAGAATCAGTCGACTTACATGTAGTCATATACAACGATTACAAACATTAGAGCGAGACGAAGGCGCCCTTTATCACCGGAGTTGGACAAACCTGTTGTAGTAGACACTTCAAAAATCGTTGTGCTAAACTCTACCACATGACCAGCGCACAAGAGCAGCAACCATAGTTGATGAAGAGAGTCGTATATTGGAAGCAAGGATCAAACATGTAAACGCACAAACCAAGACTGGATCCAAACAGATCCACCGAAAATCAGCACCAACCAATCCCGATGAGATCCGATGAAAACACACATTCCACGCTCCCGCTAGCCACACCATCAAAATGAGGAATATTCTACAGTTTAAATTTACATTAACCAGTCTACTACCCCCTCTGCCTCTTTATCCCCCTCAGCCATCGCGTCTGCAAGATGAACAAAAAAGGCGCCCCAGCATACCGCGACGACCAGGCCCGAGAACCCAAGGATGCGCGTGACAACGTACACCACCGTTCCGGCGGTGGAGTGCGACTGTCGGTGGACGAGCACCAGCATGACCACGGAGACGGCGATGATCGCGAGCACGACCAGAAGGCCCCCGTACACAAAGACATGCCTGCTAAGTTGATTGGCGTCCACCGCCGCGACCTCCTCTCCGGCGTCAGGATGGTCATTGGTGCGGAACCGGACGATGAACCTTTCTTTCCACGCCCAGAAGCTGTGCCGGCTTGGCTCCGCCATCGCCGCGTCGTCGCCGCCGTCGACAGCATCAGGCGGGTTCTCGATATCAACCATGATCGATCGGGAATCAGGGATCGACCTGCGTGTTCGTGCTTGTACGCACTAGCTCCCTTTTTTAGATGGTACTACGTACTATCACCAGATAGCGCACTGCTTAGGTCGTACTCCAGGTGCGTACACAATTTAACGACGACAGGCGATCTTCTCGTGTCCGAGTCGGATTGCTGCTCGACCGGCCGGTCGGCGCCCGCTTTGTGAGTATATAATCTGAGATGAGATAGCTCTTGTACTGTTGTGCGTGTCGGTCAGCATCGATCTGAAACCAACCCATGCAGTACGTACGTACCGGCCGGTCATTTTTTTAGGGGAACCCGCCGGTCAATTGAGGGCAAACGGGTGTTTTGTTTTAGTGAGAAATGGCAACCGGATGCATGGCCCCTGTTGCGAAGAAATTGCCATGAAAAAGAACATTTTCTTTTACAGAAATTGACACGGAAAATATAAAATTTACAATTGCAGTTCTGTAATTTATAATATAACCATATACTTTATTATACTGTCATCCTCTAATTTATAAATTTGTCAGCAGGTAGGATGTTTGTTTGAGCATAAGTTTGCATGCCATACCTAAATGCCATACATGAAAATTTACAATGTGCATGCATGAGAAACTAAATCTGCCATATCTTAAAAACAAACAAGAAAACACAACAATTATGTTTCAACCTAAGTTGTCATTGTTTTATAAGATGATGGCAAAAAAGTAATAAGAAGGAAAATTTATGAAATAGTCTTATGAAAAAAATTGCCGTGGGGTGTTCAAAATAAATTTGCCACGGTGTAAAAAGGAATTTACCTTTGTTTGTTCAAATTTTTTGCCATGTTCCAAAAACTATTGACCATGGTCCAAAAAGTAAATTTGCCATGACACCAAAAATTGATATGGTCCAAATATATATTTGCCATAATCCAAATATAAAATTTGCCATGGTACAATTTGTTTCCATGTTCCAAATATAAATTTGCCATGATAAAGAACGAAAATAATATACCATGCATTGTTCAATAAATTTGCCATGGGCCAACAAAATAAATTTGCCATGGTCCAAAGAAAAGAAATTTGCCATTCGCCAAAAAAGAAAGAGAACAGTCTACATTCCAACCCCGAACTAACCACTTGATTTGATTTACAACCCTTATAATTGAAACCGGTCAAATTGCACCCTCAACTTATCAAAAGTTTAAAACACAACCCTAATCTCGTTTTGGGTTGGTCAATCAGTTTTGATCGAAGTCAATGCTGACTGAGCATGCCAGCTCACACATGTACTATCTAAACTTACTCCCTTTGGTGCAGTTCCCCTCGAGCCTGACCCGAGTCCCCGCTGAGCCACCTGGGATGGATCCAACCACTTGGGCCCGTCAGGGACCAGAGACCTGCAGCGCGGCCGTAAGCCCCCATGCGAGGTTCTAGCTGGCCAGCATGGGAGAAGAACCCAGGCTTGGGGCCACCGGGGAACCTCTACGATGGGGTGTTGTAGCGGAGCGGGAGGAGTTGTGCGGGCGAGCAGGAGGCAGCAGAGAAAAGGACGTGGGGAGGTTGCGGGGCCGCTAGGGAGCTTGCCGACCACATCTTCTAACGGCGGAGCTCGGATGGAAGCGGGGAAAAAACATGTCAACGTCGTTGATTCCTGCCAGTTTGGAGCAATTCCGTCAGCTGGAAGGTCTAGGGGAGCGAGCAAGGCTATTTGGAAAGATTGCGAGGAACATCAAGGTTGGGAGCAGTGGTGGGGTACGATATAGGCGGCAGTAGAGCTAGACGAATGACTCATTGATGTTGCTCATTCCTAAAATTGGCAACATAATGGAGTTAGAGAGACATGGAAGATTCTGGAGACAAGGTTAATTGAAAGATGGCACACTGGCGGCACGACATGCTCGAGATCGGTTCTCTAACAATTTCTGCTGGATGCATGGAAGGAAGGGGCCTCCGTCAAAGTTGGTGGGCTTGATATGGTCTAGGAAGGGGATGAAGGGAAATGAAGCGCAAGCTTGCGTGGTCAGGGTGCCCTTTGACGCCGTACCAAGGAGCACGTTCTTTCCCCTTCCCTTCACACCTTTGTAGCCTTCGACAAGGACATGGATCTCGGGAACGACGGCGAGCGTGCTGGACAGTGCAGAGGGGGTGCCAATCCCACTCCAAAGTCAGTCACAACAAGGAAGACATCCTCTTCCCCCAAACAATGGATGCCGACAAGAGGCCACCGAGTGGCGGCTAAAGGCGGGGAGCAGTCGCTGATGGAGGCTGCATGGAGAAGCTTACATGGTGGTTTCCGTTATCCCAACGGGGTTGATGGCGACGACCTGGGTGCAGTGGTGCCACGAGAGGAAACCAAGTGCACTTGAGGGGAGCGCGTTGGCTGCCGGCTGCTCACGCGCTCGCCTACAACGCCTTGTCCTGGAGACCCCCCAGCAACCCAACGCCTGAATGCTTCTCCCTGATAACCCACAAGTATAGGGGATCGCAACAGTTTTCGAGGGTAGAGTATTCAACCCAAATTTATTGATTCGACACAAGGGGAGTCAAAGAATATTCGCAAGTATTAGCAGTTGAGTTGTCAACTCAACCACACCTAAAAGACTTAGTATCTGCAGCAAAGTATTTAGTAGCAAAGTAGTATGATAGTAACGGAACAGTGGTAATAGTAACAGTAGCAGCTTTGTAGTAATTGTAACAGCAGCAACGGCGAAATTAACTTAGTAAAGATCAGTATGTGAAAAACTTGTAGGCATTGGATCAGCGATGGATAATTGTGTTGGATAATATTCATCATGTAGCCATCATAACCTAGGGCGGCACAGAACTAGCTCCAATTCATCAATATAATGTAGGCATGTATTCCGTATATAGTCATACTGAAGGAAATATGCCCTAGAGGCAATAATAAAGTTATTGTTTATTTCCTTATTTCATGATAAATGTTTATTATTCATGCTAGAATTGTATTAACCGGAAACATAATACATGTGTGAATACATAGACAAACATAGTGTCACTAATATGCCTCTACTTGACTAGCTCGTTAACCAAAGATGGTTAAGTTTCCTAACCATAGACATGAGTTGTCATTTGATTAACGGGATCACATCATTAGGAGAATGATGTGATTGACTTGACCCATTTGCGTTAGCTTAGCACTTGATCGTTTAGTATGTTGCTATTGCTTTCTTCATGACTTATACATGTTCCTATAACTATGAGAATATGCAACTCCCGTTTACCGAAGGAACACTTTGTGTGCTACCTAACGTCACAACGTAACTGGGTGATTATAAAGGTGCTCTACAGGTGTCTCCGAAGGTACTTGTTGGGTTGGCGTATTTCGAGATTAGTATTTGTCACTCCGATTGTCGGAGAGGTATCTCTGGGCCCTCTCGGTAATGCACATCACTATAAGCCTTGCAAGCAATGTAACTAATGAGTTAGTTACGAGATGATGCATTGCGTAACGAGTAAAGAGACTTGGCGGTAACGAGATTGAACTAGGTATTGAGATACCGACGATCGAATCTCGGGCAAGTAACATACCGATGACAAAGGGAACAACGTATGTTGTTATGCGGTTTGACCGATAAAGATCTTCATAGAATATGTAGGAGCCAATATGAGCATCCAGGTTCCGCTATTGGTTATTGACCGGAGACGTGTCTCGGTCATGTCTACATAGTTCTCGAACCCGTAGGGTTCGCACGCTTAAAGTAAGATGACAGTTATATTATGAGTTTATGTGTTTTGATGTACCGAAGGTTGTTTGGAGTCCCGGATGTGATCACGGACATGACGAGGAGTCTCGAAATGGTTGAGACATGAAGATCGATATACTGGACGACTATATTTGGACACCGGAAAGGTTCCGGGTGAGATTGGGACATTACCGGAACTCCGGGAGGTTATCGGAACCCCTCGGGAGGTATATGGGCCTTAATGGGCCTTAGTGGAAAGGAGGGGAAAGGAGCAAGGGAGGGGGCGCCCCCCCCCCAGCCCAATCCGAATTGGGAGGGGGACCAGCCCCCCCTTTTCCTTCCTCCCTCCTTCCTCTTCCTTCCCTCTCCCTCTCCTAATAGGAAAGGGGGGAGTCCTACTCCCGGTGGGAGTTGGACTCCCCCCCTAGGGCGCGCCACCCCCCTTGGCCGCCCCCCTCCTCCACTCCTTTATATACGGGATTGGGGGGCACCCCATAGACACAACAATTGATCATTGATCTCTTAGCCGTGTGCGGTGCCCCCCTCCACCATAGTCCTCCTCGATAATATCGTAGCGGTGCTTAGGCGAAGCCCTGCGACGGTAGAACATCATCATCGTCACCACGCCGTCGTGCTGACGGAACTCTCCCTCGACACTCGGCTGGATCGGAGTACGAGGGACGTCATCGAGCTGAACGTGTGCAAGAACTCAGAGGTGCCGTAGTTTCGGTGCTTGATCGGTCGGGCCGTGAAGACGTCTGACTACATCAACGTTGCTAGCAGCTAACGCCTCTTTCGGTCTATGAGGGTACGTGGACACACTCTCCCCTCTCGTTGCTATGCATCACCATGATCTTGCGTGTGCGTAGGAATTTTTTTGAAATTACTACATTCCCCAACAGTGGCATCCGAGCCAAGTTTTATGCGTAGATGTTATATGCACGAGTAGAACACAAGTGAGTTGTGGGCGATACAAGTCATACTGCTTACCAGCATGTCATACTTTGGTTCGGCGGTATTGTTGGATGAAGCGGCCCGGACCGACATTACGCGTATGCTTACGCGAGACTGGTTCTACCAACGTGCTTTGCACACAGGTGGCTGGCGGGTGTCAGTTTCTCCAACTTTAGTTGAACCAAGTGTGGCTACGCCCGGTCCTTGAGAAGGTTAAAACGGCACTAACTTGACGAACTATCGTTGTGGTTTTGATGCGTAGGTAAGAACGGTTCTTGCTAAGCCCGTAGCAGCCACGTAAAACTTGCAACAACAAAGTAGAGGACGTCGAACTTGTTTTTGCAGGGCATGTGGTGATGTGATATGGTCAATACATGATGCTAAATTTTATTGTACGAGATGATCATGTTTTGTAACCGAGTTATCGGCAACTGGTAGGAGCCATATGGTTGTCGCTTTATTGTATGCAATGCAATCGCCCTGTAATTGCTTTACTTTATCACTAAGCGGTAGCGATAGTTGTAGAAGAAAGAGTTGGCGAGACGACAACGATGCTACGATGGAGATCAAGGTGTCGCGCCGGTGACGATGGTGATCATGATGGTGCTTCGGAGATGGAGATCACAAGCACAAGATGATGATGGCCATATCATATCACTTATATTGATTGCATGTGATGTTTATCTTTTATGCATCTTATCTTGCTTTGATTGACGGTAGCATTATAAGATGATCTCTCACTAAATTTCAAGATAAAAGTGTTCTCCCCGAGTATGCACTTTGTTGCCAAAGTTCGTCGTGCCCAGACACCACGTGATGATCGGGTGTGATAAGCTCTACGTCCATCTACAAGGGGTACAAGCCAGTTTTGCACACGCAGAATACTCAGGTTAAACTTGACGAGCCTAGCATATGCAGATATGGCCTCGGAACACTGAGACCAAAAGTTCGAGCGTGAATCATATAGTAGATATGATCAACATAGTGATGTTCACCATTGAAAACTACTCCATTTCACGTGATGATCGGTTATGGTTTAGTTGATTTGGATCACATGATCACTTAGATGATTAGAGAGATATCTATCTAAGTGGGAGTTCTTAAGTAATATGATTAATTGAACTTAAATTTGTCATGAACTTAGTTCTGGTAGTATTTTGCAAATTATGTTGTAGATCAATAGCTCGCGTTGTTGCTTTCATATGTTTATTTTGATATGTTCCTGGAGAAAACTGTGTTGAAAAATGTTAGTAGCAATGATGCGGATTGGATCCGTGATCTGAGGATTGTCCTCATTGCTGCACAGAAGAATTGTGTCCTTGATGCACCGCTAGGTGACGGACCTATTGCAGGAGCAGATGCAGACGTTATGAACGTTTGGCTAGCTCAATATGATGACTACTTTATAGTTTAGTGCACCATGCTTAACGGCTTAGAATCGGGACTTCAAAGACGTTTTGAACGTCATGGGCCATATGAGATGTTCCAGGAGTTGAAGTTAATATTTCAAGAAAATACCCGAGTTGAGAGATATGAAGTCTCCAACAAGTTCTATAGCTAAAAGAAGGAGCAGAATTGCTCAACTAATGAGCATGTGCTCAGATTGTCTGGGTACTACAATCGCTTGAATCAAGTGGGAGTTAATCTTCCAGATAAGATAGTGAGTGACAGAGTTCTCTAGTCACTGATACGTCTCCAACGTATCTATAATTTTTGATTGTTCCATGCTATTATATTACCCCTTTTGGATGTTTGTGGGCTTTATTTTACACATTTATATCATTTTTGGGACTAACCTACTAACCGGAGGCCCAGCCCATATTGTTGTTTCTTTGCCTATTTCAGTATTTTGAAGAAAAGGAATATCAAACAGAGTCCAAACAGAATGAAACCTTCGGGAGCGTGATTTTTGGAACGAACGTGATCCAGAGGGAGTGCAAGTCAAGAAGCAACCGAGGCTCCCACAAGATAGGAGGGTGCACCCCCCTATAGGGCGTGCCCCCCTGTCTCGTGGGCCCCTCGGGCGGCCACCGACATACTTCTTCCTCCTATATAAGCATACGTACCCCGAAAACATCCAGGGGGCAAACGAAACACAATTTCCACCACCGTAACCTTCTGTATCCGCGAGATCCCATCTTGGAGCCTTCGCCGGCACTCTGCCGGAGGGGGAATCAACCACGTAGGGCTTCTACATCAACATCCTTGCCCCTCCGATGAGTTGTGAGTAGTTTACCACAAACCTACGGGTCCATAGTTATTAGCTAGATGGCTTCTTCTCTCTTTTTGGATCTCAATACAATGTTCTCCCCCTCTCTTGTGGAGATCTATTCGATGTAAACTCTTTTTGCGGTGTGTTTGTCGAGATCCGATCAATTGTGGGTTTATGATCAAGTTTGTCTATGAATAATATTTGAATTTTCTCTGAATTCTTTTATGTATGATTGAGTTATCTTTGCAAGTCTCTTTGAATTATCAGTTTGGTTTGGCCTACTAGATTGATCTTTCTTGCCATGGGAGAAGTGCTTAGCTTTGGGTTCAATCTTGCGGTGTCCTTACCCAAAGGATGTAAAGGGTTGCAAGGCACGTATTGTATTGTTGCCATCGAGGATAACAAGATGGGGTTTATATCATATTGCTTGAGTTTATCCCTCTACATCATGTCATCTTGCTTAATGCGTTACTCTGTTCTTATGAACTTAATACTCTAGATGCAGGCAGGAGTCGGTCGATGTGTGGAGTAATACTAGTAGATGCAGGCAGGAGTTGGTCTACTTGTTGCGGACGTGATGCCTATATACGTGATCATGCCTAGATAATCTCATAATTATTCGCTTTTCTATCAATTGCTCGACAGTAATTTGTTCACCCACCGTAATACCTATGCTATCTTGAGAGAAGCCACTAGTGAAACCTATGGCCCCCGGGTCTATCTCTTATCATATTTGCTTTCAATCTACTTTTATTTGCATCTTTACTTTTTGCATCTATATTATAAAATGCCAAAAATATATTTATCTTATCTTACTATCTTTATTAGATCTCACTTTCGCACGTGGCCGTGAAGGGATTGACAACCCCTTTATCGTGTTGGTTGTGAGTTCTCAGTTTGTTTGTGTAGGTGCGTGGGACTTTTGAGGAGCCTCCTCTTTGGATTGATACCTTGGTTCTCAAAACTGAGGGAAATACTTACGCTACTATTGTTGCATCACCCTCTCCTCTTGAGGAAAACCAACGCAAGCTCAAGACGTAGCAAGAAGGATTTGGCGCCCGTTGCCGGGAGGTTGAGGAGTCCTGGATTAGGGGTGTCCGGATAGCGAACTATCACCGCATTGGCGGACTCTGGACTATGAAGATACAAGATTGAAGACTTCGTCCCGTGTCCGGATGGGACTTTCCTTGGCGTGGAAGGCAAGCTTGGCAATACGGATATGTAGATCTCCTACCATTGTAACCGACTCTGTGTAACCCTAACCCTATTCGGTGCCTATATAAACCGGAGGTTTTAGTCCATAGGACGAACAACAATCATACCATAGGCTAGCCTCTAGGGTTTAACCTCTCTGATCTCATGGTAGATCCACTCTTGTACTACCCATATCATCAATATTAATCAAGCAGGAGTAGGGTTTTACCTCCATCGAGAGGGCCCGAACCTGGGTAAAAACATCGTGTCCCTTGTCTCCTGTTACCATCCGCCTAGACGCACAGCTCGGGACCCCTACCCGAGATCCGCCGGTTTTGACACCGACATTGGTGCTTTCATTGAGAGTTCCTCCGTGTCGTCATCCTTAGGCCCGATGGCTCCTTGATCATCAACAACGACGCGGTCCGGTGAGACTTTTCTCCCGGACAGATCTTCGTATTCGGTGGCTTTGCACTGCGGGCCAATTCACTTGGCCATCCGGAGCGAACCGAAAGCTTCGCCCCCGCCATCGTGTCAGATTTGGGAGTTTGAACTACACGGCCGACATCCGCGGAGACTTGATCTTCGACGGATTCGAGCCATAATAGCAGCGCCCGCCTTGTCTCGATGGGCATGATCTAGCTCTGCCGCCGAGCAGTACCACGGAGGTCGCGCAGCGTCCGCTCCGACCCTTAGCTCGGAGCCGACTCCGCCGATCGAGGACGAGTGGCTGGACACCGCCTCGGGGGCTATGATCTCTACGGCGATTGAGCCGAACACCATCCCTGTCCTTTGCGAATCCCGTGACTCCAAGGTGCCGGACTCCTCTCCGGACTCAGAACCTTCCGCGCCCCTGCCAATCGAATCCGATTAGGCGCCGGTTATGGAGTTCACTGCCGCGGACATCTTTCAGCACTCGCCCTTTGGGGACATCCTGAATTCACTAAAGTCTCTCTCTTTATCAGGAGAGCCCTGGCCGGACTACGGTCAGGAAGGTTGGGATGCGGACGACGAAGAAATTCAACGCCCACCCACCACCCACTTTGTAGCCACTGCCGATGATTTAACCGACATGCTCGACTTCGACTCCAAGACATCGACGGTATGGGCGGCGATGCTGGAGACGACCAAGAACCAGCGCCTCTGAGCACTTTGGAAGGCCACCTCGTCATACGACATATACATGGTGGACATCCCAAAAGATGGGAATGGCGATGGAACAGCGGAGGATGACCCTCCAAGAAACAGCCCAAGCGCCGGCGTCAGCGGCGCCGCTCTAAATCCCGCCACAGCAAAAATGGTGATTCCGGCACGGGAGATAATAACACCCCGGACAGTGCCGAAGACAACCTCCTCCAGCAGGATTCAGCACAGGAGGAGGGAGAATCCAGCCCTCATGATAGAGCGGCAGACAGGGAGGTGGAGGACGATAATTATATGCCTCCCTCCGAAGATGAGGCAAGCCTCGACGACCACGAATTTGTCGTGCCTGAGGATCCCGCCGAACAGGAGCGTTTCAAACGCAGGCTTATGGCCACGGCAAGCAGCCTCAAGAAAAAGCAGCAGCAACTTAGAGCTGACCAAGACTTGCTAGCTGACAGATGGACAGAAGTCCTTGCAGCCGAAGAGTACGAACTCGAATGCCCCTCCAAGAGATACCCAAAACGCAGGCTGCTACCCAAATTAGAGGAGGAAGCACCCAAACCTACAACACCAGCGCATGATGTGGTCGACCGGTCACCCCGTGGCCGCGACAGAGAGGCCTCTAGGCCCTCCATTCAAGCCGCAACCCGGCGTCGCTCGAAAAGTACCAAGGCACGGGGAAACGCGCTAGACCTGCGAGACATATTGGAGGACAAGGCAAGGCAAACAAGATAGATCTACGGATCGCGTGGGCGCCCCACGACACGCGACGATAACCGTCACACCGGATACAGCAATTCCGGCCGGGCCGAACACAGTAGACAAAGCTCATTTGAGTTGCGTCGTGATATAGCTCAATACAGAGGCGCCGCACACCCACTATGCTTCACAGACGAAGTGATGGACCATCAAATCTCCGAGGGTTTCAAAACCGTAAACATCGAATCATACGATGGCACAACAGATCCTGCGGTTTGGATCGAGGACTACCTCCTCCATATCCAGATGGCCCGCGGTGATGATCTACACACCATCAAATACCTCCCACTCAAGCTTAAAGGACCAGCTCGGCATTGGCTTAACAGCTTGCCGCCAGAATCAATTGGTTGTTGGGAGAACACGGAAGCCGCATTCCTTGATAACTTCCGGGGCACATATGTGCGACCACCGACGCCGATGACCTCAGCCACATAATTCAGCAGCGGAAGAATCGGCCGGACAATTACGGACACGGTTCCTAACCAAGAAAAATCAAATCGTTGACTGTCCGGATGCATAGGCCCTTGCAGCCTTCAAACATAACATCCGCGACGAGTGGCTTGCCCGGCACCTAGGACAGGAAAAGCCGAAATCCATGGCAGCCCTCACAACACTCATGACCCGCTTTTGCGCGGGAGAGGACAGCTGGCTAGCTCGTAGTAACAACTTGACCAAAAACCCTGGTAGTTCGGATACCAAGGACAACAATGGCAGGTTGCATCGCAACAAGCACAAGCGCCGCATCAACGGCGATAATCTTTGAAGATATCTGGCAGTCAATCTTTGGATTCGTGAGGCTCTAAACCCGGTCAGCGGAAAAAGCCGTTCAAAAGAAATACTCAGGGCCGGTCCAATCTGGACCGAATACTCGATCGCTCGTGCCAAATACATGGCACCGCCGAAAAACCAGCCAACCACACCAACATGGATTGTTCGGTCTTCAAACAGGCAGGCAAGTTAAATGCCGAACTCAATGACAAGGGGCTGCATAGCGATGACGAGGAGGAGCCCCGGCCGCCGAACAATAGAGGACAGAAGGGCTTCCCCCACAAGTGCTGACGGTGAACATGATATACGCCACCCACATACCCAAACCGGAGCAGAAGCGTGCACTAAGGGACGTATATGCGATGGAGCCAGTCGCCCCAAAGTTCAACCCATGGTCCTCCTGCTCGATCACCTTTGATCGAAGGGACCACCCCACTAGCATCCGCCACGGCGGATTCGCCGCATTGGTTCTTGACCCAATCATCGACAGATTTCACCTCACTAGAGTCCTGATGGACGGCGGTAGCAGCCTGAACCTGCTCTATCAGGATATAGTGTGCAAAATGGGCATAGACCCCTCAAGGATTAAACCCACAAAGACGACCTTTAAAGGCGTCATACCAGGTGTAGAGGCCAATTATACAGGCTCGATTACACTCGAAGTGGTCTTGGATCCCGGATAACTTTCGGCGAAGAGTTAATCTTGACATAGTCTCGTTCATGGCCGCTATCATGCCTTTGCTTGGGACGAACCGCATTTGCAAAGTTCAATTTGGTGCCGCACTACGCGTACCTCAAGCTCAAGATGCCAGGCCCTCGAGGAGTAATCACGGTCAATGTAAACACCCAACGCTCTCTTCGAACGGAGGAGCATACGGCGGCCCTCGCGGCGGAGGTGCAAAGCAGCCGCTCACAGCAATTCTCGAGTCCGGCTACTAAACGTCCGGACACCGTCAAGCGCGCCCGGAGTAACCTACAACAAGACCGTCTGGCACGATCCTAGCATCGCCAGAGCAATCCGGCCCCAACCCCAGCCCCTCGCAAAATTGCGAAGCCGATTACGCTTACATAACTATGCTCTGGAGATACCATGGGCATAAGGGGAGGGGCACGACCACGGCACGCCCAGAATGCGGCTCAACCGCACCAGGGGCTCCCGATGTGTCATTCTTTTTCTTTCTTCTTCTCTCTTACTTTCAGGACTCCGTCTTCCAGAAGCCCTGTCCGGCACTAGAATTGCCGAAGTCATGATGCAACAGCCAGGGAAGCAGAAAGCTACGTCGAGTGTCCAGGTGGTCTCTACTACGAGCATTATACCTGTTTTACATACCATCCCGCAGCTTACCCCTGGAGGGGGACATGTTAAATATTCCCATCCCTTGCTTATCGCACTATTTGTATCGTTTTGCTTTCATTGCAGTACCTTTTTGAATAAACAATACATAGCTTTTGCCTATTATTGCACTCCTTTCTTTATCTATATATATGTTCATTCATGACATGTTGCACCCGTACACTTTGGTACGGCCAATACCTGAGGGGCTTAAGTACCCCAAAAATATGGTGTGATAAGTCCGAACACTTTCACAAGTCGGCACCCGAACTTATAGCATTATATGCATCGGCTCCGAATCATGTCTTGGGTCAATAGTTGGGTTTGCCCGGCTCCCATGTTTTGGTACCTTACGTTCCGTTATATATCGGCTAAGGTAGCTGGGAGAACCACTGCGATTGTGCCCGGTTGAGCTGGGTTGAGCACCTCGATTGAGAAAGCTAAAATTGACCGTCATGATAGGGCGAGAGCCGGTCGCTATTCGAGAGGTTTTTTCGGGTCCCTAAAGACTTATGCCGCTTAGAGCGAGGAGTCGGCATTGTCCGGCCAAGGCGTGGATAGCGCCCCGAACTCGGTCTTCCGAATACCAGGGGCTTCGCCGAAATTTAAAATTATAGAATTCTATGGCTAAGTGAGAGTGTTCAAGCACTATAGTCTGGTTGCCTTGTTCTTTGCGTTGAGCGCCTCCCTCGAAGGACCCAAGAATGGGAACAAGAGCGCTCAAGTTTATCCCGAACACCCCAGCACTCATGGCATGGGGGCTGAAGCCAACGACTTGCCATCTCTCAAATTTGATAAACGGCCGCCTGAAGGTAATATTTTAAATTCTGGCGTTGCTTAGCGCATATGAACAAGTTTTCAGCGTACAGGATAACAAATACGAGTCTATTCAAAAATTGCATCTTTGGAGCATTCACCCGCTATAAGGCGGGCACCCTTCAGGACGTCCTCATAGTACATTTCGGGCTTGCGATGCTCCTTGCCTGGGGGTGGCCCGTCCGTCACAAGCTTCTCAGCATCCATCTTGCCCCAGTGCACTTTAGCACGGGCAAGGGCCCGACAGGCACCTTCAATGCAGACGGAGCGCTTGATGACTTCAATCCATGGACAGGCGTCCACCAGCCGCCGCACTAGCCCGAAGTAGCTCCTAGGCATGGCTTCCGTAGGCCACAGCCGAACTATGAGGCCCTTCATGGCCTGTTCGGCGACCTTGTGGAGCTCGACCAGCTGCTTCAGCTGGTCGCTCAGGAACACCTTTTCCGTCGAGCTCCCCTCCTCGGCGCGGTAGAACGCGGCAGCATCAGACACACTATGGGGCAGATCTGCGAATGCTCCTGGTATTCACTTTCACATGCTTGCTTTGCATAAAGAATGCCTTACCCGTCGCTATCTTCTTCAATGATTCAATTTCCTAGAGGGCTTTTTGGGCTTCGTCCTTAGCGACTTTGGCACTCTCAAGAGCCGAGGCGAGCTCGGACTCTCGAGTCTTCGAGTCACGCTCCAAACTCTCGTGTTTTTTCACGAGAGCCTAGAGCTCTTGCCGAACCTCCGCCACCCGCGCCTCCTACTTCTCTCGCTCGGTGCGCTCCGCGGTCGCTTTGCTTTCGGCCGTGGACACCGCTTCCTTCAGGGTCGCCACCTCGTTCGTGGCCCCTACAATACCCACGTTAGTCCTGTCATTTTTGCAACCAAATCCTTTCTATAAGGTATTACTTTAATAAGGTATTACTTACCTTCCTTGTCCTCGAGCTGCTTCTTGGCAAGGCCGAGCTCGTTCTCGGACCGCTCGAGGCTCTGCTTCAATGCATTGACCTCCGCAGTCAGTGCGGCAGAGGTCAGCGCAGCCTGCATTCCCATATTGACATACTTATGTTAGACTCCTGCGTATATCTTTTTAGATCCTCAGTCCGGCTTTTCTTTCCGAACACCGAACTAAGCATCAGGGGCTACTGTCTATGCGGTAATATTTTTACATATTCTAAACTTACCTCAAAGCCTGTTAGAAGGCTGGTACAGGCTTCAGTCAGCCCGCTCTTGGCGGACCGAACTTTCTGGATCACCACACTCATAACAGTGCGGTGCTCCACGTCGATGGAGGCGCCGTTAAGCGCCTCCAACAAGCTATCAGTGCCTCCGGATGGGCCGGAGGTCACCGGCGTCATGATCTTGCCCTTCTTACGAAGGGCCGCTTGCCGGACTTCGAATCACTGAAGGTTCGATGCAGGAGTCCGCACAGGGCCGGACTTAGAGCCCTCTGGGGTCTCGCCCCTTTGCGCCGAGTCCGGGAGGTCGCCTTGCGGGCGCCTCGAGACCACCTCCTCCTGGCTGGGCCCCTTTTGGGACTCCACCGCGGTGTCGTCTGCGTCACGAGGAGAGGAGGCGGTCGGAAGTGAAGTGCTATTCACATCCGACAAATCCAGGGAGCCGCTCGACGAAGCGGCGAGCTCGTCCTTGGGCCGGCTACATGGTTATATTTGGCGTTAGAAGACACTGTGCGACAAATAAAAAGTCATGAGCTATTCCGGAGTCCGGACACTTACAATCTCGCCAGGGGCTTGGCCCTTGGTGGCCACTCCTCCTCGTCATTGTCGGCGTTGGTGGAGAAGTCCGGAGGAAGGGTCCTTCCTTTCTTGGACCCTCCGGCCTCCCCAGTCGGGGCGGCCTTCCTTTTCTTCTCTCCCCCCGCTGGGGGAGAGGCTTCTTTTTCCTCCTCCTCGTCCTCAGGGGAGGATTCCGCCTCAGAGTCGTCAGACGATGAGTCCGACAACACCTGGCGTCGGGCGCTCCTTCGAGTTCCCGTGGCCTTCTTCTTGGCCTTCTTCTCCGGCACCACGTGAGGTGCCGGAGCCATAACCTGGCCAAGTGGGCGTCTGCTGGGTCTTCTGGCAAGGGAGCCGGACAGTTAACCTTCCCGGACGTGTAACGCCAGTCCTGTCAAAGGTAAGGGAGTTTAGATCCCGTCAAACTACGAAAAACAAGAGTCCCGTAAAGGGTAAAATAGCTTACCTCGGTAGCTTGGCGCTGCGAGCTAAATCCGCGATCTTCGGTAGCAGATGTGGGAGCCTCGGCGCCCTTGAACAGCACCTTCCAGGCATCTTCGTACGTAGTGTCGAAGAGCCTTTTCAGAGTTTGGTGCTGTGCCGGATCGAACTCCCACAATTTGAAGGCCCGTTGTTGGCATGGGAGGATCCGGCGGATGAGCATAACCTGGACTACATTGACAAGCGTGAGATTCTTGTCTACCAGGGTTTGCATGCAGGTTTGGAGTCCGGTCAGCTCTTCCGGATTACCCTACGCCAGGCCCGTCTCTTTCCAAGAGGTGAGCCGCGTGGGGAAACCAGATCTGAATTCGGGGGCCGCTGCCCATTTAGGGTCGCGTGGCTCGGTGATGTAGAACCACCCCGATTGCCACCCCTTCACGGTCTCCACAAAGGATCCCTCGAGCCATAGGACTGGCCATCTTGCCAACCATGGCACCTCCGCACTCCGCTTGGCGGCCGCCCACTACCTTCGGCTTGACATTGAAGGTCTTCAGCCATAAGCCGAAGTGGGGCTGGATGCAGAGAAAGGCCTCGCACACAACGATAAACGCCGAGATGTTGAGGATGAAATTCGGGGCCAGATCATGGAAATCCAGGCCGTAGTAGAACATGAGCCCCCGGACAAATGGGTGAAGTGGAAAACCTAGTCCGCGAAGGAAGTGGGTGAGGAACACCACCCTCTCATGGGGCCTGGGGGTGGGAATGAGCTGCCCCTCGTCGGGGAGCCGGTGCGCGATGTCGCTGGACAAGTATCCGACCTTCCGCAGCTTTTTGACTTGTCCCTCCGTGACGGAGGAGACCATCCACTTGCCTCCCGCTCCGGACATGGCTGGAAAAGGTTGAGGAGGGATGTGCGGACTTGGGCGCTGGATCTCGAGTGCGCGAAAATGGATGAGCAAAGGAGGAAGATGGCGTAGGTTAAAAGGTGGATCCTTATCCCCTTATATGGGCGGACGAAGCTATGCGTCCCCCGCCAGCCTGGTAAAACTCGCTTATCTCCCAAGCGCCGTAATCAATGGCGCGGTTGGGTTACCCACGTCTGTATTGATGGGAATCCCGGAATAAGGGGGCACGATCTCCGCTTTGATAAGACGTGCCAAGGAAACCGCCTCGCTAAACGCGCTGAGGTGGAATAGTAAAAACGATTCATATAAAGGCCTGGCCGTGGTGTGATGTCACACCGCGGAATACGTCAGCAGATCTGTGCAAAGGTTATTCTCTCTACGGTGGTATGTGGAACTTGTTTTGCAGAGCCGGACACAATCCTTGTGTTCAAAATCTTCTATGAAGTATTCGGAGGAGGAACCCGCCTTGCAATGCCGAAGACAATATGCGCGCCGGATTCATCGTCATTGAAGCCTGGTTCAGGGGCTCTTGAGGAGTCCTGGATTAGGGGTGTCCGGATAGCGAACTATCACCGTTGGCGGACTCTGGACTATGAAGATACAAGATTGAAGACTTCGTCCCGTGTCCGGATGGGACTTTCCTTGGCGTAGAAGGCAAGCTTGGCGATACGGATATGTAGATCTCCTACCATTGTAACCGACTCTGTGTAACCCTAACCCTATTCGGTGCCTATATAAACTGGAGTGTTTTAGTCCGTAGGACGAACAACAATCATACCATAGGCTAGCCTCTAGGGTTTAGCCTCTCTGATCTCGTGGTAGATCCACTCTTGTACTACCCATATCATCAATATTAATCAAGCAGGAGTAGGGTTTTACCTCCATCGAGAGGGCCCGAACCTGGGTAAAAACATCGTGTCCCTTGTCTCCTGTTACCATCCGCCTAGACGCACAGTTCGGGACCCCCTACCCGAGATCCGCCGGTTTTGACACCGACAGAGGTCTTTGCTCAAGTCAAGACATACCAAGTACCCATCACAAACCCATCTCCCTCGCATTTACATTATTTGCCATTTGCCTCTCGTTTTCCTCACCCCCACTTCACCCTTGCCGTTTTATTCGCCCTCTCTTTCCTAATCTCCTCCTCTCTTTTCGCTTGCCTTTTTCTGTTTTCTTGTGTGTTGGATTACTTGTTGCCATGGCACAAGATAATACCAAATTGTGTGATTTCTCGAATACCAATAATAATGATTTCCTTAGTACTTCGATTGCTCCTCTTAATGATGCTGAGTCTTGTGAAATCAATACTGCTTTGCTGAATCTTGTTATAAAAGATCAATTCACCGGCCTTCCTAGTGAAGATGCCACTACTCATCTAAACAACTTTGTTGATTTGTGTGATATGCAAAAGAAGAAAGATATGGATAACAGTATTGTCAAATTGAAGTTATTTACGTTTTCACTTAGAGATCGTGCTAAAGTTTGGTTTTCATCTTTGCCTAAAAATAGTATTGATTCTTGGAACAAGTGCAAAGTTGCTTTTATCTCTAAATATTTTCCTCCCGCTAAGATCATCACTCTTAGGAACGATATCATGAATTTTAAACAACTTGATCATGAGCATGTTGCCCAATCTTGGGAAAGAATGAAACTGATGCTTCGCAATTGCCCTACTCATGGTTTGACTTTATGGATGATCATACAAAAATTTTATGCCGGTTTGAACTTTGCTTCTAGAAATCTCTTAGATTCGGCCGCGGGAGTCACCTTTATGGAAATCACGTTAGGAGATGCTACAAAACTTCTTGATAATATTATGGCTAATTATTCTCAATGGCACACCGAAAGATCTTCTAGTAAAAAAGTGCATGCTATAGAAGAAGTCAATGTTTTGAGTGGAAAGATGGATGAACTTATGAAATTGTTTGCTACTAAAAATACTCCTTTTGATCCCAATGATATGCCTTTGTCTTCCTTGATTGAGAATAATAATGAATCTATGGATGTGAATTTTGTTGGTAGGAATAGTTTTGGAAACAATGCTTATAGAGGAAACTTCAATGCTAGACCGTTCCCTAGTAATTCCTCTAATAATTATGGAAATTCCTACAATAATTCTTATGGTAATTTTAATAAGATGCCCTATGATTTTGAGAGTAGTGTGAAATAATTTATGATTTCTCAAAAGAATTTTAATGCTTTGCTTGAAGAAAAATTGCTCAAAGTTGATGATTTGGCTTGGAACGTTGATAGACTTTCGCTTGATGTTGATTCTCTTAAACTTAGATCATCTCCTCCTAAGCATGATATCAATGAGTCTCTCAAAGTAATGAGAATTTGCATTGACGAGTGCAAGGAAAGAGCCGCTAGATTGCATACTAAAAAAGATAGCTTTATAAAAGCGTGTTCTTCTAGTTTCCATGAAAATAATGATGAGGATCTTAAAGTTATTGATGCGTCTTCTATTAGATCTATGTTTTGCAATATTAATTTTGATAATTACGGGACTGATGATGAATCAACTTTGCCTAGAAGGCATCCCAAGAATTCGGAGTTTTTAGATCTTGATGCTAAATTTGGTAAAAGTGGGATTGGAGAAGCCACAACTTCAAATAACATTGAACCCACTATCTCGGATTTCAAGGAACTTGATTATGATAATTGTTCTTTAGAAGGTTGTATTTCCTTGTTGCAATCCGTTGTTAATTCTCCGCATGCTTATAGTCAAAATAAAGCTTTTACCAAACATATTGTTGATGCCTTGATGCAATCTTATGATGAAAAACTTAATTTGGAAGTCTCTATACCTAGATAACTTAATGATGAGTGGGAACCTACTATAAAGATTAGAATTAAAGATCATGAGTGTTTTGATTTGGATGCTAGTGTTTCCACGATTCCGAAAACTTTATGTGATATTCTAGGCTTCCATGATCTTGATGATTGCTCTTTAAATTTGCACCTTGCGGATTCCACCATTAAAAAGCCAATGGGAAGGATCAATGATGTTCTTATTGTTGCAAATAGAAATTTGGTGCCCGTGGATTTTATCGTTCTTGATATAGATTGCAATCTTTCTTGCCCTATTATTCTTGGTAGACCTTTCCTTAGAACGATTGGTAGCGATTATTGATATGAAGGAAGGGAATATTAGATTCCAATTTCCATTAAAGAATGGCATGGAACACTTTCCAAGAAAGAAAGTCAAATTACCTTATGAATCTAGCATGCGGGCTACTTATGAATTTAGTGCCAAAGATGGCACTCCTTAGATCTATCTTTGCTTTTATACCTAGCTAGGGGCGTTAAACGATAGCGCTAGTTGGGAGGCAACCCAATTTTCTTTGTGTTTTTTGTTTTTGCTTCTGTTTAGGAATAAATAATCCATCTACCTTCTGTTTAGATGTGTTTTTATGTTTTAATTAGTGTTTGTGCCAAGTTAAACCTATAGGATCTTCTTGGATAATAGTTATTTGATCTTGCTGTAATTTCCAGAAACTTTCTGTTCACGAAAACAATTGTTAAAAATCACCTGAACGTCATAAAAAAGTGATTACTATTGCTGCTGATCAATAAACAAATTGTCCAGGACTTCCTATTTTGGTAGGATTTTTGGAGTTCCAGAAGTTTGCGTTAGTTACAGATTACTACAGGATGTTCTGTTTTTGACAGATTCTGTTTTTCGTGTGTTGTTTGCTTATTTCAATGCATCTATGGCCAATAAAATAGTTTATAAACCATAGAGAAGTTGGAATACAGTAGGTTTAACACCAAAATAAATAAATAATGAGTTCATTACAGTACCTTATGTGGTGGTTTTGTTTTCTTTCACTAACGGAGCTTATAAGATTTCCTGTTGAGTTTTGTGTTGTGAAGTTTTCAAGTTTTTGGTAAACCTTTTATGGACTATGGAATAAAGGGTGGCAAGAGCCTAAGCTTGGGGATGCCCAAGGCACCCCAAGATATTCAAGGATAGCCAAAATCCTAAGCTTGGGGATGCCCCGTGAAGGCATCCCTCTTTAAATCTTCGTTCATTGGTAACTTTACTTGGAGCTATATTTTTATTCACCACATGATATGTGTTTTGCTTGGAGCATCGTGTATTATATTAGTCTTTGATTTTTAGTTTACCGCAATCATCCTTGCTGTACACAACTTTTTGGAGAAGCCTATTTGATTAGAATTTGCTAGAATACTCTATGTGCTTCACTTCTATCTTTTGAGCTTGATAGTTTTTGCTCTAGTGCTTCACTTATATCTTTTAGAGGACGGTGGTGACTTAATTTTGAAGAAATCACTAGTATCTCATGCTTCACTTATATATTTTTGAGAGTCTCTTAGAACAGCATGGTATTTTCTATGGTTACAAATTTGGTCCTAGAATGATGAGCATCCAAGTTGGGTATAATAAAAACTATCATAGAAAGTGAATTGGATGCTATGATCAATTTGATGCTTGATAATTGTTTTGAGATATGGAGGTAGTGATATTAGAGTCATGCTAGTTGGGTGATTATGAATTTAAAGAATGCTCGTGTTGAAGTTTGTGATTCCCGTAGCATGCACGTATGGTGAATCGCTTTGTGATGAAGTTGGAGCACAATTTTATTTATTGATTGTCTTCCTTATGAGTGGCGGTCAGGGACGAGCGATGGTATTTTCCTACCAATCTATTCCCCTAGGAGCATGCGCGTAGTGCTTTGGTTTTAGATGACTTCTAAATTTTTGCAACAAGTATATGAGTTCTTTTGACTAATGTTGAGTCCATGGATTATACGAACCCTTTCACCTTTCCATCATTGCTAGCCTCTCTTGTGTCGCGCAACTTTCGCCGGTGCCATACACCCACCATGTACCTTCCTCAAAACAGCCACCATACCTACCTATTATGGCATTTCCATAGCCATTCCGAGATATATTGCCATGCAACTTTCCACCGTTCCGTTCATATGACACGTATTACTTTTGCCATATTGCTTTTTGCATGATCATGTAGTTGACATCGTATTTGTGGCAAGGCCACCTTCATAATTTTCATACATGTCGCTCTTGATTCATTGCATATCCCGGTACACCGCCGGAGGAATTCATATAGAGTCATACCTTGTTCTAGCTTTGAGTTGTAAATCCATAAAAGTGTGATGATCTTCATTATTAGAGCATTGTCCCAGTGAGGAAAGGATGATGAAGACTATGATTCCCCCACAAGTCGGGATGAGACTTCGGACTTTACAAAAAGAAAAAAAGAAAAAAGAAAAGAAAAAAAAGAGAAAGGCCAAAAAAAGAAGGCCAAAGAAAAAAAGAAAAAAAGGAAAAGAAAAGAAAGAAAAAAAAGAGAGAGAAAAGAGAGAAGGGACAATGCTACTATCTTTTTTCCACACTTGTGCTTCAAAAAAGCACCATGATCTTGATGATAGAGAGTGCCATATGTTATCACTTTCATATACTAGTGGGCATTTTTCATTATAGAACTTGGCTTGTATATTCCAATGATGGGCTTCCTCAAAATGCCCTAGGTCTTCGTGAGCAAGCGAGTTGGATGCACACCCACTTAGTTTCTTTTGTTGAGCTTTCATATATTTATAGCTCTAGTGCATCCGTTGCATGGCAATCCCTACTCACTCACATTGATATCTATTAATGGGCATCTCCATAGCCCGTTGATACGCCTAGTTGATGTGAGACTATCTTCTCCTTTTTGTCTTCTCCACAACCACCATTATATTCCGCATATAGTGCTATGTCCATGGCTCACGCTCATGTATTGCGTGAAAGTTGAAAGAGTTTGAGATTATTAGAGTATGAAACAATTGCTTGGCTTGTCATCGGGGTTGTGCATGATTAAATACTTTGTGTGATGAAGATAGAGCAACAGCCAGACTATATGATTTTGTAGGGTTAACTTTCTTTGGCCATGTTATTTTGAGAAGACATGATTACTTTGATTAGTATGCTTGAAGTATAACTATTTCTTATGTCAATATGAACTTTTATTTTGTATCATTTGGATCTGAACATTCATGCCACAATAAAGAAAATTATATTATAAATTATGCTAGGTAGCATTCCACATCAAAAATTTATTTTTTTAGCATTTACCTACTCGAGGACGAGCAGGAATTAAGCTTGGGGATGTTGATACGTCTCCAACGTATATATAATTTTTGATTGTTCCATGCTATTATATTACCCCTTTTGGATGTTTGTGGGATTTATTTTACACATTTATATCATTTTTGGGACTAACCTACTAACCGGAGTCCCAGCCCATATTGCTGTTTTTTTGCCTATTTCAGTATTTCGAAGAAAAGGAATATCAAATGGAGTCCAAACGGAATTAAACCTTCGGGAGCGTGATTTTTGGAATGAACGTGATCCAGAGGACTTGGAGTGCAAGTCAAGAAGCAGCCGAGGCTCCCACGAGATAGGAGGGCGCGCCCCCTATCTCGTGGGCCCCTCGGGCGGCCACCGACGTACTTCTTCCTCCTATATAAGCCTACGTTCCCCGAAAACATCTAGGGGGCAGACGAAACACAATTTCCACCACCGTAACCTTCTCAGATCCATGAGATCCCATCTTGGAGCCTTCACGGCACTTTCACGGAGGGGGAATCAACCACAGAGGGCTTCTACATCAACATCCTTGCCCCTCCGATGAGTTGTGAGTAGTTTACCACAGACCTACGGGTCCATAGTTATTAGCTAGATGGCTTCTTCTCTCTTTTTGGATCTCAATACAATGTTCTTCCCCTCTCTTGTGGAGATCTATTCGATGTAAACTCTTTTTGCGGTGTGTTTGTCGAGATCCGATCAATTGTGGGTTTATGATCAAGTTTATCTATGAATAATATTTGAATCTTCTCTGAATTCTTTTATGTATGATTGAGTTATCTTTGCAAGTCTCGTGGAATTATCAGTTTGGTTTGGCCTACTAGATTGATCTTTCTTGCCATGGGAGAAGTGCTTAGCTTTGGGTTCAATCTTGCGGTATCCTTACCCGGTGACAGAAAGGGTTGCAAGGCACGTATTGTATTGTTGCCATCGAGGATAACAAGATGGGGTTTATATCATATTGCTTGAGTTTATCCCTCTACATCATGTCATCTTGCTTAATGTGTTACTGTTCTTATGAACTTAATACTCTAGATGCGTGAGGAGTCGATTCAATGTGTGGAGTAATAGTAGTAGATGCAGGCAGGAGTCGGTCTACTTGTTGCGGACGTGATGCCTATATACATGATCATGCCTAGATAATCTCATAATTATTCGATTTTCTATCAATTGCTCGACAGTAATTTGTTCACCCACCGTAATACCTATGTTATCTTGAGATAAGCCACTAGTGAAACCTATGGCCCCCGGGTCTATCTCTTATCATATTTGCTTTCAATCTACTTTTATTTGCATATTTACTTTTTGCATCTATATTATAAAATACCAAAAATATATTTATCTTATCTTACTATCTTTATTAGATCTCACTTTCGCAAGTGGCCGTGAAGGGATTGACAACCCCTTTATCAGTTGGTTGCGAGTTAGGTGCGTGGGACTTTTGAGGAGCCTCCTACTGGATTGATACCTTGGTTCTCAAAAACTGAGGGAAATACTTACGCTACTATTGCTGCATCACCCTCTCCTCTTCGAGGAAAACCAACGCAAGCTCAAGACGTAGCAGTCACCATCACCAAGTTAGTAGAACGTCATGATGAATTATAGTATGCAAGGGATGACGAAAACGATTCCCGAGCTCTTCGTGATGTTGAAATCGATGAAGGTAGAAATCAAGAAAGAACATCAAGTGTTGATGATTGACAAGATCACTAGTTCCAAGAAAAGGGCAAAGGGAAAGAAAGGGAACTTCAAGTAGAATGACAAGCAAGTTGTCACTCCCGCGAAGAAGACCAAAGCTGGACCAAAGCCTCAAACTAAGTGCTTACACTGCAAAGGAAATGGTTACTGGAAGCGGAAATGCCCTGAATATTTGGTGGATAAGAAGGATGGCAAAGTGAACAAGGGTATATTTGATATACAGGTTATTGATGTGTGCCTTACTAGTGTTTATAGTAGCCCCTGAGTATTTGATACTTGTTCGGTTGCTAAGATTAGTAACTCGAAATAGGAGTTACAGAATAAACAGAGACTAGTTGAGAGGGAAGTGACGATGAGTGTTGGAAGTAGTTCCAAGATTGATATGATCATCATCACACACTCCCTATACTTTCGGGATTAGTGTTAAACCTAAATAAATGTTATTTGGCGTTTGCGTTGAGCATGAATATGGTTTGATCATGTTTATTGCAATATTGTTATTCATTTAAAGTCAGAGAATAATTGTTGTTCTGTTTACATGAATAAAACCTTCAATGGTCATACACCCAATGAAAATAGTTTGTTGGATCTCGATCGTACTGATACACATATTCATAATATTGATGCCAAAAGATGCAAAGTTAATGCAACTTATTTGTGGCACTGCCGTTTGGGTCATATCGGTATAAAGCGCATGAAGAAACTCCATGCTGATGGGTTTTTGGAATCACTTGATTATGAATCATTTGATGCTTGCGAACCGTGCCTTTTGGGCAAGATGACTAAAACTCCATTCTTCGGAACAATGGAATGAGCTACTGATTTATTGGAAATAATACATACCGATGTATGCGATCCAATGAGTGTTGATGCTCGTGGCAAGTATCGCTATTTTCTAACCTTCACAGATGATTTGAGTAGATATGGGTATATCTACTTAATGAAAACACAAGTCTGAAACATTTGAAAGGTTCAAAGAATTTCAGAGTGAAGTGGAGAATCATCATAACAAGAAAATAAAGATTCTACAATCTGATCGTGGAGGAGAATATTTGAGTTGCGAGTTTGGCCTTTATATAAAACAATGTAGAATAGTTTCACAGCTCACGTCACCTGGAACACCACAACGTTATGGTGTGTCCGAACATTGTAACCGCACTTTATTGAATATGGTGCGATCTATGATGTATCTTACCGATTTACCACCATCGTTTTGGGGTTATGCATTAGAGACAGCTGCATTCACTTTAAATAGGGCACCATCAAAATCCGTTGAGACGACGCCTTATGAACTGTGGTTTGGCAAGAAACCAAAGTTGTCGTTTCTTAAAGTTTGGGGTTGCGATGCTTATGTGAAAAAGTTTTCAACCTGATAAGCTCGAACCCAAATCGGAGAAGTGCGTCTTCATAGAATACCCAAAGAAAACTGTTGGGTACACCTTCTATCACAGACCCGAAGGCAAGATATTCATTGCTAAGAATGGATCCTTTCTAGAGAAGGAGTTTCTCTCGAAAGAAGTGAGTAGGAGGAAAGTAGAACTTGATGAGGTAATTTTACCTGCTCCCTTATTGGAAAGTAGTTCATCACATAAATCAGTTCTTGTGATTCCTACACCAATTAGTGAGGAAGCTAATGATGATGATCATGAAGCTTCAGATCAAGTTACTATCGAACCTCGTAGGTCTTCCAGAGTATGGTCCGCACCAAAGTGGTGCGGCGATCCTATTCTAGAAGTCATGTTACTAGACCATTATGAACCTACGAACTATGAGGAAGCGATGATGAGCCCAGATTCTGCAAAATGGCTGGAGGCCATGAAATCTGAGAAAGGATCCATGTATGAGAACAAAGTGTGGACTTTGGTGGACTTGCCCGATGATCGGCAAGCCATAGAAAATAAATGGATCTTCGAGAGGAAGACAGACGTTGATAGTAGTGTTACTATCTACAAAGCTCGACTTGTCGCAAAAAGGTTTTCAACAAGTTCAAGATGTTGACTACAATGAGATTTTCTCAACTGTAGCGATGCTTAAGTCTGTCCGAATCATGTTAGCAATTGCCACATTTTAGGAAATCTGGCAAATGGATGTCAAAACTGCATTCCTTAATTTTTTTCTTAAAGAAGAGTTGTATATGATGCAACCAGAAGGTTTTGTCAATCCTAAAGGTGCTAACAAAATGTGCAAGCTCCAGCGATCCATCTATGGACTGGTGCAAGCATCTCGGAGTTGGAATATATACTTTGGTAAGTTGATCAAAGCATATAGTTTTATACGGACTTGCAGTGAAGCCTGTATATACAATAAAGTGAGTGGGAGCACTACAGCCTTTCTGATAAGTATATGTGGGTGACATATTGTTGATCAGAAATGATGTAGAATTTTTCTGGAAAGCATAAAGAAGTGTTTGAAAGGAGTTCTTTAAAAGAAAGACCTCAAGAAGCTACTTACATATTGAGCATCAAGATCTATTGAGATAGATCAAGACGCTTGATAAGATTTTCAATGATTACATACCTTGACAAGATTTTGAAGTAGTTCAAAATGGAACAGTCAAAGAAAGAGTTCCTGCATGTGTTGCAAAGGTGTGAAAATTGAGTAAGACTCAAATCCCGACCACGGCAGAAAATAAAAAGAGAATGAAAGTCATTCCCTATGCCTCAGTCATAGGTTCTATAAAAGTATGCCATGCTATTGACCAGACCTATTGTATACTCTGCCCTGGTTTGGCAAGGGAGTACAATAGTGATCTAGGAGTAGATCACTGGACATTGGTCAAAATTATCCTTAGTGGAATAAGGATATGTTTCTCAATTATGGAGGTGACAAGAGGTTCGTCGTAATGGGTTACGTCGATGCAAGTTTTGACACTGATCCAGATGACTCTAAGTATCAATCTGGATACATATTGAAAGTGGGAGCAATTAGCTAGAGTAGCTCCGTACAGAGCATTGTAGACATAGAATATTTTGCAAAATACACACGGCTTTGAATGTGGCAGACCCGTTGACTAAACTTCTCTCACGAGCAAAACATGATCACACCTTAGTACTCTTTGGGTGTTAATCACATAGCGATGTGAACTAGATTATTGACTCTAGTAAACCCTTTGGGTGTTGGTCACATGACGATGTGAACTATGGGTGTTAATCATATACAGATATGAATATTGGTGTTAAATCACATGGCGACGTGAACTAGATTATTGACTCTAGTGCAAGTGGGACACTGAAGGAAATATGCCATAGAGGCAATAATAAAGTTATTATTTATTTCCTTATTTCATGATATATGTTTATTATTCATGCTAGAATTGTATTAACCGGAAACATAATACATGTGTGAATACATAGACAAACATAGTGTCACTAGTATGCCTCTACTTGACTAGCTCGTTAACAAAAGATGGTTAAGTTTCCTAACCATAGACATGAGTTTTCATTTGATTAACGGGATCACATCATTAGGAGAATGATGTGATTGACTTGACCCATTGCGTTAGCTTAGCACTTGATTGTTTAGTATGTTGCTATTGCTTACTTCATGACTTATACATGTTCCTATAACTATGAGATTATGCAACTCCCGTTTATCGGAGGAACACTTTGTGTGCTACCAAACGTCCACAACGTGAATCGGGTGATTATAAAGGTGCTCTACAGGTGTCTCCGAAGGTACTTGTTGGGTTGGCGTATTTCAAGATTAGGACTTGTCACTCCGATTGTCGGAGAGGTATCTCTGGGCCCTCTCGGTAATGCACATCACTATAAGCCTTGCAATCAATGTAACTAATGAGTTAGTTACGAGATGATGCATTGCATAACGAGTAAAGAGAGTTGCCGGTAACGAGATTGAACTAGGTATTGAGATACCGACAATCGAATCTCGGGCAAGTAACATACCGATGACAAAGGGAACAACGTATGTTGTTATGCGGTTTGACCGATAAAGATCTTCGTAGAATATGTAGGAGCCAATATGAGCATCCAGGTTCCGCTATTGGTTATTGACCGGAGACGTGTCTCGGTCATGTCTACATAGTTCTCGAACCCGTAGGGTCCGCACGCTTAAAGTAAGATGACAGTTATATTATGAGTTTATGTGTTTTGATGTAACGAAGGTTGTTCGGAGTCCCGGATGTGATCACGGACATGATGAGGAGTCTCGAAATGGTCGAGACATGAAGATCGATATATTGGACGACTATATTTGGACACCGGAAAGGTTCCGGGTAAGATTGGGACAATACCGGAACTCCGGGAGGTTATCGGAACCCCCCGGGAGGTATATGGGCCTTAATGGGCCTTAGTGGAAAGGAGGGGAAAGGAGCAAGGGAGGGGGCGCCCCCCCCCCAAGCCCAATCCGAATTGGGAGGGCCCCCCCCCCCTTTTCCTTCCTCCCTCCTTCCTCTTCCTTCACTCTCCCTCTCCTAATAGGAAAGGGGGGAGTCCTACTCCCGGTGGGAGTTGGACTCCCCCCCTAGGGCGAGCCACCCCCCTTGGCCGGCCCCCTCTGTCGGTGTCAAAACCGGCGGATCTTGGGTAGGGGGTCCCGATCTGTGCGTCTAAGGCTAATGGTAACAGGAGGCAAGGGACACAATGTTTACCTAGGTTTGGGCCCTCTTGATGGAGGTAAAACCCTACTTCCTGCTTGATTGATATTTATGATATGGGTATTACAAGAGTTGATCTACCACGAGATCATAGAGGTTAAACCCTAGAAGCTAGCCTATGATGATTATGATTATGCCTCTAAGGACTAAACCCTCCGGTTTATATAGACACCGGAGGGGGCTAAGGTTTACATGGAGTCGGTTACAAAGAAGGAAATATAATATCCGGATCACCAAGCTTGTCTTCCACGCAAAGGAGAGTCCCATCCGGACGGGGTCTTGAGTCTTGTATCTTCACGCTCCAATAGTCCGGACAAAGTATATAGTCCGGCTGTCCGGATACCCCCTAATCCAGGACTCCCTCAGTAGCCCCTGAACCAGGCTTCAATGACGATGAGTCCGGCGCGCAGTTTGTCTTCGGCATTGCAAGGCGGGTTCCATCTCAGAATACTCCAAAGTACCTGTTGCAACGAACAGTCTCCGGCTTCCCATCAATATTGTACTCCTCGGCTTCTGTGCCTCAATAATGACCATCTCCATGTGTCGAGCGAATACGAGGAGCTGAGGCATTTTTGCATTTTCCACCCTCGGTCCGGCAGGCTAACCGTCTATTTGAAGAGACGGGGATTCTCAGATCCAAACCTCACCCTCTTCCCTCGAGCAAGCATCTAACAGAGTGCTCCGGAAAAACCATTACAACATGGCCGGTCGCCGCAGCTCTTCTTTTCGCTCCCCTCGCTCCAAGCCGGGTGACTGCGAAGAGTGTTTAGTTCCTCACAGCCGTTTGATAGAGTTATAGACCCAAGGGTTTCTTCGACCGGCGTTCATGGTCCCCGTCCGAGCCGGACTAGCCACCTATAATGGCGGGGAGCAAGCAGAGGAATATCCTAATCCATCCCCAGAGGAGCGAATATGTCTCATCCCGCATCTGCTAAGGGGCGTCGGGTTTTCTATCCACCCATTTCTTCGCGGGCTCTTGGAGTTCTACGGACTCTAGTTGCACAACTTCACCCCTGCCTCCGTACTGCATATAACAGGATACGTTGCCCTTTGTGAGCTATTTCTAGGCTGCGAGGCTCACTTTGGGTTATGGAAGAAGTTGTTGTGCCTCGTCCCTCGCGACCAGGGGGAATCCCTATGTCAAGTGGGCGGAGTCGAAGTATGGCGCATCGCCGAGACCGGATACCTATCCGGTACTCCCAAGAAGGCACCGGAGAACTGGTCTTCGGAGTGGTTTTATGTCAACGACGTTCCCCTTCCGGATCCAGTCCGGACAGGTCTCCCTAAGTTCAGTAACGCTCCGCCGAAGGCACGTCGAAGCTGGCGCCCTCAGGGCCCCCAAGAGGAGGATACCAGAGAAATACACTTCCTGATGAGCAGGATAAAGTTACTGGCCAAATCTGGGCTAACGATAGTCGAGGTTATGGCAATATGCATAACGTGGGGAGTGCAGCCGCTTCAATATCGGGGGAAGCCCATGTGGCACTACAACGGGGAAGATGATGCCACTCGTTGTGGCCGTAAGGGTCCGGACTCCGCCACTGCTCTGGCGAGGATATTGTCCGATCTGTATAAAGGAGAAGAAGAAGAATTCCTTCACATTAAACCTCGGGATGGGTTTTCTATGTACAACCCCCCAAGCTGGGTAAGTCGCCACTCTTTCCCCCGCTTCACTCATTTTGGCGTTCTTCGTCGAGATTATTTACCTCGATATTTTTGAGCAGGAACTGAGGAGGGCCATAGAAGGAATCTCCAGCCCCTCCCCGCAGCCAGAGGACCCCGGAAGGGCCTTCGATCCAGGACTCGAAGAAGATCCAAATATTATTGTGGAGCTCGTCAATGGGATATTTTATCAGGCAAGCTGCGATGGCGCCTCAGTGGCTATTATCGCCGACTATCCCGGACTGCTACCTACATCGCGTGTAAGCCAAGCCAAAAATCCTATCCTCCGAAGAGGACTCCTTTCTGATGCCATGCCTTACACCTGAAGTGTCGTATTTTTGTAGAGACGACGGTCAGAGCGCGGCGCGAGCCCCTGGGGACTCGTCGGCAAAGGGTGTCCGGATCGGGCAGGCTTAAGAGGAAGGCG
Organism: Aegilops bicornis; assembly: GCA_021605145.1. Classification (NCBI taxonomy): domain Eukaryota; kingdom Viridiplantae; phylum Streptophyta; class Magnoliopsida; order Poales; family Poaceae; genus Aegilops; species Aegilops bicornis. The sequence goes on along the minus strand of CM038671.1, from coordinate 90,550,934 downwards.
GTTAGGGCCGAAACGCCGCTACAGAGGTATGGTAAAAACCTGCTCTGTGATTATTGTGTTTGAAATGTAACGGCGTTCTTCGTGTCCTGGCAGAAAGAGGAGTAGCCGGACTATATCCGGAGATCCTGCCAATCACGCCTCCACCAGCCGGGTTCCAGAACCGGCTTCGAGAGAGGAGGCGGACGCGGGGCCGATGCCGCATTGTCCTCCGATAGAGGATGCAGATATGCTCTCCGCCACGAATTCCGAAGTAGAGAGCGCCATGAATCACCGGCGCCGACGGGCCGTACTTCGTGACAACATCTTTTCCGAAGAGGCATTTAATGCTTTCAATTCGGGAGACGCATACATCCGAGCTGCTCAAGGTGGGCTTCCCCGAGCGACGGACCAGTATGCCAAAGATATACGGGTAAGAAAATTTGATAAGCATGTATAGCAGTAGCCCCTGAAACTTGAAACGGTTGGAACAATTGTTTTAAGGATCAATTTATGCACAGGTCCTTGTAGATAAGAATGCCCGATTGTCTCGAGAGCTGGAGGAGTGCAAGACCCAGCTGAGGGCCACGGTTGCCAAGTTAGAGGAATCCCAGAATTCCTCATTGGTAACATTTGTCTCAATTGTACGGAGATGTACCCGTTAGTAAGTGACTTGTATGATAAGTCTAACAGAAATTCTACAGACAATCCCGGGGTGAATCCGGAGGTCGTAAGAGATAATGAGTCGCATCTCCAAAGGCAGCTAAAAGCTGGCGAGCGTGTTCTTACGCAAGTTAGGCAGGAGAAGAACAATCTTCAAGATGCCGATGTCCAGCTAGACGTCGAATTAAAAGATGTTCGCGCTCAGCTTGCGGACTCCGTGAAGGAGAACAAAAGGCTTTGTCGCGGCATTTATGGTAAGTGCCTAGACGAACTGTAGTACAGCTCGGCGAGGAAGCATATTGAAAAAAAAATTGTAGGTATGTTGACGGGCCGCCCTGAAGAGGAGATGCCCGCGTATGCAGGCGATTTGCTGCAAGACCTCTCACAGCTGCACGAGCGAGCTCGACAGGTGATGCAGGGCATTGCTCGGGCCTTGTGGCCATCAAGCTTCCTGCCAAGGGCATGGGGGAGCTCGTGGATATGCTCCAAGGAGCACGGCGGCGCTTCCGATTGTGGAAGATGTCAGCCTGCCGACAAGGTGCAAGAGAAGCCTGGGCTATGGTGAAGACGCTACACCAAGCTTGACCCGAACCATATGGTCAAGTCGGATCAAGGGGCCGATGGGCAAGAAATTCCCGTGAGTCCGTGTATGACCGTGTAGTGTTAGCCGCAAAGTATTCCCAACAGGATTGTAAGCTAGATAGCCTATTGGATGGTATAGAGGAGGAATATAGTCAGTCCAAGTGACTGTGTAATTCAATGGACATAAGTAGTCCCTAGCTGGATTAAAATCATTTGTCATGGCGGACCTTTTCGCTTCAGCCCCGGATCCAAACGGTCAGGGTGTATCCGAATACCCGCCGATTATCTGAGAACCGGTATGCGTGGAAACCAGGCGTAGGGGTCATAAGTGCTTGAACAGACAAGTACCCAACTAGTTATGTTATATTACATGGATAATAAGAAACATCTTCCAGGGAGGATAGTTCCGTTAGGGGTTCCTTTCCCTGGGTACGCATGCAACGATGTACATGTCCGGACTGCGAACAAAGACGCAGGATACAAAACTTCTGCGGATTTATGTTGTAATAAACGAAAGGAACATCTTTTGCTCACCGACCGAATATTCCCTTAAGAACGCTAGCTTTCGGCTTCACCCAGTCTGAGGTACACATCCGGCTGAACCGGCAGTAACAATCACAGAGGTGCTCCCCTTATGCCCTAGCCGAATTAACAGGAGCGTAGGGCATAAACACAAGAGCCAGGAAACCCAGCATGGCCACATCTTAAGTCACATCGATGCATATAATGGTGAATAAAAGGCACATATGGAAAAAGAACGCATATGTGATGGGCAAAAAGCCATTAAAGTAATTATATTTAGCTTCCGTATAGGAAGCCCCCAGGTATGGCTTACACACATAGTGCGGCCGGAGTGATCCCAAGCGTCCGTGACCGTATTGAGTACTTTGTGAGAAGAGGGAAAAGATCGAGAAAGGAAAAGGGAGGGAACATAATTAAAAAGGAGGGGGTAAGTGGACGAACACTGAGTTCGGCGCTAGGCGTAGAATCTCTGGAGTCTGGCCGCGTTCCATGGGTTTGGCTCGAGTCTGTTATCGGATGCATTACGTAAGCGGTACGCTCCTCCGGTGAGAACTTTATCAATGACGAAGGGACCCTCCCACTTAGGTTTGAGCTTGTCCTTCTTCTTCTCCGGTAGGCGTAGAACGGGTTCGCCAATATTATAAGTTTTAGCCCGCACTTCTCTGCTTTGGTACCATCGAGCCTACTGTTGATAGAATGCGGAACGGGCTTTTGCGACATCGTGCTCCTCCTCCAGGGCATCTAAGTTGTCCTGCCGATCTAACTCGGCTTCCTTCTCTTCGTACATGCACACGCCGAGGCGAATCATGTATTATGTCGCAGGTAGTATCGCTTCGCGCCGCATACCATAAAAAATGGTGTGTATCCGGTGGTGCGATTCAGCATGGTACGCAGCCCCCAGAGTACGGAGTCGAGCTCCTCGACCCAGTGCGTGTCTGATTCTGTCAAGGATCGCACTAGTCTGGGTTTGATGCCGCTCATGATGAGACCGTTTGCACGTTCTACCTGGCCGTTTGTTTGGGGATGGTAGACGGAGGCGTAATCGAGCTTAATGCCCATGTTGCCGCACCAAGTTTTTACTTCATCGGCTGTGAAGTTTGAGCCATTGTCAGTGATGATGCTGTGGGGGACGCCGTATCAGTGTACAACCCCAGATATGAAGTCTATCACTGGTCCGGATTTGGCCGTTTTGACTGGTTTGGCTTCTATCTATTTGGTGAACTTTTCTACCATGACCAATAAGTATTTTTTCTTGTGGCTCCCCCCTTGAGGGGTCCGACCATATCCAGCCCCCAGGCCGCAAAGGGCCAAGTGATGGGGATTGTTTGCAGAGCGGTAGGGGGCATGTCGCTCTGATTGGCAAAGAGCTGGCAACCAACGCAGTGTTGGACAAGGTCCTGTGCGTCTGCTCGGGCTGTAGGCCAATAAAAGCCTGTGCGAAAGGCCTTGCTGACAAGTGCTTGAGCCGCAGCGTGGTGTCCGCCGAGTCCGGCATGGATTTCAGCCAAGAGCTGCCGCCCTTCCTCTTCGGAGATGCACCTTTGGAGCACTCCGATCGCACTTTTCTTATAGAGTTCCCCTTCATGGACTTTGTAAGCTTTAGAACGCCGCACGATGCAACGTGCTTCATTTTGGTCCTCGGGGAGTTCCTGCCTATTTAGGTAGGCCAAGAAAGGCTCAGTCCACGAGGCGATTACAGCCATGATTTCGTGGGCCGAAGGTGTTATTTCGTGGTGGAGCCTCCGATTATGTCTGATGGTTCAGAATATAGGGGTGTATTCGGATCCGTGCTAGTGTTGCCAGACTCCCCTTCCCATACCACGGATGGCTTGAACAGCCTTTCCAGGAATATGTTAGGTGGAACAGGGTCGCGTTTAGCGCCGATGCGGGCGAGGATATCTGCCGCTTGATTGTTTTCTCGAGCCACATGGTGGAATTCGAGCCCCTCGAACCGAGCTGACATTTTGAGGACGGCATTACGGTAGGCCGCCATTTTCGGATCCTTGGCATCAAAGTCTCCGTTTATTTGTGATATTGCGAGGTTCTAATCCCCGCGCACCTCCAGGCGTTGAATGCCCATAGAGACTGCCATCCGAAGACCGTGCAACAGAGCCTCGTATTCGGCTGCATTGTTGGAGTCTGTGTATAATATTTGGAGTACGTATTGGACCGTGTCTCCGGTGGGAGACGTCAGGACTACACCTGCTCCCAATCCGGCCAGCATTTTAGAGCCGTCGAAGTGCATGATCTAGTTAGAGTACGCGCTGTACTCTTTAGGGAGTTCGGCTTCTGTCCATTCGGCGACAAAGTCAGCTAGTACTTGCGACTTGATGGCCCGTTGTGGCTTGTATGTTATGTCAAACGGAAGGAGCTCGATGGCCCATTTAGCAATCCGGCCCGTAGCGTCGCGGTTATTTATTATGTCGTTGAGCGGTACTTCAGAGGCCATCATAATCGAACACTCTTGAAAGTAGTGTCGTAGCTTCCGGGATGCCATGAAGACCGCGTATGCTATCTTTTGATAGTGTGGGTATCGGGATTTGCATGGGGTGAGGACCGTGGATACGTAATATACCGGCTTCTGGAGCGGGAATTTGTATCCGTCAACCCCTTGTTCGATGACGAGCACTGCGCTTACAACTTGATGTGTTGCAGCTATGTACAATAGCATAGGTTCGCCAGTATTTGGCGCTGTTAGGACTGGATTACTGGCCAGTAAGGTCTTTATTTCGTCCAGTCCGGCCGCGGCCGCATCCGTCCACACGAAGTGTTCGGTGCGCCGAAGAAGGTGGTAAATAGGTAATGCCTTTTCTCCTAATCGGGAGATAAAGCGGCTTAAGGCAGCCACGCATCCAGCTAGTTTCTGGATATGCTTGAGGTCTGTTGGTATAGCCAACTGCGACAGAGCTTGGATTTTTGCCGGATTTGCTTCAATTCCTCTATTGGAAACAATGAAGCCGAGCAGTTTCCCAGAGGGGACGCTGAAAACACATCTTTCCGGGTTCAGCTTGATGTCGTATGTTCGGAGGTTATCGAACGTAAGCCTCAAGTCGTTTATTAGGGTTTTGATGTGTCTTGTTTTTATGACCACGTCGTCCACATATGCCTCCACTGTTTTGCCGATCTTCTTTTCCAGGCATGTTTGAATCATGCGTTGATAGGTTGCGCCGGCATTTTTAAGCCCGAAAGGCATAGTGTTGAAGCAGAAAGGACCATATGGCGTTATGAAAGCCGTTGCAGCTTGGTCGGACTCTACCATCTTTATTTGATGGTATCCAGAGTATGCGTCGAGAAAACACAGTGAGTCGTGTCCTGCAGTGGCGTCGATGATTTGGTCGACGCGAGGGAGGGGGAAGGGGTCGTTGGGGCAAGCCTTGTTAAGGTCTTTGAAGTCAACGCATAGGCGCCGGGATTTGTCCTTCTTTGGTACCATTACCAGATTTGCTAGCCAATCCGGATGCTTGATGTCTCTGATGAATCCGGCCTCGAGTAGCTTGGCTAGCTCCTCCCCCATGGCTTGCCGCTTGGGCTCTGAGAAGCGCCTAAGAGTCTGTTTGACAGGATTGTATCCTTTTAGTATATTGAGGCTATGTTCGACCAGTCTGCGTGGGATGCCCGACATGTCCAAAGGGTGCCAGGCGAATATGTCCCAATTCTCGCGTAGGAATTCTCGTAATGCGGCGTCCATTGTGGGGCTCAACTGTGTCCCGATGGAAGCTGTCTTCATGGGGTCCGTTGGGTGGACCTGGAATTTGACTATCTCGTCTGCGAGTTTGAATGAGGTGGACTTGGGTCGCTTGTCGAGTATCACGTCGTCCCTGTCCATGGTGGCACGCAGCGTTGTTAGTTCTTCGGCTACTAGGGCTTCGGATAATGCTTCCAGGGCTAGTGCTGCGGTTTTGTTTTCGGCGCGAAGTGCGACGTCCGGATCACTGGCTAGAGTGATGATTCCATTGGGTCCGGGCATTTTAAGCTTCATGTACCCGTAATGGGGTATAGCTTGAAAGCTTGTAAACGCGTCCCGCCCTAAAAGGGCGTGGTATCCGCTGCTGAAAGGAGCCACTTGGAATGTGATTTCTTCGGACCTGTAATTCTCCGGAGTGCCGAATACCACATCGAGTGTGATTTTTCCCGCACACCGTGCTTCCCGACTAGGGATGATTCCCCTGAAGGTTGTGCCGCTTTGCTCAATGCGGCTTTTATCAATTTCCATCTTGCTGAGTGTTTCTTCGTAGATCAAGTTTAATCCGCTTCCGCCGTCCATGAGTACATTAGTGAGCCGAAAGCCGTCCATGATTGGGCTAAGGACCAAAGTGGCTGGTGCCCGGACTGTCTGGAATTGAGGTTCATCACTGGCACTGAAAGTTATAGCAGTGTCGTTCCACGGATTTATTTTTGCCACGTGGCAGATCTCAGCAGAGCTTCGATGAGCTCGCTTGCGCCTATTGTTTGAGGCGAAAGTCTCGAAGACTGCTAGTACCGTATTGTTTTCTTTGGCGGGATGTTGTTCTGCTTTATGGCTTACAAGAAGATCCTCGCCACTTTTTGCTACCTGCCGGAGTATCCAACATGCTCTAAGGCTATGTGTTGGTGTGGTGTCCAGCGTGCTGTGGAGTTTAGATGGCCCATTGAGCCATTCTTCCAACACGGTTCCACACCCTGGGGTGGGCTTTGGTTTCTTGGGGGTTGGATCGTTTGACTTATGAGAGTTCGCCCGTTTGGCTCGGACAAAGGTTTTAGTGAGAGTCAGACTATCCCAAAATTCTGTTTGGGTTTTCCAGGAGCTTTCCATCACATAGTACTTCTGTACTATGGTTGCCAAGTCAGCGAAGTGTACTACGTCACGGCGACTTATAGCATTATAGATTCCTTTGTTCGTGCAGTTTTTGCAAAAAAGTGAGACTGCGTCCTCCTCACGACAGTCCTTGACCTTGTTTAGCACAAGGAGGAATCTGGCCCAGTAGCGATGTACTGTCTCTTGGGGCTCTTGTCTGATATGGGAGAGATGGTTTAAGTCCGGGTGGGTGGGTGTAGTTGAATCTGGATTCTGATCCGATCTAACGCCCTGGGGCAGGGGAGCTTCTGGGCTTGACAGCTCGGGATCCGGGGTGCTGCCCAATTTTTCCGGCCCAATACCCGATTCTAAGTCCGGGGTCTGGGTCATGTCTTCCCTTGAGCGGGTGTCCGGCTCAGGGAGCTCGGTGATCCGGACATAATTCGTCCTCAAAATAGAGGGATAATCCGTATGTGGCTCCTCCACTACCGCTATCTCGTGGGTGACCGGCGGGGATTTAATATCCCTTTGGTTGGGTTTAAGCCCAATCCGGTCATAGTCTGTGGCGACTCCCAAAGTAGCGATGCGATCCAAGAGCTCATTAAGGGAGGAGAGCTCCATTGGATCCATCTGTTCGGCGAGTTCCGAATTGACGTGGAGGCTATTCGTGATGACCCGAGAGGTCATCGTCGGCGCGACAGCCGATTGGGCGGCCATGATGAAGCCGCCTAGTCGGAGAGTTTGGCCTACAGCCAGCGCTCCCCCAGAGGTGATGTTGTCCTTGACAACGAGACGGGCCATCGAGCCTTGCAGCGACGACACAGAGGAACTCTCAATGAAAGCACCAATGTCGGTGTCAAAACCGGCGGATCTCGGGTAGGGGGTCCCGATCTGTGCCTAAGGCTAATGGTAACAGGAGGCAAGGGACACAATGTTTACCTGTGTTCGGGCCCTCTTGATGGAGGTAAAACCCTACTTCCTGCTTGATTGATATTGATGATATGGGTATTACAAGAGTTGATCTACCACGAGATCGTAGAGGCTAAACCCTAGAAGCTATCCTATGATGATTATGATTCTGCCTCTAAGGACTAAACCCTCCGGTTTATATAGACACCGGAGGGGGCTAGGGTTTACATGGAGTCGGTTACAAAGAAGAAAATATAATATCCGGATCGCCAAGCTTGTCTTCCACGCAAAGGAGAGTCCCATCCGGACACGGGACGGAGTCTTGAGTCTTGTATCTTCACGCTCCAATAGTCCGGACAAAGTATATAGTCCGGCTGTCCGGATACCCCCTAATCCAGGACTTCCTCACCCTCCTCCACTCTTTTATATACGGGGGAGGGGGGCACCCCATAGACACAACAATTGATCATTGATCTCTTAGCCGTGTGCGGTGCCCCCCTCCACCATAGTCCTCCTCGATAATATCGTAGCAGTGCTTAGGCGAAGCCCTGCGACGGTAGAACATCATCGTCGTCACCATGCCGTCGTGCTGACGGAACTCTCCCTCGACACTCGGCTGGATCAGAGTACGAGGGACATCATCGAGCTGAACGTGTGCAAGAACTCGGAGGTGCCGTAGTTTCGGTGCTTGATTGGTCGGGCCGTGAAGACGTACGACTACATCAACCGCGTTGTGCTAATGCTTCCACTTTTGGTCTACGAGGGTACGTGGACACACTCTCCCCTCTCGTTGCTATGCATCACCATGATCTTGCGTGTGCGTAGGAATTTTTTTTGAAATTACTACGTTCCCCAACACATACGTGCTTATGGAAAAGAACTTGCATGACATCTTTTGTCCTACCCTCCCGTGGTTGCGGGGTCCATAAGGAAACTAAGGAATATTAAGGCCTCCTTTTAATAGAGAACCAGAACAAAGCATTAGCACTTAGTGAATACATAAACTCCTCAAACTATTGTCACCTTGGGGTATGCGGATCATAACTCGAAATAGGTGTCTACAACTTGCAAGATAGGATCAAGAACACACATATATTCATAAAAATATAATAGGTTCAGATCTGAAATCATGGCACTTGGGCCCTAGTGACAAGCATTAACTATAGCAAAGTCATAGCAACATCAATCTCAGAACATAGTGGATACAAGGGATCAAGCCCTAACAAACTAACTCGATTACATGATAAATCTCATCCAATCCATCACTTATGTCTACTACACAACCTTCTTCTTGTAGACGTTGTTGGGCCTGCAAGTGCACAGGTTAGTAGGACAGTAGCAAATTTCCCTTAAGTGGATGACCTAAGGTTTATCAATCCGTGGGAGGCGTAGGATGAAGATGGTCTCTCTCAAACAACCCTGCAACCAAATAACAAAGAGTCTTTTGTGTCCCCAACACACCCAATACAATTGTAAATTGTATAGGTGCACTAGTTCGCGAAGAGATGGTGATACAAGTGCAATATGGATGGTAGATATAGGTTTTTGTAATCTGAAAATATAAAAACAGCAAGGTAACTAATGATAAAAGTGAGCGTAAACGGTGTTGCAATGGTAGGAAACAAGGCATAGGGTTCATACTTTCACTAGTGCAAGTTCTCTCGACAACAACAACATAGATAGATCATATAACAATCCCTCAACATGCAACAAAGAGTCACTCCAAAGCCACTAATAGCAGAGAACAAACAAAGAGATTATGGTAGGGTACGAAACCATGTTAAAGTTATTCTTTCGGATCGATCTATTCAAGAGTTCGTACTAGAATAACACCTTAAGACACAAATCAACAAAAACCCTAGTGTCACATAGATACTCCATTGTCACCTCAAGTATCCGTGGGCATGATTATACGATATGTATCGCACAATATCAGATTCATCTATTCAACCAACACAAAGTACTTCAAAGAGTGCCCCAAAGTTTCTACCGAGAGTCAAGATGAAAACGTGCCAACCCCTATGCATAGGTTCATGGCGGAACCCGCAAGTTGATCACCAAAACATACATCAAGTGGCACGTGATATCCCATTGTCACCACAGATAAGCACGGCAAGACATACATCAAGTGTTCTCAAATCCTTAAAGACTCAATCCGATAAGATAACTTCAAGAGGAAAACTCAATTCATCACAAGAGAGTAGAGGGGGAGAAACATCATAAGATCCAACTATAATAGCAAAGCTCGTGATACATCAAGATCGTGCCATAGAGAGAACACGAGAGAGAGAGAGAGAGAGAGAGAGAGAGAGATCAAACACATAGCTACTGGTACATACCCTCAGCCCCGAGGGTGAACTACTCCCTCCTCGTCATGGATAGCGCCGGGATGATGAAGATGGCCACCGGTGAGGGATCCCCCTCCGGCAGGGTGCCGGAACGGGCTCCCGATAGGTTTTTGGTGGCTACAGAGGCTTGCGGCGGCGGAACTCCCGATCTATCTTCTTTTTCGATGTTTTTAGGGTACGTAGGCTTATATAGGCGAAAGAAGTCGGTCGGGGGAGCCTCGAGGGGCCCACAAGAGTGGAGGGCGCGCCCAGGGGGAGGGCACACCCCCCTATCTTGTGGCTTCCTCGATGCTTCTCCGGCTTGCACTCCAAGTTTCCTGGGTCATGTTCGTTCCAAAAATCACGCTGCCGAAGGTTTCATTCCGTTTGGACTCCGTTTGATATTCCTTTTCTTCGAAATACTGAAACATGCAATAAAACAACAATATGGGTTGGGCCTCCGGTTAATAGGTTAGTCCTAAAAGTAATATAAAAGTGTATAATAAAGCCTGTAATCATTCAAAACAGATAATAAAATATCATGAATGCTTCATAAATTATAGATACGTTGGATAATGACAAGATCCCCAAGCTTAATTCCTGCTCGTCCTCGAGTAGGTAAATGATAAAAGAAAGAATTTATGAAGTGTGAATGCTAGAAGGTGCACAAGTTTGATCAATGATAATTTCAATCACCTTTTCTAGCATGATTATAAGTCATAACAGTAGTTCATCTCATAAAACTTCTCACGAACAAGTAACAAGCAATTCATATGTTAAAGCATAGACCATAAACTTTCTTGAAAACTAGCAACAAACTTCATACTCAGTCATCAAACAATTACAATTCATCTTATTTTCAGGAATAGCAAACTCCACATACTCAACTATCATATAGTCTTCTACAATTGCTAACACTCACGCAATACTAATGGTTATGGAGTTTCAATCGGACACTAAGAAAGATAGGGGCTTATTGTGTTGCCTCCCAACGTATTCACCTTTGGGTGATGTCAACAATAATAGTTCATACTAACTTACATCCAATTGGATATAATATTAGGATCTTTCCAACACGAGGTGCTTGCCAAGGATAAAATGAAAAAGGGAAAGGTGAAGATCACCTTGACTCTTGCATAAAGTAAAATACATAAAGTAAAAGATAGGCCCTTCGCAGAGGGAAGCAGAGGTTGTCATGCGCTTTTAGGGTTGGATGCACAAAATCTTAATGTGAATGAACGTCACTTTATATTGCCACTTGTATATGGACCTTTATTATGCAGTCCGTCGCTTTTATTGCTTCCATAACAAGATCGTATAAAGCTATTTTCTTCACACCAAAAGATCATACATATTTAGAGAGCAATTTTTATTTCTTGCACCGATGACAACTTACTTGAAGGATCTTACTCAATCCATAGGTAGGTATGGTGGACTCTCATGGCAAAACTGGGTTTAAGGATATTTGGAAGCACAAGTAGTATCTCTACTTGATGCAAGGAATTTTGGCTAGCATGAGGATGAAAGGCAAGCTCAACATGTTTGAATGATCCATGACAATATACTTTAACTGAGATGTGAGAAAACATAACCCATTTCGTTGTCTTCCTTGTCCAACATCAACTCTTTAGCATGTCATACTTAATGAGTGCTCACAATTATAAAACATGTCTAGGATAGTATATTTATATGTGAAATCTCTCTTCCTTCAATATTCTTTCATGAATTGTTCAAATGACCAATATAATGCTTGCTAACCTTCAATAAATTTACAACCTCTACTTCTTAGATGTGAAGTCATTACTCCCCATGGGATAAGAAAATGAAACATATATAAATTCAGATTTATGACATTCAACGCATTCAACCATTTGCTCATAGGATATAAGTGAAGCACACGAGTAAATGACAAACTACTCCAAAAAGATAAGAGTGAAGATCAAAGAGTAGCTAAATAATTATGTAACTATGTGAAGACTCTCTCTCAATAAAGAATTTCAGATCTTGGTATTTTATTCAAACAGCAAGCAAAACAAAATAAAATGACATTGCAAGGATAGCACAACTCATGTGAAGAAGCAAAAACTTAGGCTCAACCAATACTAACCGATAGTTGTTGAAGAAGAAAGGTGGGATGCCTACCGGGGCATCCCCAAGCTTAGATGCTTGAGACTTCTTGAAATATTACCTTGGGGGTGCCTTGGGCATCCCCAATCTTGAACTTTTGTGTCTCCTTAATTCCTCTCATTTCATGGTTTCTCTTTTTATCAAAAGCTTCATCCACACCAAACTCAACAAGAACTCGTGAGATAGGTTAGTATAAACCAATGCAAAACCTTATCATTTTCTACTGTAAAAAATCACTATAATTATTATTCAACATTGATACTAAATGCCTCTGCATATCTAATACTCCTATCCTCAAATAGAATAATTAAACAAGCAAACATATGCAAACAATGCAAACATAACAGCAATCTGCCAAAACAGTACAGTCTGTAAAGAATGCAAGATTCATCATACATCCCTAACTCCAAAAATTATGAGAAAAATACTACGCTGTATACGATTTATCAGATCTCATTATGCAAAAAGTTTCAACATTATATCATGCTCTGAATTTTCTAGGGAATTTTTGCAACAGCGGTAAACTTTCTGTTTTCAAACAGCAACATGTATACTTGCAAAATAAGCATGGCAAAGGCTATCCTTGACTTCTTTATTGAAAATATAGATGCAAAACATTATTATAAATAACATCAAGCAAATACTAACAAAAGAAAATGACGCTCCAAGCAAAACACATATCATATGGCGAATAAAAATATAGCTCCAAGTAAAGTTACCGTTGAACAAAAACGAAAGAGGGGATGCCTTCCGGGGCATCCCTAAGATTACGCTCTTGGTTGTCCTTGAATATTACCTTGGGTGCCTTGGGCATCCCCAAGCTTAGGCTCTTGCCACTCCTTATTCCATAGTCCATCGAATCTTTACCCAAAACTTGAAAACTTCACAACACAAAACTCAACAGAAAACTCGTAAGCTCCGTTAGTATAAGAAAATAAAACCACCACTTAGGTACTGTAATGAACTCATTATAAATTCATATTGATGTAATATCTACTGTATTCCAACTTATCTATGGTTCATACCCTCCGATACTACTCATAGATTCATCAAATTAAGCAAACAACACATAGAAAACAGAATCTGTCAAAAACAGAACAGTCTGTAGTAATCTGTATCAAACGTACACTTCTGGAACTCCAAAAATTCTACCAAATTAGGAAGTCCTATGCAATGTGTGTACCAATCCAGAGCAAAAAGAATCATATCATAAGCACGTTTCTGTGAATTAACAAAAGTAATTTACTGGGTGCAAAAGTTTCTGATTCTCAGCAGGATCAACACAACTATCACAGTAAGCTATCCTAAAGGTCTTACTTGGCACTTTATTGAAACAAAAGCTATAAAACATGATTACTTCAGAAGCATAATCATGTGGACACACAAAAACAGTAAGGATAAATATTGGGTTGTCTCCCAACAAGCGCTTTTCTTTAATGCCTTTCTAGCTAGGCATGATGATGATAATGATGCTCACATAAAAGATAAGAATTGAAACATAACGGGAGCATCATGAAGCATATGACTAGCACATTTAAGACTAACCCACTTCCTATGCATAGGGATTTTGTGAGCAAACAACTTATGGGAACAATAATCAACAAGCATAGGAAGGCAAAACAAGCATAACTTCAAAACTTGAAGCACATAGAGAGTAAACTTGATATTATTGCAATTCCTACAAGCATATGTTCCTCCCTCATAATGATTTTCAGTAGCATCATGAATGAATTCAACAATATAACCAGCACCTAAAGCATTCTTGTCATGATCTACAAGCATAGAAAATTTACTACTCTCCACATAGGCAAAATTCTTCTCATGAATAGTAGTGGGAGCAAACTCAACAAAATAATTATCATGTGAGGCATAATCCAATTGAAAACTAAAATCATGATGACAAGTTTCATGGTTATCATTATTCCTAATAGCATACAAGTCATCACAATAATCCTCATAGATAGCAATTTTCTTCTCATAATCAATTGGAACCTCTTCCGAAATAGTGGAATCATCACTAAATAAAGTTGACACTCTTCCAAATCCACTTTCATGTTCATCACAATAAGATTCAACATCCTCCAAAATAGTGGGATCACTACTTCCTAAAGTTGACACTCTTCCAAACCCACATTCATCAATATAATCATCATCAATAGTAGGCATGCTTTCATCATAATAAATTTGCTCATCAAAACTTGGGGGACAAAAAATATCATCTTCATCAAACATAGCATCCCCAAGCTTGTGGCCTTGCATATCATTAGCATCATGGATATTCAAGGAATTCATACTAACAACATTGCAATCATCCTCATCATTCACATATTTCATGCCAAGCATTCTATGTAATTCTTCTTCTAGCACTTGAGCACAATTTTCCTTTTCATCATACTCATGAAAGATATTAAAAAGATGAAGCGTATGAGACAAACTCAATTCCATTTTTTTGAAATTTTCTTTTATAAACTAAACTAGTGATAAAACAAGAAACAAAAAGATTCGATTGCAAGATCTAAAGATATACCTTCAAGCACTCACCTCCCCAAAGAATGGCGCTTTAAAAGAGCTTGATGTCTACTACACAACCTTCTTCTTGTAGACGTTCTTGGGCCTGCAAGTGCACAGGTTTGTAGGACAAGAGCAAATTTCCTCAAGTGGATGACCTAAGGTTTATCAATCCGTGGGAGGCGAGATGAAGATGGTCTCTCTCAAACAACCCTGCAGCCAAATAACAAAGAGTCTTTTGTGTCCCCAACACACCCAATACAATGGTAAATTGTATAGGTGCACTAGTTCGGCGAAGAGATGGTGATACAAGTGCAATATGGATGGTAGATATAGGTTTTTGTAATCTGAAAATATAAAAACAGCAAGGTAACTAATGATAAAAGTGAGCGTAAACGGTGTTGCAATGGTAGGAAACAAGGCATAGAGTTCATACTTTCACTAGTGCAAGTTCTCTCAACAATAATAACATAGATAGATCATATAAAAATCCCTCAACATGCAACAAAGAGTCACTCCAAAGCCACTAATAGCGGAGAACAAACAAAGAGATTATGGTAGGGTACGAAATCACGTTAAAGTTATTCTTTCGGATCGATCTATTCAAGAGTTCGTACTAGAATAACACCTTAAGACACAAATCAACCAAAACCCTAATGTCACCTAGATACTCCATTGTCACCTCAAGTATCCGTGGGCATGATTATATGATATGCATCACACAATCTCAGATTCATCTATTCAACCAACACAAAGTACTTCAAAGAGTGCCCCGAAGTTTCTACCGGAGAGTCAAGACGAAAACGTGTGCCAACCCCTATGCATAAGTTCATGGGCGGAACCCGCAAGTTGATCACCAAAACATACATCAAGTGGCACGTGATATCCCATTGTCACCATAGATAAGCATGGCAAGACATACATCAAGTGTTCTCAAATCCTTAAAGACTCAATCCGATAAGATAACTTCAAGAGGAAAACTCAATTCATCACAAGAGAGTAGAGGGGGAGAAACATCATAAGATCCAACTATAATAACAAAGCTCACGATACATCAAGATCGTGCCATAGAGAGAACACGAGAGAGAGAGAGAGAGAGAGAGAGAGAGAGATCAAACACATAGCTATTGGTACATACCCTCAGCCCCGAGGGTTAACTACTCCCTCCTCGTCATGGATAGCGCCGGGATGATGAAGATGGCCACCGGTGAGGGATCCCCCCCTCTGACAGGGTGCCGGAACGGGCTCCCGAGAGGTTTTTGGTGGCTACAGAGGCTTGCGGCGGCGGAACTCCCGATCTATCTTCTTTTTCGATGTTTTTAGGGTACGTAGGCTTATATAGGCGAAAGAAGTCGGTCGGGGGAGCCTCGAGGGACCCACAAGAGTGGAGGGCGCGCCCCCTATCTTCTGGCTTCCTCAATGCTTCTCCGGCTTGCACTCCAAGTTTCCTGGGTCACGTTCGTTCCAAAAATCACGCTGCCGAAGGTTTCATTCCGTTTGGACTCCGTTTGATATTCCTTTTCTTTGAAATACTGAAACAGGCAATAAAACAGCAATATGGGCTGGGCCTCCGGTTAATAGGTTAGTCCCAAAAATAATATAAAAGTGTATAATAAAGCCCGTAATTATTCAAAACAGATAATAAAATAGCATGAATGCTTCATAAATTATAGATACGTTGGAGACGTATCAATCACCGTCCAACAAGCCTACGATGGAATTACTCACTTCCGGTAGTGGGCACCATGGAATTGGCGATGGAGGAAGATTGATGATATTGGGGAACGTAGCATGCAATTTCAAAAAAATTCCTATGATCACGCAAGATCTATCTAGGAGATGCAAAGCAACGAGAGGGGAATAGTGTGTCCACGTACCCTCGTAGACCGAAAGCGAAAGCGTTAGCTTAACGCGGTTGATGTAGTCGAACGTCTTCTCGATCCAACCAGTCAAGCATCGAACATACGGCACCTCCGAGTTCCGCGCACGTTCAGCTCGATGACGTCCCTCGAACTCTTGATTCAGCAAAGTGTCAAGGGAGAGTTTTGTCAGCACGACGGCGTGGTGACGGTGATGGTGAAATTATCCGCGCAGGGCTTCGCCTAAGCACTATAACAATATGACCGGAGGAGTAAACAGTGGAGGGGGGCACCGCACACGGCTAAGAACAATTGATGTGCTTTAGAGGTGCCCCCTGCCCCCGTATGTAAAGGAGGAAGAGGGGAGGAGGCCGACCAAAAGGCGTGCCCCAAGTGGGAAGGAGTCCTACTAGGACTCCGAGTCCAATTCGGACCCCCTTCCTTTTACCGGAGAGGGAAAGGGGGAAGGAGAGGGAGAACGAGAAGGAAAGGGGGGCGCCGCCCCCTTCCCCACTCCAATTCGGTCCCTTCCTTGTGGGGGGCACGCCAGCCTCTTGTGGGCTGGTGTGCCTCCCTCCCTAGGCCCATGTGGCCCATAACTTTCCCCGGGGGGTTCCGGTAACCCCCCCCCCCCCCCCCCGAAACTCCGATACATACCCGATACATTCCAAAACACTTTCGGTCTCTGAATACCATCATCCAATATATCAATCTTTACCTCTCGACCATTTCGAGACTCCTCGTCATGTCCGTGATCTCATCCGGGACTCCGAACAATCTTTGGTCACCAAAACACATAACTCGTAATACAAATCGTCATCGAACTTTAAGCGTGCGGACCCTACGGGTTCGAGAACTATGTAGACATGACCGAGACACATCTCTGGTTAATAACCATTAGCGGAACCTGGATGCTCATATTGGTTCCCACATATTCTACGAAGATCTTTATCGGTCGAACCGTTATGACAACATACGTTATTCCCTTTGTCATCGGTATGTTACTTGCCCGAGATTCAATCGTCGGTATCCTCACACCTAGTTCAATCTCGTTACCGGCAAGTCTCTTTACTCGTTCCGTAATGCATCATCCCATAACTAATTCATTAGTCACATTGCTTGCAAGGCTTATTATGATGTGCATTACCAAGAGGGCCCAGAGATATCTCTCCGATACTCGGAGTGACAAATCCTAATCTCGATCTATGCCAACCCAACAAAACACCTACGGAGATACCTGTAGAGCATCTTTATAATTACCCATTTACGTTGTGACGTTTGATAGCACACAAGGTGTTCCTCCGGTATTCGGGAGTTGCATAATATCATAGTCAAAGGAACATGTATAAGTCATGAAGAAAGCAATAGCAACAAAACTTGATGATCATTATGCTAAGCTAACGGATGGGTCTTGTCCATCACATCATTCTCCTAATGATGTGATCCCGTTCATCAAATGACAACACATGTCTATGGTTAGGAACTTAAACATCTTTGATTAATGAGCTAGTCTACTAGAGGCATACTCGGGACACTGTTTTGTCTATGTATCCACCCATGTATCAAGTTCCGGTTAATACAATTCTAGCATGGATAATAAACATTTATCATGATATAAGGAAATATAAAATAACAACTTTATTATCGCCTCTAGGACATATTTCCTTCAGATGATGACGATGGCGACGGATTCCACCCTCCGGAGCCTCGAACGGACTCCAGATCAGCCCTCCCGATGAAGAACAAGAGGTGGCGGCGGCTCTGTATCGTGAAACGCGATGAATCCTTCTCTCTGTTTTTTTCTCAGTGAATAGGTATATATGGAGTTGTAGTTAGGGTTGTCGGAGCTCCAGGGGGCCCACAAGCCTGGGAGGCGCGCCCTGGGGGGTAGGCGCCCCCCTAGAGCCTGTGGCTCCTGGGTGGCCCCACTCTGGTATCTTTTTCCGTAAATTTTCACAAAAATTCCACAAAAATTCTTCGTAAATTTTCAAGTCAACCCAAGAAATTTGATTTCTGCACAAAAATAACACCATGGCAATTTTGCTGAAAACTGCGTCAGTCCGGGTTAGTTCCATTCAAATCATGCAAATTAGAATCCAAAACAAGGGCAAAAGTGTTTGGAAAAGTAGATACGATGGAGACGTATCACTCCCCTGCTGACCAACTAGAACCTTGCGTGGGACGGTGTGGTGGTATGGAAGTGGTGCCGGTCTCCGGCCACTGGTGGCAGCCCTGAGTGGCGGTAGGAGGCGTCCCAGGTGGCTTCGGCGGGTACTGCGGTCACGCTCGGGGTAGGGGAAAACATGTTGTGGAGCTTAGGATCGTGGTCACTTCCTTATCTAGCCATCCGTTTCTGCATGGCGATTCGTGCAAGTACATTTCTCTTTCTTGTTTCTCTTGTATAAAGCAACATATAAATTTCAAACTTTGCAGCACAATAAAACATTCTAACTACAATGTGGCATAAAACTTTGGGATTTTTTTCGTGCATCATAAATACTAAAAATAACATTTTTAATTAAAAAAACTCATTTTGTATACTTATGTCGGACCAAGAAATCTGAAAGATTTTCCCCACATTTTAGTAAGAATGTTCTGTTGTCTTGCAAAGTTTGAAGTTCATATGTTGTTGTATTTGAAAGAAACAAAAAAGAGAAAAATCCATGTAGTAAGTTAGTTGTCTAGCACGGATCTCAAAGCTATATTGGAGGGTACGGATAAGAGGTGTCCAGGAGCCTGGCTCAAAAAATCTCGGGGTGGGACTGAATCGTGAGGGGGGAGGGGTAAGTTTAGATGTTGCATGCATGAGCTGGCATGCCAAGTCAGCATTGACTTCGATCAAAGGCAGTTGGCTAGCCCAAAAACAAGACTAGTGTTTTGAACTTGGTTGTAAGTTAAGGGTGCAATTTAGCCGGTTTTAAGAGGAAGGTTCTAAATCAAACCAAGTGCTTAGCTTGGGGCTGAAATGTCGACTTTTCTCAAAGAACAAATTGTCAAGGTGCATAAAGTCAATTGTTATGGTCAAAGAAAAGAAAATTGGCATAGTCTCAAAAATCGAGACAAATTACCTTTGTAGATCACGGCGAATGTAGATAAAAATACATGTACCGGGGCAACTACATGTACCATGACACTGTATTGCATATTATCAATGCAAAATATTGTATTGGCTAGGTTCCATAAAAAAACCATGGTATTGGCAAAAAAAAGGAGCTAAATTGGCACGTGGTCATTAAAAATTCCGTCTAAAATTGTCGTGGTAAATTTAGAAAAAAAAATATTTTCTAAAAAGTAAAAATATCATAGAAAATTTACAATGTAGATCATGTCAAAAATGTGGATAAAAGTACTTGTATCATGGCAACTGTACATATCATGACAAAAAATATTTTGTGAAAAAACATAAATTGCCATGTGAACTTTATGAAAATATAAATCTGCCATGATTTTTTTGACATGTGACAATCTGAGAAATTAATAAAGTTGCCATGTTTGAAATTACATTGTCAACAAAATATTTAATTTCCATGGCAAAATTTGTGTTTGCATGTTGTATGATGACTATTATACAAAAAACGAGTAGCCATAGAAAATAA
Organism: Aegilops bicornis; assembly: GCA_021605145.1. NCBI lineage: Eukaryota > Viridiplantae > Streptophyta > Magnoliopsida > Poales > Poaceae > Aegilops > Aegilops bicornis. The sequence continues at coordinate 90,531,091 of CM038671.1, read as the reverse complement.
TAATTGCCATGGTCCAATTATTAAAAGTGCCATGGTGTAAATAATAAAAATACCATGCTACCTCTATTAGGACTTATACATGGCAATTTTAGTAAGTTTATCATTTGAAAAGGATGGAAGATTTAGGAATTTTCTATGGGGACATGCAAATCTAGGAAGAAAATGTGTGGAAAATTCTACCTAGGTATACTATTGCAATTGACTACAGCTAGGTTGCGGTTAGGTTGGGCCACTCTTTATGTCAACCCAACTTATCAAACAGGCATTGATTCTACAACTCGATCTTATCCAATCATTAAAACGGGGAGGGAATCGTCGCTAGAAGGCTCTCGGCAGTTGAGTCATCTTTTCTTTGTCAATTCATTCATTCTCAGGCCTTAAAAGATCATATTTTTCTTCCTTTTTGTTTTGATTTTCATGTTTATTCTTTTATTTTCTTTCTATATGTACTTCGTTTTTTAGTTTTCTTACTTTTCTATATTTCATCCGTACTAATTACTTATATCTTTTACCAATTTATGTAAAAATTATTTTTTGGTAAACACATAAACATTGTTTGTATTACGTGTACATGTTTTTGAAGTTATTAACATTTTTCTTACAAATGACCATTTTATTCTGTAATACAGAAATAACTTCTAGAGATATGTGAACATTTTTTCATAGTCATGAACGTTTTAAAATTGAAATATTTTCTTTATGTATATCTAAAAACAGTAGACAGTTTGTTTTATAATTTCACACAACACTTTTAAAGTGGCATGAACATTATATTTAGTATACATGAGCAAAGCTTAGAGCATGTGCAAAAAAAACTACTTTACTTAATATTTGAGGGTGTTTTAACTGTCATGTCGTTATTAAAGTAACTAGTGAATATCTCGGGCGTCAATGCTAGAATTGATCGCAATATGATTCAACGAGATTTGGTTGAGTGAAACACGAACATTTGGAAATAGCATATGAGAATTGGAACTAAAAATTCATATGATTTATTGTATAGTTGAAGAATATTTATTGATTTTAAGTAGCATAATAGAAAAAAAATCGCTCTGTGGTTGCGTGTTGAGAGAAATATGTTAGTGATGTTCACATATTTTAGTTACACTATATAATACTATCTAAGTGAAAGTAAATCTAGAAAAATATGTATATAATGGACGGAGCGGAAGGTCGGTCCATTTACCTAGTGGTATGTCTGCGCCCCCTACCATGTGCAGTTAATGGGCCTAGCCCAACAATAACACTAGAGGAGGCGTGTCTCTAGAAAAACATTTCCTGTCTCAATAAAAGTTGACAATGCCCTTCTCTAAAATAAAGCAAGCAACTGGATTCTCAATATTTTTCTCTTCCTTTTTTCTACATTTTGTTTTCGGTTTTCCATATTATTTGCAATAAAATATGTGTGTTTGAAAAACAATGTCCACGTTGTAAAACAAATGTTTGCATATATAAGAATTATTCATCTGTACTTCAAAACATGGTCATCATGTATTACAAAATATTTATCACATATTTCAAAATTGTTAATTGATTTTCGAATACACATCCTGAATTTTGACAATATATTGATCAAATTATTTTTTATAATAATGTAATTATGAAAATATTATTATTTTTACAGATAAAAATTGTGTATTTTACTAAAAAATAAAATAAAATGTGACTGCGTATGTAGAAAAACATGATGACCAGTTTTCATGTACATGAGAACCAATTATAATAACATGATGAACAATATCTAAAAACAAGGTTAAGTCTGTTTAAACATGAAAATTATTAGTATACACAAAGAAGATTCTTGAAAACACAAGAAAAATTTATTAAGAGACATAGAAACAAAACAAAAAACTTGAAACAGAACTAGAAAACTGAAAAAAATGTAAACATTAATTTTAAATGATCAGAAAACTTAAACATGAAAAAACTAATAACATAAAAACATATTGAACATTTTCAAGTACATGTGAACATTTTTTAAACAAATTATGAATAGTTTTTTTATTACATGTGAACATTATTTTAAGACGCAATGTACCTTTTTGGAAAACATGATGAATGCTTTTTCATATGAGATTAACATGTTACAAATATGGTATAAACCTTTTTTAAAAGATGACCCTATTTTACAAACACGGTGAACACATTTTTAAGTCATGAGGAATATTTTCTAATTCAGGATGCACCTTTTGAAAAATGAGACAAAGATTTCAATACATGATGAACCTTTTCTGAATTTTTTGTGCCATTTTTAAAACTTATATCGAAATTACAGGAATACTTTTAGAAATCCATGAAAAGGTTTTTGAACTTTTGAACAATTAATTTTGAAAACCTGGTCGTCTTATTCTAGTTATACCAAAAAATATACAAGATTTTTTATATATTTAATTAATTAAAAAACTAACCTTTATTCTAGAATGCATGAACATTTTTTCTTGTAACACATGAACAAAGAACATTTTTTGAAGGAAAAATGATGAACATCTTTTTTGAAAACATGAATATAATTTTCTACACCCTCTGATCCGAATTAATTGACGCAGCCTCTATACAACACTATATAGAGGCTGCATCTATTAATTTGGATTGGAGGGAGTCGATACTTTTTAAATACATGATGAATAATTTGGAAAATTCAGTATACATGATAAACGGTTTCTAGATACATAGAGAAAACTTTTTTATACACATCGGCCATTTACTAAATAGTTGTTGAATATATTTTAAATACACAATGACCATTTTTAAAGTACCAGATGAATATTTTATAAATGTATGATGAAAATTTTAAAAATTTGTTGAACGCTTTTCCAATGTACGCAATGAACCTTTCTAAAATGACTACCATTTTTTCCGCAAAAACCCTATGATCATACAAGAAAAAAAAAGGGAAACAAAAGATTAAAGAAATTAAATAAAAAAGAAAGGAAGGAAAAGGAAAAGAAACAGAAGAAGAAAAGGGATAAGAAAAGAGAAGAACATGAAAGAACAGTAAAAAACTTATACTAGTCTAGGAGGAGCAAGTCACGTATGGCACACAAGTAAAAGCCCAACCAACACTACGGAGCGAGCATACCTGGGGAAAATAAAAATCTGAATGATGGGTTGCCGAGCTTTTGAAGGTGAGCATGAGTTCTGACACGCAATATGCAGTATAAAGCCTTTGCGTTCCTGCACTTCTTGTTTGAATCAAACGAGCTCGTTCTCTTGGGCTTTCCACAGTTTTCTTTTGAGGGGATCCTGGGCATTATGTATCCACGACGAGCTAGCATAGGATTTGAGCTAGGCTCTAGGCACCTAGGGCCACGGCCCATGCCTATGAATTTTTTTCTTACCCTGAAATACTTTAGATGTTGGATTCCGCTTGGAATTAGCCCGCCTATTTGGGTTTCCATACTAGCCTCTTAAACCAGCCAGCCTAACTCAGGTCAACAAGAGCTAGAGCATTTTTAGAACTGTACCTACTTTATATATCAAAGAGAGAAATATACAGGAACGCTGACCCCTTTCAAGGGGGCTAATTAAGCAAACATGTCTACCAGTAGTGTCATAAAAGGCATTTTTTAGCTAGCATATGATCCTCCTTGTTCGAGCTCCTCCTCTTAAACTTCACTTCTACATGATCAATGCTAGTACATATATGAGCACCTCAATTTTCGATTGGATTGACTCAAGTTCTGGGCTATAGTAATCGGCTCAAGTTGAACAACCAACGTTCACAACTCTTTTGGTATTCTCAGACAATGACCAATCTAAAGGCTCCTATGTCCCTCCCGTTCGACCTTGTCTTTGGGAAAATCCCCCCATTTGACGAGATCCCTATTTGACACTAGCAGGAAAGGCACGCGAATTTCCTCGTCGGCCGGCTCTAGCGGGCTGTGCCCAATACCGTATGCTGGTTTCCATTTTTTTTTGGGTTTTTGCCCTTGTTTGTAAGATGGTCTTTTGCTTTTCATAAAACGTAACGACATTTAAAAAAATATGTAAACATTTTGTAAGACACTCTTTTAAAATGTGTGAACCTGTTTTGGAAAGCACAAAAAATAAACGAATTACAAACATGTTTTTCAAATTGGTGAAACTGAATTAAATGTTTGAACAATTTTAATAGAAGTTTGAACATTCTTACAAATGCATGATTTAAAAAAAATGGATACCTTTATTAAAATTATGAACATTTTACTAACAAAATAAACAAAAAGGAGGAAGAAAAGACAAATAATTCTTCAATTGAATAAATAAGTAAATAACATAGGAGTAATCAGAAAAAAAACAAAAAAATTCATTAGAAAAACTCAGAAGAAACTGATAATAAAAAAATCAAAGGAAATAATCAGGAAGAAGAGAGGAAATAAATTGAAAGAAAACCATAGGGAAAAAAGAATTAGAAATGCTAGCGAACAACATAAAACTCTGGAAGAGGAAACACTAGAAACAACCAAAACAAACCTGGCCCAAGGTGTGCGTTGTTCGATTCTCCCACATTTCGTCGTTGTGGTGGAGGCATGTTGGGTGGAGCCATGGCTTATTTTTGAACTTAACCACTCAGATATTAGGAAAAATAGATGTATTAGTATAATTTGGCACTCTTACTGATTTGTCTCCTCTATTCTTTGTTTCCTCGCTCTACCACTGCTCCGTCGCACAGAGTGGTGAATAGGGTTTCCCTGTCTGACACATAGGCATTGAATGCAACACCCACACTTCTCCTACATGGGCCACCCACATCGTGGTGTCAATAAGATTTGATTTTCTTCTTATTATTTTCCTTAAATTTTTCCGAACAAACATTTCAGAAAACACATTTATATGTTTTGCAAAAAAGTTCCTCGTGTATCGGAAAATGGTCTCGTGTATCTGGAAAATGTTCATAATGTGTTGAAAAATGTTCATCATGCATTTAAAAAAATGTTCACTTTGTATTTAATAAACCTTTATCGTGTGATAAAAAAATGTCTGCCGTGTAGTTGAATTAAATATTCATGTGTTTATTATGTTTATAATTAAAAAATTAAAGGTAAAATAAACAAAGAAAGAAGAAACCGAAGAACCCCAAAAAATAGAGGAAAATAGAAAAAGGGATCTTTACATTCCGGCTCCGTGTTCGTGCCCTACCCAGTTGTTTTGTCATTAGTTTTCGATGGTGAGCATTTTTGCATTGAAATGTTATGCAAGTTTTTGCTCTTTAGTCATAATTCTTTTTGGTCAAAGTCATTTGACCATTTTATCGGCCAAAATACCTTAGGTAAGTGGAGTTGGGTCTACTTACACATTGAACCCTCTTGAAAAAAGGAAAAATGAAAAGCAGTCAACATGCTTTTGGGCACTTTTAAAAGAAGTAAAAGAAAAATGTAATGGCCGTTTTAGAGCATCTCCAACCGCGGCCCAATAATAGGGCACCAAAGAGTTTGTTCTATGGCACTAATTGTTTTCTGCTCCAGCCACAACCATATTATAGGGACGCCTACTCAAATCATGCCCTAAGATAAGGCATAAAAATATCAAAACTAAACTAGATCATTGCAAATACGATCCATTCATGCAAACATTCAAAGTATTAAACATGCAAACTTAAACATAGTTCGGATACAAACTTAAACCCAGTTCATATACAAACTTAAACTTGCTTCAACTACAAACTTAACATAGTTCGGGTACTGCAAACTACGGGCAACTACTGACAAGTACTCATCACTGAGATCCTTCCGGTCAATGTCGGAGCCCGACTCATCGTCCTCCTCCTTAGCCTCGTCCTCTGACTCGAGCTTGACCACCCTCGAGGGGCCAACCTCGTCCTCCTTCTTCACCACCTTCTTCACCGGTTTGTTCCGATGTGCCCAATATTCATACTCCGCCTGCACAAGATGCGATTTTCCGTCGCAAACATCGCCATATTAGCCTCATCCTGACGGATGTCGCACTGATCCAAGATCATATGCGTTTCCTTCTTATCCGCAAGGGTCAACATCTCTATATCAGGACCGATGAACTCCGCATCTGCCATAGATTCGATTTACGGGAAGTTCAACTCCCATCTTTGGCTGGCCAAGCCTCCAACACGCGATGCCGAAGGCATGGGTGGCGATCTCCGGCATGTCAAACGTGTCGAGCCAATAGCCATTGCACGCGAGCTCAGACGAGTAACGGACGGACCTCCACAGTCGAACGCCACGGAAGCCAGTTGAGCTCCGACAGCGGGAGGTGCCGGCGACCGAAGGAATGGTGGGACGTAGATAATTGCTCCAATTGCGCCAATTCATCTGCGGCAGGGAGGTGCGGGGCGGAGGAGGAGGCGGGCTGCTGGTGTGCCGGCGACCGGAGAGAGGAGGGGGTGGTGGATCTATAACGGGGCGGCCGGATTTGGTGGCGGCGGCGCACAGGAGGGAAAGCGGCCGCGCGTGGGGGTTGCGTCTGGAAGTTTAGGTTGACGGTTGGCTTGCGAGGGGTTGTAGGCGGATGCAGTTTTGGCGTTTGGGGAGCCGCAAGCGCGATGCAAATTTGCATCACTTAGGGCTGAGTTTTTGGGCAGCGGGCAGCAAGAAAACCACACAATTTCACGTTTAAAGCAGCTGTTGGAGCTTTTTTTTTTCTTTTGACCCTAAATGATGTATAAAACAGTTTTTTCGGCAGCTACTCTATTATAGGGCTGTTGTTGCAGATGCTATGTTTTAAGAAATATATGGCTGCAAATGTTTAGAGCATTTTGTCTTCCAACGCAAAGTGTTGGCCTCGCATAACCTCGCAAAACCGGGAAAATATCAGGTGATACAAACTTACAAAATTCAAATTTAAACATGTCAAAAAATTCCAAACAATCATGTATGTTCACAATACATATGTCGACAACTCCTACAAAATTTAGATCAAAATTCGACATTAGAGAAACAAAAAATACAAATCCATCATGAATAGTGCCGAAAAGGCAAAAGCAAAAATTACACTATTCACATCTGAATTTGTCCTTTTCGTTTCTCCATGTGTATTTCAAATTTTGATCTGGATATTTTAGAAGTTGCGACATATGTGTTGTGAACATTCATGATTCTTATCAGAATTTTTTGACATGTTTAAATTCAAATTTTGTAAGTTTATATCACGGTAGCATGTAAGGGTTGGTATCACCTGATACTTTCCCCACAATACCTTCCTCGATGATTCACATTATGACATCAAAGGAAGGAACTCTGCAGATCGCACACTGATGTGCATGCTTGGGCAGTCCACGGCTTCATGTTTTCATGTCGTATGACCCTATTCTAGCTCTTCGCCTCTTCCCTTTAAAAGACTGATAGATACTTAAAGATGAAGTTAGTCTTGTGCGCGCACATCTGCATGCTGACAATAGCCAGCTTAGCTGGACACTCCGTCACTGGCTAGCTAGCCACTAGTACTTAGTAGTAGCCAACTAGCCATTGTTATATTTTCTTGAGTCATTATCTTCTTTATGGCCAACTAGCCATTGTTATATTTTCTTGAGTCATTATCTTCTTTGTAGAAGTAAAATTTTAATGACCACGTGCCCGTCCGTGACCGCACGATGTGTCAAAGTAGTTAATTACTCTAATGACCACTCGTCTGCACATTGGCCCGATCAATATGGATCTATCCATGTCATGACTTGTGCTGGAAAGTAGGCAGGGAGACCAAAGGCCGTCGACGTTGCTGTCGAGCACATAATACTCTGCCTCGTGCAGCACGTGCCTTTTCGAGCCGACGCACTCATCAAGACATTCCCTATTATTAACCATATGCAACGTGCGTGCATGATAACAGCGGGTTAATCATACGAAAGTATCCGTTGGCTGCTTGCTGCACACAAGTTGGCAAGTTGCCAAGGTTTTCCACCAAAACAATGGTAAAGCGCCTGAGTTTTCTCGAGCATGTTGTCGCACATAGGCCTGCACTTGGACAAGTTATGCTTATAAAGAAAAGGTTTCTCTAACAGAGAATACACATGAACATGCAACTGATCATCAAAGAAGAAAGGGTAGAGGTTAAGGTGTGGGAAGAAGCTCAAACAAAAGAAGTTCAATTGTGATCATGGCCTAGCAATCTTCACTTTGATCGGCAAGGGCGGAAATATGCATGTGGCAGCTTGGGCTTTAGCCCCTCCGGGCCGAAAGCCCATTTAATGTTCAATTTTGAACCAATGGTGCTATCATTTTTGCATGATTTATGACCGAATGATCTCAATCTTTCACGAATTCAGGTGTCCTCTGGTGTTGTTTCTATGATTAAAGGTCTTAGAGCCAATGGTGGGTGCCGTTATGGGGCTATCGTCAAGGAGATCCAATCTCGAGCAGAAGAGTTTGAGGAATTTAACTTTATGCATGAAACTATAACTAATTTTTTTGAAGCGGAAACTCTAGCTAAACTTTGAAGTTGCTTGAATAAAGAGTCGTTAATCCTAAAAAGAGGTAATTCGGCTAAATTTTTTCAAGAAACTAGAAAATGCTTACAATATAGAAAAATAAGAAAAACATGAGGACTGTAAAAGAACACATGGTGTGGTTGTGAAAAAATAGTAGGAACCATTTGAGCCCTTATCTCCCTCCTCCTAGATTTTCCTTTCACCCTCCTTCGCAAATATTCCCCTTTTTTGTGAATCTTCCCGAATATTTCCAGGAGCTCGAATTCTTCCGAGCAAGCAACAATCTAAGAAACTAGTGTGAAAGACATTGAAAGGCTCCAAGAGTATGGCGAACATGTCATCCTATACCCAAACAGAGGTTTCATAGGTCGATTACTCTCTATCCAAGGTAAATCACATTGGCTGAGATCTGGAATATTTGAGAGAGAAGCAATTCCTCTAATCCTCAAAAACAATTATTTGGGCATCCCCAACAAACATCAAGGGTTCTTCCATACTCCAAGAGAAGTACCAGAAGTATTCCTCTAATCCTCAAAAACAATTATTTGGGCATCCCCAACAAACATCAAGGGTTCTTCCATACTCCAATTATTTGGCTGAGATCTGAAAAGGGCAATGAACCCCAAGAGAAGTACCAGAAGTAGGAAGAAAAGTAAGTGTTAGACTGTATAGCCTCTGTATTTACACGTGTATATTGTAACGTTGTATTCCCCCCTCTCTCTCTCTCTCTCTCTCTCTCTCTCTCTCTCTATATATATATATATATATATATATATATATATATATATATATATATATATATATATGTAACGCTATTCTAAGCGTGAGTGTAGAATAGCTTATTCTACACCCCCTAGTAATGCTATATACAAAGTCTTGTAAAACGGTGTATGAAATGTAGTAATTCAGAAAATAAATTTTTATCACCCAAGTTTGTAATTTATTACATTTTTACGAAAATTACTATATTTTACATAGTGCATTATTATATTTTGTATGTACCATTACTTGGGTGTAGAATAAGCTATTCTACACTCATGCTTAGAATAGCTGCTATATATATATAGGGTAACGTTATTCTAAGCATGAGTGTAGAATAGCTTATTCTACACCCCTAGTAACGTTATGTACAAAATCTAGTAAAACGATGTACAAAATGTAGTAATTCGAAAAATATTTTTTTTATCATCAAAGTTTATAATTTACTACATTCTTACAAAAATTAATATATTTTACATAGTGTGTTACTGTATTTTGTATGTACCGTTACTGGGGTGTAAAATAAGCTATTCTATACTCACGCTTAGTTTAGTGTTACTATATATATATTAGCAGAATAACTATTCTGCACACCACTTCGGCATTGCACGTTGAACAGAAGCGCACTGCATCATTTTGACGACGAGCACTGCAATAGAGACTAGTGAACTTCTCGTTGGAAAAAAACTGCACGCGTTATTTTTTCGGTACAGTTTTCGCTCTAATTTTTTAACCGTTTATCTGAATGAGGCGTGTAATATACCATTGAAAAGCTATGGATTAGGCGCAACTTCGACATGTTGAACACTTTTCGAGATTCCACACGGTTTAAGAGCAGTTTTGAAAATAATGCGGCAGATGACGAGTGGCAGCGAGCGTTTTTTCGCGTTTTTTTTTTCTAAACCGCTTGTCGGAATGAAGTAAATGATACGTTGTTGGATAGATATCGTCGAGGCGCATCTTTTCATATATAAATCTTTCTCTAATTCATTACGGTTTAAGAGCAGTTTCAAATTTACTAAATCGCGGAACTCTGTTTTTTAAGTTTTTTAAAAAAATTGGTACTGTTTTCGCTCCAGTTTTTGAACCGTTTGTCGAAATGAGGCGTGTGATACGCCGTTGGAAAGCTACGAACGGCGCAACTTTCATATGTTGAAATATTTTTGAGATTCCTTACGGTTATAAGTTAATTTTAAAAATCGTGCGGCGGACGACGAGTGGCAGCGGCCGTTTTTTGTGAAATTTTTGCAAACCGCTGGTCGGAATGATTCAAACGATACGCCGTTGGAAAGATATCGACGATACGCAACTCTTTCATGTAGAACACTCTCTCTAATTCTTTACGGTTTAAGAGGAATTTCGAATTTACCGAAATGCGGACACTGTTTTTCGCAACACCCAAATCGACGTGGATACTTCATCCGACTGAAAACCGCACTGCAACGGACGAAAAACTGCACTGCATCAGACGGATAAGAGAACTGCATGGTTTCTTTTTTGTGGGACGTAAATTTTTGAAGACGAGGAAGAAAACCACATTGCTTTTAAACTGAAAACCGCACTGCGTCAGATGGACAAGTGCACTTCATCGTTTCTTTTGTCAGACTTAATTTTTCTTAGACGAGGAAGTGAAATGCAACACTCTTAAAAGAGAACCGCAAGAACTCTCGAAAGTGAGCCGCATTAGTTACTTTTTTCACTATTTTAAGCGTCTTGAAGGACATAGTGTAAACATTTGTAAATACATTTTTTTCCAAATGATGTGGACTTCAAAGTCCTTCATAGTGGGCTTTTCATAAGACCAGAGTGCACTGCATTTTCCTCTTTGTTTTTTCTCTATGTAGTTTTTTGGTATTCCCTTAGTGCACTGCATATATATATATTTGGTTAATATTGAACTTTGCACTGCGGGGAGGAGGCGGGTGGACTGCTTTTTTGTTCCACACTGCATTGCATCTGTTTTTTCAAACTGCGGGAACTCACACCAAAAAACATACGCACGCACAAATCAGAAATGAACTGCATGATTCACAAAACCACACTGCATGAAAAAAACACAAAGCTCCCCAAGGGGGAGTAGCATGGGCATTGCACGACGGCCACAAGCGACCCAAGTGTCGTGGACTGCACACACTCACTTGCTGTGCTGCATGGACGCGCCGAAGGACTTCACGAGAGGGAGGCTCGCTCCAAACTGCATGAGGAAACTGCAAAAAAATGCAACGCGAAATTCAACCGAACTGCATCGCTTTTCTTCCTGTAAAAATAAGCAAGCTGGATCTCAAGAGCAAATAACAGCGGACTACATTGCACTTTGATTTTTTTCTTTAGAAAAACACAAAATCAGTGAAGCAAATGACAAATCTCGTTGACACGGGGGTGAGCCGCCATGGATGCGCCATGGAAGGATAGCACCTCCTCTCGTCCCGCCGTCGGCCTACACGAAGGTGAGAAAGACGGTGAGGTCAAGGCACGACAACGCAGCCACGTCGGGCGGCCATTGTAGGCACCGCTCCACGGCGGATGAAGTCGAACAGAGGGAGGGACTCACCTGGCACCGTCAGGGGCTCTTCTCGTGTACTTGGGGAAGGTGGAGAACTGCATGTCGTCGCACGCCGTACCACATGCCATCGTTGGCCGAACTTCACGTGAGCCGCCGGGATGGATGTGCACTGGGCCTTGCCAGAGGGAGTTTTGCAGGGAGAGGAGGCCCGCCGGAGGGAGTTTTGCAAGGACAGGGGAGGGGCATCCTGCAGGTTGCCGGCTGGGGAGGGAAGGAAGGGGTGCCCGCGGCCTGAAGATGGCGGCAGGGGGGCGCAGGAGAGTCGGCGCCTGGATCCGTCGGCCTTGCTGGAGGGCCGGGCGCGGCTGGATCGAGCGGCGTCATGGGAGAGCCGTCACTGGTTCGACCAGATCCCATCTAGCGGCGGGTCAGGGGAGGGGTGGCACCGTGGGTGATAGAGAGGAGGCGCGCCGGCCGAACGGGGTGGAGCGGGGCAGGCGGTGGCCGGGGCAGGCAACGGTAGGTGGTGGCTGGGGGCAGTTCGCGGTGTGTGGTGGTCGGGGGCCGGTCGCGATGGGTGGTGGTCGGGGGCGGGTCGCGGTGGGTGGTGGCTGGACCCGGTGGCGCGGGGAAGATGAGGGGGTGGCGCACGACGGTGGGTGGTGGCCGGGGCGGGCGGGGAGGTAGTGGATCCGGGGAGGCAGGGCCATGGCGCGGTCGGGGAGGAGCCAGGAGGGCAGTGGGTTTGGGTAGGGGATAAGGTGGAGGATGTGGGATGCGTGCGGGAGAAAGAAGGTGGGGTGGTTTTTTTTTCTGTTATCGATGTGGTTCGCTTTGTTGTGCGTTGTACGATGGAGTGTTAGCAGAATAAGGTGAGGATGTGCAGAATAAGGGTCTTAAGGGGTGTTATCATAATAGACCCACCCTATATATATATATATATATATATATATATATATATATATGTGTGTGTGTGTGTGTGTGTGTGTGTGTGTGTGTGTGTGTGTGTGTGTGTGTGTGTGTGTGTGATAGGCCACCCCTAGAGGGTTGTGCCGGTTCCCCCATCTATTTCTTACATGGTATCACGCTAGGTTACGATCGCTTCCGCTAAACCCTAAAACCCGCATCGCCGCCGCCGCCGTCATCACCGCTACCGCTCCCGATCGTGCCGCCGCCATGTCGAGCGCCGCCACGTCGGGTTCCACCACCGCGGGGTTTCTGCCGGCCTCCCTCGCGGCACTGCTGTCCCTTCCGCTAGACACCGCCGCTGTGCCGCCCCCGCTCGGGACCCGGAGCGTAGGCTCCTTCTTCTCGACTCCTCCAGCGTCCTCATCGTCCGGGCGCGAGCTCGTGGTGCATACAGTTGCTGCGTCGTCCGCCTCTTCTGCTGCGGGTGCTGTCCCGTTGCTATCGCCGGTGGCGCCCGAGTCCGCCTTGATGGTGGGGCTGTCGGTGCCGGGCCCGGCTGCAGCGCCATCTGCCCCCGCGCCCTTTGTTCCTCAGGGCGCGTCCCCGGTCACGCTGACGGCCTCTATGGTGCCTTCACCCCAGGCTGTCTCCTCGATGGGATCGTCGCCGCCGCCGTTTCACTTCGGCCACCTTATCACCATCAAGTTGTCGTCGGACAACTACATCTTCTGGCGTGCGCAGGTTCTTCCGCTCCTTGGGAGCCATTACCTGCTTGGCTACGTCGATGGCTCTCTCCCTGGCCCCCCCCCCCCCCCCGCGCGCTGGTGGACAGCGTGCATGGTCCGGTCTACAATCCGGCCCACCGTGTTTGGATGGGGCAGGACCAGGCGAACCTCTCCTTCATTCAGGGGTCGCTCTCTCCGGTTGTCGCCGGGCTTGTTGTCTTCGCCAAGACGTCTCATGAGGCCTAGACCATCCTTGAGCGCTCGTTTGCGGCGCAGTCTCAGGCTCGTGTCTCTGCGCTCCGTCGTCAGCTTGGCGAGTGCGAGAAGCTTGACTCCACGGCCACGAAGTTCTACAACAAGGTCAAGGGCCTTGCTGACACGTTGGCCTCCATTGGACAGCCGCTCACCGACTCCGAGTTCAACTCCTTCATCGTCAACGGGCTCGATGAGGAGTATGATGCTTTGGTTGAGATCATCAACGAGCGGGGCAACTCGACTCCCATGATGGCACATGAGGTCTACTCCCGCCTTCTCCTCACCGAGCAGCGTGTCGAGGCGCGCCGCTCCAAGGCCAGTCTCGGCTCCCTCTCCGCGAATGCCGCCACTAAGGGTGGCCGCAGCTCATCCAAGGGGCCGCCCCCGGCTTCGTCTTCATCATCTTAGGCTCCCCCCGCATCCGCAGCCCTACCAGGGGCCGGTGGTCGACGCGTGTGTCAGTTGTGTGGCATTGAGGGGCATTGGTCCTCCAAGTGTCACAAACGCTTTCAGCGGAGTTTTCTTGGTCTTGGCAATGACGGCAAGGACACACACAACTTTGCCCGTCAGGTTGCCATGGTTGATCGTCCGGCGCCACCGAAGCAACAAGGACAACAAGGACACACTCAGTCCTACTCCATCGATTCCCACTGGTACATGGACTCTGGGGCGATGGAGAACCCGACGAGCGAGATGGGGAAGCTTCACACTCGTGAACCCTATCATGGCTCCAACAAGATCCACACCGCCAATGGAGCAGGTATGCACATCTCTCATATTGGTCAAGCATCTCTTCTCACTAGACATGCCAATAGGAGTCTTCAGCTTTGCAATGTTCTTAGAGTTCCATCTGTGGGCGTAATCTTCTTTCAGTTCCTAAACTCACACGTGATAATAATGTGCTTTGTGAATTTCATAATTTTGATCTTTTTATTAAGGATCGGGGCACGAGGGACATTCTTCTTAGTGGGCGGCTGTGCCAGGGCCTCTACCGTCTGGAGCATCCTGGCGTCGCTCGTGTTTTCAGTGGAGTTTGGGTATCTCCGTCACAGTGGCATGCTCGTCTTGGTCACCCGGCCACACCTATTGTCCGTTATGTTTTGCGTCGTCATGAGCTTCCTAGCTTGTCTAGTAATAAAGATGTAGCAGTGTGTGATGCTTGTCAGCAGGGGAAGAGTCATCAACTTCCTTTTCGAGTCCAACGTGAGGTGAAACATCCTTTAGAACTTGTGTTTTCAGATGTATGGGGTCCTGCTCAGACTTCTGTCAGTGGTCACAATTATTATATCAGTTTCGTTGATGCTTATAGTCGCTTTACCTGGCTTTATCTTATTAAACGTAAATCTGATGTGTTTGACATTTTTGTTCAGTTTCAAAAACATGTTGAACGCCTTCTCAAGCACAAAATTATTCATGTCCAATGGATCGGGGCGAGTATCGCAACCTCAACTCCTTCTTTCAGTCGCTTGGGATCGCTCACCGTTTAGCATGTCAACATACACATCAGCAGAATGGTTCAGTAGAACGTAAGCATCATCACATTGTTGAAACTGGTCTTACTCTTTTGGCCCATGCATCTGTTCCATTTCGTTTTTGGAGTGATGCTTTCACCACTGCATGTTTTCTCATAAACCATACTCCCACTCGTGTTTTGAACATGGAGACTCCCATTGAGGTTCTCCTTAATGAACAACCCGATTACACCTTATTCAAGGTTTTTGGGTGCGCTTGCTGGCCACATCTCCGTCCATATAACAAGCGCAAGCTTGAGTTTCGTTCCAAAAAGTGTGTCTTTCTTGGCTATAGCTCTCTTCATAAAGGTTACAAATATCTTCATATTCCCACCAATCGTGTCTATATATCTCGGGACGTCGTGTTTGATGAGCATGTTTTTCCCTTTGCCAAACTTCCTGTGTCCACCGCTGAACCACCATCCGTGCATTCATCCTCTATTGCTTCTGACCAATTTGATGATGTTGCATACTCTGCTATATTGCTTCCTAACCATGGTGCAGGCACTTGACGTGGGGCTCGTTTGGAAATTTTAGAGGCGCCATCGCCTCCTTCGTCGTCATCGCCTTCCTTGTCGGCACCACCAGTCGTGCACGGTGACCCTATGGAGTCCTTGCATGGCCTCGGTACCCGTGCCCATGCATGACCGGTCGATGCCCCGACGCTCTTGCTCGCTTCATCGCCCGTTCGGCCCGCGACGCCGGCCACGCCAATAACGCCTGGGCCGGTCTCGTCCGTCCCTGTCTCGTCGCCCATGGTGACTGGGCCGGCCTCGCCCGTCCTCGCTTCGCCACCCACGGCGACTGGGCCGGCCTCGCCCGTCCTCTCCTCGCCATCCACGGTGACTGGGCTGGCCTCGCCCGCCCTCGCCTCGCCCACGGTGTCTGGGCCCCTGTCACCCGGACCGGCCTTGCCTGGCACTGGGACGCCTCCGTCGCCCTTGCCCGATTCTGCTGCTGCTGGCTCCTCTAGCGCTGCTCCATCGTCGTCCTCGACTTCGCTGGCTCCTGCTACTGCTCTGCGCCCTCATACACGCAGTCGCAGTGGTATTGTTCAGCCTAAGTAGCGTCATGATGGCAACGTTGCGTGGTTGGCTGCATGCATGACTGCAGCGCTTGCGGATCCCTCCTCCGAGCCGCGCACGTATCAAGCTGCTATGCACATTCCTCATTGGAGAGAGGCCATGGAGCAAGAGTGTCAAGATCTTATTCGCAATAAGACATGGACCCTTGTTCCTCCAACGTCACGGCTTAATGTCATTGATTCTAAGTGGATTTTCAAAGTGAAGAAGCATTCTGATGGGTCCATTGAGCGCTACAAAGCTCGTCTTGTTGCCCGTGGTTTTCGACAGCGCTATGGTCTTGACTATGAAGACACCTTCAGTCCAATGGTTAAGCCTACTACCATCAGGCTTCTTCTCTCTCTTGTCGTTACTCGAGGTTGGTTTCTTCGTCAACTGGATGTACAAAATGCCTTTCTCCATGGTGTGTTGGAGGAAGAGGTTTATATGCGCCAGCCTCCGGGTTTTTATGATCCAGATCGTCCTCATCATCTCTGTCGTCTGTCCAAGGTGCTTTATGGTCTGAAGCAAGCTCCCCGTGCTTGGCATGCTCGTCTTGGCATGACTCTTCGTGCTCATGGTTTTGCATCGTCGACCGCTGACTCATCACTGTTTCTTCTACAGAGGCCTGAGGTTACTATGTACTTGTTGGTCTATGTGGATGATATTATTCTTGTCAGCTCCTCTCAGTCGGCTGCTACAGCTCTTGTTTGCTCGCTTGGTACTGATTTTGCCGTCAAGGATCTTGGGAAGCTTCACTACTTCCTTGGTGTGGAGGTTACTTCTCAGGCTGATGGTCTTGTTATGACGCAGAAGAAGTACTCCTTGGATTTGTTGCAGCGAGCTAGGATGCTTAAGTGCAAACCGACGACTACACCCATGTCTACCACTGACAAGATCACTGCTGTTGATGGTGAGATTCTGTCTTCTGCTGATGCAACGGAGTACAGGAGTATTGTTGGTGGTCTTCAGTACTTGACGATCACACGACCGGACATCTCTTTTGCTGTCAACCGAGTTTGCCAGTATCTGCAGTCACCCCGTGACACTCATTGGTCTGCCGTTAAGCACATTTTGCGCTACATTCGATTCACGGTGTCTCACGGCTTGCATATTCGACCGACCTCCTCTGGATGTCTCTCGGCGTATTCTGATGCGGATTGGGCTGGCAGTCCGGGACATGCGATCTACGGGGGGTTATGCTGTGTTCTTTGGCTCTAATATGATCGCCTGGAGTGCTCGGAAACAGGCCACTATCTCACGTAGCAGTACTGAAGCTGAGTACAAGGCTGTGGCCAATGCGACTGCGGAGATTATCTGGGTACAGTCGTTGCTTCGGGAATTGGGTATATCCCAATTACAGTCTCCTGTTCTTTGGTGTGATAACATCGGTGCTACATACCTCTCTGCAAATCCGGTATTCCATGCCCGAACGAAACACATCGCAGTTGACTATCACTTTGTGCGTGAACGTGTCGCTCAGAAGCAACTACAGATCAAGTTCATCTCTTCCAAGGATCAACTTACAGACATCTTCACCAAGCCATTGCCTCTACCACAGTTTGAGGCTTCTCGGCGCAATCTTACCATTCTAGATTCTTTAGGAAGTGGCTAAGATTGAGGGAGGGTGTTAGACTGTATAGCCTCTGTATTTACACGTGTATATTGTAACGTTGTATTCCATTCATTATATATGTGTGTGTGTGTGTGTGTGTGTGTGTGTGTGTGTGATAGGCCATCTATTGTCTTACAGTAAGGCAAGTATGAGAAGAAGAGCAAGGAACTCCAACACAAGTAGAAAAATACCATGAAGAAACATGGATTATCAAGATTCAAGAAATTTGCCCCACAACCGCATGTAACATCTAGACCCATAAGTGGGGTTTTAAATTAAACATAAGCAACAGACTAATTGTTGCTCTAAGTGTATGGACAATTTTAGCCCCACATGTTGTTGGTTCGCGAGATTTGTGACCCCAAAAAGAAAAGGAAAAGAAGAGAGTTGTCTTGTGTGTCGATTCTCTAATTCTGTAGTGATATTGTGAATTTCAAGTCTTAGGGAAGCCACATTATTAAGACAGGATGTTAAAGGCGGAAGAGAAATGCTTAGTGCTCATCATATTTTCCTTTTTTTTCGAGTGAAAACATTGTATTACTCAACTCATATTGTCATATTTTTCTTGCCAAAAAGCCAAAACTCAAACCCCAAAACCCTTCCCCTTGTCGTGTTGAAGCCGCCAAAGCACCCCGAGTCTTCGGGACTGAGAGCCTCAAGTTTCCAAATGTACAATGGAAACCTGATTATCCGGTGGTATGCCCTGGGCCTGACTCATGGTCGCTTAGTTAGGGATCCGGAGTATCCCAAGTCGAGAGTGTCTTTCAAAACGACATATCATTTCGCATGTCACAATATATCCATGGCTCATAGAAATTTCCACACAACACAACATATTATTTTAGGGAGTGTTCTATACTAGTGATGCAATAGAACCCACTAGTTCATAAATTTACATGTGTAATAAAAGGATGTGTTATAATAGTTACAGTTATTATCTTTAATATCATTACCATCGGTATATCCTTTTCTTGAGAAACTATATGGATATCGCTCTCAAATTTGCTTCAAAGAGTTAGTATAGTCACGAACTACTGCAAAAACAACATTTGAATTATAATTGCACCAAAAGGTCTCCACTGGGTTTGAAGAGTAATTTGCATGTGGAACAACAATAATCGGCCATTAATTACCACTCGATCAATTGATTCGACAAAAGGTTGGGTTCGTGCACAAGAGGGGAGCTGCCCTAGGCGGCTAGGCGTGCATGCATACACAACGTAATTGAACAAATTTACCAATAACTAACCCTCTTGCACGCCCGCCGGGCTAATCAACAACCAAATCAATCAACAGAGCTCCTCGTATTCGTGGAGTAGAGTCCGTTCTGATCCCACGCATCCATGAGCAGATCGCCGGCCGGGTACTCGAGAAGGTCGTCGAACGACATGAGATGGATCATGTCGATGTCGCTGTCGACGGCGCAGTAGTAGTAATGTCCCTCCCGACCATCGTCGCCGCCAGCGCTGCCGTTGCCCACGCTAGCAGCATCGCTCTCTGAGCCGGCGCCGTTGTTCTCGTGAGTGGTTGTCGACTCGGTGGTGCCTGCAGCTGCAATTGCGGCGGCCCCTCCGCCACCGCCGAGTAGCTGGCACGCGAACAGTGGAAACCGTGCCGGGACAGGAGGCGCCGCCGCCCCGGTGGCCGTGCTGTTAACTGGTTCCTTCCCTCGGGCCCCTGCTAGCACGGAGGCCTTGTCATGGGCGGCCGGAAGGCCACCCTGCTTTGCGAGGCCGCTGTCGCCCTTCCCGCCGCCGGTGCTGATGGTCTGGCGCTTCCTGATGCGGGAGTTCCAGTAGTTCTTGATCTCGTTGTCCGTCCTCCCCGGCATCTTCGCCGCGATCACCGACCACCTGATACAAATTTCATGGCAATTTAGCCTCCTGGACGACCAATCCCAAATGTTCCACAATCAATTACGAACAAGAAATCTAGAATGTAGTACCTATTGCCGAGTGATTTCTGGAGCGAGATGATTGTCTCCCCCTCGTGCTTGGAGATGGGCTCCTTCTTCAGGTCCGGCCGGAGGTAGTTCATCCACCGCAGCCGGCAGCTCTTGCCACTCCGCCGCAGCCCGGCGAGCTGCGCCACGGAGCTCCAAGTGGACACGCCGTGCCTGGTGATCCGGGTATAGAGCCGCTCGTCCTCCTCCGGCGACCACAGCCCCTTCCTCTCCTTATGCGCCTCCACGTCGCCGCCGACGTCGGCCTGGCTCGCCGGCTTCTCCACCATCCTTGCTTAGCTTTTTTGAGTAGACTCGCTGGCTACTCCTGCGTCGATGGAAAGTTCAGCTAGTTAGTGTACTAATCGCAGCTGGTGCTTAGTTATGTGGTGATTGGATCTGGACTACATTTATAGGATGGGTATATGCTATTGGACCTTTCCCTACCAAATATTGTGATCCATCTGTACACAATAATCAATTGTCCTATTTGCAATTGCGTTGCGTTAGTCTTATTCTAACCTAATTTTGTATCTTAGGGTGGAGAGCATCCATCCTAAAAGTTACCATGCCACGAGCATGCATGTGCTTATAATGTACAGTACTATATGTGTATCTCCATCATGCATGTGCAAGCCAGTAATATCATCCGCTAAAAGCATGATAATTTGTGTGGCTGGAACGTTTGTAATTAGCCATCCAAATTAAATCACCCTTGACAATGACTAGCTTCCTACCCGGCCACCAAAAGGAAATATAACCAACCAATGGATGATCATAGTCACAGATCAATCTATAGCATTAATTAACTATTAAGTGATCGAGCATATGAATCCATGCAGAGGTAGGTAGTAACTTTTTGTCAGCTACTCCTTTTGATGATGTGCTGAGTGCTGACCAGTTTTTGTGGTTACTGTGCACTGGACACCATTGCCTATGTTAGACAGTAACCAACTATGTCATCGTAGTATTCCCTTGAGGAAGAGACAAATATTAGGCATACAGCCAATGAGAGACAATTGCTTCGGCACAATCAAATTAAGGATGGGCCAGGCCATGCATGCATAAAGGTCATCAAGTCACCATCCTGCTAAATTTGCAGTGTACTAAATTAAAGAGCAAAGATTTTGGTCAAGTCACGCCCTAACCACTTTCCACAAGAGTATGTAATTAAACACAAGTGAATTAACTTACACGTGCTGCTTCAATCGTTATATGTTTGTGGTTGAAAAGCTTAAGTTGTAGAGTGATCGATGGTTAATTTGAGCTCTCTAGCTTTCGATTTGAGTGAAGCGAAGACAGAGATTTATTGATCGATCATAAAGAAAAACCCCTGGTTAGATGTTCATTGAGGCTTTCCTGGGGTCGTCGATCCCTGCACCCAACTCCAAAGGTTGAGATTAATTCATGAGCGAGTGTTCCCTCCTTGTTACCTCTCCAATTTCACAGAAAATTTCAGCAAAAGCACATTGACCTCCTTGACAACATTTGCTATGAACATAGAGCTAACTATGAGTACAATAATTAAGTTGACTTACTTTGGGCTTTAGGGGACTTTAAATATGATAAGAACTGACTATACACTATGTGGTTTGTATTCCTTGCGTCCTAGCTATTGATGTTCTATTGCAACAAAAGCAATGACTCATATTGAGGAAAACACAACATTTTAAACATTGTTTCACCCAACTTCTCAAACTCCAATTTATATCTTGTTGGATATATGGAAGCATACACATCGACCAGATCATAATTTTATTTGCTATATGAAAATTACTGGTCAAAACTGTATTTCCAAGACCTTGTCCATGTCTAAAACAAAGCTTGAACTGGTTAGAGTATTGAATTGCTTCGAGCTAGTAGCTATTTTTTTATGCTCTACCTCCAATAACTAGCAAGATATTTGGAGCATCATTAAGCGAGTCTGAATTATGCATGTGGTGAGAGCGAGTGCATGTAGGACAAACTTGTGGCGGCCATCTGTCTGTATGTGGACTAATCTGAATTAACCAAGGCTGGACCATTCCATTGTTTAAATTGCATGCACGAGAAGAATTATTATTCTACTTTATCTTCCATGGAGAAGAGGCCATATACTACAGCTTAGCTACCTGTTCAGAACTAAAAGAATGTAAGCACAGATGCAAGTTGCATCTGTCTGCATGCCTTACGTGTGCATGCATGCATCTCGTCTGCCTGGATCTGTCGTTGATTAGTAGTACTCTGACTAATCAACATGAGAGTAACCGTTGTCTGAGCTAGGGTTTCAATGTTTGACCAAAAACTAATCCAATGTCATTATGTGGGATATGTGTGTAATGTGACACAAATTTATACCATTCGGCCCGTATATCTATCCTCCAAATGAACCTCTTCTTTTTGCTGTGATTATCTAGCTATTAACAATATATTTTAAATGGAGATTTAGGGCCAAAACCTGGATTTGGACACCCAAAATATGCCAGATACTTATGTGGAATAGTACTGATCATTAAGTTTTGACAAGACAATGTCTATTGGCGTGGGCAACAAGACAATTAAATAAATATACTCAGGCGGCCAACGCGGCTACTGTGGCATGTGTTGACCGTTTGTCTCATGCTGCTGCCTTCTGTGCTGTTGCGCTTAGTAGAGACATTGCAAGAGTCTGGATGGTTAGGTTTGTTAATCATTATTGTCTGGCCATACTTAGTCCCATGCATGACGATGCAGATAATTGAACATTAATTCTGTATGTCAAAATACGTCCTAATTATGGCATCAATATGCAGCGGAAGATGCGCCGAAAGATTCCCGGCAATGACCTGTACACCTTTTTCGTCGATCTGAACTAATATGCTGCATCACTTTTCAGGAAGGTTAATTATTGGACTAATTAAGGAGCAAGTTGGTTTGTGATCGCATATGCATAATTTATTGGAATCTAATGATGCATCTGTAGTAGGTAAACATGGGGTTTAACTTATCTCGCTAGCCATTAGCTGGTCGCAAAACTCCTGTCGGGCAAGAGAATCAAATGACGTAACTAAGGTACGTACAGCATGTCACCGTCTCACCTGAGCTGCATGATTAGCGGTTTTGGATGTGTGCACTATTAACTCTCTCTAACACACCCTATACGAGTTTTACCTTTCTTATAGAAACATCTCCTTTTTCAGTAAAGTGAAACATTACATTCCATTGCAGTGGCAGTACTAGTTGGTCCCTGGGGCGATGCACAATAAGAGCATCTCCAGCCGCTCCCCCAGCTCCACAGGCGATTTTTTCGCGCCGGTGCCGAAAAAACAGCCCAGTCGCATCCCCAGGAGCCCGATTTTCACTGGCCTGGGCCGAAAACAGCGCCAGTGGACCCAGGCCGAATCCGGAGCGCTGGGGGTCGCCGGGGCGAGCTGTTTTGACGCGAAAAAGCCGTGGGCCAGCCGCGTCAGCGACACGGCGCCTCGTCTTCCCCCAACGGCCTTGGTTCCATGGGAATCAATGGCAAGGTTGCCGCCGGTCAGCCTTGCCATTGATTCCTCAAGGGCGGCGTCATGGACGGCGCTACGACGCCCTCCTCGCAGACGCGTACACAGGCGTACGGCTATAGCCGGTGGCCTCACTCGCTGCCCACACCACCGCCCGCCGCCGCCCAGCCCCTCCCTCTCCCTCTACCTCTCCCGAGCGCCGCCGCCCAGCCCCTCCCTCTCCCTCTCCCCCCTCTCCCGATGGCAGAGCGTTTCCCCGGAGACGAGGCGGCGGCCAACGGCTTCGGCCGCCGTTCGCTCCGCAAACAGGAGTCCTGGCTCCTGTTCCAGGCGAACATCCCGGCGCCACGGACATGCGCTACTGGCCGACGGGTTGAAGCTTCGGCAACGGGGTGGTGCCCATTCCCCGCCGCCGATGCCGTGGCTAAGCCCAACATTTCACGAGGAGGTCGAGGTTGTGCGCGCCTCACCGACGCCCAGCTCTCCCTCCCCAAGACGCCGACAACCACGCGGCTTGGGCGGCGTACTTCGAGCGCCGCCAGCAGCAGCGGTTGGCGTCCACCAACGGCGCGCCGCGGCCTGAAGAACAGCGAGGGGTGACACCTGTGGTGGGGCGTCCCCAGCCGCACACTCGAGGGCGTGCTGACGTACCTCGAGGGCGGCAACGACCCGCCGTTGGCATACCCCCCCGGCGAGGGTGGCCGCCCCGGCGCACCACCGACGCGCCGGGCCATGGGCTCCACGGAGGTTCGGGTCCTCCTCTTCTTCTTCCTCCTCGCGATCTTCCTCGCACTCCTCCAGTACTCCGGTCCTGCTCGGCGTCAAGGCCGAGCCTGCGGCGGAGACGCCGCTCGGCCGGCGCACTCGCAGCGTCGGCATCGTCATCAACAAGGGCGGCCGGCGCGCCTCCTCGTCGGCTCCTCCTCCGCGCTTCGTCAAGCCAAAGACGGAGCCGGGGCTCGCGCCGGTGAAGACGGAGCCGGGGCTCGCACCGGTGAAGAAGGAGCGGGCCGCGCCGGTGAAGACGGAACTCGACGACGACGACGCGGCCCTGGAATGGGCACGCAAGGACTCCATAGCGATGGAGAAGGAGCGCCTGGAGAAGCGAGCGCCGGTCGCCGCCTGCGCCGCCATGGAGCGCCGACGCGGCCGCGACGAAGGCGGAGTCGTCGTCATCTACGACAGCGACGGCGACGACGCGCCGCCACCAGTCCGCCATGGCGACGCCGGGTCCAGCAGGGGCGCCCGCTTCAAGGAGGAGAAGGCCGCCGACGACGACGGCGGTGAGGATGGCGGCGACGTCGGCGAGATCAGCCAGTTTCTTTTTTAGATTAGTTTATATATGTGCTATGTAATGAAAATCCGCGAACTTTGTCGAAATACATGCCGAAGTTGGCCGAAATTTATTGTGTTTAGCCGAACTTCGCCGAACTGTGCCGAAATTTGCTATACATCTTTTATTTTTAAACGCGCCTGGGGGCGGCCTTGGGACCGGCGGCTGGGGACCAACTCGCCCCCAGGCCCAATTTTTGCGCCGGCTCACCCCCAGGTGGCGATTTTAGGCGCCCCCTGGGGGGCCAACGGCTGGAGATGCTCTAACATTGCCATTACTTGGAAAAGAAGGATGACCCCCGGCCTCTGTATCTGGGAGATGCATACGGTCATTTTATTGATTATTTTTGAGGACCTTACAAAGTATAACAACAATATGATTGAATCCGCCATCTTGGCAGCATCTGCCGCTACTCCTATCCAAATGATGAAGGGGTGCAAGCTGGGCCACATACCCATATATACCTCTCACCTAAGCCTAACATCTAAAGCCGGAGACCCCGACCGAGCCATCTGCCGGGTCCGGGGCTCAAACCGGTCTGACGCACTCACATGTGTCGTCACCGCCATCTTTCACTGGTTCATCTTGAGAGCAGATTGAGGTGACAACCTTGGCAGGTCCTCCGTCATCGACGCCACCACGACGGTAAACGACGACCTCCACCTACGCGAGCCTTGGCAGGTCCTCCGCCATTGACGCCACCACAACTCCAGCCGACGTCCTCCACCTACGTGACTCCATCTCCAAGCAACGGACATAAATCCATGCTAGGAAAGGGTCGCATGACCGCTGTCGCCCACCACCCACAAGCGCCACCCAACCCCAAGGATCCCAAAGCGGCGCCTTCCAGAAGAGAACGACGCTGTGAGCGCCGCCGCCGCCCAACAGAGTTAGGGCTTTCGCCTGGGAAACCTAGGGGAAGGTGAAGTGAGGAGATTAGTCCATACCGACGCCTCCAAGGAGGGAAACGACGCCCTCAGGCATCGCCGTCGGCGCGGCCGTTCATGGCCGACCAGGAATTTTGCTCGAACTAGATCTCTGCCACCAGCATCACCTCCTGTACAGAACAGGCGACCAGGAGGAAGTGCGGCCCGACCAGGCTGGCCCGAACGCCGAACAGGGGAGGAAGGGACGCGCCAGATCGCGCACACCGACCGCCGCATAAGCCGCCGCCGGCCGCCAACGACCACCGGATCCGGCCGCCCGCGCGGCCGGGACACTGGATCCATCACCCGCACGGCTGTTAGCCGGCCGTGCCTTACCAATAGAGCCGTCGCCCCAGATCTGGGGTTCCCCACACATGAGCAGGGCAACCGAGGCCTCGCCGCCACCATCCTTGGCGCCCCGGGCTTGCCCGACGGCTGCCTCAGGCGGCGGCGAGGGAGGGAGGAGGGAGGGGGTGAGGAGGAGGGGCGGCTAGGGTTGGGAGGAGGAGGCGGCTAGGGTTTGAAGCGAAACTAGCTAGGAGCAGATCATATGTTGTGCCAAATCTAATGTAAGACGTTTTTACAGTTCAATATTAAGCTAAGTGGTTCTTAGGTTTTGTTCAAAAAAAAAAGGTGGTTCTTAGGTTTGTTCTCGGGCTATTTCGCAAAAAAAAAAGGGTTGTTCTCGGGCTGCCCTCGTCTCTGTTCGCGCTCCATGTTATCACCGCCTCCGGCTAGCTGGTCATTCCTGGTGGCTACCGTTTGCTGCCACAGGACCAGCGGTCGCAACATTTGGCTCAAAAATAAATTATAGGTGTGTTAGGCTCGTCTTTAAGCTTGTTCGAAAAGGAGGTTAAATGCCCTGTCTTAATTAATTATCAGTAAAATTGACATAGTAAAACCAAACCACGATCTTACATGCATACTAACATATATGTAATTCTAATTAAATATAACATCAATGTCTCCGATTAATTTATCTTTTGCCGACTCAAAGTAGATATGACACACAAATTTAGGGACCGACTATATGTAAGTCGTCTGAAAAATAATTTTGGGTAAGGCGGTTTTCTGGGTTGTTAGATTAAGATCCAGCAACTGTCTTTCTTTCTTTCTTTCTTCTTTCTTCTCCATCCAAATTACAAATTCAGTCAATTTACATGTAACTATTGTGACAAACTAACATAGACTCATTCATGCATGCGTACGCGCGTGGTTGGAGCAATTTAACATGTCCAGGATCTGAATGTATTTAAGTCCCACATGGTACACTGGTACGTGCATGGTAATACGGTAGAGCGCGGGTATCCATCATATGGATGATCAAACAATGCAGTTTTATATGCGAGCTCTCGCAGTCGACGACCACTAGATAGACCGACCCTAGCTAGCTTGCTTCTTGTACACATTTTTCCGGGCCGGTCGGCTTCGCTCATCATGCATGCATGGCTGTCGACGCCGCCATCCTCTTGTCTGGATCTTGAGCTATACTACTTATATGTACTTAAATACGTAGTGGTTGTTTTTCTCCACATGTATTGGCCGGTCCACGACTAGTCTTGGTGTACGGGGTATTTTTGTACCAGGCAAAGTGACGTACTCTATTAGAGTTTATGCGAACGAAGAAACTGCTGCATGTTTACATGTCCGATCCATGTACCATTTGAGATCCAAAATGGTGTGCTGTGGACTTCAGTTCCATCCCATGTATTTGCATGTGCACTCGTATATATAGAAGTTCAGCAACATGTTTTGCCTTGAAAAAAGAAGTTGTCCTGGTAATTTGATACTATCCTACAACAGCAACCATGCATGGAAAGTGACAGAAGTCCCTGGCCAGCTGCTCGCTGTAAAACAAAACTATCGATCCGCATCAAATGTGGACATTTGTGTCCCATAAAACAAGTGGATGCGTGTAGGGATTAATCACCGCCTAGATGACATTTGTGTCCCTTAAAACAAGTGGATGCATATGAAACGAATATGGCCAAGGCCAAGTCGGTATGCATGCATGGTTTGTGTGGGTGCCTTTTCATTGTTTAGATTCGATTCCTCGCTGGGGATTAGTTAGTTAGTTTAAGACGTCCGTATATGCCTGTGCATGCAGGCGGCCGGAATATATGAATTACAGGAAAAAGCTGTCCTTTGTGCAATTGCATCAGCCATCTTTGTCAGTGTGCAAATTAAGCTCCTGGAATATATAGTGGTATATGTAGTAGTGCTACTACTGGTTCTATGATATGTGCATGTGCTTAGGGTCGTCATGTTACCTAACCAATCGTGAGACAAAACATTTTTGCACTTAGGCATGCATATGTAGATCTGTCATCGACATGTACATACGTACTCCAACATATTATTAATCTCACATGTAGCCAACTGAAATGTGCCATATATGTATATGCATGTGAAAGCGTAGAGGGGAAAGGCACAGAAAGCAGTACACACGATAATTAAACTCCTTCCTCGCAACATACTCCATGGTGAGCCGCATAATCAGATAATCTCTTACCATTATAATGGACGCAGCTAGAAACGCCAACGGTTGTTGAGCGCCAAAGCTTTTGCGATGGCAACAGCTAGCCACTGTTGTTTGTAGGTTTGCCCGGTCTGATCCGTCCATGCATCTCATGGATGCTTTGCATCTACTACTGTATATGCAGTGGCGTATCCGGAAATAAAAATGAAGGGAGTTTACATTTTAAAAAATTAAGGTCTATTTTAATTGGGTTAGACGGGACTGAAAAATCAGCTAATCATTACATGGTAAAAAAATACTTCCCAAAAAACTGGGTGTGCCATGGCACACCCGCTAAATAAACCACTGTGTATATCTACATGGATTACCAATTATTATAATATTGTACTTCTTCCGTCCTGAATTGTCATAGTAATTAATAAAAATAAATGTATCTAGAACTAAAATATATTTAGAAGATACATTCATTTCTGCGACAAGCAATTCCGGACAGGGGAGTAGTTAATAAGACCCGTATAATTTAATAGATCAACCAAATGCTAAAGTTGCCCTATGGATCGAGCTAGCTAGTGAATAACTCATCAGAAGTGCAGCAAGAGCTGCCGGCGACACTCTCTGCAAGAAGTTAGCCATGGACTACCACCTTCATAAGAGGACGGTAGAATAGTCCTTACAGAGAGTCTTGTGTGGCAGCATGATCACAAGGGCCATATCAAATGGGGGGCGCGCGGTCGCTGGGAATTGAACCCGCGACTGCCTATTGATGCGCGCTGCCTGCTAGCCCGACACAAGAGCTCATGCGATAGGTATGCAGCACAACATTAAAGAACTAAAGGTTGTATTTGACTCACCACTTTCTGAAAATATCACAAACTATTTTCCAAAATTTGAGCAATTTTTTGAACTTTGAAACAAATTTCCTAAAATCATGATTTTTTTAAATTCCTGAATTTGTATCAAAAACATTATTTGAATTTGCGAACAAAATTTTAAAACAGGTACCATTTTTCTACAAAAACAACTATTGAAAGACAGGACATTTTGTGAATTTTGCAAACAAATTTTGAAACAGAGAACAATTTTGAAAATGCCAAACAAATTTGGAAATGCAAAAAAAAACTTGAATATGTGAACAAAAATTTGAAAACTGAAACACTTATTGAAAACTTTGAACAATTTTTGAAAAATACGAACACATTTTGAAACTGCAAATAATTTTTAAATCTGTATATCTTTTGGAAACGCAAACAAATTTCAAATATTTTGAAGGTTTTTTTGTAATTTGGAAAAAAAGAGAAGAACATAAGAATTAAATAGAGAAAAGAAGAAATAGAAAAATGAAACAGTAAAAACTAAGAAAGAGCTGAAGAATGAAAAAAACGAAAAGAAAAACAGAAAGACCTTTTTTTAGGCAAGAAAAACAGAAAGACCTGTTCAGGAACTGGAAATTCCTATTACCCGCTCGTTGCGGCCGCACAGGGGAGATCGACCAGCGTTTTTGTTGGGACCGGCCCATTCAGACGTTTGTGCGACTCCGGTTTTGGGAATCTTCTAGGTGGTTCCCAGCCGGTTTTTTCTGGTTTTGGGAACCTTCTAGGAGGTTCCTGAACCCTTTTTTCTATTTCCCCTTTTTTTCCTTTTTGTTTCTTTTCGTTTTCTAATTATTTTTATTTTTCGTTTAAAAAAATAATTTTACTTTTCTGTTTTCTTGTCTTTTTTTGCTCTATCTTTTTTTTCATTTTCTTTTGTTTGAGAATATCCAATATCTATCCGGAATTTTATAACATGTTCTTGTTTTCAAAATTTGTTCTCAATTTCAAAAAATGTTCCCGTTTTTATATTTTGTTCACAATTTTAAAAAAATTCCGTGTTTTAGAAAGTCTTTCAAGAATCTAAAAAAATGTTCTTGTTTTAAATTTTGTTCACAGTTTCAAAAAATATTCATGTTTTAAAAAATGTTCAATCAATTCAAAAAAATGTTCTCATTTTAAAATATTTTCTTATGTTTATATTTTCAAAAAAATTATAAAATGTTCCCGTTTCCAAATTTTGTTCACAATTTCAAAAAATGTTCTTGTTTTAAGATTTATTCACAATTTCAAAAAATGTTCGTCTTTTTATGAAAATGTTCAGTTATTCCAAAAAATGTTCTCGTTTTCAAATTTTTGTTATTTTCATGTATTGAAAAAAATGTTCACTTTATAAAAATCTCTTCGGAATGACAACCATACAAAATTTATGTTTCAGAAAATGTACAGGAATTTGAAAACATGTTCTCATTTGCATAATTTTCTCACAACTTCAGAAAAAAATTGTAGTTAAATAAATGTTCAGGTTTTCATTTTTTCTGGAGTTTCAAAAAATGTCCGACTTTCATACATCATTTTCAAGTTTCACATAATGTTCGTGGTTTCCAATTTTTCTTAGGAATTTCAATGTTTGCGTTTCCAAATTTTGTTTTGGAATATGGAAAAATGTTCCCGTTCCAAGAAATCATCATAATTTTCAAAAACGGTTCCTTTTTTTAATAACATTTTTTAAAAAAATTGTTCAGAAATTTGGAAGGACTTGGTGTTTCGTAGAATATTCCATCTTTTGACTTAAAATGTTTCGAACGTCAAATTTTGTTAATTATTTTGAAATATGTTCGTGGTTTCAAAATTAATTCCTTTTTGTTAAAAAAATAAAAATGTGCTCTAATATTTTGAAAAATTGTTCCAAAGTAAAAATAACTCCTTCACAAATTTCGTTCTTATTTTACTATTTTTGTCAAAATCTGTTTGAAATTCCAAATTTTGTGCTTGTTTTTCAAAGTCTATTTTGGAATTTCAAATTTGTTTACATTTCTTCAAAAATTCTTTCGTGTGTTTTCGAAATCTGTTCAAATTTTCAAAAATATATATGCTACTGTACATGTAAAGAAAATAACATCCAACTGGTAATATCCCGCAAATGTAAGTTGCTCAATATGTTTGCGATGCGTTTCTGTTCACGTGTGGTCATTTAGTCTAGTGGTAAGCAGCACTCTGGAGCAGAGCGACGCCCCGTGCTTGAATCCTGGCGGCATCTATTTTTATTTTCCGATTTTTACTGCTCTTAACTACTGGCGGTGTGTCTTAGTGGGCCGGCCCAGCCACACGGTTCTTGTGTGCGTCGTGCTCCGTATTCGCCGTAGAATGCGGCGCATAGGAGGTCCCTCAGGAACTGGTCCCAAAACCGAAAATGGTCGCACAAAAAAAAGTGCTAACTAGGCCGGCCCATGTACCACCGAAGGTGTGTGATACGTCAACAACTTGCCGCAGAATACATATGGGCCAGCTTAGTGCGGCCCCTTAAACAGGTATTGTGAGTTTTTTCCCCCCTCTTCCCTCCTTTGTCCACTACCCATTGGACAAGATACGGACATTTGATGAATATGGTTGGATGGTTGGGCTGTCTACGGACATTTGATGACTAATATTAGTCGATCTGCCTCGGACTTGCCCTAGTGCAACGGGTCTTGACTTTTCCGGATTTTAGACGCATGGTATATGATTGGTTGTGGGTGCCCACAGGTGAATTATTTACTATGCAAATCATTTATTCTACTTATTGTAACCTTGTAACAATTATGAACATGGATCTTATAGGTGTTTAACGCAACTGGCGTTTACCACCCATTGCAATGAATGGGCATTTAGATAGTAAACCTAAAAAAAATGTTTCACTAATTCTATACAAATAAGCATGCGTTTTAAAACATTATATGGGAAGGAGGGAGTAGCATATCTGCAAAAACATTGTACGTTCAAATAATAGTTATATGTGGAAAAGAAATATACATGAAAACTTCATTTGTTTTATTTTATTGGTATAAATATTATTTTTGACGCAATATAGGAAAACATTAATGTAAAATACAAAGTTTTTACATATTTCATAAGAAATCATGTTATTAGAAATGTGTCCGTGTATTTAAAATTGGTCATGTAATTAAAAAGAATATTCATCTATTACCAAAATTATTGATGTAATTTTAACAACACTCACATCTTAAAAAAATACTATGTAATTAAAAAATTATTTGCGTCATTTATAAAAAGATTTTCCATAATTATTTATGTCATATTAAATAGAGTTTCGTTAAAAAGGAAAAAAACACAAAATTAAAAAGGTTATACATTAAAATAAATAATAAAATAGATAAAGGAGGAAAGAACGAAAACAAAGCCAGAGAAAGAAAACAATCAAAGGAAACCGGTTTCCCAAAAAACCCGGCCGACAAAATAATCTCAGAAAAACGTGCCAACCCACATCAGCTCGCTATAGGCAATTCCTAGGAGAAGCAGAATATAAAATTTGGACAGACCTCTTAGTTGTTGCTCCCTACGACATTCTGTAGCCCATGTGCACACGGAGTCCCCCCGACTGGGCCGACCCGTGTAGCGAGCGCTCACACTGGTTTTTTCCTCAAATTTCTAGAAAATATATTATATTTATTATGGATATAATGTGAACAAGTTCTAAAAATATTAATATTTGTAGAAAAAGTGAACATTTAAAAAAATATTTTGAGAATAGTTTTCAACAAACGAGTAGGAATGGCCACATTTTGGCATCAGATGTGTAGCCATTGGCTTTTAAATATGCCACATGTGCCATAGGGGACAAGCTAGAAAAAACCGGTCAATAAAATTTTAGGACGACCCAGGAAAGAAACACAAATTTAAGGACACCCCAGGGAAAAAAATCAAGGACATAATAGCATCTCCAATATATGAGATACAATAGTTTCATCAGGCAAAATTTTGTGGATCTTCTCCAGTAGTCTACCTAGATCTTCTCTATTGCTCCTGCGCTCCAAAAAGTATCCATCTTTCATCACATAATGATTCAAATATTTATGATCATGCATCATACTATTCCACACATAATATTTGAACCGCAAATTCAAACTTGAGCGTAAAATAGATAGATCTAAACAACATGGACATAACAAGTACCTAACAGCTAACATAGATAGGTCTAAAGAAAATGAACAACTGGATGATAATAACCACAGTAATCATTGTTTTCAGAGGAGGACGAGGAGGAAATCTCCACTTAGACCATACACTTGACAATCTCAGCCTCTAGCATAGAGAAATGCCTCCTCAATAGCCCACTTAGGGCCTTGCCAAGGCCCGTTCTGGTTACTAAGCCCCCCTCCCCCCGCCCCCCACCAACTTGCAATGGGTTATATACAACTTGGTGTTGGAAATATGCCCTAGAGGCAATAATAAAAGGGTTATTATTATATTTCCTTGTTCGTGATAATTGTCTTTTATTCATGCTATAATTGTATTATCCGGAAATCGTAATACACGTGTGAATACATAGACTACAATATGTCCCTAGTGAGCCTCTAGTTGACTAGCTCGTTGATCAATAGATAGTCATGGTTTCTCGACTATGGACATTGGATGTCATTGATAACGGGATCACATCATTAGGAGAATGATGTGATGGACAAGACCCAATCCTAAGCATAGCACAAGATCGTGTAGTTTGTTTTGCTAGAGCTTTTCCAATGTCAAGTATCTTTTCCTTAGACCATGATATCGTGTAACTCCCGGATACCATAGGAGTGCTTTGGGTGTACCAAACGTCACAACGTAACTGGGTGACTATAAAGGTGCACTATAGGTATCTCCGAAAGTGTCTGTTGGGTTGTCACAGATCGAGACTGGGATTTGTCACTCCGTATTACGGAGAGGTATCACTGGGCCCACTCGGTAATGCATCATCATAATGAGCTCAAAGTGAACAAGTGTTTGGTCACGGGATCATGCATTACGGTGCGAGTAAAGTGACTTGCCGGTAACGAGATTGAACGAGGTATTGGGATACCAACGATCGAATCTCGGGCAAGTAACATACCGATTGACAAAGGGAATTGTATACGGGGTTGCTTGAATCCTCGACATCGTGAATCATCCGATGAGATCATCGAGGAGCATGTGGGAGCCAACATGGGTATCCAGATCCCGCTGTTGGTTATTGACCGAGAGCCGTCCCGGTCATGTCTACATGTCTCCCGAACCCGTAGGGTCTACACACTTAAGGTTCGGTGGACGCTAGGGTTGTATGAATATGAGTATGCAGCAAATGTAAAGTTGTTCGAGTCCAGATGAGATCCCGGACGTCACGAGGAGTTCCGGAATGGTCCGGAGGTAAAGAATTATATATGGGAAGTCGAGTTTCGCCATCGGGAAAGTTTCTAGTCCACCGGTATTGTACCGGGACAACCGGAAGGGTCCCGGGGATCCACCGGGTGGGGCCACCTATCCCGGAGGGCCCCATGGGCTGAAGTGGGAGGGGAACCTACCCCTGGTGGGCTGGTGCGCCCCCCTGGGCCCCCCTCTGCGCCTAGGGTTGGGTACCCTAGGGAGGCGCCCACTTGCCTTTGGGGCACTCCACCCCTTGCCGCCGCCTGGGACCCTATATAGAGGGGGAGGGAGGCAGCCGCACCCTTGCACTTGGCGCCTCCTCCCCGCTACACCTCCTCCTCCTCCCGTAGTTGCTTGGTGAGGCCTGCCGAGCCCCTGCATCCACCACCACGCCTGTCAGGTCGCTAGATCTTCATCAACCTTTCCTTCCCTCTTGCTGGATCAAGACGGAGGAGACGTCACGCTGACCGTACGTGTGTTGAACGCGGAGGTGCCGTCCGTTCGGCGCTAGGATCTCCGGTGATTTGGATCACGACGAGAACGACTCCCTCAACCCCGTTCTATTGAACGCTTCCGCACGCGATCTACAAGGGTATGTAGATGCATCTCTCTCTCGTTGCTAGATGAACTCATAGATGGATCTTGGTGAACGTAGGAAAATTTTATTTTATGCAACGTTCCCCCACAGTGGTATCAGAGCTAGGTCTATGCGTAGTTCTCTTTGCACGAGTAGAACACAATTTGTTGTGGGCGTAGATGTTGTCAACTTCCTTGCCGCTACTAGTCTTATCTTGCTTCAGCGGTATTGTGGGATGAAGCGGCCCGGACCGACCTTACACGTACGCTTACGTGAGACAGGTTCCACCGATCGACATGCACTAGTTGCATAAGGTGGCTAAGCGGGTGTCTGTCTCTCCCACTTTAGTTGGAGCGGATTCGACGAAAAGGGTCCTTATGAAGGGTAAATAGAAGTTGAAAAATCACGTTGTGGCTTTTTCTTAGGTAAGAAAACGTTCTTGCTAGAACCCTATTGCAGCCACGTAAAAGATTCAACAACAATTAGAGGACGTCTAACTTGTTTTTGCAGCAATTGCCTTGTGATGTGATATGGCCAAAAGTTGTGATGAATGATGAATGATATATTGTGATGTATGAGATCATGTTCTTGTAATAGGAATCACGACTTGCATGTCGATGAGTATGACAACCGGCAGGAGCCATAGGAGTTGTCTTAATTATTGTATGACCACTATTGTATGACCTGCGTGTCATTGATTCAACGCCATGTAATTACTTTGCTTTATTGCTAAACCGTTAGCTATAGTAGTAGAAGTAATGGTTGGCGAGCAACTTCATGGAGACACGATGATGGAGATCATGGTGTCATGCCGGTGACAAGATGATCATGGTGCCCCGAAGATGGAGATCAAAGGAGCTATATTATATTGGTCATATCATGTCACTACTATATAATTGCATGTGATGTTTATTATGTTTATGCATCTTGCTTACTTAGATCGACGGTAGTAAATAAGATGATCCCTTATAATAATTTCAAGAAAGTGTTCTCCCTAACCGTGCAGCGTTGCTAAAGTTCATCGTTTTGAAGCACCACGTGATGATCGGGTGTGATAGATTCCTACGTTCACATACAACGGGTGTAAGACAGTTTTACACATGCAAAAACACTTAGGTTAACTTGACGAGCCTAGCATGTACAGACATGGCCTCGGAACACAGAGACCGAAAGGTCGAACATGAGTCGTATAGAAGATACGATCAACATGGAGATGTTCACCGACGATGACTAGTCCGTCTCACGTGATGATCGGCCACGACCTAGTCGACTCGGATCATGTAACACTTAGATGACTAGAGGGATGTCGAATCTGAGTGGGAGTTCATTAAATAATTTGATTAGATGAACTTAATTATCATGAACATTAGTCTAAAACCTTTGCAAAATGTCTTGTAGATCAAATGGCCAACGCTCATGTCACCATGAACTTCAACGCGTTCCTAGAGAAAACCAAGCTGAAAGATGATGACAGCAACTATTCGGACTGGGTCCGGAACCTGAGGATCATCCTCATAGCAGCCAAGAAACGATATGTCCTAGAAGCACCACTAGGTGAAGCACCCATCCCAGAGAACTAAGACGTTATGAACGCTTGGCAGTCTCGTGCTGATAATTACTCCATCGTTCAGTGCGGCATGCTTTACAGCTTAGAACCGGGGCTCCAAAAGCGTTTTGAGCAACACGGAGCATATGAGATGTTCGAGGAGCTGAAAATGGTTTTCCAAGATCATGCCCGGTCGAGATATGAAGTCTCCGACAAGTTCAATAGTTGTAAGATGGAGAAAAATAGTTACGTCGGTGAGCACATACTCAAAATTTCTGGGTTGCACAACCGCCTTTGTCCCGGACATTAACCTCCGGACGAGGCGGTCATTGACAGAATCCTTGATCGCTTCCCACCGAGATACAAGATCTTTGTGATGAACTACAATATGCGGTGGGGACGGTGAAAACTATTCTGAAGTATTTTCAATGCTGAAGTCAGCAGAGGTAGAAATCAAGAAAGAACATCAAGTGTTGATGGTCAATAAAACCACTAAGTTCAAGAAGGGCAAGGGTAAGAAGAACTTCAAGAAGGACGGCAAGGATGTTGCCGCGCCTGGTAAGCCAGTTGCCGGGAAGAAGTCAAAGAATGGACCCAAGCCTGAGATCGAAGTGCTTTTATTGCAAGGGGAAGGGTCACTCGAAGCGGAACTGCCCCAAATACTTAGCGGACAAGAAGGCCGGCAACACTAAAGGTATATTTGATATACATGTAATTGATGTGTACCTTACCAGTACTCGTAGTAACTCCTGGGTATTTGATACTGGTGCCGTTGCTCATATATGTAACTCACAGCAGGAGCTGCGGAATAAGCGGAGACTGGCGAAGGACGAGGTGACGATGCGCGTCGGGAATGGTTCCAAGGTCGATGTGATCGCCGTCGGCACGCTACCTCTACATTTACCTACGGGATTAGTTTTAAACCTCAATAATTGTTATTTAGTGCCAAGTTTGAGCATGAACATTGTATCGGGATCTCGTTTAATACGAGATGGCTACTCATTTAAATCCGAGAATAATGGTTGTTCTATTTATATGAGAGATATGTTTTATGGTCATGCTCCGATGGTCAATGGTTTATTCTTAATGAATCTCGAACGTAATATTACACATATTCATAGTGTGAATACCAAAAGATGTAAAGTTGATAACGACAGTCCCACATACTTGTGGCACTGCCGCCTTGGTCATATTGGTGTCAAACGCATGAAGAAGCTCCATGCTGATGGACTTTTAGAGTCTCTCGATTATGAATCATTTGACACATGCGAACCATGCCTTATGGGCAAAATGACCAAGACTCCGTTCTCCGGAACAATGGAGCGAGCAACCAACTTATTGGAAATCATACATACCGATGTGTGCGGTCCAATGAGCGTTGAGGCTCATGGAGGATATCGTTATGTTCTCACTCACCGATGACTTGAGTAGATATGGGTATGTCTACTTGATGAAACACAAGTCCGAGACCTTTGAAAAGTTCAAGGAATTTCAGAATGAGGTAGAGAATCAACGTGACCGAAAAATAAAGTTCTTACGATCAGATCGTGGAGGAGAATATTTAAGTCACGAATTTGGTACACACTTAAGGAAATGTGGAATCGTTTCACAACTCACGCTACCGAACACTTCAGCGTAACGGTGTGTCCGAACGTCGTAATCGCACTTTATTGGATATGGTGCGATCTATGATGTCTCTTACAGATTTACCGCTATCATTTTGGGGATACGCTCTAGAGACAGCTACATTCACTTTAAATAGGGCACCGTCTAAATCCATTGAGACGACACTGTATGAATTATGGTTTGGGAAGAAACCTAAGTTGTCGTTTCTAAAAGTATGGGGATGCGATGCTTATGTCAAGGAACTTCAACCTGAAAAGCTCGAACCCAAGTCAGAAAAATGCGTCTTCATAGGATACCCTAAGGAAACCATTGGGTATACCTTCTACCTTAGATCCGAAGGCAAGATCTTTGTTGCCAAGAACGGATCCTTTACGAAAAGAGTTTCTCTCGAAAGGAGTAAGTGGGAGGAAAGTAGAACTCGATGAAGTACTACCTCTTGAACCGGAAAGTAGTGCAGCTCAGGAAAATGTTCCTGTGGTGCCTACACCGACTGGAGAGGAAATTAATGATGATGATCAAGGTACTTCGGATCAAGTTGCTACTGAACTTCGTTGGTCCACAAGGACACGTTCCACACCAGAGTGGTATGGCAACCATGTCCTGGAAATCATGTTGTTAGATAACGGTGAACCTTCGAACTATGAAGAAGCGATGGCGGGCCCGGATTCCAACAAATGGCTTGAAGCCATGCAATCCGAGATAGGATCCATGCATGAAAACAAAGTATGGACTTTGACAGACTTGCCTGATGATCGGCGAGCGATAGAAAACAAATGGATCTTTAAGAAGAAGACGAACGTGGATGGTAATGTTACCATCTATAAAGCTCAACTTGTCGCTAAAGGTTATCGGCAAGTTCAAGAGGTTGACTACGATGAGACTTTCTCTCCCGTAGCGAAGCTGAAGTCCGTCCGAATCATGTTAGCAATTGTCGCATACTATGATTATGAGATATGGCAAATGGACGTCAAAACGGCATTCCTTAATGGCTATCTTAAGGAAGAACTGTATATGATGCAGCCGGAAGGTTTTTTGTCGACCCTAAGAATGCTAACAAGGTATGCAAGCTCCAGCGATTCATTTATGGGCTGGTGCAAGCATCTCGGAGTTGGAACATTCGCTTTGATGAGATGATCAAAGCGTTTGGGTTTATCTTGAGACTTATGGAGAAGCATGCGTTTACAAGAAAGTGAGTGGGAGCTCAGTAGCATTTCTCATATTATATGTAGATGACATACTTTTGATGGGAAATGATATAGAACTTTTGGACAGCATTAAGGCCTACTTGAATAAGAGTTTTTCAATGAAGGACCTTGGAGAAGCTGCTTATATATTAGGCATCAAGATCTGTAGAGATAGATCGAGACGCCTCATAGGTCTTTCACAAAGCACATACCTTGATAAGATTTTGAAGAAGTTCAAAATGGATCAGTCCAAGAAAGGGTTCTTGCCTGCATCGCAAGGTGTGAGATTGAGCTCGGCTCAATGCCCGACCACGGCAAAAGATAAAGAAGAGATGAGTGTCATCCCTATGCCTCGGGCATAGGATCTATTATGTATGCCATGCCGTGTACCGGACTGATGTAAACCTTGCCGTAAGTTTGGTAGGAAGGTACCAAAGTAATCCCGCAAGGAACACTTTGGACAGCGGTCAAGAATATCCTGAAGTACCGAAAAGGACAAAGGACATGTTTCTCGTTTATGGAGGTGACGAAGAGCTCGTCATAAAGGGTTACGTCGACGCTTAGCTTCGACACGCATCTGGATGACTCTAAGTCACAAACCGGATACGTGTATATGTTGAATGGTGGAACAAGAAGCTGGTGCAGCTGCAAGCGTAGCGTCGTGGCGGGATCTACATGTGAAGCGGAGTACATGGCAGCCTCGGAGGTAGCGCATGAAGCAATTTGGGTGAAGGAGTTCATCACCGACCTAGGAGTCATACCCAATGCGTCGGGGCCGATCAAACTCTTCTGTGACCACACTGGAGCTATTGCACTTGCCAAGGAGCCCAGGTTTCACAAGAAGACCAGGCACATCAAGCGTCGTTTCAACTCCATTCGTGAAAATGTTCAAGATGGAGACATAGAAATTTGCAAAGTGCATACGGATCTGAATGTCTCAGATCCGCTGACTAAACCTCTTCCATGAAAGCAAAACATGATCAACACCGTAACTCTATGGGTGTTCGATTCATCACAATGTAACTAGATTATTGACTCTAGTGCAAGTGGGAGACTGTTGGAAATATGCCCTAGAGGCAATAATAAAAGGATTATTATTATATTTCCTTGTTCGTGATAATTGTCTTTTATTCATGCTATAATTGTATTATCCGGAAATCGTAATACACGTGTGAATACATAGACTACAATATGTCCCTAGTGAGCCTCTAGTTGACTAGCTCTTTGATCAATAGATGGTCATGGTTTCCTGACTATGGACATTGGATGTCATTGATAACGGGATCACATCATTAGGAGAATGATGTGATGGACAAGACCCAATCCTAAGCATAGCAAAAGATCGTGTAGTTCGTTTGCTAGAGCTTTTCCAATGTCAAGTACCTTTTCCTTAGACCATGAGATCATGTAAATCCGGATACCGTAGGAGCGCTTTGGGTGTACCAAACGTCATAACGTAACCGGGTGACTATAAAGGTGCACTACAGGTATCTCTGAAAGTGTCTGTTGGGTTGTCACAGATCGAGATCGATTTGTCACCAGACACGGAGAGGTATCACTGGGCCCACTCGGTAATGCATCATCATAATGAGCTCAAAGTGAACAAGCGTTTGGTCACGGGATCATGCATTACGGTACAAGTAAAGTGACTTGCCGGTAACGAGATTGAACGAAGTATTGGGATACTGACGATCGAATCTCGGGCAAGTAACATACCGATTGACAAAGGGAATTGTATACGGGGTTGCTTGAATCCTCGACATCGTGGTTCATCCGATGAGATCATCGAGGAGCATGTGGGAGCCAACATGGGTATCCAGATCCCGCTGTTGGTTATTGACCGAGAGCCGTCCCGGTCAGGTCTACATGTCTCCCGAACCCGTAGGGTCTACACACTTAGGTTCGGTGACGCTAGGGTTGTATGAATATGAGTATGCAGCAAACAGAAAGTTGTTCGGAGTCCTGGATGAGATCCCGGACGTCACGAGGAGTTCCGGAATGGTCCGGAGGTAAAGAATTATATATGGGAAGTCGAGTTTCGGCCATCGGGAAAGTTTCGGGGTCCACCGGTATTGTCTGGGACCACCGGAAGGGTCCCGAGGTCCACCGGTGGGGCCACCTATCCCGGAAGGCCCCATGGGCTGAAGTGGGAGGAACCAGCCTGGTGGGCTGG
The DNA here is from genome assembly GCA_021605145.1 of Aegilops bicornis. Lineage (NCBI taxonomy): Eukaryota > Viridiplantae > Streptophyta > Magnoliopsida > Poales > Poaceae > Aegilops > Aegilops bicornis. The sequence continues at coordinate 90,489,941 of CM038671.1, read as the reverse complement.
TGCGCCTGGGCCCCCTCTGCGCCTAGGGTTGGGAACCCTAGGGGAGGGGGCGCCCCACTTGCCTTTGGGGGCACTCCACCCCCTTGGCCGCCCCCCTAGGGGATCCCATCTCCTAGGGCCGGCGCCCCCCCTAGGGACCCTATATATAGAGGGGGGGAGGGAGGGCAGCCGCACCCTTTCACTTGGCGCCTCCCTCCCCCTGCTACACCTCCTCCTCCTCCCGTAGTTGATTGGCGAAGCCCTGTCAAAGCCCTGCTGCATCCACCACCACGCCGTCGTGCTGCTGGATCTTCATCAACCTCTCCTTCCCCCTTGCTGGATCAAGACGGAGGAGACGTCACGCTGACCATACGTGTGTTGAACGCGGAGGTGCCGTCCGTTCGGCGCTAGGATCTCCGGCGATTTGGATCCCGACGAGAACGACTCCCTCAACCCCGTTCTATTGAACGCTTCCGCATGCGATCTACAAGGGTATGTAGATGCATCTCTCTCTCTCGTTGCTAGATGAACTCATAGATGGATCTTGGTGAACGTAGAAATTTTTTATTTTATGCAACGTTCCCCAACACTTGGTGGGGCCAAAGTTCTCAACTTCTTCAAAACTAACAACTAAATCGACTCCAATTGAGCCATTAGCCACAACAGATCTAGATTTGGATCTATTTTTCCTAGTGGATCGAACTTATAGAAAACCTTTCCAGACATTCCTGGAAAGGAGGTTCGCTGCGCTACCACTTCCGTGACGGATTTGTTTCAAAGCACATCTTGGAAAGATCAAGACTGTTTCGAGTTGGCTAGTGGGTCGGTACCCACATTTATTTCATTTTGTTGTGTTGCTTAGTCGAGGAGGAAGAAGCAGTGTTTTGGTGCGATCAGATGGCTACATGTTTTGGAATCGACCAGTATTGGATGGCTGGCGAGATGGCTAATCTTGGACACGGATCAGTCGGTTGATGCTTAGCATGCACCTTAAAATAAAGGAAATGCCAGCATTCACCCGACTGATGAAGCTATGGGCAGGTGACACATGTGCCTCTTTCAAAGTAGTTGGGCAGTGCCTGTCGCCGGCCGGTGAAGCCACCAGTGAATGTTGTATCAATGGATGCTACACACAACGTCTTATACGGAGACGTCAATTCATGCCTGCTGTCAGTAGGTGATGCACAGTGGCTCTGGCGGAGATGTCATGTTTAGCCTGTTGTCGTTGGATCGAAGGTTGTGCAACAGTAGCGGGAGGCAGGCGGTATGTGACGTATTTGTCTTCTGTTGTCTTCTGGAGAGGTATCCGACTATCGAGGCGTCGGTAGACGGATAAGGGCAGATGGTACAAACGGCCTGAACGACGAGTTTATGCACTCGAGTGGAAACACAAGATCTCTGATCGGGCTATGTCGTCGCACGCCTATGTCGTGTCCTTGCTGAAGGTGGTGGGCTTGTGGTGGACTCGCCATCATAGGCACACGTGCAGCGATACCTTCTTGAAGGTGTAGCCTAGGAGTTGTGTATTTTTCGTTCATGATGTGTCTTGTATCATAGGGTTAATGGCTATCCGGGGGAGTTATTGTTGCGAGATATACGGCCGCAGGGTTTGTTTACCACTTTTTTTTAGGTCGATGGTGTTCAGCTGCTGGTTTGCACTATTAATAATATATGGCTGCATGCATCATCTTGATGCAGAGGCCGGGGATTATCCCCCGTTTGAAAAAGAGAAAAAAAAAGCCACACAATTGTCAGCGAAATGGTTGAGGGTGATTTCTTCCCGTGTATTTACATGTGGGTGAGTGAGGCTCCTCTTTAAGCTTGTTTGAACAGGAGGTTAAATCCCCTGCCTTAGTTATGAGTAAAACTGACATAGTAAAACAAAACCATGATCTTACATGCATACGAGAACATATATGTAGCTCTAAATATAACATCAGTCTCTCTGAATAATTTGTCTTGTGTGGACTCGAGTAGATATATGTGACACACAAATTAGGGACCGGCTATATCTCTGAAAATTTATTTGGCTTAGTCAATTTTCTTGTCTTTTAGATTAAGATCCAACACAGTGGCGGAGCCACCGCCCAGCGACCCTGGGCAACTGCCCGGGCTCGCTGGTCCACGACAACAGCGATCGACCGAATTAATGAAGGGCTAAATACGTACCGCAGCTTGCTTTACCCGGGCAAAAAGAACTTTTGGGCCTTCGTTTCTCACAGGTGCGCGCTGTTCACGGCCCAACACCAGCCTGCAGCCGAGCTGCCCAGGCTGAAACAATTTCATCGCACGAACTCCCTGACTCCCTGTCTGTTTCGTTTCTCCCAGGCGGCAAGCGCAGGGACTGGCGGCTGGCCTAAAAGGCTAACCCTAGACGGCGAGGCACACGGCCGGCGGCGAGCGGTCGCCATCACGCCAGCCGCTCAGCCAACCAGATTCCACGTCCCTCCACACCTCCTTCCTGTCATTTGGCTTGGGCCACCTCCGGTAAGAAACTATGAATCCTCCACTGAAATTACGACTAGCCGGCTAGGGATCTCTCTTCTCTGAATAGTGGGTCTGGGCTAGGGAATGAATTATTCTTTCAGAATTAATTGGAAGGCAACTCACATCAATGACCATGTGTCCCCATCTTGAAGAAGGGAAGAGAAAACAGATTACTTTGTGTTGATCACAGGCCGGGGCATGTCCTCAGAAAGTTTTTTGATACCCATATGATTTTTCTCATTTATAAGTATTTATTTTCAGGTCGACTAATCTATAGGAGAACTAGCATATTCATCTTGCAGCACATGGTATTCATGCAATATTTTTTACCTTCTGTTGCTTCATACTCATAGAATGCATTTTTTTTCTTGATGTGCAATTTGTGGTCTTTCTGCTGGTAAAAGAAAGAATTATTTCACTATTTTCGTTTGGTTAACATGAACTAAATATTGCCGATATATTCCATCTGACCATCTATTTTCTTGCAAGCTTTCTATTTTGAATATATTCACATCTCACAACTAAATTTATTTTAGTTACACATCCATTTTTATCTTGTAATGCCTTCTAGGACTTTGTCAACATGACGAAGTTTCCCTCTATGCAAGGCTGGTTATATGTCTTTCTTTTGGCAAAGATGAACAACTGAGACATGCTTTCGACCGTGGTAGGAGAAATTGCACAATGACATCTGGTATGAATATCTTTACTTTTGTTAGTGACATGGTGAGTTTGCCTCTATGCATGGCTTGATATATATCTTTTGTTGTCAAGTGTCAACTTTATTTAGTCTATGAAACAGATATTGATATATTATATATTAGTTCACTTGAAAATTACATTTTGTGTGACTATTATATTTATGTTTTACCTTCATTATTAATGTTCATTTGTGGTTCGGAAGTTTTGTGCTATATTATATGTTGAATATCTGGATACCGAATTTTTTATTTTTAGATTATACACTTTAAGTCCTGAAAACAACCTCTTGCAGAAATTTAGGGAAATACTGCGTACAAAAGACCTAAAGTGATAGGACTCTTTCTCGGACCATGCGCAAACGGGAGCTACATGCACCGGGCTGCCCTTTTACACTTAGGCTCAACTTGCCCAGGCTCCACAAAAGTTCTGGCTCCGCCACTGATCCAACAGCTGGCCTTTCTTCTTCCTCCTTGCACAAAATCGATTTACCCAAATTGCAAACTCAGTAAGCTTGCATGTAACTATTGTGACAAACTAAAAGTCTTATGGACTCATTCATGCATGCATTGCGTGGTTGCAGCAATTTAACATGGACAGGATCTGAATGTATTGAAGTCCCACATGACACACTGCTACGTGCATGGTAATATGGTAGAGCGCGGGTGCCCATCAAACCAGTGATCAAACGATGCGGTTTTATATGCGAGCTCTCGCAGTCGACGACCACTAGATAGACCGACCCTAGCTAGCTTGCTTCTTGTACACATTTTTCCGGGCCGGTCGGCTTCGCTCATCATGCATGCATGGCTGTCGACGCTGCCATCCTCTTGTCTGGATCTTGAGCTACTATACTTAAATACGTACTAGTTGTTTTTCTCCACATGTATTGGCCGGTCCACGACTAGTCTGCGTGTACGGGGTATTTTTGTACCAGGCAAAGTACGTACTTTATTAGAGTTTATGAGAACGAAACTGCTGCATGTTTACATGTCCGATCCATGTACCATTTGAGATCCAAAATGGTGTGCTGGACTCCGGTTCCATCCTATGTATTTGCATGTGCACTCGTATAGAAGTTCAGCAACATGTTTTGCCATAAAATAAAAAGTAGTAATAAATTCCTTCGAGAAGTGTGGCTCTTTGATACTCCCTCCGTCCGGAAATACATCCTCTTTTATTCATTTTGATGACAAGTATTTCGGAGTAAATACATTTTTTTTATTCATTTTGATGACAAGTATTTTCGGACGGAGGGAGTACTATCCTACAACAGCAACCATGCATGGAAAGTGAAAGAAGTCCCTGGCCAGCTGCTCGCTGTAAAACAAAACTATCGATCCGCATCAAATGTGGACATTTGTGTCCCTTAAAACAAGTGGATGCGTATAGGGATTAATCACCGCCTATATGTATGACATTTGTGTCCCTTAAAACAAGTGGATGCATATGAAACGAATATGGCCAAGGCCAAGTCGGCATGTATGCATGGTTTGTGTGGGTGCCTTTTCATTGTTTTAACAATCAGCACTAATGATTCCTCGCCGGGGATTAGTTAGTTGGTTTAAGACGTCCGTATATGCCTGTGCATGCAGGCGGCCGGAATATATGAATTACAGGACAAAGTTGTCTTTTGTGCAATTGCATCAGCCATCTTTGTCAGTGTGCAAATTAAGCTACTGGAATATGTAGTACTGGTACTAGTTTTATTACATGTGCATGTGTTTAGGGTCGTCATGTTACCTACCAATCGTGAGACAAAACTTTTTTGCACCTACGCATGCATATGTAGATCTGTCATCGACATGTACATATGTATATTATTAATCTCACATGTAGCCAACTGAAGTGTGCCATATATGTTATGTATATGCATTCGAAAGAGTAGGGCCTTGTTTGGATTACCGTTTTAGTCTCAAATACATCTACAGAAAAAATACAGACCTTTGTCCATCGTTTTCTTTACGACTGGAAATCAGCTAGCGGCCAGTAAGTTACACGCGTAAAATAAATACCCCTGCATTTTTTTCTCGAAACAGAGACAAAAGATTTGCCTCATTCATTAAATAAGAGAGAAAAGTTTTAGGGTGTTACAAGTGACCACACACACGGCATGGCAACTACTCGCGTATAATAATGGACCCCAGTTTTTTAGCACCCGCAAGAACCCAAAGCTTGGCGTCGTCGATGATAGTCCGAAGGAGGACCAGGGGTGGTGCACTCTTGCGAGGAAGACCCGGCGTTACGCTTCGTTCAGATTGTCCAAGAAACCAACATTGTAAGGGAGGCCAAGGCTCGTCGATCTGGGTTTTGCAAGCTGGTTCGCTTGTCCCACCATTCCAAAACGGATCCATCCAAGTGCCAAGAAGAGGTGTCCATGTGAGCAAGACCGAATTCAAGGATGACCGAAGTTCCATAGCCGAATAGTGTAGCGATATTTGAAGAAGAGGTGCGCGCCTGCCTCGCCTTTCTTCCTGCAGAGCGGGCAAAGTCCACGATTTTCCCATCCGCGCCGCTCTAATCTGTCGGCAGTCCAAATCCGGTCTTGGATAGCCAACCAAGCAAAGAATTTGATCTTGGGAGGGGCCCAAGCCTTCCGGATCATGAAGTCCATAGGCGAGCGTCAAGCCGAGGAACTGTGCCTTGTATGCGATGGCCGCCGAGTAGATCCCGTTATTGGCATGTTTCGAGATAATGTCATCGTCGACTTGTGTGTCCAGGTGTAGATCATGCACCAACATCCATAACGTGAAGAACTGACGGATGTGGGCAACGGAAGCGATTTATGTTGTGGTTGATCTTAAGAATCCAAGCATTTCCAACGAGGGCTTCACGCACTTTCCAATTCTTACGCGTGGAGGCATCGTATATTAAAGGAGCAATGTCCTTCGGTCTCCGCCCAAGAAGCAATGGGGAGTCCCAAAAAGGTGTTTTGGCTCCATTGCCCAAAATTATGGTCGTTGAGGCATAGAAGAAGTCCATGTCGTCCTCCGTGCAGGGGTTCCCAAGCCCCACCCAAAGCTTGTTCGGCGCCTTCCATTCATACCAAGGCCATCTAAGACGTAAGGCCCGAGCAAACTTGTCAGTGTCTAGAACCCCAAGGCCTCCATACTCCTTGGGGCGACAGACCACCTTCCAATTCACTTTACGTTTGGCACCGATCGTCTTATCCGAACCAGTATTTGATTACACTGCTTCCAAGCGCGGCCTAGAGGGGAAGCATATAAAGCAGAACACACACACTAATTGAACTCCTTCCTCACAACATACTCCATGGCGACTGGCATAATCAGATAATCTCATACCATTATAATGGATACAGCTAGAGGCGCCAACGGTTGTTGAGCGCCGAAGCTTTTGCGATGGCAACAGCTAGCCACTGTTGCGTATAGGTTTGCCCGGTCTGATCCGTCCATGCATCTCATGGATGCTTTGCATCTACTACTGTATATGCAGTGGCGTATCCGGAAATAAAATGAAGGGAGTTTACATTTTAAAAAATTAAGGTCTATTTTAATTGGGTTAGATGGGACTGAAAAATCAGCTAATCATTACATGGTAAAAAAATACTTCCCAAAAAACTGGGTGTGCCATGGCACACCCGCTAAATACGCCACTGTGTATATCTACATGAATTACCAATTATTATAATATTGTACTTCCATCATCCTGAATTGTCATAGAAATTGATAAAAATAAATATATCTAGAACTAAAATATGTCTAGATAACTGGAAAAAATAGTGTGCTATAACGCCGCTAATAGCTGTTGGAAATATGAGCAATTTACCATATGATTTTATTAACAAAAATATTAGATAAAGCATGACTAAAATAGCAGAGATAAAGCAAGTCATGCGATCTGACGGAGAGAAGGTAAATAACATCAGCAAATATAAACTAGAACTGAACATCTCTAGAGCAGACAGTAGATCAAGTTGCATATACGAAGTAGAACCTATCATGTCTAGGGCAAAGACTAGAACTAGGAACTGTAGTAGAACCTCTAACAGGGAAAACATGGACACGTACGGGACAGCGGCAACAATAGTAGCACTGGACTTGGGGTCGGTGTCCTCGGTAGCCATCTCGTCGAGGAGGTTGTCGACGTCGGGGAAGTAGTCGTCGTTGGGGAAGTAGTCGTCGGAGTCCGGGGCGTCCGTGACGAAGAAGTCAGTAGTCGCGCAGAGCACTCCCCAAAAACCTTATCACCCTTCTCCCGTACAGGACTCAAAGAGGTGCGGTTTTGAGGCCCTCTTGTCCCGACCATGTGCACGCCGCCAGCCGGGATGAGGAAGATCGTAGCAGCAGCGCAGTGTTCAGGAACCGGTGGCAAGAGGAAGAATGAGTTGCGTTGCGTCTCCCTAAGAGGAGCGACCTCCCTTTTATAGGCGCAAGAGAAGGAGGTGAGAGGCTGCGTCGGGAGCTGAAGGGAACGAGGGAGACGAAACGAACAAGCGGCAACCAAAGGGTGCAGTGTTCGTATTCAATATCCACTACAGCAAAAACTTTTTAGCTTCCGAGTGACCTTTCGTGTACCTGTAGTGCGTGGCAAAAATTTAGACATTGGCTCGGCTCATTCCCGTGGCGTGGTATGGTGTGGTGTGGCGTGGCGTGGCGTGGCGGGCGGTGGAGGAGGAGCGCGCATGGATGTCCCTCTTGTTCTCATGCTCATACAAGTGGGGAAAGAGCCTCCCTTATAAAAAGGTTCAACTCCCTCTAAACTAGCAATGTGGGACTAAACTTTAGTTCCACCTCTTGCCTTGCACGAATGGGCTGCATGGGCCTCTAAGATTTATTAGGAATTTCTGAAACTGCTATTGGGCTAGGCCCAAATAGACAAAAATTCCAGCAATAGCATGCTATAGCATATAGAGAATTGCCTCGCTGAATAAATTAATGTACAATGCCTCGCTAATAGCACGCTAATAGCATATTTTCAGGGGTCACACGATTTACTGTGGCGCGCTATTTTTTTTCATTGGTCTAGATACATTCATTTCTGCGACAAGCAATTCCGGACAAGGGAGTAGTTAATAAGACTCGAATAATTTAATAGATCAACCAGATGCTAAAGTTGCCCTATGGATCGAGCTAGCTAGTGAATAACTCATCGGAAGTGCAGCAAGAGCTGCCGGCGACACTCTCTGCAAGAAGTCATCCATGGACTACCACCTTCACAAGAGGACGGTAGAACAGTCCTTACAGAGAGTCTTGTGTGGCAGCATGATCACACGGGCCATATCAAATGGGGGGCATGCGGTCGCTGGGAATTGAACCCGCGACTGCCTATTGATGCGCCCTGGCTGCTAGCTCGACACAAGAGCTCACATGATAGGTATGCAGCACAACATTAAAGAACTAAAGGTTCAATTTGACTCACCACTTTCTGAAAATATCACAAACTATTTTTCAAAATTTGAGCAATTTTTTGAACTTTGAAACAAATTTCGTAAAATCATGATTTTTTTAAATTCCTAAATTTGTTTCAAAAAAAATTGAATTTGCGAACAAAATTTGAAAACAGGTACCATTTTTCCACAAAAACAACTATTGAAAGACAGGACATTTTTTGAATTTTGCAAACAAATTTTGAAACAGAGAATAATTTTGAAAATGCCAAACAAATTTGGAAATGCAAAAAAAAATTGAATATGTGAACAAAAATTTGAAAACTGAAACACTTATTGAAAACTTTGAACAATTTTTGAAAAATACGAACACATTTTGAAACTTCAAATAATTTTTGAAATCTATGTATCTTTTGGAAACACGAACAAATTTCAAATGTTTTGAAGGTTTTTTTGTAATTTGGAAAAAAGAGAAGAACATAAGAATTAAAAAGAGAAAAGAAGAAATAGAAACATGAAAGACTAAAAACTAAGAAAGAGCAGAAGAATGAAAAAACGAAAATAAAAATAGAAATACCTTATTTTAAGGCAAGAAAAACAAAAAGACCTGTTCAGGAACTGGAAATTCCTATTCCCCGCTCGTTGCGTCGAGTAGTAGACCGGACGCACAGGGGAGATCGACCAGCCTTCTTGTTGGGACCGGCCGGTTCAGACGTTTGTGCGAGTCCGGTTTTGGGAATCTTCTAGGTGGTTCCCAGCCGGTTTTTTCTCATTTTGGGAACCTTCTAGGAGGTTCCTGAACCGTTTTTTTCTATTTCCCCTTTTTTCCCTTTTTTTCTTTTCTTTTTCTATTTCTTTTTCTTTTTCGTTTAAAAATTTTATTTTATTTTTCTGTTTTCTTGTCTCTTTTTGCTCTTTCTTTTTTTTTCGTTTTCTTTTGTTTGAGAATGTCTAATATCTATCCGGAATTTTATAACATGTTCTTGTTTTCAAAATTTGTTCTCAATTTCAAAAAATGTGACCATTTTTTCATTTTGTTCACGAATTTTAAAAAATTTCCGTTTTTAGAAAGTCTTTCAAGAATCTCAATAAATGTTCTTGTTTTAAATTTTGTTCACAGTTTCAAAAAATATTCATGTTTTAAAAAAATTTCAGTCAATTCAAAAAAATGTTCTCGTTTTCAATTTCATAAAATGTTCGCCTTTTTTAGAAAATGTTCAGTAATTCCAAAAAATGTTCTCGTTTTCAAATTTTTGTTATTTTCATGTATTGGAATAATGTTCTCTTTATAAAAATCTCTTCAGAATGACAACCATACAAAATTTATGTTTCAGAAAATGTACAGGAATTTGAAAATATGTTGTCATTTCCAAAGTTTTCTCACAACTTCAGAAAATAATTTGTGTTTAAATAAATGTTCAAGTTTCATTTTTTCTGGAGTTTCAAAAAATGTCCGACTTTCACACATTGTTTTTAAGTTTCAAAAAATGTTCGTGGTTTCCAATTTTTCTTAGGAATTTCAATGTTTGCGTCTCCAAATTTTGTTTTGGAATTTGGAAAAATGGAACCTTCCAAGATATCTTCATGATTTTCAAAAAAGGTTCCTGTTTTTTGAATAACATTTTTTGAAAAAATTGTTCCGAAATTTGGAAAGACTTGGTGTTTCGTAGAACATTCCATCTTTTGGCTAAAAATGTTTGGAACGTCAAAATTCTTTTGAAATACGTTCATGGTTTCAAAATTAATTCCTTTTTGTTAAAAAATAAAAATTTAAAAATGTGCTCTAATATTTTGAAAAATTGTTCCATAGTAAAAATAACTCCTTCACAAATTTTATTCTTATTTTACTATTTTTGTCAAAATCTGTTTGAAATTCCAAATTTTGTGCTTGTTTTTCAAAGACTATTTTGGAATTTCAAATTTGTTTACATTTCTTCAAAAATTCTTTCGTGTGTTTTCGAAATCTGTTCAAATTTTCAAAAATATATATGCTATTGTACATGTACAGAAAATAACATCCAACTGGGAATATCTCGCAAATGTAAGTTGCTAAATATGTTAGCGATGCGTTTCTGTTCACGTGTGGCCATTTAGTCTAGTGGTAAGCAGTGCTGTGGAGCAGAGCGACGTCCCGTGCTTGAATCCTGGCGGCATCTATTTTTATTTTTCGAGTTTTACTACTCTTAACTACTGGCGGTGTGTCTTAGTGGGCCGGCCCAGCCACACGGCTCCTGTCTGCGTCGCGCTTCGTATTCGCCGCAGAATGCGACGCATAGGAGGTCCCTCTGGAACTCATCCCAAAACCGAAAATGGTCGCACGAAAAAATGCTAACTAGGTCGGCCCATGTACCACTGAAGGTGTGTGATACGTCAACAACTTGTCGCAGAATACATATGGGCCAGCTTAGTGCGGCCCCTTAAACAGGTATTGTGAGGTTTTTCCCCTCTGAAACTGCTATTGGGCTAGGCCTAAATAGACAAAAATTCCAGCAATCCCCCACCAGATCCCAGAGGCGCACAAAATTTGCCTTTGGTTCCAAAATACTGTTTTATATACCGGTACTGCAGTGGAGACTGTTAAGTTGAACTTCCACTTAGAACTCTGTGCCAATAGTAAGCAACTTGAACAGTGGACTGGGCCTTGAACTGCAAGTTTTCTGCGAATCTAGCTTCACACAAAGCCTTGACCGACACGTGGTTACCGTGGGTCTTCCCCGCGGGTGGAGCTTATGCGTCATACTCCGGGACCTTTCATGAGTTTACTAGAGAGAACCCTACTTTCATAGATTGCGACGTTTAACAATCAGACTCATATAGGTGCGTTCTTTAAAAGATGTTCTGCAGGACAACATCTCTGCTTCAAGGAGACACTTAGAACATATTAAGATATACATCAACCTGCCGTGCAGATTAGGCAAGTATTGCATCTTCATGGAGTGGTATTGTTAATCATAAGGATACTCTCCTCTCAGTTGATCAACAGCTTGTCTTCCACATCTAATTCACGGGATCTCCGATCACAAAAAATAGGTTACCACTGCGAACAACTCATATTGTGGGTCTCATACCCATCTCCCTCGATGCATTATCTATCACATTACGTGATAGACCCTTAGTGAAAGGATCTGCCAGATTTTTAGACATTTGGATATAATCCAATGCAATAACTCCGGAGTTTCTCATTTTCCTGACAGACTTTAACCTTCTCTGAACGTGTGTTGATGACTTCATGTTATCCTTTGAGCTGCTCACTTTCGTGATCATAGTTTGATTGTCGCAGTTCATAAGGATTCCCGGTACAGGTTTCTCAACAACCGGCAAGTCACTCAAGAGCCGGCGAGGCCAATCTGCTTTTACCGTAGCTGTATCTAGTGCTGTGAATTCTGCTTCCATTGTTGACCTTGTTAAGATGGTCTACTTGCAAGACTTCCAAGAAACAACGCCACCTCCATGAGTGAATACATATCCGCTCGTGGCCTTTATCTCATCAGCATCTGAGATCCAGTTTGAGTCACTATACCCTTCAAGCACCTTTGGGTGCCCGGTGTAGTGAATTCCATAATTCGCAGTGCCTTTCAAATAACACAAAACTCTCTCTAGAGCTTTCCAATGCACATCTCCTGGTTTTGAGACAAAGCTGGCTCGGTTGCTAACAACAAAAGAGATGTCGTGTCTTGTAGCACTGGTTAAGTACATAAGCGAGCCAATAACACGAGAATATTTCAATTGGTCTCTAGCAATTCTTAGATTCTTCGAAGCAACACACTAGCATCATATGGTGTTGGAGAGGGCTTGCGATCACTTTGTAGCCAAAGCGACTCAAGATCTTTTCCACATAGTGAGATTGAAGCAATGTAATCCCACCATCATCGTCTCTCAACAACTTGATGTTCAGAATGGCATCAGTCACTCCTAAATCCTTCATCTCAAAGCAACGAGATAGGAAATCCTTGACCTCCTTAATAACCTTCAGATTTGTTCCAAAAATTAGTATGTCATCAACGTACAAGCAAAGGATAACTCCCTCGCCCCCACCATGGTGATATTACACACATATGTCAGCTTCGTTCACAACAAAGCCTGCAGCTGTTAAAGTTCTTTCAAACTTCTCATGCCACTGTTTGGGTGCTTGCTTGAGTCCATACAAAGACTTATGCAACTTGCACACTTTCCTTTCCTGACCATCTATTACAAACCCATCTGGTTGTTCCATATAAATTTCCTCGTCCAACTCTCCATTTAGGAAAGCAGTCTTAACATCCATTTGAACGAGAAGACCATGTGAGGCAGCTAGTGAAAGTAGAACTCGAATAGTGGTTAGTCGAGCCACAGGTGAGTAAGTATCAAAGAAGTCTTCACCTTCCTTTTGGGTATAGCCCTTAGCCACGAGCCGGGCCTTGTACTTTTCAATAGTACCATCAGGCCTAAGCTTCTTCTTGAATACCCATTTGTATCCTATAGGTTTGCACCCATAAGGACGATCAGTTATCTCCCAAGTTTCATTCGCCAAGATGGAATCCATCTTGCTACGAACTGCTTCCTTCCAGTAGTCAGCATCTTCAGATGCATAGGCCTCTGAAATAGAACTGGGAGTGTCATCTATGAGATACACAAGAAAATCATCACCAAAGGACTTTGCAGTCCTCTGTCTCTTGCTCGTAGTAGGAACTTCATTGTTCTCCTCTACATGACTTTCAAAGTGTTCCATCGAAATGGCAGGTTCAGTAATTGTAACTAGTTCCTGATTCGATGAACTAGGCATCTCTTGATTAGATGAGGTAGCCATATCCTTCATGGGAAAGATATCTTCAAAGAAGGTCGCATCATTCGACTCCATGATCGTACCGACATGCATGTCAGGTACCTCAGATTTTACAACCAAGAATCTATAACCAATGCTATGAAAAGCATATCCCGGAAAACACAATCCACGATCTTTGGTCCCAGCTTCCGCTTCTTTGGAATTGGCACATTGACTTCCGCCAAACAACCCCAGGTTCGTAGATAAGAGAGCTTTAACCTTTTCTTCTCCCATTCTTCGAATGGAGTTATCTCTTTGTTCTTTATGGGTACTCGGTTTAGGACATGACATGCAGTCAATATCGCCTCCCCCCACCATGCCTTGGAGAGACCCGATGTTCTAACATGGCGTTAACCAAATCAATTAGAGTATGGTTCTTTCTTTCGGCCACCCCATTTGACTGAGGTGAATAGGGAGGCGTCCTCTCATGGATTATACCATGTTCCGCACAAAAGGAATCAAATTCATTTGAGAAATACTCTCCACCACGATCGGACCTAAGCCTCCTGATCTTTCAATCAAGTTGGTTTTCCGCTTCAGCTTTACAGACCTTGAAATAGTTCAAAGCCTCATCCTGAGATTTCAAAAGATACACATGACAGTATTGTTGGAAATATGCCCTAGAGGCAATAATAAAAGGATTATTATTATATTTCCTTTTTTATGATAATTGTCTTTTATTCATGCTATAACTGTATTATCCGGAAATCGTAATACATGTGTGAATAAATAGACCACAATATGTCCCTAGTGAACCTCTAGTTGACTAGCTCGTTGATCAATAGATAGTCATGGTTTCCTGACTATGGACATTGGATGTCGTTGATAACGGGATCACATCATTAGGAGAATGATGTGATGGACAAGACCCAATCCTAAGCATAGCACAAGATCGTGTAGTTCGATTTGCTAGAGCTTTTCCAATGTCAAGTATCTCTTCCTTAGACCATGAGATCGTGTAACTCCCGGATACCGTAAGAGTGCTTTGGGTGTACCAAACGTCACAACGTAATCGGGTGACTATAAAGGTGCACTACAGGTATCTCTCGAAAGTGTCATTGGGTTGACACGGATCGAGATCGATTTGTCACTCCGTGTTACGGAGAGGTATCACCGGGCCCACTCGGTAGTGCATCATCATAATGAGCTCAAAGTGACCAAATGTCCGCCACGGGATCATGCATTACGGCATGCAGTAAAGTGACTAGCCTGTAACGAGATTGAACGAGGTATTGGGATACCGACGATCGAATCTCGGGCAAGTAACATACCGATTGACAAAGGGAATTGTATACGGGATTGTTTGAATCCTCGACATCGTGGTTCATCCGATGAGATCATCGAGGAGCATGTGGGAGCCAACATGGGTATCCAGATCCCGCTGTTGGTTATTGCCCGAGATCCGTCTCGGTCATGTCTACGTGTCTCCCGAACCCGTAGGGTCTACACACTTAAGGTTCGGTGACGCGAGGGTTGTATGAATATGAGTATGCAGTATACCGAATATTGTTCGGAGTCCGGATGAGATCACGGACGTCACGAGGAGTTTCGAATGGTCCTGAGGTAAAGAATTATATATAGGAAGTGGTATTTGGTCATCGGGAAAGTTTCGGGTCATCCAGATTGTACCTAAGCACCACCGGAAGGGTCCCGGGTCCACCGGTGGGGCCACCCATCCCGGAGGGCCCCATGGGCTGAAGTGGGGAGGGAACCAGCCCATAGTGGGCTGGTGCGCCCCTTGGCCCACCTCGCGCCTAGGGTTGAAACCCTAGGGGGCGCCCACTTGCCTTGGGGGCACTCCACCC
Organism: Aegilops bicornis; assembly: GCA_021605145.1. Lineage (NCBI taxonomy): Eukaryota > Viridiplantae > Streptophyta > Magnoliopsida > Poales > Poaceae > Aegilops > Aegilops bicornis. The sequence continues at coordinate 90,474,820 of CM038671.1, read as the reverse complement.
CTTGGCCGCCACCCCTTGGGAGATAGGATCCCCAGGGCCGGGCGCCTGGGGCCTATATAAAGGGAGGGAGGGGCAGCCGCACCTGAAGTTCTGGCGCCTCCCTCTCCCTGCTACACCTCTCCTCCTCCGTCATGTGCTTGGCGAAGCCTGCCGAGTGTCGCTTCTCCACCAACACCACGCCCGTCGTCTTGCTGGAGCCATCTTCCTCAACCTCTCCTTCCCCTTGCTGGATCAAGAAGGAGGAGACGCCATCCGCCTCCGTCGTGTGTTGAACGCGGAGGTGCCGTCTGCTCGGCGCTAGGATCTCCGGTGATAGGATCACGGCGAGAACGACTACTTCATCCCGTTCTTTTGAACGCTTCCGCTCATGATCTACAAAGTGGTATGTAGATGCAATCTCTCCCATGACTCGTTGCTTAGATGAAATCATAGATAGATCTTGGTGAAACCGTAGGAAAAATTTTAATTTTCTCGCAACGCTCCCCAACAAAGGGCATCATGAGCTAGGTCTATGCGTAGTTCTCTATTGCACGAGTAGAACACAATTTTGTTGTGGGCGTAGATTTTGTCAACTTGCTTGCCGCTACTAGTCTTATCTTGCTTCAGCGGTATTGTGGGATGAAGCGGGCCGGACCAACCTTACACGTACGCTTACGTGAGACCGGTTCCACCGACTGACATGCACTAGTTGCATAAGGTGGCTGGCGGGTGTCTCTCTCCCACTTTAGTTGGAGCGGATTTGATGAAAAGGGTCCTTATGAAGGGTAAATAGAAGTTGACAAAATCACGTTGTGGTTATTCGTAGGTAAGAAAATGTTCTTGCTAGAACCCAATTGCAGCCACGTAAAAGATGCAACAACAATTCGAGGACGGATAACATGTTTTTGCAGCAATTGTCATGTGATGTGATATGGCCGTAAGTTGTGATGAATGATGAATGATATATTGTGATGTATGAGATCATGTTCTTGTAATAGGAATCATGACTTGCATGTCGATGAGTATGACAACCGGCAGGAGCCATAGGAGTTGTCTTTGTTTTTGTATGACTGCGTGTCATTGAAGAACGCCATGTAAATTACTTTACTTTATTGCTAAACACGTTAGCCATAGAAGTAGAAGTAGTCGTTGGCGTGACAACTTCATGAAGACACGATGATGGAGATCATGATGATGGAGATCATGGTGTCATATGCCGGTGACAAGATGATCATGGAGCCCCGAAGATGGAGATCAATGGAGCTATATGATATTGGCCATATCATGTCACTACTATATAACTGCATGTGATGTTTATTATGTTTATGCATCTTGTTTACTTAGAACGACGGTAGTAAATAAGATGATCCCTTACAACAATTTCAAGAAGTGTTCCCCTAAGCGTGCACCGTTGCTAAAGTTAAAGTTCGTTTCGAAGCACCACGTAATGATCGGGTGTGATAGATCCTTACGTTCACATACAACGGGTGTAAGACAGTTCTACACATGCAAAACACTTAGGGTTAACTTGACGAGCCTAGCATGTACAGACATGGCCTCGGAACACGGAGACCGAAAGGTCGAACACGAGTCGTATGGAAGATACGATCAACATGAGAATGTTCACCGACGATGACTAGTCCGTCTCACGTGATGATCGGACATGGCCTAGTCGAATCGGATCGTGTAACACTTAGATGACTAGAGGGATGTCTAATCTGAGTGGGAGTTCATTAAAATAATTTGATTAGATGAACTTAATTATCATGAACTTAGTCTAAAACCTTTGCAAATATGTCTTGTATATCAAATGGCCAACGCTCATGTCAACATGAACTTCAACGCGTTCCTAGAGAAAACCAAGCTGAAAGATGATGGCAGCAACTATACGGATCGGGTCCGAACACGAGGATCATCCTCATAGCTGCCGTGAAACAATATGTCCTAGAAGGAACGCTAGGTGATGCACCCGTCCCGCAGAACCAAGACATTATGAATGATTGGCAGTCTCGTCGATGATTACTCCCTCGTTCGGTCACGGCATGCTTTACAACTTAGAACCGGGCTTCAAAAGCGTTTTGAGCAACACGGAGCATATGAGATGTTCGAGGAGCTGAAACTAGTTTTCCAAGCTCATGCCCGGTCGAGAGATATGAAGTCTCCGACAAATTCTATAGTTGTAAGATGGAGGAGAACAGTTACATCGGTGAGCACATACTCAAAATGTCTGGTTGCACAACCGTGTCCCCTGGACATAAACCTCCGGACGAGGCGGTCATTGACAGAATCCTTGATCGCTCCCACCAAGCTACAAGAGCTTTGTGATGAACTACAATATGCAGGGATGGTGAAGACCATTCCCGAAGTATTCTCAATGTCAAGTCAGCAGAGGTTGAAATCAAGAAAGAACATCAAGTGTTGATGGTCAATAAAACCACTAAGTTCAAGAAGGGCAAGGGTAAGAAGAACTTCAAGAAGGACGGCAAGGATGTTGCCGCCTGCAAGCAAGTTGCCGGAAGAAGTCAAAGAATGGACCCAAGCCCGAGACAGAGTGCTTTTATTGCAAAGGGAAGGGCCATCGAAGCGGAACTGCCCCAAATACTTAGCGGACAAGAAGGCCGGCAACACTAAAGGTATATTTGATATACATGTAATTGTTGTGTACCTTACCATGCACTGTAGTAACTCCCCGGTATTTGATACCGTGCCGTTGCTCATATTTGTAACTCACGCAGGAGCTGCGGAATAAGCGGAGATCGAAGGGCGACGAGGTGACGATGCGCGTCGGGAATGGTTCCAAGGTCGATGTGATCGCCACGTCGACACGCTACCTCTACATTTACCTACGGGATTAGTTATAAACCTTAATAATTGTTATTTGGTGCCAAGTTTGAGCATGAACATTGTATCCGGATCTCGTTTGATACGAGATGGCTACTCATTTAAATCTGAGAATAATGGTTGTTCTATTTATATGAGAGATATGTTTTATGGTCATGCCCCTATGGTCAATGGTTTATTCTTAATGAATCTCGGCGTAATGTTACACATATTCATAGCGTGAATACCAAAAGATGTAAAGTTAATAACGATAGTTCCACATACTTGTGGCACCGCCGCCTTGGTCACATTGGTGTCAAGCGCATGAAGAAGCTCCATGTCGATGGACTTTTAGAGTCTCTCGATTATGAATCATTCGACACATGCGAACCATGCCTTATGGGCAAATGACCAAGACTCCGTTCTCGGAACAATGGAGCGAGCAACCAACGTATTGGAAATCATACATACCGATGTGTGCGGTCCAATGAGCGTTGAGGCTCATGGAGGATATCGTTATGTTCTCACTCTCACGCATTTACTTAAGTAGATATGGGTATGTCTACTTGATGAAACACAAGTCTGAGACCTTTGAAAAGTTCAAGGAATTTCAGAATGAGGTAGAGAATCAACGTGACCGAAAAATAAAGTTCTTACGATCAGATCGTGGAGGAGAATATTTAAGTCACGAATTTGGTACACACTTAAGGAAATGTGGAATCGTTTCACAACTCACGCCGCTGGAACACCTCGGTACAGAACGGTGTGTCCGAACGTCGTAATCGCTCTATTGGATATGGTGCGATCTATGATGTCTCTTACAGATTTACCGCTATCATTTCGGGGATACGCTCTAGAGACAACTACGTTCACCTTAAATAGGGCACCATCTAAATCCGTTGAGACGACACCGTATGAATTATGGTTTGGGAAGAAACCCAAGCTGTCGTTTCTAAAAGTTTGGGGATGCGATGCTTATGTCAAGAAACTTCAACCTGAAAAGCTCGAACCCAAATCGGAAAAATGCGTCTTCATAGGATACCCTAAGGAAACCATTGGGTATACCTTCTACCTTAGATCCGAAGGCAAGATCTTTGTTGCCAAGAACGGATCCTTTATGGAAAAAGAGTTTCTCTCGAAAGGAGTAAGTGGGAGGAAAGTAGAACTCGATGAAGTACTACCTCTTGAACCGGAAAGTAGTGAAGCTCAGGAAAATGTTCTGTGGTACCTACACCCTCTTGGAGAGGAAATTAATGATGATGATCAAGGTACTTCGGATCAAGTTGCTACCGAACTTCAGAGGTCCACTAGGACACGTTCCACACCGTGAGTGGTACGGCAACCCTGTCTGGAAATCATGTTGTTAGACAACGGTGAACCTTCGTACTATGAAGAAGCGATGGCGGGCCCAGATTCCAACAAATGGCTTGAAGCCATGCAATCCGAGATAGGATCCATGTATGAAAACAAAGTATGGACTTTGTCAGACTTGCCCGATGATCGGCGAGCGATAGAAAACAAATGGATCTTTAAGAAGAAGACGGACGCGGATGGTAATGTCACCATCTATAAAGCTCGACTTGTCGCTAAGGGCTATCGGCAAGTTCAAGGGATTGACTACGATGAGACTTTCTCTCCCGTAGCAAAGCTTAAGTCCGTCCGAATCATGTTAGCAATTGCCGCATACTATGATTATGAGATATGGCAGATGGACGTCAAAACAGCGTTCCTTAACGGTTATCTTAAGGAAGAGCTGTATATGATGCAGCCGGAAGGTTTTGTCGATCCTAAGAATGCTAACAAGGTATGCAAGCTCCAATGATCCATTTATGGGCTGGTGCAAGCATCTCGGAGTTAGAACATTCGCTTTGATGAGATGATCAAAGCGTTTGGGTTTATGCAGACTTTGGAGAAGCCTGCGTTTACAAGAAAGTGAGTGGGAGCTCAGAGCATTTCTCATATTATATGTAGATGACATACTTTTGATGGGAAATGATATAGAACTCTTGGACAGCATTAAGGCCTACTTGAATAAAAGTTTTTCAATGAAGGACCTTGGAGAAGCTGCTTAGATATTAGGCATCAAGATCTATAGAGATAGATCGAGACACCTCATAGGTCTTTCACAAAGCACATACCTTGATAAGATTTTGAAGAAGTTCAAAATGGATCAGTCCAAGAAAGGGTTCTTGCACATCTTTGCAAGGTGTGAGATTGAGCTCGGCTCAATGCCCGACCACGGCAAAAGATAAAGAAGAGATGAGTGTCATCCCCTATGCCTCGCCATAGGATCTATTATGTATGCCATGCTGTGTACTGCACTGATGTAAACCTTGCCGTAAGTTTGGTATGAAGGAACCAAAGTAATCCCGGCAAGGAACACCGGACAGCGGTCAAGAATATCCTGAAGTACACGAAAAGGACAAAGGACACGTTCTCGTTTATGGAGGTGACGAAGAGCTCGTCAGAAGGGTTACGTCGACGCTTAGCTTCGACACGCATCTGGATGACTCTAAGTCACAAACCGGATACGTGTATATGTTGAATGGTGGAGCGATGGTGGTGCAGGCAAGCGAAGCGTCGTGGCGGGATCTACATGTGAAGCGGAGTACATGGCAGCCTCGGAGGCAACACATGAAGCAATATGGGTGAAGGAGTTCATCACCGACCTAGGAGTCATACCCAATGCGTCAGGGCCGATCAAACTCTTCTGTGAAAATACTGGAGCTATTGCACTTGCCAAGGAGCCCAGGTTTCACAAGAAGACCAGGCACATCAAGCGTCGTTTCAACTCCATCCGTGAAAATGTTCAAGATGGAGACATAGAAATTTGCAAAGTGCATACGGATCTGAATGTCGCAGATCCATTGACTAAACCTCTTCCATGAAAGCAAAACATGATCAACACCGTAACTCTATGGGTGTTAGGTTCATCACAATGTAACTAGATTATTGACTCTAGTGCAAGTGGGAGACTGTTGGAAATATGCCCTAGAGGCAATAATAAAAGGATTATTATTATATTTCCTTGTTTATGATAATTGTCTTTTATTCATGCTATAACCGTATTATCCGGAAATCGTAATACACGTGTGAATAAATAGACCACAATATGTCCCTAGTGAGCCTCTAGTTGACTAGCTCGTTGATCAATAGATAGTCATGGTTTCGACTATGGACATTGGATGTCGTTGATAACGGGATCACATCATTAGGAGAATGATGTGATGGACAAGACCCAATCCTAAGCATAGCACAAGATCGTGTAGTTCGTTTTGCTAGAGCTTTTCCAATGTCAAGTATCTCTTCCTTAGACCATGAGATCGTGTAACTCCCGGATACCGTAAGAGTGCTTTGGGTGTACCAAACGTCACAACGTAACTGGGTGACTATAAAGGTACACTACATGTATCTCCGAAAGTGTTTGTTGGATTGACACGGATCGAGACTGGGATTTTTCACTCCGTGTTACGGAGAGGTATCACTGGGCCCACTCGGTAGTGCATCATCATAATGAGCTCAAAGTGACCAAGTGTCTGGCCACGGGATCATGCATTACGGTACGAGTAAAGTGATTTGCGATGAGATTGAACGAGGTATTGGGATACCGACGATCGAATCTCGGGCAAGTAACATACCGATTGACAAAGGGAATTGTATACGGGATTGTTTGAATCCTCGACATCGTGGTTCATCCGATGAGATCATCGAGGAGCATGTGGGAGCCAACATGGGTATCCAGATCCCGCTGTTGGTTATTGCCCGAGAGCCGTCTCGGTCATGTCTACGTGTCTCCGAACCCGTAGGGTCTACACACTTAAGGTTCGGTGACGCTAGGGTTGTATGAATATGAGTATGCAGTATACCGAATGTTTTTCGGAGTCCCGGATGAGATCCCGGACGTCACGAGGAGTTTCGGAATGGTCCGGAGGTAAAGAATTATATATAGGAAGTGGTATTTCGGCCATCGGGAAAGTTTTGGGGTCATCTGGTATTGTACCGGGACCACCGGAAGGGTCCCGAGGGTCCACCGGGTGGGGCCACCCATCCCGTAGGGCCCCATGGGCTGAATTGGGGAGGGGAACCAGCCCATAGTGGGCTGGTGCGCCCCCCTTGGCCCACCCCCTGCGCCTAGGGTTGAAACCCTAGGGTGGGGGGGCACTCCACCCCCCTTGGCCGCCGCCCCCTTTGGGAGATGGGATCCCCAGGCGGCGCCCCCTGGGGCCTATATAAAGGGAGGGAAGGGGCAGCCGCACCACTGAAGTTCTCGCCTCCTCTCCCTGCTACACCTCTCCTCCTCCGTCACGTGCTTGGCGAAGCCACAGCCGAGATCTTTGCTTCTCCACCAACACCACGCCGTCGTGCTGCTGCTGGAGCCATCTTCCTCAACCTCTCCTTCCCCCTTGCTGGATCAAGAAGGAGGAGACGTCATCCGCTCCGTACTTGTGTTGAACGCGGAGGTGCCGTCCGTTCGGCGCTAGGATCTCCGGTGATAGGATCACGGCGAGAACGACTACTTCATCCCCGTTCTTTTGAACGCTTCCGCTCGCGATCTACAAAGTGGTATGTAGATGCAATCTCTCTCCCATGACTCGTTGCTTAGATGAACTCATAGATAGATCTTGGTGAAACCGTAGGAAAAATTTTAATTTTCTGCAACGTTCCCCAACAAGTATCTAGTGGAGTCATCAATTAACGTCATAAAATACTTCTTTCCACCTTTTGTCAAAACACCATTCATTTCACATAAATCTGAATGTATGAGTTCTAGTGGTGCAAGATTTCTCGTTTCTGCAGTCACATGAGACTTACGAGGTTGCTTAGCTTGCACACACACTTGACACTTCGATCCCTTGACATTGGTGAAACTAGGGATTAAGTTCAACTTTGCTAACCGCGTCATGCAACCAAAGTTAACATGACAAAGACGTGAATGCCACACATTTGATTCACTATTATTGCAAACATGGTTAACAACTTTATTGCAAACATCTGACAAGGATAAACGAAACATGCCTCCTGACTCATAGCCTTTACTGACAAAGGTTCCATACTTGGATATTACAAATTTATTCGACTCAAAGACAAGCTTGTAGCCATCTCTACATAGAAGAGATCCGCTAACAAGATTTTTATTGACGGAGGGGACATAATGCACGTTCTTCAGCCGCACGATCTTCCCCGAAGTAAACTTCAGATCGACCGTGCAACCACCACGAACAGAAGCACTTGAACTGTTGCCCATCAACACGGTTAAAGTCCTCGCGGTCTGATAAGACGAAAACATGGAAATATCACCGCATACATGCACATTAGCACCCGTGTCAATCAACCAACCAGGAGAATGACATACTGAAAGAATAGTGGGAAATATACCATACCCAGCATCCTTCATTTCAGTGTCTCCAATGACAACATTAGCGGTCTTGCCGCCTGATACGTCTCCGTCGTATCTATAATTTTTTATTGTTCCATGCCAATATTATTCAACTTTCATATACTTTTGGCAACTTTTTATACTATTTTTGGGACTCTCCTGGGCCACCCGTAAGGCGGTTGACGCTCTTTTTTTGCCGCAAGAAAGCTAATTTTATGAGAAAAATCTGGGCGAAAGATTCACCCCAGTCGGAGTTACGGATCTCCGGATATAAAAGAAACGGTGAAGGGGAAGGATCTGGGAACGCAGAAACAGAGAGAGACAGAGATATAGATCCAATCTCGGAGGGGCTCTTGCCCTCCCAAGCCATAGAGCCAAGGACGGAGGAAACCCTTCTCCCATCTAGGGAGAAGGTCAAGGAAGAAGAAGAAGAAGGGGGCTCTCTCCCCTTGCTTCGGTGGCGCGGAACGCCGGGGCCATCATCATCACCGCGATCTTCACCAACATCTCCGCCATCTTCACCAACATCTCCATCACCTTCCCCTCTATATACAGCGGTCCACTCTCCGCAACCCGCTGTACCCTCTACTTGAACATGGTGCTTTATGCTTCATATTATTATCCAATGATGTGTTGCCATACTATGATGTCTCGAGTAGATTTTCGTTGTCCTATTGGTGGTTGATGAATTGCTATGATTGATTTAATTTGCTTGTGGTTATTTTGCTGTCCTTTGGTGCCCATCATATGAGCTGCTGCGTGGATCACACCATAGGGTTAGTTGTATGTTGATAGGACTATGTATTGGAGGGCAAGAGTGATGTAAGCTTCTACCTAGCATAGAAATTGATGCATACGGGATTGAAGGGGGACCAATATATCTTAATGCTATGGTTGGGTTTTACCTTAATGAACGTTACTAGTTGTGGATGCTTGCTAATAGTTCCAATCATAAGTGCATAGAATTCCAAGTCAGGGATGACATGCTAGCAGTGGCCTCTCCCACATAAAACTTGCTATCGGTCTAGTAACGTAGTCAATTGCTTAGGGACAATTTCACAAATCCTACCACCACTTTTCCACACTCGCTATACTTACTTTATTGCATCTTTATCTAAACAGCCCCTACTTTTTATTTACGTGTTCTTTACTGTCTTGCAAAACTATCCAACAACACCTACAAAGTACTTCTAGTTTCATACTTGTTCTAGGTAAAGCGAACGTCAAGCGTGTGTAGAGTCGTATCAGTGGCCGATAGGACTTGAGAGAGTATTTGTTCTACCTTTAGCTCCTCTTTGGGTTCGACACTCTTACTTATCGAAAGAGGCTACAACTATCCCGTATACTTGCGGGTCATCAAGACCTTTTTCTGGCGCTGTTGCCGGGGAGTCATAGCGTGGGGTGAATATTCTCGTGTGTGCTTGTTTGCTTTATCACTAAGTAATTTTTATTTACTGTTCTCAGTTGTTCCCTATCTTTAGCTATGGATATGGAACACGAAATACCAAAAAAATTAGGTGTACTTGCTGCTCATGGAGATGGGGAACCTCCTAAAACCCTCGATGATCATCATGTGAAAAATGTTTTGTACTACTTTGATAATCCTGAGAAAACCCCATTCAACTTTATAATGGGAGTAACATTGGATCAACGTGAATACTTTGGAATTATCGCTTGACACAAAAAGGGAAACTATTATGGGATCAAATTCAAATGTTGAAGTGGTATGCTAGGCAACTATGCTTGATACATGATTATACTTGCTGCTCTAGGATGAAGGCTCCACACCTTCCCTTTTCATGCAAATTTAATGATAATCAAACCTTAGCTTCTTATGCTAATGGTATCTATGATTACTATGATGGGGAACAAATAGAATAATTTGTTGCTTTTATGGGTGCTTATGAGATTGAATCTATGTTTAAAGCGTTTGACGATTTTGATGATTCAGTTTATAGACCAGGAAATTTTGCTATACTTAGATATTGCTATGAAAATTATGAATATAATTACAATATTAATGCATTTATTGAGAAAGTCCCCGCTGTCCAAGAAGAGACTAACATTTTGCAGGAAGCTATGGAAGAAGAAATTGATGAAACTGTGAGCTCATTGGATGAAAAAGATGATGAGGAGAGCGAAGAACAAAAGGAGGAAGAGAGGATTGATCACCCGTGCCCACCTTATAATGAGAGTAACTCTTCAACTCATACATTGTTTAATTCCCCTTCGTGCTTACCGAAGGATGATTGCTATGATGATTTCTATGATCCCGTTGATTCTCTTGAAATATCCCTTTTTGATGATGCTTGCTATGCTTGTGGCCAAGATGCCAATATGAATTATGCTTATGGAGATGAACTTGCTATAGTTCCTTATGTTAAACATGAAATTGTTGCTATTACACCCACGCATGATAGTCCTATTATCTTTTTGAATTATCCAAACTACACTATATCGGAGAAGTTTGTGCTTATTAATGATTATATTGATGGGTTGCCTTTTACCGTTGCACATGATGATTTTGATAGATACAATATGCATGTGCTTGCTGCTCCTACTTGCAATTATTATGAGAGAGGAACTACATCTTCGCCTCTTTATGTTTCCAACACGATAGAATTGCAAGAAACTGTTTATACTATGCATTGGCCTTTACTATGTGTGCATGAATTGTTCTTTTATGACATGCCGATGCATAGGAAGAGATTTAGACTTCGTCATTGCTTGATATATGTTACTTTGTGCTCACTACTAAATTACAAATCATTGTTAATTAAAATTAGCTTTGATATACCTTGGGATCCGGGTGGATCCATTACTTGAGCACTATATGCCTAGCTTAATGGCTTTAAAGAAAGCGCTACCGGGGAGACAACCCAGAAGTTTTAGAGAGTCATTTATTTCTGTTGAGTGCTTTTATATAGTCTAAAAACAAAAAAATAAAGAGGGGAACCCAAAACTTTTTAAAAAGAAAAGCGAAAGTGAGAAAGACAAGCATTGTTGAAGTGGGAGCTAGCCTTGAACTTTGTTCATGGTCACGGAAACTTTGTGAATCTTGATTACAGAAACTTTTCATCAAAAAAATTATCCCCTTGTACAATTCCAATGTATTATAAAAATAATGTTCCAAGGTTTGCCTTTAGGATGTTTACAATGCTTGTTGGTTTGTACGGTGCAGGACAGAAACTTTGGCTGTAGTGCGTGATTTTACATTTTTAACTGGAACGTCAAACGGTTCTGATTCCTTTTGCACTGTCTTGCTGTACATCTTGTTTATTGTTCCTAATTTTGGTAGAATTTTTGGGGTACCAGAAGTATGGTGAATGTTCAGATTGCTACAGACTGTTCTGTTTTTGACAGATTCTGTTTTTGATGCATAGTTTGCTTGTTTTGATGAAACTATCAATTTATATCAGTGGACTAAGCCATGGAAAAGTTATATTACAGTAGACACAATGCAAAAACAAAATATTAATTGGTTTTCAACAGTACTTAGAGTAGTTATTTGCTTTATTATACTAACGGATCTTACCGAGTTTCTGTTGAAGTTTTGTGTGGATGAAGTGTCTAATCGAGGAGGTCTCCATATGAGGAAAAGGAAGAGAGGCAAGAGCTCAAGCTTGGGGATGCCCGAGGTACCCCAAGTAAATATTCAAGGAGACTCAAGCGTCTAAGCTTGGGGATGCCCCGGAAGGCATCCCCTCTTTCTTCAACAAGTATCGGTATGTTTTTGTATTCGTTTCGTTTATGCGATATGTGCAAGTCTTGGAGCGTCTTTTCCATTTAGTTTTAACTTTTCTTTCATGCACCATGCTGGTATGAGATAGTCCTTGGTTGATTTATAGAATGCTCATTGCACTTCACTTAAATCTTTTGAGTATGGCTTTATAGAATGCTTCATGTGCTTCACTTATATCATTTGAAGTTTGGATTGCATGTTTCTCTTCACATAGAAAACCGCCATTTATAGGATGCTCTTTTGCTTCACTTATATTTGTTAGAGCGTGGGCATATCTTTTGTAGAAAGAATTAAAATCTCTTGCTTCACTTATATCAATTTAGAGAGATGACAGGAATTGGTCATTCACATGGTTATTCATAAAATCCTACATAAAACTTGTAGATCACTGAATATGATATGTTTGATTCCTTGCAATAGTTTTATGATATAAAGGTGGTGATATTAGAGTCGTGCTAGTTGAGTAATTGTGAAATTGAGAAATACTTGTGTTGAGGTTTGCAAGTCCTGTAGCATGCATGTATGGTGAACCGTTATGTAACGAAGTTGGAGCATGAGGTGTTCTTTGATTGCTTTCCTTATGAGTGGAGGTCGGGCTCGCGCGATGGTTAACTCCTACCAACCCTTCCCCTAGGAGCATGCGTAGTAGTACTTTGCTTCGAGGGCAAGTAGACTTTTGCAATAAGTATATGAGTTCTTTATGACTAATGTGAGTCCATGGATTATACGCACTCTTACCTTTCCGCAATTTGCTAGCCTCTACGGTACCGTGCATTGCCCTTTCTCACCTCAAGAGTTGGTGCAAACTTCGCCGGTGCATCCAAACCCCGTGATATGATACGCTCTATCACACATAAGCCTCCTTATATCTTCCTCAAAACAGCAACCATACCTACCTATTATGGCATTTCCATAGCCATTCCGAGATATATTGCCATGCAACTTCCATCATCATCATATTCATGACTTGAGCATTCATTGTCATATTGCTTTGCATGATCGTAAGATAGCTAGCATGATGTTTTCATGGCTTGTCCATTTTTTATGTCATTGCTATGCTAGATCATTGCACATCCCGGTACACCGCCGGAAGCATTCATATAGAGTCATATCTTTGTTCGAGATATCGAGTTGTAATATTGAGTTGTAAGTAAATAAAAGTGTGACGATCATCATTATTAGAGCATTGCCCCAGTGAGGAAAGGATGATGGAGACTATGATTCCCCCACAAGTCGGGATGAGACTCCAGACTTTATGAAAAATAAAAAAGGCCAAAGAAGCCCAAATAATAATAAAAAGAGGCCAAAGAAGCCCACCAAAAAAATAAAAATAAAAAAATAAAAAAAAGAAGTAGAAAAAAATGAGAGAAAAAGAGAGAAGGGGCAATGTTACTATCCTTTTACCACACTTGTGCTTCAAAGTAGCACCATGTTCTTCATATAGAGAGTCTCTTGAGTTATCACTTTCATATACTAGTGGGAATTTTCATTATAGAACTTGGCTTGTATATTCTGATGATGTGCTTCCTCAAATGCACGAGGTCTTCATGAGCAAGCAAGTTGGATGCACACCCACTTAGTTTTCAGTTTGAGCTTTCATACACTTATAGCTCTAGTGCATCCGTTGCGTGGCAATCCCTACTCCTCGCATTGACATCAATTGACGGGCATCTCCATAGCCCGTTGATTAGCCGCGTCGATGTGAGACTTTCTCCCTTTTTGTCTTCTCCATACAAACCTTCACCATCATATTCTATTCCACCTATAGTGCTATATCCATGGCTTGCGCTCATGTATTGCGTGAGGGTTGAAAAAGCTGAAGCGCGTTAAAAAGTATGAACCAATTGCTTGGCTGAAACCGGGGTTGTGCATGATGGGAGTATTTTGTGTAATGAAGATGGAGCATAGCCAGACTATATGATTTTGTAGGGATGAGCTTTCTTTGGCTATGTTATTTCGATAAGACATAATTGCTTGGTTGGTATGCTTGAAGTATTATTGTTTTTATGTCAAATGATGGACTATTGCCTTGAATCACTCGTATCTTAATATTCATGCCATGATTAGACATATGATCAAGATTATGCTAGGTAGCATTCCACATCAAAAAATTATCTTTTTCTATCATTTACCTACTCGAGGACGAGCAGGAATTAAGCTTGGGGATGCTGATACGTCTCCGTCGTATCTATAATTTTGATTGTTCCATGCCAATATTATTCAACTTTCATATACTTTTGGCAACTTTTTATACTTTTTGGGACTAACATATTGATCCGATTGCTCCGCAGTTCAGCCTCGCTTGTTGCATTTTTATGTTTCGCAGAAACCCAATATCAAACGGAATCCAAACGGGATAAAAACGGATGGAGAATTATTTTGGAATATTTGGGATTTTCCGGACGAAGAATCAACGTGAAACGGTGCCCGAGGTGGCCAGGAGATAGGGGGGCGCACCCTCCCCCTCGGGCGCGCCTGGCACTCTCCTAGGCCACCCGTAAGGCGGTTGACGCTCTTCTTTTGCCGCAAGAAAGCTAATTTTATGAGAAAAATCTGGGCGAAAGATTGACCCCAATCGGAGTTACGGATCTCCGGATGTAAAAGAAACGGTGAAGGGGAAGGATCTGGGAACGCATAAACAGAGAGAGACAGAGAGATAGATCCAATCTCGGAGGGCTCTCGCCCCTCCCAAGCCATGGGAGCCATGGACTAGAGGGGAAACCCTTCTCCCATCTAGGGAGAAGGTCAAGGAAGAAGAAGAAGAAGAAGGGGGGCTCTCTCCCCCTTGCTTCTGGTGGCGCCGGAACGCCGCCGAGGGCCATCATCATCACCGCGATCTTCACCAACATTTCCACCATCTTCACCAACATCTCCATCACCTTCCCCCCTCTATCTACAGCGGTCCACTCTCCCGCAACCCGCTGTACCCTCTACTTGAACATGGTGCTTTATGCTTCATATTATTATCCAATGATGTGTTGCCATCCTATGATGTCTGAGTAGATTTTCGTTGTTCTATTGGTGGTTGATGAATTGCTATGATTGATTTAATTTGCTTGTGGTTATTTTGTTGTCCTTTGGTGCCCATCATATGAGCGCGCGCGTGGATCACACCATAGGGTTAGTTGTATGTTGATAGGACTATGTATTGGAGGGCAAGAGTGATGAAGCTTCTACCTAGCATAGAAATTGATGCATACGAGATTGAAGGGGACCAATATATCTTAATGCTATGGTTGGGTTTTACCTTAATGAACGTTAGTAGTTGCGGATGCTTGCTAATAGTTCCAATCATAAGTGCATAGAATTCCAAGTCAGGGATGACATGCTAGCAGTGGCCTCTCCCACATAAAACTTGCTATCGGTCTAGTAACCTAGTCAATTGCTTAGGGACAATTTCACAACTCCTACCACCACTTTTCCACACTCGCTATATTTACTTTATTGCATCTTTATCTAAACAACCCCTACTTTTTATTTACGTGTTCTTTACTTTCTTGCAAAACTATCCAACAACACCTACAAAGTACTTCTAGTTTCATACTTGTTCTAGGTAAAGCGAACGTCAAGCGTGCTTACAGTCGTATCAGTGGCCAATAGGACTTGAGAGAGTATTTGTTCTACCTTTAGCTCCTCATTGGGTTCGGCACTCTTACTTATCGAAAGAGGCTACAACTATCCCGTATACTTGCGGGTCATCACCGCCTTTCCCAGGATGACGCTTGTCATAGCGATTAGGGCAACTAGGAGCCCAATGATCAGGATCCCCGCACACATGACAAACACCTTTCTTCTTGTTATTCTTCTTCTTGAAGTTCGTGTGCTGCACAGCCTTGATCTTCCCATCAAACTTTGCTTTACCATCAAACTTGCCCTTGTTCTTGAACTTGTGGGGCTAGAAGTTCTTCTTCTGTACCAGATTGGCACTAGAACCTCCCTCAATACCTCGAGCACGGTTGTCCTTTGCCCTCGCATTTTCTTCCACATCAAGAGTACCAATGAGATCGGAATGGAAAACTCCTGCCTCGTATGCTTCAGTAAGGTAGCAAAGTTCCTCCACGTGGGAGGAAGCTTAGTGATGATACCTCCGGCAATAAACTTGTCCGGTAGGATACAATTGAAGTGCTCAAGTTCTCTAGCAAATGATCAGACGCATGAGCTTGCTCAACCACGGAGCGCTCTTCACCATCCTGTAGTCATAGAATTGCTCCATGATGTACAGCTCGATTGCCAAAGATCCGAGACCCCAAACTTGGCCTCGAGTGTGTCCCACATATCTTTTCCATTATCAATTAACGCATAAGCATCAACTATGTTCTCACCAAGAACATTCAAGAGAGCAGCCTTAAACAAGGTATCCATTTTCTGAAAAGCTTGTGCCTATTGAGCATCTTGCTCTCCTTCAGGTTTGCCAAGAGAGGCGTCATAGCAACTCATGGTTTGAAACCATAAGACTGCTCTCACGCGCCACCTCTTATAGTGGATACCCTCAAACATAGGAGGTCTCATGGAAGCAGCAAAACCACTTGGGGTAAATTGCCTACAATAAGGTTTTTGGATTGTTGGAAATATGAGCAATTTACCATATGATTTTATTAACATAAATACTAGATAAAGCATGACTAAAATAGCAGAGATAAAGCAAGTCATGCGATCTGACGGAGAGAAGGTAAATAACATCAGCAAATATAAACTAGAGTTGAACATCTCTAGAGCAGACAATAGATCAAGTTGCATATACGAAGTAGAACCTATCATGTCTAGGGCAAAGACTAGAACAAGGAACTGTAGTAGAATCTCTAATAGGGAAAACATGAACACGTACGGGACAGCAGCAACAACAGTAGCACTGGACTTGGGGTCGGTGTCCTCGGTAGCCATGTCGTCGAGGAGGTTGTCGACGTCGGGGAAGTAGTCGTCGTTGGGGAAGTAGTCGTCGGAGTCCGGGGCGTCCGTGACGAAGAAGTCAGTAGTCACGCAGAGCGCTCCCCAAAAACCTTATCACCCTTCTCCCGTACAGGACTCAAAGAGGTGTGGTTTCAGAGGCCTACTGTCCCGACCTGCGGTGCATGCTGCAAGCCGGGATGAGGAAGATCATAGCAGCAGCGCAGTGTTGAGGAATCAGTGGCAAGAGGAAGAATGAGTTGTGTTGCGTCTCTCTGAGAGGAGCGACCTCCCTTTTATAGGTGCAAGAGAAGGAGGCGAGAGGCTGCGTCGGGAGCTGAAGGGAACAATGTAGACGAAACGAACAGGCAACAGCTGAAGAGTGCAGTGTTCGTATTCAATATCCACTACAACAAAAACTTTTCAGCTTCCGAGTGACCTTTCGTATACCCGTAGTGCGTGGCAAAAATTTAGACATTGGCTCGGCTCATTCCCGCATCGTGGCGTGGCGAGCGGCGGAGGAGGAGCGCGTGTGGATGTCCCTCTTGTTCTCATGCTCATAAAAGTGGGGAAAGAACATCCCTTATAAAGAGGTACAACTCCCTCTAAACTAGCAATGTGGGACTAAACTTTAGTTCCCCCTCTTGCCTTGCACGAATGGGCTGCGTGGACCTCTAGGATTATTAGGAATTTCCGAAACTACTATTGGGCTAGGCCCAAATAGACAAAAATTCCAGCAATAGCGCGCTATAGCATATAGAAAATTGTCTCGCTAAATAAATCAATGTACAATGCCTCGCTAATAGCACGCTATAGCGCGCTATAGCACGCTAATAGCATATTTTCAGGGGCCACGCGATTTTCTGTAGCGCGCTATTTTTTTCATTGGTCTAAATACATTCATTTCTGTGACAAGAAATTTCGGACAGGGGAGTAGTTAATAAGACCCGTATAATTTAATAGATCAACCAGATGCTAAAGTTGCCCTATGGATCGAGCTAGCTAGTGAATAACTCATCGGAATTGCAGCAAGAGCTGCCGGTGACACACTCTGCAAGAAGTCATCCATGGACTACCACCTTCACAAGAGGACGGTAGAACAGTCCTTACAGAGAGTCTTGTGTGGCAGCATGATCACACGGGTCATATCAAATGGGGGGCGCGCGGTCGCTGGGAATTGAACCCGCGACTGCCTATTGATGCGCTACCGTGGCTAGCCCGACACAAGAGCTCAGACGATAGGTATGCAGCACAACATTAAAGAACTAAAGGTTGTATTTGACTCACCACTTTTTGAAAATATCACAAAGTATTTTCCAAAATTTGAGCAATTTTTTGTACTTTGAAACAAATTTCCTAAAATCATGATTTTTTAAAATTCCTGAATTTGTTTCTAAAACATTTTTTGAATTTGCGAATAAAATTTGAAAACAGGTACCATTTTTCTACAAAAACAACTATTGAAAGACAGAACATTTTTAGAATTTTGCAAACAATTTTGAAACAGAGAACAATTTTGGAAATGCCAAACAAATTTTGAAATGCAAAAAAAAATGAATATGTGAACAAAAATTTGAAAACTGAAATACTTATTGAAAACTTTGAACAATTTTTGAAAAATACAAACACATTTTGCAACTTCAAATAATTTTTTAAATCTGTATATCTTTTGGAAACACAAACAAATTTCAAAAATTTTGAAGGTTTTTTTGTAATTTGAAAAAAAAAGAACATAAGAATTAAATAGAGAAAAGAAGAAATAGAAAAATGAAACAGTAAAAACTAATACAGATCAGAAGCATGAAAAAACGAAAAGAAAAACAGAAAGACCTTTTTTTTAGGCAAGAAAAACAAAAAGACCTGTTCAGGAACTGGAAATTCCTATTCACCGCTCGTTGCGTCAAGTAATCGACCGGACGGACAAGGGAGATCGACCAGCGTTCTTGTTGGGACCGGCCCGTTCAGACGTTTGTGCGAGTCCGGTTTTGGGAATCTAAGGTGGTTCCCAGCCGGTTTTTTCTGGTTTTAGGAACCTTCTAGGAGGTTCCTGAACCGTTTTTTCTATTTCCCCTTTTTTTCTTTTCTTTTTCTATTTCTTTTTGTTTTTCGTTTAAAAAATTTATTTTATTTTTCTGTTTTCTTGTCTTTTTTTGCTCTTTCTTTTTTTTCAATTTCTTTTGTTTGATAATATCCAATATCTATCCGAAGTTTTATAACATGTTCTTGTTTTCCAAATTTGTTCTCAATTTCAAAAAATGTTCCTGTTTTTATATTTTGTTCACAATTTTAAAAAATGTCCGTTTTTTAGAAAGTCTTTCAAGAATCTCAAAAAATGTTCTTGTTTTAAATTTTTTCACAGTTTCAGAAAATATTCATGTTTTAAAAAATGTTCAGTCAACTCAAAAAATTGTTCTCGTTTTCAAATATTTTCTTATGTTCATATTTTCAGAAAAAATTATAAAATGTTCCCGTCTTCAAATTTGTTCACAATTACAAAAAATGTTCTTATTTTAAAATTTGTTCACAATTTCAAAAAATGTTCATCTTTTTCAGAAAATGTTCAGTAATTCCAAAAAACGTTCTCGTTTTCAAATTTTTGTTATTTTCATGTATTGAAAAAATGTTCTCTTTATAAAAATCTCTTCGGAATGACAACCATACAAAATTTATGTTTCAGAAAATGTACAGGAATTTGAAAATCTGTTCTCATTTCCAAAATTTTCTCACAGCTTCAGAAAAAAAATTATGTTTAAATAAATGTTCAGGTTTTCATTTTTTCGGGAGTTTCAAAAAATGTCCGACTTTCGTACATTGTTTTCAAGTTTCAGAAAATGTTCGGGGTTTCCAATTTTGCTTAGGAATTTCAATGTTTGCGTCTCCAAATTTTGTTTTGGAATTTGGAAAAATGTTCCCGTTCCAAGGAATCTTCATGCTTTTCAAAAAAGATTCCTGTTTTTTGAATAACATTTTTTTTAAAAATTGTTCAGAAATTTGGAAAGAATTGATGTTTCGTAGAACATTTCATCTTTTGACTTAAAATGTTTGGAACGTCAAATTTTGTTAATCCTTTTGAAATACGTTCGTGGTTTCAAAATTAATTCCTTTTTGTTAAAAAATAAAAATTTAAAAATGTGCTCTAATATTTTGAAAAATTGTTCCAAAGTAAAAATAACTCCTTCACAAATTTTGTTCTTATTTTACTATTTTTGTCAAAATCTGTTTGAAATTCCAAATTTTGTGCTTGTTTTTCAAAGACTATTTTGGAATTTCAAATTTGTTTACATTTCTTCAAAAATTCTTACGTGTGTTTTGAAATCTGTTCAAAATTTCAAAAATATATATGCTGCTGTACATGTACAGAAAATAACATCTAACTAGGAGTATCCCGCAAATGTAAGTTGCTAAATATGTTAGCGATGCGTTTCTGTTCACGTGTGGCCATTTAGTCTAGTTGTAAGCAGCGCTCTGAAGCAGAACGATGTCCCGTGCTTGAATCCTGGCGGCATCTATTTTTATTTTTCGATTTTTACTACTCTTAACTACTGGCGGTGTGTCTTAGTGGGCCGGCCCAGCCACATGGCTCCTGTGTGCGTCGCGCCCCGTATTCGCCGCAGAATGCGGCGCATAGGAGGTCCCTCAGGAACTCGTCCCAAAACCGAAAATGGTCGCACGAAAAAATGCTAACTAGGCCGGCCCATGTACCACCGAAGGTGTGTGACACGTCAACAACTTGTCGCAGAATACATATGGGCCAGCTTAGTGCGGCCCCTTAAACAGGTATTGTGAGGTTTTTCCCCCTCTTCCCTCCTTTGTCCACTACCCATTGGACAAGATACGGACATTTGATGAATATGGTTGGATGGTTGGGCTGTCTATGGACATTTGATGACTAATATTAGTTGATCTGCGTCGGACTTGCCCTAGTGCAACGGGTCTTGACTTTTCCGGATTTTAGACGCATGGTATATGATTGGTTGTGGGTGCCCACAGGTCAATTATTTACTATGCAAATCATTTATTCTACTTATTGTAACCTTGTAACAATTATGAACATGGATCTTATAGGTGTTTAACGCAACTGGTGTTTACCACCCATTGCAATGAATGGGCATTTAGATAGTAAACCTAAAGAAAAAACTGTTTCACTAATTCTATACAAATAAGCATGCGTTTTAAAACATTACATGGGAAGGAGGGAGTAGCATATCTGCAGAAACATTGTATGTTCAAATAATAGTTATGTGGAAAAGAACTATACATAAAAACTTCATTTATTTTGTTGGTATAAATATTATTTTTGACGCAATATAGGAAAAAATTAATGTAAAATATAAAGTTTTTAAATATTACATAAAAAATCATGTTATTAGAAATGTTTCAGTGTATTTAAATAGGGTCATGTTATTAAATAGAATATTCATCTATTCCCAAAATTATTTATGTAATTTTTACAACATTCACATCTTAAAAAAAAACTATGTAATTAAAAAATTATGCGTCATGTATAAGAAGATTTTCCATAATTATTTATGTCATATTAAATAGAGTTTTGTTAAAAAGGAAAAAACACAAAATTAGAAAGGTTATATATTAAAATAAATAATAAAATAGATAAAGGAGGAAAGAACGAAAACAAAGCCAGAGAAATAAACAATCAAAGAAAACCGGATTCCCAAAAAACCCGGCCGACAAAATAATCTCAAAAAAACGTGCCAACCCACCTCAGCTCGCTATAGGCAATTCGTAGGAGAAGCAGAATATAAAATTTGGACAGACCTCTTAGTTGTTGCTCCCTCCGACATTTTGTCGCCCATGTGCACACAGAGTCCCCCCGACTGGGTCGACCCGTGTGGCGAGCGCTCACACTGGTTTTTTCCTCAATTTTCTAGAAAATACATGATATTTATTATGGATATAATGTGAACAAATTTTAAAAATATTAATATTTGTAGAAAAGTGAACATTTTAAAAAATATATTTTGAGAATATTTTTCAACAAACGAGTAGGAATGGCCACATTTTGGCATCAGAAATGTAGCCATTGGCTTTTAAATAGGACAACGCTAACGCCCACACGTGTGGTGGGAACAAAACCCGCCCACACGTCATATAACACACAGACTGCGCCATGTCACCGCATGCATGCATGTGGGATTCTTTTTGAATTTTCAGTTTTTAAAATGTTTTATCTCTTAAATAAAAAATCCGATTGAAGATCCGTTTTCATCATTAAATCTCTCACGATGAGATCTTTGAAACTAGATCCCATGTTGATATGTTTCGACGGAAAAAAAATTTGAATTAAAAGTTGTCATGTCAATTGCACATGAATTGCCATGGTGTTTCCACTGAAGTTGCCATGATATGTTTCAGCTATTTTCTTCTACATTTAAAAGTAAAATTTGACATTTATAAAAAGGAAAATTAAGAAACTAGACTTGCCATGAACCATAAACTAAAATTGCCATGATACATGTACTAAAAATTGCCATGGTTCATACAAAAAATAATTTTTATGGTCAAAGTACTAGAGTTGCCATCATCAAAATTCTAAAATTGTCATGCTCTACGAACTGAAATTGGCACATGGCAACTTTAGTTTAAGCACTATGACAACTACAGTGTAAATATCATGGCAATCTTTTCGAAAAAAAATCATCGAAACATATCAACATGGGGTCTAGTTTTGAAGATCTCGTCGAGACGGATTTAATGGTGAAAACGGATTTTTAATTCAATTTTTGAATTAGGAGATAAAACATTTTTAAACCAAAACCAAAAAGATTCCTGCTGATGTCATCTGTTCAGCTATTTTCTTCTACATTTAAAAGTAAAATTTGACATTTATAAAAAGGAAAATTAAGAAACTAGACTTGCCATGAACCATAAACTAAAATTGCCATGATACATGTACTAAAAATTGCCATGGTTCATACAAAAAATAATTTTTATGGTTAAAAGTACTGGAGTTGCCATCATCAAAATTCTAAAGTTGCCATGCTCTACGAACTGAAATTGCCACATGGCAACTTTAGTTTAAGCACTATGGCAACTACAGTGTAAACATCATGGCAATCTTTTGGAAAAAAAATCGTCGAAACATATCAACATGGGGTCTAGTTTTGAAGATCTCGTCGAGGCGGATTTAATGGTGAAAACGGATTTTTAATTCGATTTTTTAGTTAGGAGATAAAACATTTTTAAACCAAAAACCAAAAAGATTCCTGCTGATGTCATCTGTTCACATGTGGCAAAATGAGTGGTAAAGAAAGCGTGTGGGCGATGTGCAAGATGCCATGCCACACGTGTGGGCGTTAGTTTTTTCGTTTAAATATGCCACATGTGCCATAGGGGACAAGCTAGAAAAAACAGGTCAATAAAATTTTAGGACGACCCAGGAAAGAAACACAAATTTAAGGACATCCCAGGGAAAAAAATCAAGGACGTAATAGCATCTCCAATATATGAGATACAATAGTTTCATCAGGCAAAATTTTGTGGATCTTCTCCAGTAGTCTACCTAGATCTTCTATATTGCTCCTGCGCTCCGAAAAGTATCCATCTTTCATCACATAATGATTCAAATATTTATGATCATGCATCATACTATTCCACACATAATACTTGAACCGCAAATTCAAACTTGAGCGTAAAATAGATAGATCTAAACAACATGGACATAACAAGTACCTAACAGCTAACATAGATAGGTCTAAAGAAAATGAACAACTGGATGATAATAACCACGGTAATCATTGTTTTCAGAGGAGGACGAGGAGGAAATCTCCACTTAGACCATGCGCTTGACAATCTCGGCCTCTAGCATAGAGAAAGGCCTCCTCAATAGCCCACTTAGGGCCTTGCCTAGGCCCGTTCTCGTTACTAAGCCCCCTCCCCCAAACTTGCAATGGGTTATATACAACTTGGTGGGGCCAAAGTTCTCAACTTCTTCAAAACTAACAACTAAATCGACTCCAATGTGTCCCATAAAACAAGTGGATGCGCCTATATGACATTTTGTCCCTCAAAACAAGTGGATGCATATATGAAAGGAATATGGCCAAGGCCAAGTCTGTATGCATGCATATGGTTTGTATGGGTGCCTTTTCATTGTTTAGACAATCAGCACTAATGATTCCTCGCTGGGGATTAGTTAGTTAGTTTAAGACGTCCGCATATGCCTGTGCATGTAGGCGGCCGGAATATTAGATGAATTGCAGGAAAAAGTTGTCTTTTGTGCAATTGCATCAGCCATCTTTGTCAGTGTGCAAATTAAGCTGCTGGAATATATAGTGGAATATGTAGTACTACTACTAGTTCTATTATATGTGCATGTGTTTAGTTCAGGGTCGTCATGTTACCTAACCAACCGTGAGACAGAACATTTTTGCACCTATCGCATGCATATGT
The DNA here is from genome assembly GCA_021605145.1 of Aegilops bicornis. Lineage (NCBI taxonomy): Eukaryota > Viridiplantae > Streptophyta > Magnoliopsida > Poales > Poaceae > Aegilops > Aegilops bicornis. The sequence goes on along the minus strand of CM038671.1, from coordinate 90,450,608 downwards.
AGATCTGTCATTGACATGTACAAATGCATATATTATTAATCTCACAAAAGAGTAGAGGGGAAAGTCATATAAAGCAGTACACACACATACAGTACTAATTAAACTCCTTCCTCACAACATACTCCCTCCAATAATCAGATAATCTCATATACTATACCATTATAATGGACGTAGCTTAGAGACGCAAATGGTTGTTGAGCGCCAAAGCTTTTGTGATGGCAACAGCCAGTGGCGGACCCAGGATTTGCTGACGCCCCAAGCGAGAAGCTAAGGGCTAAAAACTACCCAGGAAAAAATCCAGTTTCAAGGCATACAAAAGTCAATCTATGTTGCGTAACTAATAAGAACCAAACATGATATTCAATGGCAACATTTGTTCCATGATGGGTCAACTAATAAAGCAAGAAAAATCAAAAGACAATATTTAGCATAGATATATGATACAAAAGATCGGTACCGAATCAAAGGATTGGTTGATCTAAGTCTCCATGACTACATCTTCAATAGCAGAAGAAGCTAAACCTTCAATCATCAATTTTGAAACGCAAATCAGTGCATAATATAGCAGGTAAAACTAGTTAACAATATATGCAAAATGTGAAAACTTACGTCTAGGACGAGGCAAAACGCCTTTACATGTGCGATAACCTTGAAATCGCTCGATGATCTTTAATTCTTCAATACTAACAAATAAATCTCGCTCAATGTAACATACCATTATATGAGTACCAAACATACCATCCAAAGCTACCTTAAGTGAAGTTGCTTTCGTGTCAGGAACATGCTCAACTGCCATGAATCCAATCTCCTCAATAATGACATTGGTGGTCTCTTTTGCACAAGCCTTGCATAAATCCAATTGTATCTTATGTGATGTCAGCTTATGGTTATCTCCTGCATCCCCAAATAATTTTGCCACCTTTGGGTCTTTCTTTATGAACAAGTCGAACAACTCTCTAAAGTTACCCTTATTCATTGAGCTAGTAGACTTGTCATGACCACGAAAAGCAAGAGCTTGCAGTATCAAAAAATTGACAATGCTCAATATAATCAAGAGACGAGCTTTGTATTCTTCTTCTTGCTTATGAGAACCCCTATCAAACACATGTGGCAGATTTTGTCTTTGATTTTTGGAATCCTCATAATGTTGCCTAGATTTATTATGAGCACTATCATGCTTGCCAACATGCCGATTAAAAACTTTAGGCCCATCCTTCCAAGATTTGAATCTATTTTCCGTGAATGCTTCAATACCATAATATCTAACAAACATTACTCAATGTTTTATTTCTTTTACTCATCTTGCCTCCTGTAAAATTTGGTAGAAACAAAAATTACTCAATGTCTAAATCAATTTATGTATCTAAGTATCTACTCCCTCCGTTCCAAATTATTCGTCGTGGTTTTAGTTAAAATTTGGAATAAAACCACGACGAGTAATTTGGAACGGAGGGAGTAACAAACAGTGGCATCAAGCAACAACAATTGCATCTGGCAATTGTTTTTAGAAACATGCATCTAGCAACTAAAAACAGTGGCATCAAGCCATCAACCTGTACCTGATTTCTGAAATCTGACTGAGGACCACCTAGCCGGACACGAACAGGTCAAAAGTAGAAAAGATGGCCTGCAGCCTCGCGCCCTTCCCGGATAGGGTAGCAGCCGGCAGCGACGCAAATCGAAGTGCTGGTACAAAGGTCGGAGGGGTGGGGGGGTGGACGGAGCGACGGGCGCGCCGGACGGGCGGCGGCGAAGCGTGGATATGCCGGCTTCAGGCGGCGATAGACGGCGGCGACAGGCGTTGGCGGTGGTGGCCGGCGGCAAGCCCTGGCTTAGGGTTCGTAAGTCGGGGGAGCTGGGGAAGAGCGGGGCGGCTGCGGCTGGTTCGATGCGGTGTGCGGGGGCAGCTCGTGCGATGCGGGACGGCTGGGCCAGTTGGCCTGGGCTGCCTGGGCTTGGAAGTGGGCTGCGCCCCAGGCCAACTCTTTTTTATTGAAATATAGGCCGAGAAAAGATCCCACGCCCCAGGCAGTGGCCTGGGCTGCCTGGGGCCCTAATCCGCCCATGGCAACAGCTAGCCACTGTTGCGTATTGCGTGTAGGTTCGCCCGGTCAGATCCATCCATGCATCTCATGGATGCCTTACAGTTACTACTGTATACTCCCTCCGTTCCTAAATAATTGTCTTTCTAGCCATCTCAAATGGACTACAACATACGGATGTAAGTAGACATGTTTTAGAGTGTAGATTCACTCATTTTGCTCCGTACGTAGTCACTTGTTGAAATCTCTAGAAAGACAAGTACTCCCTCCGTCCAGAAATACTTGTCTAAGGAATGGATGTATCTAGATGTATTTTAATTCTAGATACATCCATTTGTATCCGTTTCTACGACAAGTATTTCCGGACGGAAGGAGTATTTAGGAACGGAGGGAGTATATACGTGAATTGCCAATTATTATAATATAGTTAATAAGACCCATATAACTTAATAGATCAACCAGATGCTAAAGTTGCCCCATGCAAATTCCTTTCTCTTGGTAGCCAGATCGATCGACTGACAGCAGCAATGCCATGCATGGTGGATTGGACCAAGATCGAGCTAGCTAGTGAATAACTCATCGGAGGTGCACCGGCAAAAAACAAAACAAAACTCATCGGTGGTGCAGCAAGAGCTGCGGGCGACGCTCTCGGCAAAAAGCCGGCTGCCACCATCACGGTAAAACAGTCCTTAAGTAGAGCCCAGTGTGGCAGCATGATCAAACGGGGCATATCAAATGGGAGGCGCTCGGAATTGAACCCGTGACTGCCTACTGATTGCGCGCTCGCTGCTAGCCGGACACAAGAACTCTCATGATAGATATGCAGCACAACACTTAAAGAACTAATGGTAGTATTTGACTCAACACTTTTTGAGAAAATCATGAACAGTTTTCCAAAATTTGACTAATTTTTGGAACTTTCGAACAATTTTTGAAATATTCTGAATATTTCCTGAAATCATGAACCAATTTTGAAGTTCCTAATTTTTATTCAAAAACATGAACATTTTTTTAATTTTGTGAACAAATTTTGGAAACAGGAACAATTTTCACAGAAAGAATTATTGAAAGCATGAACATTTTTTTAATTTTGGGAACAAGTTTTGAAATGCAGAACAATTTTGACAATGCCAAACAAATTTTGAAACGCAAATAGTTTTTTGAATATGTGAACAATTTTTTTGAAAACTGAAAAAACTGAAACAGTTTTTGAAAACTTCAAACCATTTTTGAAAAATGTGAATGTTTTGAAAGTTCGCACAATTCTTGAAAAATCTAACTATTTTCTGGAAATGCAAACAAATTTTGGATATTTTTGAAAAATTTGAAAAGAAAAGAGAAGAACATAAAAAATAAATGGAAAAATAAGAAAAAGGAAGAAAGAACAGAAAAACAAAAAAACAATAAAATTCCAGAAATACCAGTTCAGGAACCTTCTGGAAGGTTCCTAAAACTGAAAATGGTCGCAGAAAAAAAGCTAACTAGGCCGGTCCATGTACCATCGAAGGTGTGTGATACGCCCACAACTTATCGCAGAATACATATGGGCCAGCTTAGTGCGGCCCCTTAAATAGGTACCGTGAGGTATTTTCCCCTTTTCCTTCCTTCTTTATCCTCTACTCATTGGACAAGAGACGGACATTTCATGAATATGGTTAGATGGTTGGGCTGTCCACAAACATTTGATGCATAATTGGTTTGCTACCAACATTTGACATTGCCAATATTTGACAAGCCAACATTTGGCACAGTCAAAAGTTGCCAACATTTGGCAACTTTTTGTGAGATTGGTAACCAGAATTGGCAAGTAACCAATCTCTAGCCAATATTTGGCAATTGACAAAATTTGGCATGCCAACTTTTGGCATCAAACCAATTATTGATGACTAATATTAGGCGATCGGCGTCGGACTTGACCTAGTGCAATGGGTCTTGACTTTGCCGGATTTTAGGCGCATGGTATATGATTGGTTGTGGTTGCCCACATGTGAATTATTTACTATGCAAATCATTTATTCTACTTAATGTAACCTTGTCACAATTGTGAAGATGGATCTTATAGGTGTTTAATACAACTGGTGTTTGCCACCCATTGCGATGCGTGGGCATTTAGCTAGTAAACCTAAAGAAAAATGTGTTTTACAAATTCTATACAAATATTATATACACATAGGCATGCATTTAGAAAACAAATTAACAAATAAAAATGCTAGCGTGTTTGCAAAAAACATTGTACGTTAAAAAATAGTTATATGTGGAAAAAACTATACACAAAAAATTCATTTATTTTATTTTATTGGTATAATTATTATTTTTACAAAATTTAGGAAAACATTAATGAAAACTATAAAGTTTGTAAATATTTCTTAGAAACATTCATGTTATTAGAAATGTGTTTGTGTATTTAAAAATGACCATGTGATTAAAAAATATGTATTCTATTCAAAAACATTTAATGTAATTTTAACAACATTCACACCTTCAAATAATACCGATATAATTTTAAAATTATTTGCACCATTTAGAAAAATATTCTCCAGAATTATTTCTTTCATATTAGAATTTCGTTAAAAAAGGAAAAACTAAACATAAAAGTATAAAGGTTATAGATGAAAATGAATAATAAAATAAGAAAGGAGGAAAGAATTACAAAAAAGCCAAAAAACAAAAACAATCAAAGAAAACCGGATTCCCAATAAACCCGACCGACAAAAATACAACCTCGGAAAAATGTGCCAACCTCGCTATAGGCAATTCCTAGGAGAACCAGCATATAAAATTTGGAGGGACCTCTTTGTTGTTGCCCATGTGCACACAGAGCCCCCCTCGGGACTGGGCCGACCTGCAGAAGTAGCGCTCATGCTGTTTTTTTTCTCTAGAAAATACATGATATTTATTATGTATAAAAAGAGAACAATTTTAAACGATATTCATAATTTAAGAAAAAATTACATTTTTAAAAATATATTTAGAATATTGTTTGAAAAACGAGTAGGAATCGCCACAATTTGGCATCAAATGTGTAGCCATAGGCTTTTAAATTTGCCTATGTCTTAGGAGAAATATAGAAAGACATAATTGCGCTCCAACAAATCTCCATGTTTCATCACATACTAATTCAAATATTTATGATCATGCATCATACTATTCCACACATAATATTTGAAACGCAGATTCAAACTTGAGCGTAAAATAGATAGATCTAAACAACACGAACATAACAAGTACATAACACCTAACATAGATAGGTCGCTAACATAGATAGGTCTAAACGACATGAACAACTCAAAGATAATAACCATGGTAATCATTGTTTTCGGAGCAGGACGAGCAGGAAATCTCCACTTACGACCATACGCTTCACAATCTCGGCCTCTAGCATAGAGAAAGGCCTCCTCAATAGCCCACTTAGGGCCTTGACTCGGCTCGTTCAGGCTACCACTTCCTCCCAACTTGCGAGCAATGGGTTGTATACAACTTGATGGGGCCAAAGTTCTCAACTTCTTCAAAACTAACATCTCAATCAACTCTGTTGATGGGGCCAAAGTTCTCAACTGATAGCTTGAACGCTGTTGAGGCAATCAACCAAGAAGAGTATTTAGGGCCGGAAGCAGCAGTTATTTCTAAATTTAAAGCTCTTGAGGCGGAACTAGCAAAGATTGATGTGGTTCATTGCTTCCAGGAAGCCAATAGTGTAGCTAAACTCTCCTGGCCATAAATTGTCTTAGTTTCGGGAGAGCTCCATACCTGATTTTATTTTTCATCGCACTGTACATGATCTTTCTATTATCTGAGAAATAAAGTTATATACCCATAGAAAAACAACTAAATCGACTCCAGTTGAGCCATCAGCCACAACAGATCTAGATTTGGATATATTTTTTCCTAGTGGACTCAACTTACAAAAAACCTTTGTAGACATTCCTAGAAAGAAGGCCGCCTGCGAAAGCTACCACTTCCGTGGCGGGTTTGTTACAAAGCCCGTCTTGGAAAGGTCAAGACTATTTCGAGTTGATTGGCCGGTCCGTATACACATTTATTTTATTTATACTGTGTTGGTTAGTTGAGGAGGACAAAGTAGGTTTTTGGCACGATTAGATGACTACATGTGTTGGACCATAAGGGTTCAAGGTGTACTACTGAAATATTAACTTTTAATTTGATTTGAGGCCAAGAAACGCTGAATACAATATCGTTGACTGCTTTTAACAAGAGTTAAGTCTAATTATTAGAGCAACTGAAGACATTGGATCCAGTATATACTACAACTCGTATGCCGAAATTTTGCAAAACAAAAGGAAAAGAAAAAAAAATCCTCTTGTTGTATAGCCGCAATGCAGCCCCGTTCCGTGCGCTCATGAATCGAAATCACAGAGACAATCGAACTGCTCATCGACTACGTCGACGGCATCGAGATATTTTTCTCGAATACGCACGAATGTGCGTATCATATATTATAGAAGGAAAGGGTAAGAACCCTCCACGCATGCAAGTACAATGTTATTTACATGTAGCCCCCGGCCACCCCACCTGACTACTCAGAATAAGGACTACTCGCTACTCTCCCACGATGCAAGGCCCAGCATGAACGCCTCGACTTCGGCGGCATCGAGATAGTACGTCTTGATCTCGTCGTGCTTGAACTTGCGGCTCCTCTTGCAGGCCGATCTGCCCCCGGAACGCGCTGCCGTCGGCGGCTGACGAGCGTGCACCTCCTCGTGCTCGGCGGTGTTGGAAACGATTGTTTTGGCAATGCTTCACGATGTATTGATCGGTGCAAAGCGCACGTATATATGGAGTATAAAGTGGGCCACAACCTCAACTATACAAAGACTAGGAGGTGGGCCAGGCTATACAATATACATGCACAAACCATATATTCAACACCCCAGCCGAGCGTCACGGAGACGCAAAGATCGACCTGAACTCCTCGAAAACGGAAGTAGGCAGTCCTTTCGTCATGACATCGGGCGAATCGCTGTGCGTCCGGGACGTGGAGGACCCGGATGCGCCAAGAGCCACCTGTTCACGAACGGCGTATGCCGAGCTCAATATGCTTCGCTCGACGATGATGGACCGGGTTGGCGGAGAGGTAAACGGCGGAGACGTTGTCGCGATGAGACGAGCGTAGCATTGTGAACATCACAAAGCAACTCACGGAGCAGTACGGAGCCAAGAGCATTCGGCAACGGCGTTAGCCATCGCCGATACTCAGCCTCGGCACTCGGCGGGAGACGGTGGGATGTCGCTTGGAAGACCAAGAGATCGAGGGACGGCCCAAAGGTAGACACGCACTCGAGGTGGAGCGCCGTGTGTCCGGGCAATCGATCTGCGCATCGAGTAGGCGGCGAGGTCGGTGGAGGCGGATGCCGTCAACGTAAGTCCCAAGGACCGGTGCCAGCGTATGTATCGGAGGATACGCTTCACCGAGTCCAGTGAGAATCGCGGAGCATGCATGCATGTGAAGACAGACCTGCTGAACGGCATACCGCAAGTCGGGCGTCGTGGTCGTATCTGCAGGCGCCCACAATGGAGCGGTAGAAGGTCGCATCGAGGCAAAGTAACCTCCAAAGCGGAGACCTTGGCCTTGGTGTCGATCGGGCGTGGGAGCGGGCTTGCGCTTAAGCATGCCACCGGTCGAGAAGCTCATGGGCATAGCGCTGCTGATGCAGAAGAACCCATCCGCCGCCGAACCACCTCAATGCCAAGGAAATAATGCAGAGGACCCAAATCCTTCAGGCAAACTCATCACGAAGACGAGCAAGTCACCGGAGGAGCACGGATGGATGCCGTCAGAATGATGTCGTCGACGTACAACAGCAAGTAGGCTGTGTCAACTCCGTGATGAAACACGAAGAGGGACGCATCGGAGCGAGTCGATGTAAATCCGAGCGTCTGCAGGAAGGCGGCGATACCGGTACCGAGCTCGAGGTGCTCGCTTCAACCCGTAGAGTGAACGGGAGAGCAAGCACACATGATCTGGATGCGTGGCGTCGGCGAAGCCGGTGGGCTGCTCACGTAACACCTGCTCAGCCAGTGGACTGCAAGAAGGCGTTGGACACGTCCAAGCGATGCCTGAGCCATGCTCGGGACACGGCTAGCCGGAGCACGGCGCGGTCGTGCCGGTTTAACAACCGGGGCAAATGTGTCGGTGAAGTCCACGCTGCTGCGTTGCCGAAAACCCCGAACCACCCAGCGAGCTTTATAGAGCTCGAGAGTGCCATCCGGACGAGTCTTGTGCCGAAAGACCCACTTGCCCGTGATGATGTTGGCACGGGGCGGCCGAGGGATGAGCTGCCAGGTACGGTTCCGCTGGAGCGCGTCGAATTCTTCCTGCATCGCAGCGAGCCAATGAGGATCCCGAAGGGCGGCTCGAGCTGACGATGGGAGAGGAGACGGCTCAGAGGCGGAAGCGAGAAGATACTCATTGCTGGGGTACCGCGTGCTCAGCGAAGGTGCCAGCCCGAGAGCGAAGTCATCGGGCGGGCAGCGGGTCCGGAGGGGAGGCGAAGCGAGACGAAGACGAGCCCGCCTCGGTGTGACCGCTGGCGGGCGAGGCCGCCATGGACGAGGCCGCCGGCGAGACCGCCATGCGAGGCTGCTGCGGGCGAGGCCGCCATGGACGAGCCGCCGCGAGACGGCGGGCGAGGCCACCGTGGGCGGCGGGCGGTTGCCAGCAGTGGCGGCGGATGAGGCCGCCGCAGGGTCGAGGCCGGGACGCCAGGCGTCGTGGGCGTCAAGGAGGTGCGACCCCTAGGGCAGCCAAGCGGGAGAGACTCGACCCGTGGCGCGGGGCACCCTCAAAGCCGTGAGGCGGCCCAAGAGAGGCAGGCGGCCATCACCGCCGCAACATCCGGAAGGTACCTGCTGGAACGGAAAAACCATCTCGTCAAAGTAAACGTGTCGTGAAGTGATCACCCGATGAGAGATAGGATCATAGCAGCGTAGCCTTTGGTGTTAGGAGGATAGCCGAGAAAGATGCAGGCCACGCATCGAGGTGTGAGCTTATGAGGAGCAGTGGAAGCGATGCTGGGGTAGCACAGGCAACCGAAGATGCGGAGCTCAGCATAGGAGGGTGGCGTGCCAAACAAGAGGTGATGAGGTGCAAAATTCCCGCGAGTGCGACAAGGACGAATGTTAATGAGTAGTGATGCGGTGGCAAGCGCGTTGGGCCAAAAACGTGGGGGCACGTTGGCGTGAAAGAGTAGGGTGCGAACGCAGTCATTGCGAGTGCGAAGCACACGCTCAGCACGGCCGTCTTGTTGCGAAGTGTACGGGCAAGTGAGACGAAAGATCGTGTCGTGTGTGGCGAGAAGGTTGCGGATCGCAAGGTTATCGAACTCCTTCCCGTTGTCTGTTTGCAACACATGAATGGGACGTCCAAACTGCGTGGAGACATAGGAGTAGAAGGCAGTGAGAGTGGCAGCAGAGTCCGACTTTCGCCGCAATGGGAAGGTCCACACATAGTGCGAAAAATCATCAAGTATAACAAGGTAATAAAGATAGCCCGTGTTACTTGCAACAGGAAAAGTCCAGACATCACTATGAATTAACTCAAACGGGTATGATGCGACATGCGAGGAATTGCTAAAAGAAAGATGAACATGTTTGCCGAGGCGACAAGCATGACAAGTGTGATCGTCGATCTTATTACACGTGAAGAATATGACGAAGGGTGGCGGTGTTGGGATGACCGAGACGAGCGTGGCAAAGGTCCACTCCGGCGGAAAGCGCCATGGGTGCAACAACGGATGAGGTAGGTGAGTGGACCGGGTAGAGCTCGTCGGGGCTGTCACATCGGTGGAGCACCATCCGGGTACGGGCATCCTTGACAGAAAAGCCAAAAATGTCAAATTCAACGATAACAGGATTTTCACGTGTAAGAGAACGAACGGAAACAAGATAATAAATGATGTCGAGAAACAAGCACATTAGAAAGATATAATGGCATGGAGTTAGAAGGAAAAGCAGCATGGCCGACATGAGTAATGGGCATGGAAGAACCGTACCAACGGTAATGTCGAAAGGCATGGTGTGAACGGGTGAGCGGCAAGAAGGTTACCGGGTTGGCGGCCATGTGAGCCGTGGCTCCGGTGTCCATATACCGCCGCCACCGCCAAAGGCCGCGGCGTGGGGCGGTGTGGAGAGCCGCTAGGAGCGCGGGATCCCAAGGCGCCGGCGGGAGAGCCGGGGCAGACGGCGCCGGCTGAGGCGGTGGCGCCACATATCCATAGCCCGAGGGGCCGTAGAGCGGCGCGGGCTGGTACACCTGAGGGGCCGCGTCTGAGGGCTCGATGAGGGCGGCGGCGCCAAAGGAGCCGGGGACGGGCGCGCGCGGAATAGGCATGGAATACGCGTGCACAACCCCCGTCCAAGGGTTCTGCCCGGCCTGCCAGGACGCCGACGGTAGTTGGTCGGCGGTGGCGGGCGCCCGCCGTGGGCAGCCGGTGCTGCGGCTCTTCTTTGCCTGCGGCCACCTCGGCCGCGACGCCCACCCCGGCTTCTTGCTGCTCGGCGGCGGAGGGCTTGGCGGCGGCGGGTAGGGAAACCCGGGCGGCGGCTGTGCCTGGAAGGGGCCTGGGGCGGGCCGCGGCGGTGGGACCGGGGCGGTAGGCGGCGCACCGCCACGGGTACCGGCGGTGAGGGCCGTGTGAGTGGCTCGGGTGCGCGACATCCGCATCCGCCGCTCCTCCAGCTTCAGGTACGCGACGATCTTGGGGAAGGTCGGGTTGGTGATGAGGGAGATGTTGGAGGCGGCGTTCCGAAGTCATCGTTCAGGCCGGCGATGAGGGTGCTGAAGAGAAGCTCATCAGAGACCTTCTCACCGAGGTCACGGAGCTCGTCAACAAGCTTCTTGAGGCGCATGCAATAATCGTCAACAGACGACTCAAGCTGCTGGCACCCAAAAAACTCGCCGTGCAAGAAGACCTTGCGTTGGAGCGCGTTGTCGGTGAAAACGGCGTGAGCGTCATCGTCGGCGGAGACCACCGTGTGGAAGAGGTCCTTCGAGATGGTGGTGTAGAACCAACGGATGAGAGTGGCGTCGATGGCCGTCCACTCCTCATCGTCCTCCATGAAGCGGGAGTCCACGGAGCCATCGATGTGATCCCGGAGACTGTACTCACGGAACACGTGGGAGAAGTACGTCTTCCAGGCATAGTACGTGGAGGTGAGGTGGTCGAGGGCAGCGGGAACCGGGCGAGGATGTTGAGGTCGCGGATGACGACGGGACCGAGACCTTCGAGCCGGGTTGGTCTTGGCGGCTGCGGGTGGTACCGGTGGAACTGGGAAGGCCATGGCCTAGAGGGGTGGTGCGGCGGTGCGTGGCGCGCGCGGGCAGAAGAGAGCGGCGCAGCTTGGGGGCAGCGAGGCGGGGCGGGCGGAAGCGCGGCGGCGGCGGCAGCATCAGGTATGGCGGCGGCTGCGATGGAGATCGCGGCGGCGGCGGCGGCGGCACGGGTTAGGGTTAGGATCGTAGGTATGATACCATGTTGAAAACGATTGTTTTGGCAACGCTTCACGATGTATTGATCGGTGCAAAGCGCACGTATATATGAAGTACAAAGTTGGCCACAACCTCAACTATACAAAGACTAGGAGGTGGGCCAGGCTATACAATATACATGCACAAACCATATATTCAACAGGCGGCGTCGTACTTCCACGACAGCCGTTGCCCTGAGGTGGCCTCGTACTTGAACGGCAACTGCCACCCCTTGGAGTAGTAGTAGCCGAAGCGCTTGTTCTCCGGAGGAAGGGCCTGCGGCTCCTCCTCCTGCCGAGCGCGCGGAGGCCGCCGGACTTGGACTGGTTGGTCGGCTTCCGCGACACTCGGATGAAGCCGCCGTTGGCCACCGCCGCGCCGTCCACGATGTGCACGGCGCGGTGCTTGCCCTTCGGGTCGACCAGGGAGCGGTCGTAGATTTGCCCCACTTTACAAAGGGTTGGATGATTTTCCCTTTGATGGTCTCAATGACGTGGCTCCGGGCCTCACCTGGTAGCCTCTCCGGAGGGGGGGGGGGCAAATTATCCAATGAAGAAGTAAAATGGGGCAAAAGATCCAATTTCTCGCGGTCGTAGACGCGCACCCACCCTCGCTGTCGTCCCTCTCGCCGCATCGTCGCTGGTTTCCTTAGGCCCCGATTGGAAGCATTGTAAACTGATACGCTTGTAAAAAACATACCTGTGTATTTTACAAGTCCAGAGAAGGAACCAGTATTTACAGGTGTTGAAAAATATAGGTCTGTAACTCATGCTTGGATGAGCTTACCAACACCCAGCCCTTCAGATAACCACTCCACGGACTCCTCCAAGACAATCGTTCTTCTGCGCTTGCATGCGAGGGCTTGCCATTCCCGGCGATCTCAAGCGCCCGTCAGATTAGGTGCAGGGCATGGGCCCAAATTAACCGATAAAAGGCAAGAGCGAGGCCACTCGGCCGATGCCGCCCACCGCCGCCTGCAGTCCGGGATCCACCGATCGCCGGCCTCGTCGGCGTGGGAGCTGCACCATTTTAAGCGTGGCGGAGCTTGTCTCCCCGCCGGCGTCAGCGGCCCCAGTCCTTATGTTTTCAACGAGCATTGTCTAACCAGATTGCGACATGTCACCGCCTCAATCTGCCGGCCGGCGGGACACTAGGTCCGTGACTCCTAGCAGCGTGGCGGCGCTTGCATTGGGGAAGGTCGCCGTCTTCCGCCTCGCGCCGCCCCCTCGGCTCGGCGTCCGAGCGATGCGTGCCTCGTACTCGCTTGGGTGATTGGGTCGATCGGATGGGAAATACTGGTGCGCTAAGCAGTGTATCCAAAACCGGTGGAATACCCCTGGAATACAAGTGTAATTGCGAAACGGGTGTAAAAATTACATGCCAAAAACGACTAACCAACCCCATGGATAAAGAACAGACGAATTTATTTAAAGGTGTGTATATCTTACGCGTGTAAACCGCTGCGAAACGACCAATAGGCCGCGCTTGGATTGAGTGTATTGTAATACAGGTGTATCAATTCTACAAGTGTATTTTATGGGACTAGGTTGATTTCCGGCCGGAAATAATACATACGTCTAGGGACCTGTAATTTTTACAAGTGTATCCGAGAGAAATACGATAATCCAAGCGCGGCCTTAGTCTGCTTCGTGGGTAACTATGTGCGGCGGGATCGGGGCTGCCGGTGGACAATTTAAGGGCCGGCTTCGGGCTTCACTTCCTTGGCGGACACGGGTTGGAGTCGTGGTCGGTTCGTAACACAACATCGCGCCGTGGCCGAGCCGAACCGAGCCGTGTCAACATGGATCGAAGCAATGCATCCGTCTTTTTTTTCTCGCGCATGCCTCCGTCCTTTTTTCGTTTTTTTCTTTTCTTTTTGCTCGTGCATGCATAGATCGAATCCCCAAACCAGATCACGCGTATATATTATACCCTTTTCTTCATCAACCCAAAAAGGAAGAAGAAGGTGTCTTTACTCCTTCCTGGATGCGAGTGGGACCCACCCACGCCCCGTCCTCTTCCTTGATTCTCTCTCAATCCATTCCCACGTGGCTCTCCGACTCCGAGCTGAGCGATCCAAGGGCACGCTGGCGGAACGGCTATACGGCCGGGGGCGGCAGGGGTGGTGTACGACTACGAACGCAGCTAGTGAGGGTTATTCGTGGCGGCGGCGACGTGGTTCCATGAGGCTCGGTTAAAAAATCCTGTCTTTTTGCACTTGCGCCATGCATCACCATGTCCCATGAGACTTGCTAGCTAGGCTACTCGATTGACCTAACCGTCCATGGTTTCGCCGCGCGCCGGCCGGCCGATCGAAACCACATCTTCGGGATCGGGAATACGGAGGGAGGAGCACAATTAATTAAGACCACGTCACATCTTTTGGCCCCAAACCCCCGTTTCCATCCGATCATCCTCTCTCTCTCCTCCGCGCTGGCGAGGGGTCCTGAATTGGACACCATGCGTTTTTGCAAGGCAACAGCCGTACGCTCGTCGCCGCCGCCTTTGCCGTGTTCCGTCCGTCACCTCGTCTCGCGAGGGAGAAGAACTGGATGAGCCTGTCCACTCCACGATTAGCTACCTAGGTTCAAAGATCACGTCTTTTGCCATGCATGCATCACCGTCTGCATACCATCGATCGCATCCTACGTGATCCATCGTTTCACTTTCATCGCGGGTCAGGTGGTTCGGCACGGAATGCAGATCGGCAGGTCACCTCATCCCGTAGTCAGTATAACTACTCAAGTGCAACACCGCCGTCAGGAGCTCAACGTACCACCGTCTCTGTCTCGGAACCCAGCGGGTCTCCTACGCCTCATGCATTTGGAAGAGCTGGGCAGTAGTCAGGTGCAAGATTTTTGCATGGGTGGCGGTGGAACAACGTATTTGGACCTCGGACCAGAGAACTAAGCACAGGCTACAAGACCGGCCTTCTGCCTGCTACACGTGCCTGCAGGAAGAAGACAATACCGAGAATGGGACCAGTAGAAGCGTTGATTAAAATGACAGCTCGGTAGGTACGTTACGCCCTTCGTCCAGTAATAAGAGAGTTTTTTCTGCAAGAATATAAGAGAGAGTTTTTAACACGGAACGAAACGGAGGGAGTATGTACGTCCGGCCTTGTAACGACGGCGAAACCTTCGACACCGCTCAGGATGGCGCCCGCGCATACGACGCTGCGGCATGGCGCCTCCGGAGGTCCCGTTGGGACATGAACTTCACCGACGTTTTGACGCGGGAGCGGGCACAGGAGTTGGCGCCTTTCCCGCGGCTTAACACTGACGAGGATCGTCGCAAACACCAGAGGCGGGAGCGCCGTCTTAGCCTGGCCGAGATGGACGAAGAAGCCATGGCGCTGTGGAGGCAACGCTTCCCGCAAGACATCATCAACGAAGAACAGTTCTTCGTCGAGAGGAGGGCGGAGAGGGAGTAGAGGAGGAAGGAGCGAGCCGCCTATCGCGAGGACATGCGAACGCGGAAGGCGGTTGCTAAATACAACATGGCGCTAGGAGATGCGTCGTACTGGGACTCCCGCGACGAGCGGTTCCTTGACGCCTATGCTCAGACGTCGGAGGAGGGCATCACCGAGGCAGAGTCCAAGTCGGAGAACGAGTAGTAGTCGTTTTTAGTTTTATTTTGTATTGTAGAAGCAGGCTATGTGGATGTAGTAGAACTATATACCATTGGAGAAGCCAAATGTACGCATTTTGTATCATAGAAGCAGACTATGTGCCGAACTATTTTTTGCGCGCTGCTGAAGCGGCGCACGCGCACTGCATTTTAGCGCGGCTTTTGGAGTCAGCACTACAGGCCGCGTAAAACCAGGCTAAATGCGCACGACAAAGTAGTTTTTAGCGCGCGGCTGTTGAAGATGCTCTAACAATTGTGAACATGGATCTTATAGGTGTTTAACACAACTGGTGTTTACCATCCATTGCAATGCATGGGCATTTAACTAATAAAGCTAAAGAAAAATCCGTTTCACTAATTGCAAGCAACTAAACATTGATAACGGAAGGGACAAAGATAGACACATCCATCGGATCTACAGTAGTTTACAATTCCTCTCGCTGAACTTTGGAAAACACAGAGATAATCAAGCTGCTCGTCGACTACGTCACGAAATAAACCTCATAGTTTTGCCCCTCCTTAGCTCCGCCACTGCCAACGACCACCGCCGAGCAAGGCATGGTCATAGCCCTTTGGCATTGGCCAAGGGGAGCTCGCACGAAGCTACGTTCGTGGTCATGGGCGTGGATTTGTCGCCCGGCGCAGGTATGCCATGACCACCGCCGACGCCCACCTTGCTCGTGAGGAGAGAGACCTCGTCGCCGACAACAGCCGGAGCGCGCCAAACCCCGGTGCATGTATGTGAAAATATGGACTTTTAATTTGAGAATCAACAGATTCTGAGTACAATATGGTGACTCCGTTTAACAGGATATACTTCATAATAAAAGGAACAAAGATACACATCGACCCATTGGATCCAGTATATATGCAACCACTCTTTGCCGAAATCTGCAAAAGGACACTGAAAAGGAAAGAAAACAAATCCTCTTGTTGTATAGCGGCAATGCAGCCCGGTTCCGTGCGCTCATGAGTCGAAATCACAGAGACAATCGAGCTTCTCATCGACTACGTCGGCCGCGTCGAGATAGTACGTCTTGATCTCGTCGTGCTTGAACTTGCGGCTCCCCTTGCACGCCGATCTCCCGCCGAAACGTGCTGCCGCCGGCGGCTGGCGAGCGTGCACCTCCTCGTGCTCGTAGGCGTCGTACTTCCAGTTCCACGACTGCCCTGAGGTGGCCTCGTACTTGAACGGCGACTGCCACCCCTTGGAGTAGTAGTACCCGAAGCGCTTGTCCTTGGGCGGAAGGGGCTGCGGCTCCTCGTCCTCCTCTAGCGCGAGGGCGTCCCTGCCGAGCACGCGGAGGCCGCCGGACTTGGACTGGTTGGTCGGCCTCCGTGGCGCCCGGATGAAGCCGCCGTTGGCCACCACGGGGCCGTCCACGACGTGCACGGCGCGGCGCTTGCCCTCCGGGTCCACCAGGGAGCGGTCGTACACCCGCACCCATCCTCGTTGCCGCCCCTCGCGCCGCATCGTCGCTCGTTTCGTTGGGTTTGCTTCGTCTGTTCTGTGCGACCGGAACGGGGCTGCCGGTGGCCTATTTTATACTACTGTATATGTACATACACACGGACCGCCTCGGGCTGCTCTTCCTTGGCGGCCACGGGTTCCTGTTTGTCAGTTCGTATCGTGAATTCGTGATCGGGAACTTGGCGTCCAAGTTTCTGATTGTTTTTTTTTTGAGCAAACAGGACGCGTCGAACTAATGGGCCAAACACAGTTCGCTATTGTTGCTTGGTTGGGCTAGGCTGGGCACGGCTGTTTGAGCCTTTTCTTTTATCGAGGCATGCATTCAGGCCTGTCAGAACAATGTGAGGCTCGCAGTGGTTCGAGCCTTCCTCTCTACATGCATGACGCACTGTGCTTCCCTCAAAAAACAAAATGCCTTGCTTTTGGACAAGGGCGACTCGATGTTTGTGATTATTTTTTGAAAAATTAAGAATATTTTTAAATGGCTCTGAACATTTGTTTTGTGAAAATACAGGAATATTTTTAAAAAATTATGAATTTTTTAAATATGAATATTTCTTGAATATCTATTATAAAGTGCTCACATATTTTAAGATTTTCAAAAAATTCGTGGAATTTTTTAAAGAAAAACATGAAAACAAAACCCAAAATAATCAAAAAGGAACAACGAAAAAAAGGTAGACGAACAAAATCTGTACCAGAACCATATAGAAGGTTCATAAAATTGAAAGGCAAAAGGAACCTTCCCAAAACCGTACTAATTGGGCTGACCCATCCTAATTGCAACAAGGGTCTTGTTGCCTTGGCGACGGGCACAACCACGAGCGGAGATGCTGACATGCTTTTACACAAGGGTCATATGTTGCAATTACAACAAAGCCTCTTTGTTATAACAATGCCGTGGACGATCGTGAGCTGGAGATAGCCGGAGATGCTTCTGCACTAAGGGTCATGTTGCAATTGCACAAGACTCATGTTGCAATGAGGGAAACAGACAAGAGGAAGGTATGACGCGATGCACAATAAGCATCATATATCGCATGGCTCACGACACAACCGATCTTTTCAAAAGATTAGCCGTGTTAAATTATGATCTAAATTCTAGTACCGTATTGGACTAGACGTAGTACATACGGTGTAGGCCTTTGCGTTGACGTCGACGCGTACGAGTACAACTCGTTTACTTGTCCTCCAAGGACTCTCATGTATTGCCCTCTTATATACCTCATGTAGTCGCACTTTAGACGGTCTGTCGTCTCGTGCCTGTAATACTCCTCCTCATAGTGATTGCGCCTTCGTGCGTCCGTGGTTTTCTCCCGTAAGGGTTTCCACGTAAAAATATGTGTCTCTTTGTCTCGTTTATTTCTCGTTATTATCTAACAAGTGGTATACAGAGCTGAGGTTTGAGATACGAGGTTTGAGACGAGAGAAATTAGGGTTGGCGTCTCTGCACCGCCGACGCGACCTGGCGATCCGAAGCCAGATCGATTTGGCGAGACCGACAACAGTTTGAAGTTTCGCCGGTTCTTTATAACCGCGCGCAACCGAGGCGCTCCGTGAGGAGCGATCTGTCCAGCAGTGCACGCTTCAAAGTCGCCAGACCAAGCTTTTCCGCTGCAGCCGTTCTTGACCAAGTCGTCGAGAGATCCACCGAGTCGTTGCTGCTTCGTACAGTTTTTCAAGCCGCCGAGTTGCCGCTGCTGATGCTCGTTCAAGTCCCGAGGCTGCTACGCTGCTGCTGTTTCACATCACGTCAAGCTGAACCAGATCGGTTTTAAGTAGTACTAGTGGCCGATCTAGTATATCACGTGAAGTCAAGTACAACAGTACATCTTGGATTTTTTACTACGTGCAGCTTATCTGATCTACTGGTACTACTTGACTACTAGATCAGATTTGTTTTTCATCTTCAAGTGCTACGTCCATTGCCCCAAGCTACCAGGTGCTACTGTTTCTTTGCTACGCATATTAAATTCTGTCAAGAATTTTTCTACTCCGACTTGTACTACTTTGTGCACAGATTTGTTCGACTCATGGCATCCATGAAGTACGATCTTCCGCTGCTGGACCGTGACACAAGGTTTACCCTATGGCAAGTCAAGATGCGGGCGTTGTTGGCACAGTCCGACTATGATGAAGCACTGGATAATTTTGGGAAGAACAGAATTCAGGACTGGACTGATGTGGAGAAAAGAATTGATTGTAAGGCTTTGTCACAAATTCAAATCCATTTGCATAATAATATTTTGCAGGAAGTTTTGAGAGAGAAAACTGCCGCTCTATGGTTAAAGCTGGAAGGGATTTGCATGACTAAAGATCTCACCAACAAGATGCATCTGAAGCAAAAATTATTCCTGCACAGGTTACCCGATGGAGGTAATGTTTTGAATCATATTTCAGAATTTAAAGAGATCATATATGATCTAGCTGCAATGGAGGTTAAGTATGAAGAGGAAGATACTGCCTTAATGTTACTTTGTTCACTGCCAAGTTCTTATACCAATTTTAGAGACACCATATTATACAGTCGTGATACTCTCACACTTAATGAAGTTTATGAAGCTTTGAACTCCAAGGAGAAGATGAAATTAATGGTGCCTCATGATGGTTCGAGTTCATCCCAAGCCGAGGGATTATCTGTTCGTGGCAGGACAAAGGAGAAGAACTCCAATAATGGAAACAGAGGCAAAAGTAAAAACGGCTACAGGGCCGGTCGCAATCCAGAGACAAGAAGTATTGCAGGTATTGCAAGAGAGACGGGCATGATATCTCAGAATGTTTCAAGTTGCAGAATAAGGAAAAGAGGAAAGGTAACAAACAAGGTGAAAATTCTGCTAACGTTGCCCGTGATGATAGTTCCGATGATGCTCTTGTCGTTATTGCTGGATCTGCTGAGACCAATGATGAGTGGGTACTTGACACTGCATGCACTTTTCATATGTGTCCACATAGAGATTGGTTTAATACTTTTGATTCCACTACTTCTGCTGGTTCCGTTTTAGGTTTTGATAATTCACCATGCAAGATTGAAGGCATAGGTTCTATTCGAATCAAGATGTTTGATTGCTTTATCAGAACTTTGTCTGTTGTTCGGTATATTCCGTAGATGAAGAGAAATCTTATTTCTATGAGTGCCCTTGATGCAAAGGGATACAAGTATTCAGGTGGAGATAGTGTTTTGAAGGTCACCAAAGGCTCCCTTATTGTGATGAAAGGTGACTTAAGTTCGACCAATGGTCTTTACTACCTTCGAGGTTCTACCGTTTGTGTAACGCTTACTCCAGTTGTTTCAAAGAATTCTGGTTGTGATGCTGCTAACCTTTGGCATATGCGTCTTGGACATATGAGTGAACTTGGTTTGGCAGAGTTAAATAAGAGAGGTCTTCTTGATGGATATGAGCCTGGTAAATTAAAATTTTGTGAGCATTGTATCTTCAGCAAGCACAAGAGGGTGAAGTTCAACACTTTGACTCATACAACCGAAGGTATTCTTGATTATGTGCATTCTGATTTATGGGGACCATCTCGCAAGAAGTCATTAGGTGGTGCAAGTTATATGCTGACTATTATTGATGATTATTCGTGAAAAGTTTGGCCTTATTTCTTGAAGCATAAATATGAAGCATTCTCAGCATTTAAGGAGTGGAAGATTATGATTGAGAGACAAACTGAAAGGAAGGTAAAGATACTTATGACCGATAATGGTATGGAATTCTGTTCTAAGCAATTTAAAAATTATTGCAAGTCCTGAAGGCATTGTCGGACACTACACCGTTCATATACTCCTCAACAAAAGCGGTGTTCTTTGGCGTATGAACATGACCATTATTTCCAGAGCCCGTTGCATGTTGTCCAATGCAGGTTTGCATAGGCGTTTTGGGCTGAGGCCGCTTCCAATGCTTGTTATCTCATTAATCGTTCACCATCTATTGCTCTTAATAAGAAAACTCCAATTGAGGTATGGTCTGGTTCACCTGCTGATTATTCACAGTTGAGAGTTTTTGGTTGCACTGCTTATGCTCATGTTGATAATGGAAAGTTGGAGCCTAGGGCTGTTAAGTGCATCTTTCTTGGTTATAAGTCTGGTGTTAAAGGTTTTAAATTGTTGAATACTAAATCCGAGAATGTTTTTATTAGCAGAAATTTTATCTTTAATGAATCTGCTATGTTACATGATGTTTCATCTAATAATGTTCCCGTTGAGAGTGAACAGCAGCCTATTGTTCAGTAGCCTACTGTTCAGGTGGAGCATGTTATTGATTCAGTTGATACATCTGGTAATGAAAATGTTGATGAACATGATGAACCCGTCGTTGATGATGAACATGTCACTCCCACTCCAAATCAGGCTATTGTTCCACCAAGTTGGAATCTTGCACGTGATGAGAGTTAGACGGGTATTAATAAACTGACGAGTTAATTGAAGAGTGCAATATTGTTTCTTTTGCTTTATCTGTTGCAGAGGAAATTGAAGGTAATGCTGAGCCTTCTTCATATTCCGAGGCTATTATTTCTGGTGATAGTAATAAGTGGATGACCGCTATGCATGATGAGATGGAATCACTTGAAAAGAATGGCACTTGGGATTTAGTAAAATTGCCTAGAGAGAAGAAACCTATTCGTTGCAAGTGGGTTTTCAAGAGGAAAGAAGGTGTTTCTCCTAATGATGAGACAAGATATAAAGCAAGGTTAGTTGCTAAAGGTTATAGCCAGATTCCGGGTATTGACTATAACGAAGTCTTTTCTCCTGTTGTGAAGCATAGCTCTATTCGCACTTTACTCAAAGATTGTTGCCATGCATAATCTTGAGCTTGAACAATTGGATGTTAAAACTGCATTTTTACATGGAGAATTAGAAGAGGATATTTATATGGAACAACCTGAAGGTTTTATTATTCCTGGAAAAGAAAAGCATGTCGCAAGTTAAAGAAATCTCTTTATGGATTGAAGCAATCCCCTAGACAGTGGTACAAGAGATTTGACACCTTTATGCTCTCTCAAGGTTTCAAAAGGTCTAATTATGATAGTTGTGTTTATTTGAAAACTGTCAATGGTTCAACTATTTATTTGCTCCTTTATGTTGATGATATGCTTATTGCTGCAAAGAGTATGTCGATATTGATGAACTAAAGAAGCAATTGAGTAATGAATTTGAGATGAAGGATTTGGGTGCAGCAAAGAAAATACTTGGCATGGAAATATCCAGAGATAGACCGTCTGAAAAGTATATCTAAGTCGGAAGGGATATATTGATAAAGTTCTTCGTCGTTTTAATATGCATAATGCCAAGCGGTGAGTACTCCGTTAGCTGCACACTTCAAATTGTCATCGACTTTATGTCCTAAGTCGATTCAGATATTGAGTACATGTCTAGAGTTCCCTATTCAAGTGCAGTTGGTTCACTTATGTATGCCATGGTTTGTTCTCGTCTGACTTATCATATGCATTGAGTGTTGTCGGTAGATACATGGCTAATCCTCGAAACGAGCATTGGAAAGCGATTCGGTGGATTTTCAGATACATGCGTGGTACTTCTAATGCTTATTTACAGTTTGGGAAAACTGGAGATGGACTTGTTGGTTTTGTTGATTCTGATTTTGCCGGTGATTTGGATAAGAGAAGATCACTCACAGGTTATGTTTTCACCATTGGTGGTTGTGCTGTGAGTTGGAGAGCAACTTTGCGATCTATTGTGGCTTGTTCCACTACTGATGCCGAGTATATGGCTATTTCTGAGGCTTGCAAAGAAGCTATCTGGTTGAGAGGTTTATACACTGAGCTTTGTGGAAATTCATCTTGCCCTACCGTGTTTAGTGACAATCAAAGTGCTATATATCTTACCAAGAATCCAATGTATCATGAGAGAACAAAGCACATTGATGTCAGATATCACTATATTCAAGATGTTGTTGCTGAAGGTGATTTGAAGGTATGCAAGATAAGTACTCATGATAATCCTGCTGATATGATGAGAAAGCCACTTCCTACCAATAAGTTTGAGCTTTGCTCAGGCTTAGTTGGTATTTCTCACTAGTCCTATGGACTTTAACGCACAAGGTGTTTATGCTCATTTGGATGGAGTTATTCACTTTCTTCGACTACTGAAGGGAATTTGGATCAAGGTGGAGATTGTTAAATTATGATCTAAATTCTAGTACCGTATTGGACTAGACGTAGTGCATACGGTGTGGGCCTTTGCGTTGACATCGACGCGTACGAGTACAACTCGTTTACTTGTCCTCCAAGGACTCTCATGTATTGCCCTCTTATATACCTCATGTAGTCGCACTTTAGACGGTCTGTCGTCTCGTGCCTGTAATACTCCTCCTCATAGTGATTGCGCCTTCGTGCGTCCGTGGTTTTCTCCCGCAAGGGTTTCCACGTAAAAATCCGTGTCTCTTTGTCTCGTTTATTTCTCGTTATTATCTAACAAGCCGGCCGACGCCCCATTTTCATATTAACTAGTTAACTCTTCTTCTTACCATTTTCAAGAATTCATCTAATTGACCAGTTAATCGCTACTCATCGGGTGGCTGACCAGAATAGCACCTCTTCGTCGCATTAACTTTCCAGGCCGATTACATGGTTTTTCAAGCTAATTAATAGGTCGCCACGCCGATTAACCGTTGTCAGCAACAAAACCCGATTATTTGCCCGTAACACCTCCGAGCCCCCTCCCACACCTAAATTACCAGGGTTTAGCCCTCCTGCGGCTCCTCATGCTCCTCTCATCCCCTCTCGACCTAAATTGCTATGGTTTAGCCCTCCTGAGTTCACTAGCTATGTACGACATGATGGCGGGAACTTAATTATTACAGCGCATAGACGGATGCTCACAAGTCCCCGCGGGCGGCGAAGGAGAAGCTGAGGCTCCAGTAGTCGATGTACCTTGCACCAGTGGCGGAGCTAGACAACATGTGCTGGGGGCTGCCACTGCCGCTCTTCCCCCGGAACGCGCTGCCAGCTCCACTTTGGGTTTTAATCCCCAAGGTTCAGTTGGGCCATACTTCCAAACGAACAGTAGTCTCTTACTCAAATTATAGTTAAAGTAAAAATCCCTAAAAAAGCGCTAAAGGCAAAAAAACATAAGTATTTATAGAAAATTATAATTTCTTGTGAAATTTTAATCATTCCATATTTGGGAAAAATCTGGGATGTGATAGTCGTGAGTTTTGTTGATGTGCGTCATGTTGAAGATGTGTTAGTTTTGGCAGGTTTTGTTATTATCTAGTCAATTCTTCTTCCGCTTGTGTGGTAACTTGTCTTAATATATGTGCAGAAATAATCAACCTGATTTTTGGAGTTTAGATCTGGAAGTGCAATTTAATGCTTAATTATGCTACTCCTGTTTCATAATTCTTGACGTAGTTTTATTTCAAATTACGACAAGCATTGTGGAGCGGAGGGATCATAACTTTTGGTGAGGTAAAACCACTAACAGTGAGAGAAAAACTATTCGGGGAACGGAGAATGTAGTGTAGAGACCGAGCTCGTCCGCCCTAGTTGGGTTCTAGCTTGGTCCTCCTAAAGTCGGGCAGGCTTCTTTTATATAAAAAAAGTGCCAAAAAAATTACTTTGAGAATTGAGATGGGTATTGCATTGTCCTTTTAAGCAAAAAGAAAAAATCAGTTAAATCATACCCCACGAATAATCTGGCGGTGGACATTTGATATTCACTCATGCCAATTGTTCACAATTTCATAAAGAAACCAAAATAGTGCTTCCAGCTGTCGTCACTGCCAGAATTTCAACTTTTAGTTTGAGATCAACACGTTTAAAGATTTATGGACCCATAGAATAACAACATGATCTTCATTAGAGCAAGCACCTGCATTGATAACGGGAGGGACAAAGATACACACATCCATCGGATCTACAGTAGTTTGCAACTCCTTTTGCTGAACTTAAGAAAACAAAGGTGGAAATCATGAATCAAAGTCATAGAGATAATCTAGGCGCCCATCGACATCATCGGCCGCGTCGAGGTAGTACATCTTGATCTCGCTGTGCTTGAACTTGCGGCTCCCTTTGCAGGACGCTCCTCTACCCCCGGAACGCGCTGCCGGCGGCGGACGAGGAGCTTGCACTTCCTCGGGCGCGAAGGTGTCGTACCTCCATCCATACGGCACAGCCTCGAATCTGAAGGGTGACTGGCACGTGGTTGTGCAGTAGTACCCGGAATGCCCGGCGCCTAGCGGCGGATGGAGCTGCGGCTCCTCCTCCTCGTCTTGCACGAGGGCGTCCCTGCCGAGCGCGCGGAGGCCGCCGGACTTGGACTGGTTGGTCGGCTTCCGGGGCGCCCTGATGTAGCCGCCGTTGGCCACCACCGGGCCGTCCACAACGTGCACGGCGCGGCGCTTGCCCTCCGGGTCCACCAGCGCGCGGTCGTACACGCGCACCCACCCTCGCTGCCGTCCCTCGCGCCGCATCTTGGATCGTTTCTTGGTTTGCTTCGTGGATTCTGTTCGTGGAGATCGGAGGTGCCGGTGGCCTATTTATACATACAGCACGGCCGGCTTCGGGCTTCCCTTCCTTGACGGCCACGGGTTCGTATCGTGATCGGGAACTTGGCGTCCAAGTTTTCTGATTATTTTTCGGAGCTAGTGGGCCGAGCACAGTGCGTTATCGTTCGTTGATTGGTTGGGCTAGGCTGGACAGGGCTGTTGGGGCCTTCTTTTTTCATCGAAGCATGCGTTCAAGCCCGGGAGAAGAGTGTTCGTCTCAGCCTTAGCACGGCCCGTTAGTTCAATGGTTTATTCTTTTTTTTTCGGGTAATGATTTATTCTTTTGTGTAATGGTATATGTAACTAGACAATGCCGTGTCTGTTGCTGTGAAAATTTATAGCAACTAATTATTGAAAAAAATAGAATATACAAAAATAATACCGCACCACATTCTCATCATATAACGGTAAAAAACGTAGAGGTCAACGAAGGCTGGAACCATATTATATTGCCTTGTGACATTCAAGTTTAATTCCGTGTTGCAGAAAATAAGAATAAATTAAGGACGTGGAAGGCTTGCATGTACTTGATGATGTAGATGACTTGAATGTGATCGAAAGTGAAATGTTTGCATGCAAGCATGATGATGTGGATGACCATAAATTTAAATAAGTAGGATTCAGAAAACAAATGTTGGCCACTGAATAGAACATACATTTAAATAAGTAAATGACCATGAATGTTTTCTTTAATACATCTATGGGAAATATATATTACAGTGAAAATCCATGTGTTTGTAAGAATGTTCAGAAAAAAAAGAAAATATGTTCATAATTTTTGTAAAGTTTTAAAATTTAAAAAATGCTTGTGAAATTGAAAATTGTTAATGGCTTGTTTTAAAAAAATCCATGAATCTAAATAATGTTCACAAATTTTGAAAATATTCCACGATTTCAATAAATGAATTTGAATATTTTTCACAAACTAAAAAATCAAATCCGCCTTTTGCCTACCGCTTTGGGCCACAAGGTCTCATTCGGGCGGCCTACATGACCCGTGTACATTGCATGCCCTCAGGGTAGCGTAAGCGGGTCATGCACGGAAGCTTCCATCCTGCATTTTTTCCTGACTCCTCTTTGCTGGAAGCAGAACTTGGGAATCGACCATCACAAATATGGTGGGCTGTGTTAGATGGAAGAGATATTTTGAAGCAGGGGGTCATACGAAGAATAGGTAATGGGAGCTCGACCGAAATTTGGAAACACAACTGGCTTTCGAGGCCAGGTATGCTGAGACCTATTACTTCACTAGTGCCGAATCCTCCAAGTTTTGTGTCTGAACTAATTGATAGTACATCGGTGAGCTGGGACGAAGGAAGGGTGCAGTAAGTTTTCTTGCCAATTGATGCCGAGGCCATACCGAGTCTTCCTCTCTACGCTAGGAATATAAACGACTTTGGGCGTGGAGTGGGGAGAAGCGTGGCAACTTTTCAGTAAAATCGGCATATAGAATGATTATGAACACTGAGATGTCTAGGGAAAATTGGCTCGAAGAGAACGAAGTCTCGTCAGGTGGTGAACATGAAAGTAACGCATCGACATCCCTGTGGAAAATAAGTGTGCCATCGAAGATCAAGATGTTCTTGTGGAGACTAGCATGTTCTTCGATCCCTATGGCGGACATCCTCGAGCACACACAGATGTCAAATTCTGCAACTTGTATGCTCTGTGGTGCTAGGGACTCATGTAGACATGCACTGATAAATTGTTCAATGGCTCAGAGAGTTTGGGTCTTATCTGACGAAGGACTAGTAGAGCAGATGTGTCAGCACACAGGTGATCAAGCAAAGGATTGGCTATTTACCATGCACGATTTGCTTTATAATGTAAAGCGGAGGGAAACCCTTTTTCATCATTTACCATGCACGAAGTATTACCACATGATGGCTTCATCCAAATGGCCGTGACATTATCTGGGTCATATGGCAAGCTAAGAGAAAGGTTGTGTATGAAGACATCTATCAGAGCCCAACTGCAATACATCATTCGGTGGCACCCTTTTCGAATGATCTCCAGGAAATTAGCAAACCGAATGCACCGACGGGGAGTGCAAGAATGCCAAGGCCGACACATTGGTTAGCTCCTCCGGATGAATTGGCTAACATAAACGTTGATGAAGCTCTAGTACGTGGCGTTGCTGTGGGTTCGGCTGCAACTTTGTGCAGATCAGGATGGTAATTTTATGGGTGCTTCAGTGATTGTCTTCAGAGGAATTTCTAATCCTACGACACTCGAAGCGCTGGCGGTAAGAGAGGCTTTGGGTCTAGCGGGGGACCTAACCTTGCAACTTTTCTTTGTCGCCTCGGAGTGCAAGGTAGTGATTGATGACATTAAGCAGGGAAGCGGGTCGAGCTAGGGAGCTATCATACATGAAATAATAGACTATTCTAGAGGCACTAGTGCAGAACCGGGCAATAACACCGGTTCGTAACGCCCTTTAGTGCCGGGTCCACAATCGGCACTAAAATGTGGTCACTAAAGCCCCCCCCCCCTCCCCTTTAGTACCGGTTCAGCAAGAACCGGTGCTAAAGGCCAACCACGTGGCACGAGGCAGCTCCGGGGGCAGGGAGCCCTTTAGTACCGGTTGATAACACCAACCGGTACTATAAGGTTTGGGGTTTTTTTAGTTATATGATTTCTTTTTCATTTAATTTTGTGTTTCCATTTTAATTATTTTTTGTTTGCTGGTATTTTACGATACTACACATTGTACACATTATGCATATATATATATATATATATATATATATATATATATATATATATATAAATAGAATTTCTAGGAGAACCAATCATGCATATATATATCATCAATGTCTCATAAACCACCATATTAATTAATTCACACATACACACATGTATAGCTATATACAATTTCTCCTACATATGCATGTTGCCTTCGGAGCCAAGTGGCATTAGCCTAATTGGTGCCTTGAACACGATGACAATTGGAAGTGGTTTTCATGGGGCGGTAGCGGGTAATAGTATTCTCCTTCGGATTTATGACCTGGTCGAGCAAAAATCCCGCTATTTTCTCTTGAAGTGCTTCTCTGGCGCTCCGTTTCTAGGAGCTTGTCCCGCACCTCTGTGAACTGTTAAGAAGGAGATCAATATGCATGTGTATTAGTTGTGTGACTAGATATCGATAATGGTGTAAAAATTGTGAATAGTGTTCTGACAAGCGTACCCATTTCTGTCTTTGAGATCTGTTCCTTTTGGACGCCATCATGCGAATGTTCTCGCAAACGCAGAATGCGCACAGATCAGTCCCTACGCTTTCTGCAGGCCTTCTGAGAATGGAATTTGATCAGATAATAATTAATCAAGCATGATAATTAAAGAGATGGCAGCTATCTAGCTAGTTAGTACTACTTAATTACTTACCTTGGGTCGAAACGATTTAAGCTTTTTTTTCCATTCGCCTTCCGTGACGCTGATGAACCTTGCCCAAGCCCTGCCCGCCGACAAAGAAAATGAATAAAGGGGTTATTAAATAGTTCATATCATGAAATGACGAACTAAATAGGCCGAGATATATAGTTAATAATGATTGAAATTACCTGTTGACTATCTCAAACAAGATGTTATAGTCAATATTTGCTTTGAGTAGTGAGTCCAGTATTTCAACTGTTCCGGCGTCAACTTTAATGATACACAAGATCCAATGAAATCTGCATGCACACACGTTTCATGTCTTAATTAAGCGGGCATATGTAAGCAAAAACATGTAGCTAGCTAGTAGGCAAAAACAGAGAATTTGTATTACAAGAAATTGTGACTCACTGGAAGTTGTAAGGAAGTAGTATATCTTCATTGTATTTGAGGCGCTTCAAGAACTCTAGCATGTTGTCCTCTACGACCTTTTGATGATGTGGATTTATTTTCCATGTGTATTCATTAACGGTGTTTGGGTCAATGAACCCAATGCCAAAGCGTCCACCTTTTCTCATTTCATACATCTTCATCCTGCATAATACCATAGAAAAGAATATAGTGAGGATAATTACAGGTAATGATTGATCAAAAGGATCACTACAGCTAGCTTGAGACTTAAATTACAGAAAGAAATCACTTACAGACAATAGCAACTGACGATAGATTTGTCGAGTGCGTCTTGATTGTATAACTGAAACAGTTCAGAATACTCAACGGACAGAGCTTTCTCATGGAAGTAATGCTCCTCCTTGACATTCACCATGAGGGACAATCGATTGGAAATCTTGGTAATGTTCATGTACCATTGATGCAATTCATACATTCTCGTTGGGAGGTTCTTGACCTTGTCCGGCTTGACCAAAGGTTGGCCCCGGACATATTTTCGTTTTATTTCATCCTCTGTAAGCCGCAGGCATGGGCTCGATCTCGAGGAGTTGTCCAACAGTGATGTTGAGAACTTCAGCCTGCATTATATGGTCCTTGGTTATTACCACATTGCCCACCTCGAACGTAAACTGTTTGCCCACAATAATATTGGGCGCCGTCGTCATCACGTGTTGTTGGCACAACAAGCGAGGGGATCGATTGCGCCGCCTGTTCTCCCAGCTGGGGAATGGTTTTTCTGCATTTTTCGACAGCTGCTTGTTGTTTGCTCGATCCCGAGCTCGCCTCCTTACGTAGATGTGCTCGATTTAACTTCCTGATGTGGCGCTCATAGTCTGTGTCAACAGGCTTGGGAGCTGGTGGTTGAGCCATATGAATGAAATGGTCAATCGTTTCCTTAGGCACTTTCTCCCTTGGCGGCGGTTGCGGTTTCGGTGCAAAATGGGCTTCCACACAGGCCTTCGATATGGCTGCGTTTTCCTCCTCGGACCTGTCATAAGGCCTCTGCGGAAGAGGCGTGAGGCTTGGACCATATTTATATAGCTTGACTTACTTTGTACTTCATGTACTACCTCGACTCGTGCATCACGCACCAAAGCTGCGGGGTGTCTCTTCTGCGATTGATGAGGCGGCGGAGGCGGTGTGAGGCTGAGTTGGACGAGGAGGTGGCCTGAAGATGTGCGGACTTGGAGGAGGTGGCCTGAGGTTGTGCGGACTTGGAGGAGGTGGGCGTCTGACGCTGTGGCGGACTTGGAGGAGGAGGAGTGGCACGACACTTTGCGGACTTGGAGGAGGAGTGGCCTGAGGTTGTGCCGGACTTGGAGGAGGAGTGGACGTCGTGACGCTGGCGGACTTGGAGGAGGAGGTGGCTGACACTTTGCGGACTTGGAGGAGGAGTGGCTGACACTTTGCCGGACTTGGTGGACTTGCAGAGGCGGGAGTCTGCTGACTCGGTGGCGGACTTTGTGAGGAGTCGGCTGATGCGGTGTCGGTGGCCTTGAAGATGATGCAATCCTTT
This sequence comes from Aegilops bicornis, assembly GCA_021605145.1. Taxonomy (NCBI): domain Eukaryota; kingdom Viridiplantae; phylum Streptophyta; class Magnoliopsida; order Poales; family Poaceae; genus Aegilops; species Aegilops bicornis. The sequence continues at coordinate 90,420,139 of CM038671.1, read as the reverse complement.
TTCCATAGGATAACACGATGTTTGGCCTCTCCGAGAAAGTGCTCGTCGTCACCTTCAGGAATGTCAAGCTGTAGGTCCGAATATGGGTCCACCACCTCATCAACCAAGACACGAGCATAGCCCGCTGGAATCGGGTTGCAATGATAGGTTGCCTTGGAGGAATTTGTAAAAGCAACGGCGTCCGCCACCTTCATGGATATGTTCTTCATTTTGGCGTGTAGCTCGCAGTTAGTGTTATCCGTGATGTCATCCACGGGGTATCTATCCAGCATTGCGTCGTCTGGGCGGAACCCACGCTGCTTGTCTGCATGGATGGGGCGGTGCTATCCAATGTGGATCATCCGCTAGGCTGCTGCAGCTCTTTGAGACCCCCTTTGCTGGCTAAGTGAGTCGATCTGCTCCTGCTGCCGCTGGAATTTGACCGCCAATTCCGCTTGACTTGCTTCTAGTCCTTGAAGGCGTTCATAGTCCCGCTTCCTCTGCTCCTCCTCCATCTTCCTCTTCTTCTCCTCCAATCTTCTTTCTCGCACGGGTTATGTAGTCGTTGTTCCAGTCTGAAAAACCCCTCATACCACGGAATAGCGCCCTTGCCTCGTGTTCTTCCCGGGTGTTCAGGATTTCCCAGGGCACACGTAAGCTCGTCGTTCTCTCTGTTGGGCTGGAACACCCCCGATCGTGCCTCTTCTATTGCAACAAGTATCGCATCGTCGGCTCCCTTCAGACTTGCCCTCGTCGAAACATTGCCTATCTTCGGGTCCAACTCCCCCCCGTGCGCATAGAACCAAGTCCTGCACCTGGGGGGCCAGCTCCTAGTAACCGGAGTGACACCTGCATCCTCCATCTCTTTCTCAGACTTATCCCACTTAGGCATTGCCACCGCATAGCCACCTGGCCCCAGCTTATGGAACTTATCCTTTTTTCGGCATTCTTCTTGTTTATTCTCGACCGTTCCTTAGCTAATTCCGAATCCTTGAATTTCACGAAATCGTCCCAATGAGCATGTTGGTTCTCTAGTGTTCCCTCGAATCTTTGGAGTCTTCCTTCCTCCCTTGACGTACTTATCCCATTCACGATTCTTGTGGTTCTTGAATGCAACCACCATCTTCCTAAGAGCAGCGTCCTTGACTTTCTGCACATCTGCTTCTGTGAAATGATCTGGTAGGGTGAAATGTTCCATGAGAGTATCCCAAAGCAGTTCTTTTTGTCTTTTGTCGACAAAAGTAACATCCGGACGTGGAGCAGCGTCCTTTTTGTCTTTTGTCTTTTGTCTTTTGCTGGCTCTCTCCATTCTTGAAGGGAGATCGGAGTTGGTCCTTCACAACAACTCCGCACCGACGAAACGAACTTGTCCGCAATCTTCTTAGGCGCTAATGGTTCGTCATTAGGTCTGATTGCCTCGATATTGTACTTTACGCCCTCCTTCAACTTTTTGTTCGGGCCTCGTTTCGTCTTTTTGCCTGAAGATTTGCTCGATCCGGATGGCTGAAAGAACAAAGATCGATTCGTTAATATATCTTCAAGTCATTTAAAACATGTGATGATCACCGGATGCCTGCTTATATAAATATATATACCTCGCGGTCTTTGTTGTTTCAAGATCAACATTTTCTTCGTCATCATCATAATCATAGTTCATGACTTCATCAATTCGGTCGTCGCGATCGAATATCATATCACCCTCTCCGGTGTTGTTTAGAAATTCGGAGCCGTCATAATCTTCTTCATTCTGATCATCATCTGGCCCGTTAGGATGGCGTATCATATCGAACATGGCCTGTTCTCCCTCTCTGCCGGTATTGTCCGCCATAGCTTTTATTTAACTAATCCAAAAGAAATATAAAACAATTTAGTATTCAAATTACATCGTCTCGAATAATAGATATAATCTCGAATACATCGTCTCGAATAATAGATATTATCTCGAAAACATCGTCTCGAATAATAGATATAATCTCGAATACATCGTCTCGAATAATAGATATAATCTCGAATACATCACTGGCTAGGTAGCTAATAAAGATCGAATACTACAGAAGAATCTAGGACACTTTCGCGGTTCTGCGGCGCGGGCTGTGGACACCCAAAGAGAAGGAACCCTCACAGGATCATAGCTGAAGTGAGATCCACAAGAAACTGCCAGATATTTGAGAAACTGACGCCCTCTAACTCAACCATGTAGCGAAGGACGTGCTCGTCCTCCTCCCCGACACGGCGACGTACCACCTCCGGCGGGCCGGGCTCCTCCGCACCAAACTGGCCCACGCGAACGCCACCAAACGAGACCAGGGTCGACGACGGGACCCGGGCGGGTTCCTCGACAAGCGGCGCGCCCCTCGAGCAGCACCTCCCAGTGCCAGCCAGTGAGCCAGTCCGGACATGGGTCAGCCGGACGTCGTCGCAGACGTGTCGGCAGCGAGGATGCGGGCGGGCATCGTCGAGAACAAATACTAGCTATATGCCCGCAAAAGTAACATTTTTTAATGATTGGATTTTGATAACTAAAATTTCTAACATTTCTATATAACACTAATTATGCTATCATTGCATATGTCAAAATGTGGTATGCTATTTCATACTAATTAAGCATCTAACACTAAAAACAGAAAAAACAACTTCTATACATCCATTAAAAACAGAAAAACAACATTATATAAAAAATTCCATACTAATTAAACACTAGTTATATCCATCTAACATGCATTCATACATATATACTAGTGAAAAATAATAATCTAAAAAATCTAAACTAATTAAACATACAAAATACGTATATACTAATATATACATGCATTCATACATATATACGTGTGTGTGTGTGTGTGTGTTCATCATGCTTGTGTGTGTGTGTATGGGCTCGGGGAGGGGCGGCGCCCATGGTGGCCGTCGGGGGCGAGAGAGAGGGGTTAGAGGGGGAGAGCTCACAACGGGGCGACGGCGACGGCGAGGCGACGACCGTGGGCAGCGACGGGCAGGCGTGACGCGACGGCGACATCGGGACGGTGCGACGGGACGGGCCAGGCGAAGGAGACGAGGGTGGCGACGGGACGGGGCGGCGATGGGGACGGGCCGAAGCGGCGAGACGAGGGTGGCGACGGGACGGGGCGAAGCGGCGATGGTGACGGGCGGCGAGGACGGGGCGGCGACGCAAGGCCGATCGATCGGGCGGGCGGTGCTTCAATGGGGAAAGCAGAGGAAGAAAGCAGAGGAGAATAAAATTTTTCGAAGTGTTGTATATATAGAAGGCACCTTTAGTACCGGTTGGAGCCACCAACCGGTACTAAAGGTCTGTTTTGGCCAGCCCAAGCGGCGGGAAGCGACCCCCTTTAGTACCGGGTGGTGGCACAAAACCGGTACTAAAGGCCCCCCCTTTAGTATCGGTTTGTGCCACCACCCGGTACTAAAGAAGTCTTATTAGCAGTGCAGTCTTGACAAGTTTAGTCCCACCTCGCTAGCCGAGGGGCGACCGCACTGGTTTATAAACCCCGTGCGGTCGCTCTCTCGAGCTCCTCTCCAAAGCAGGCCTACTGGGCCTACGTGTTCTTTGCTGCCCTGTGGGCCCACTTGGCCTTTGCGGGCCTGCATCCTGGCCCAACAACAGGTTGGGTTTCTAGTCGTATGCAGGCCGCTCTGGCCTAGTAGGCGGGCTTTTATTTATTTATTTTTGTGTTTTTTTTGTGTATTTAGAGTTTCTTTGTGAATATTTTTGCTTTAGTCGTATGAAAGAATTTGTTTGCACATAAAATTTCTTCGTGTTTCAAATGCCAAAACACATAACTACCCTAACTATTACAGAGATTCCCCTCTGGGTGTGAAACATGTAAGAAAGTGATGATAGTGAAGCCGATCACATCCAGATCTTTGGGTGTGAAACTTTTTCTTCAGCGTGTGTCCCTTTGCGCCGTAACCATGGAAAATCTTCATCATTTAACGGGATGCTCGGGTCAATATTCACTGTGAATGGAGCAATTTCATCAAACTTTTCATAATCTTCCGACTTGTCCTCTTGTCATCCACTCCACGATGTTTCTCTTCCCGTAAAGAACTATGTGCCGCTTTGGCTCATCGTGCGATGCATTTGCTTCCTTATCTTTTCTTTTTCTTGGCTTGGTAGACATGTCCTTCACATAGAAAACCTGTGCCACATCATTGGCTAGGACGAATGGTTCGTCTGCATACATAAGATTGTTGAGATCCACTGTTGTCATTCCGCATCATGCGGGTCTTCCGTTACCCGCCTCGTGTCATATTGACCCATTTGCACGAAACAAAGGGACCTTTAAACCACGTCGATAGTCAAGTTCCCATATGTCCTGTATATAACCATAATATGTTTCCTTTCCCGTCTTGGTTTTACGCATCAAAGCGGACACCACTGTTTTGGTTGGTGCTCTTCTTATCTTGGGCGATCGTGTAAAATGTATTACCATTTATCTCGTACCCTTTGAAAGTCATTATATTCAAAGATGGTAACTGGGACAGCAAAGTACAGGTCATCTTCAATAGAGGTGTCATGCATGGTGCGTATGCGCAACCAGTGGCGAAACTCCTGGTTTGTTCACGTGTAATCCGGTCATCGACCGCTCCGGGTGTTTGGAGCATAGAAAATTCTTGTGTTCATCCATATACGGAGCCACCAAGGCGGAATTCTGTAGAAGCGTGTAGTGTGCTTCTTTGAGAGAATGTCCGTCCATAAGTATTATTTGTTCCCCTCCTAGCGTGCCTTTTCCCTCCAGTCTGCCCTTATGCCGCGATTCAGGAACACCAATCGGCTTAAGGTCAGGAATAAAGTCAATACAAAACTCAATGACCTCCTCATTTTGATGGCCCTTGGAGATGCTTCCTTCCGGCCTAGCACGGTTATGAACATATTTCTTTAAGACTCCCATGAACCTCTCAAAGGGAACATATTGTGTAGAAATACAGGACCCAAAACTTTAATCTCTTCAAGATAGGTGAACTAGGGCGTGCGTCATGATGTTGAAGAAGGATGGTGGAAACACCAACTCGAAACTGACAAGACATTGCACCAAATCATTCTCAGAACCTTGATATGATTTCTGGATCGATTACCTTCGAGAGATTGCATTGAGAAATGCACATAGCTTCACAATGGCTAATCGAGCGTTTTCCGGTAGAAGCCCCTCAATGCAACCGGAAGCGATTGCGTCATAATCACGTGGCAGTCATGAGACTTTAGGTTCGGAACTTTTTCTCTGCCATGTTTATTATTCCCTTTATATTCGACGAGAAGCCGACGGTACCTTAATCTTGGAAAGGCATTCAAAGAAGATTTCCTTCTCTTCTTTGGTAAGAGCGTAGCTTGCATGACCACGATGTATGCCGTCTTCTCCGTGCATACGTTGCTGGTCCTCCCGTGCCTCGTGTGTATCTTTTGTCTTCCCATACACGCCGAAGAAGCCAAGCGAAGTCACGCAAAGATTCTTCGTCACGTGCATCACGTCGATTGCGGAGCGGACCTCTAGGTCTTTCCAATATGGCAGGTCCCAAAATATAGATTTCTTCTTCCACATGGGTGCGCGTCCGTCGGCGTCCTTCGAACAGGTTGTCCGCCGGGATAACTTTCCAAATATCACCTTCAAATCCTTGACCATATCATGTACATCAGCACCGATGCGGTGGCGAGGCTTCGTCCGGTGATCCGCCTCACCTTTGAAATGCTTGACTTTCTTTCTTACGGGATGCCTGCTCGGAAGAAATCGATGATGTCCCAGGTACACATTCTTCTTACAACTTTTCAAATATATACTGTCGGTATCATCCAAACAGTGCGTGCATCCGCGGTATCCCTTGTTTATGCATCACGAAAGGTTCTTGAGCAGGCCAATCATTGATGGTCACGAAGAGCAACACCTTTAGGTCAAATTCTCCCCCATGTGCTCATCCCACGCACGTACACTGTTCCATTCCACAGTTGTAAGAGTTCTTCAACTAATGGCCTTAGGTACACATCAATGTCGTTGCCGGGTTGCTTAGGGCCTTGGATGAGCACGCATCATAATGAACTTCCGCTTCATGCACAACCAAGGAGGAAGGTTATACAAACATAGAGTCACAGGCCAGGTGCTATGGTTGCTGCTCTGCTCCCCAAAAGGATTAATGTCATCTGCGCTTAGACCAAACCATACGCTCCTTGCGTCATCTGCAAACTCCTTCCCGTACTTTCTTTCGATTTTTCTCCACTGCGACCCGTCAGTGGTACTCTCAACTTTCCGTCTTTCTTACGGTCTTCTACGTGCCATCGCATCGCCTTGGCATGCTCTTTGTTTTGGAACAAGCGTTTCAACCGTGGTATTATAGGAGAATACCACATCACCTTGGCAGGAATCTTCTTCCTGGGCGCCGCCCTCGTCATCACCAGGGTCATCGCGGCTGATCTTATAGCGCAATGCACCACATACCGAACAGCGTTCAAATCCTCGTACTCACCGCGGTAGAGGATGCAATCATTAGGGCATGCATGTATCTTCTGCACCTCTAACCCTAGAGGCGGACAGCCTTCTTTTGCTTCAGACGTACTCTCGGGCAATTTGTTGTCCTTTGGAAGCATATCCTTTATCATTACCGGCAACTTTCCAAATCCCTTGTCGGATACACCATTCTCGCCTTCCATTGCAGCAACTCCAGTGTGGTGCCCAGCTTTTTCTTGTCACCCTCGCAATTCGGGTACAACAATTTTTGCGATCCTCTAACATGCGCTGCAACTTCTTCTTCTCCAAATCACTTGCGCAGTTTCTCTTTGCATCAGCAATGGCCCGACCTAGATCATCAACGGGCTCATCTGATGCCTCTTCTTCAGCTTCTTCCCGCATTGCCGGCTCAGCTTCTTCCCGCATTACCGGCTCAGCTTCTTCCCCATTGTTGTATCATCGTATTCAGGGAACCCATGGCCAGGATAGCTGTCGTCGTCCTCTTCTTCTTCATTGTCTTGCATCATAACCCCTCTTTCTCCGTGCTTGGTCGAAACATTATAGTGAGGCATGAAACCGGACTCAAACAGGTGGACGTGAATGGTTCTTGACGTAGAGTAATTGCGACCATTCTTACAGCCAGCACATGGGCAAGGCATAAAACCATCCGCCGGCTTGTTTGCCTCAGCCGCAAGCAGAAAAGTATGCACGCCCTCAACGAACTGGGGAGAGCATCGGTCATCGTACATCCATTGCCGACTCATCTTCATTACACAACACCGAATAGACCAAATTAATACAAGTTCATACATAAAGTTCATACAACACTTAAATGCAACAAACAAATAACTCTCTAGCTAAAGCATTTAAATGCAACAACAAATGCGATCAAGATCGTAACTAAGGTAACAATTGATCCAACAGCATAATGATACCAAGCCTCGCTATCGATGGCATATTTTCTAATCTTTCTAATCTTCAAGCGCATTTTCTCCATCTTGATCTTGTGATCATCGACGACATCGGCAACATGCAACTCCAATTCCATCTTCTCCCCCTCAATTCTTTTCAATTTTTCTTTCAAGTACTCGTTTTCTCTTTCAACTAAATTTAACCTCTCGACAATAGGGTCGGTTGGAATTTCCGGTTCACATACCTCCTAGATAAAAATATCTATGTCAACTTGATGGGCATAATTTGTCATAAACACGAAATGCAACAAATAGTTTTAAAAGAGAATATACCACATCCGAATCATAACAAGGACGAGGGCTGACGGGGACGGATATCAAAACCATGGCACTATATATAACAAACAACGTACGGGTAACATAATTATACGAGTAACTATATATCCAAATCACACAAACATCAATTTTTTATATAAAATTTCATAAACAAGAGGCTCACCACAAGGTGGTGCCCGGTAAGGACCGTCTTGAGGCGATCGGCGGTGAATTCTGACGGAGATTTAGAAGGCACTAAGTAAAACACACCTACATATACAAACTAAGTGTTATTTTTGACCTCAAATTGCATATAAATCAAATACTAACACATATATATATATATATATATATATATATATATATATATATATATATATATTCTCCTAAATTACTAAACTCACAAATTAATCACTATATAAAGCATTGCAAGAGCTAATCTAGCAATGAGAGATGAAAGGACAAAGTTGCTAACTTTTGTGATCATTTGAATGGATGGGGGCCTTTAAATCTTGACAAATTTTGGGCAAAATGTGTGATGAGCTCGAGAGGAAGAGGGGAAGAACAGAGAGGAGAGGGGAAAGGGGAAGAACAGAGCGAGCTCGGGTGGACGAAGGGTTTATGTAGGACGACCTTTAGTACCGGTTCGTGCCAAGAACCGATACTAAAGGGCCTGGAGGGGCCCCAGTCTGACAACATCCTGCCACCACTCTCATTAGTACCGGTTCGTGGCACGAACCGGTGCTAAAGGTTCGCCACGAACCGGTACTAATGAAAGCGGCCCGGCTAGCTGTTTGAACAGTGCCGGCTCAAATACAAACCAGCACTAATGTGCTTCACGTTTGACCCTTTTTCTATTAATGAGGTTTTACTTTATGTAATTTTATGCACAAGTTTAGGAGCTCAAATTTCAAAGCTCACAATCTAGGGAAGCATGCTTTACAACTAGGGATAGGCCGCTATGTTTGGCTCGGACACCCTGGTGAACTTTCTTTTGTCCCTATAACAATTGCGACGGTTTAATAAAAACTTTGCATGATTGTCAAAAAAATGCACGAAGCTTCCTTCCTGCACCCTTGGAAAAAAAGGAAGATTCCTACTCCGTAGCCCGACTGGCTGCGCCGTCTGTCACGGCGAAGGCAGCGGCGAGTGTGCGGCGAGCTGGAGACACTAAGAATCCGCCATAAAATCACTCTCGCTATATTACTGCAGTATGCACGCCCGCCAGGCTGCCACTGCCATGTCCGAAGCCCGAGCAACCGCGGATCTCGAGCACCCACGTGCATGCTGCCCTGAAACCTCGGCGGCCGCCAGAACGAACGAAACGACAACCCTAGAGAAATCTAGCTTAGCTTGCATTGCTCGGGCATGTGAGTGACCCCTGAGTTTTGAGAACTCCTACCGATATATAAGTCGAGTACGGTGCCCAGCCTCCAAGAGCATCTGAGAGGCTGAGAAGCAGGGCGCTGCTCCATCTCTAAACCTAGTACTAGCTTTACCTAGGTACGATCGATATAGTATATCCAGTAAGTGCAAACTGCAAAGTACGTTCGCCATTGTTAATGGAGGTCTCTGCTCCTCGTCCGCCGTCGTTTCTGCTCGTGCCCGTGCTGGTCTTCTTCCTCCTCGTCTCCTCCCCGTGTCCCCTTGAGGCCCGGGCCCTGCGAGTACAAGGTACGTACGCTCACGACTTCCATTACGCACAGATCGGACTCCACTAGTTACTAGCATGCTAACTCGGTATGTACTACAGGAGAGGGGGCGGTGCTGCCGGCGACACTTGATGGCGGCAGTGCTCGTCGGGGCCAACTGCACACTAGCGGGCGGAAACTCTTGCAGGTAGAGTTCTTGCGGCCAGGGCCGCCGCCTCCTGCTCCGGTGTCCGGGCCTCCAATTGGTCCATAACCTTGTACAAATGCACTTCCAGCAGCCACCTTCCTAGCAACTTGCGGAACTAGCAACTGGCTGGAGACAGGAGCATGGGTAGAAGTCATTTGAATTACTGTACTGTAAAATTCATGTTGACTTTTTTTAAAACATTTTTGTGGAACGTCATGCAAACACGACCAATCTTCTGCAAGACTTGTTTTCGACTCCTTGAAAATGTACTGTACAACTCATGTGGAATTTCGTGAAATTGCTGAGCCTACCCTTTTGAACATAGTACAAACGCAGACGCTCATGCATATGCACATACAATCATCCCTACGAACGCACGCACACACGTCCTACCCCCTATAAGCACCTTCGGAAGCCTGAGCCAGCAAATCATCTTGAAATTGATGAAATCGTCACAAACACCTTCGTAGTCGACGGGGGTCTCCTTACATTGCGAAAGGCCTCAAATTATTAAGGGAATGCCTAGATGTAAGTTGCCTGATTTTCGAATTTGGGCCAGTCGACTGTTTTGGAACGTCGGATGCAGATCCAACGGCAGCCAGCCCTTCTTCCTCCAGCGCATCTCCTTCCTTCGAACCGTCCAGCTGCCGCTGGCCTAACTGCCTGCTGCTGCCACCGTGGCCGGCAGTGCTCCCACGCAGCCTTGCCGCACCGCCCTCACCTCAATCGTAGCCCACTGCCGTGCTGCCGCCCCCTTCCCCTAGCCATCCCTCGAGCCCTGACGCCAACGGAGATTTTTTCCGGCGAAGTTGCACCACCGCCCCAGCACTGCTGTTCTTCCGCCCCACCCCCACCCTAACATAGATGACGGGGCAGCCCTCCGACGAGCTCCTTCCCTCCGGCCTTCCTCCGGCGAAGTCCAAAATCGACCGACGCAAGAACTCGACTGACATCTAGCTGTTATGCTGAAATAAATCTAGTAAATGCGATCATCAATGTCAAGTCTAGAGCTTGAACTCTTGTGGGCTTGAAATACTACTGTCTTCTAACTATTCAACCACATATTGGCTCGCAAAATTGCTGAACCTACCCTAGGACTAACTAAACCTGGCGCTAAGTACTTGCTTGAAACTGAGAAAAAAGACATACAGCTGAGTTGTACGAGATAAAAGGATGTGTGTGTGTGAGAGAGAAAGGGGTCAGACCGAGTGAACATACTTTCATATCAGCAGTCTAAGATAGTGTCCTCTTTTGAAAAGGTTTCCAGTGGGACGTCGTGTCTTGAGATCTATTTGTAGAGGCTAGATGCATTCATCACCTATGCGAAATTAGGCAAGAGCCGTTGCACGACAATAAAGGGAGTACCTAGAACTCATCTAGATGAGACGTAATTTGGTTTCATTCACCTGGAAAACAAGAATGGATACAACCCACGTCAGTACACATGTATCTTATAGCATCACATCCAATGGCTATAAAAGATGAACGAAACCAAATTAAATCTCATCTAAATGAGTTCTAGCAAAACTGGACAATAAAACCCATCTGCCGCACGTTAACGTATATCTTCACTATTCGCAAAAGAAAAAAAACCATATCTTCACAATATTGTGTGTGGAAGCCATGCTCCCAATGGACACCGAGGATGCCTACATGTTAGTATGCACATCGTTGGAGATACTTCTTGCCTGCCAATCTTGAACTTCATATAAACTGTTCAAGAGGCTCAATATAAGACACACCACATTACATCAACTCTCATCATTTTCCATAGTATCCACAACAAGATTTTAGACCTTGCTCCGGTATAGCTTCCATGTCGTGTTCCTTCCGGAGAGATTGATCTCCATGGTTTTCACCGTGTTGCGCAACCCGTAGATAGTGTTCGTCTGCCAATCATGTTGATGACTTGTACCCCCAAGAGTCATTTTTGGCCCCCTTCATCAGTTTTACTCTATGTCGGTTGTTCGACCACTGATTCCATTTGTTTGGCCAATCATAATAGTAAGCCCATCGTACCCACGCACCTCTACCCTGATATTGGCATCGACTCTACGCCGGCCCAGCTCCTCACCAACCATGAGGCAAAGGCCAAACATAGACACCAGTCACCATAGTGATGTTCGGAACACAATGATTTATGTTTATTTTCTTTCTATAAATGTAAACCAACCGATCATGTCCGTGGATAAATCATACTTATGAAAATGTGAGGTTTCATCATGCACAACATGCCAACAATGGTACCACGCGTTTGCCTCTAGTTCTCTTTGCTTCATTTCTCTCTCCTTCTTGTCTCTTTGCGAGTTGCCAACCCTAGCCTGGCACCCATCCCCTTCTCCTTGGTAAACTCCGTTAGACAGAGTGGGGATAGGAGGGAAGCCGGGGCACCATCACTATGTACAGTTTCGGTAGGTATAGGTCATTGTGATGTGCCTAGTGGTCTATGTGGTCGGGGTTTTTCTCTGGCACCGGAGCTCTGTCCAAAGGTGTCGAGATCTCCTACATAGTTTTCTTCCGTGGTGGAAGATACCAAATCTCAATAAGCCCAGAGTTTGGAAGAAGATATTTCCATTTCCAACTCTCTTCACGACACTGAGGTGGTGGCAGGTGGGGGTGGGTGAGATATGGACTCGGTCGATCATGGTGGTTATCATCTGTGGTGTTCGTTGTTCGAAAGGTGCGCGCCAGTCTTTCCCTCCGCGCTTCTGATTCTTTTGGCCGAATAGCGGTTGTTGCAACCGATGGCATCAGGTGGTCGTCACCAAGTTCAGTGTGAATTCTGCTTCTTCCTTCCGTCATTCAGATCAGAATGGAGGCACATGAGTTGTAGTTATGTGTCCGATGTAGCCATTTCTGGCAAGAGCCGATGTTGGAGCGACGGAGACCTCGTCACTCCAAGCCCCCAAGTGGTATATAGACCCTAGCAACGACGGCGTTGGATCGGAGCTAGAGTGGAGCTCATTGATGCGAGGAGTACCCAAATACAACCTAAGTATTGCATCTAGGGTTCTACTTGTAACCATGTTGGAGTTTTTCTTTTTCAGTCAGGTACTGATGAGTTGACCGTCTCTTTGTTTAATATAGCACTAGTAGAAAACATGGCTTTCGTTTGGCTAGAAAGGAGCATTAATCCCGGTTGCATTACGAACCGGGACTAATGCTTCGGCTATAAAAGAGCATTAATCCCGGTTGCATTACGAACCGGGACTAATGTGAGCATTAGTCCCGGTTCGAGCGGCGAGGGCACCGTACATGCATCAAATGGGACCTTTAGTCCCGGTTGGTGCCACGAACCGGTACTAAAGGGTGCGATGCCCCATTAGTACCGGTACTAATGGGGTTGAGACCTTTAGTACCGGTTCGTGCCACGAACCGGTACTAAAGGTCCCATTTTCAAACTCTACCACCCCCCCCCCCCCATGGATCGCCTTTGCAGTTTTGTAAAAAACAAAATAAAATGATAAAAACTTCAAAAATTAAAATCCTTCCAGATGTAGTTATGTTACTACATGTACTAGTTAGGAAAATTTAAAAACTTAAATTTGGACATGTTTTGCAAAAAGTGCAGGGAAAATGTAAAACGGCTATAACTTTTGCATACGATGTTAGAAAAAACGTATAATATATCAAAATGTTCAGCACGAAAATAAAATTCCGATTTTGACTGCCTACGACCTGTTTGCAAATTTCTAGAATCCTCAAATTCTAAAAGGAAAAAAAGTTATGCAATTTCAGTTTTTTTTAATTTTTGGTAAATCTGGTCAAACTACTTATTCAAGAAGTATTAGTGTTACTAAATAATTATTCAAGAATATTAGCGTCACTAAATAATTATTTCAGTTTTTTTTGAATTTTGGTCAAATCTGGTCAAACTACTTATTCAAGAAATATTAGTGTTACTAAATAATTATTTCAGTTTTTTTAAATTTTGGTCAAATCTGGTCAAACTGTGGTCAAACTACTTATTCAAGAAATATTAGTGTTACTAAATAATTATTATTTTTTAGAACAATAGTTTCAAACTCAAACAGTGAAATGTGTGACTTCATGCTCAAGCTAAATTCATGAGGGTTAATAGGATTGACATCTTACTATTGTCGGAAAACAACAAATGCAGACTTGGAAAGCGAGGGAGAATAGAACACGGAAGCTAAGCGTGCTCAGGCTGGAGTAGTGAGAGGATGGGTGACCGTCCGGGAAGTTAGATGATTTGGAATGATGAGGGGTGATTAGAGATTAGAGGTTAAATTGAGCAGTGATGAGGGGTGATTACAGATTAGAGGTTAAAATAATTCAGAAATTTGAAAATCAAAAAGAAAAAATTCAAAAAAAAATCATAAAATTTCCTTTAGTACCGGTTGGTGTTACCAACCGGGACTAAAGGTGGACCTCCAGGCAGCGGCCACATGGAGGGCCTTTAGTCCCGGTTCGTATAAGAACCGGGACTAAAGGGAAAACTTTAATGTGACCCTTTAGTCCCGGTTCCAACACCGGGACTAAAGGCCCTTATGAACCGGGACTAAAGGCCCCTTTTCTACTAGTGTAGTTTGGCTCCTGGGCTCAAATGACCCCGGGAGTGAACAGTAAATTTGTTAAAAATAACCAAAAGATTCTGAAATTTTTTGGGGTGAAAGATGCTTGAGTGCGTGATGCCGTGCCAAATTTGGTGAAGTTTGCAAATTTGAGGAGCTCTCAGGAAAAAAACGAATTCTTGCCTGTGAGAAAGTTTGAAATTCCGCACTATTTGGAGGTCATTTTGTCTTCTTTTCCACGGGTTCCTCGAATGTTCAAACTTCATCAAATTTGACATGGGTATCACGCACTCAAAAATCTTGCACCATAAAAAAATAAATGGATTTTTTTCAGTTTTTATTTATTTTCAGTAAGTTTACTGTTCATCGGGCCCGGGCTTAGAGATGAATTATCGGCGAGTCTCTGGGTCCTCCTACTGTTCCCCTGTTAAAAAAACTCTAGCGCATAAGTCAAAATGGTATTGCCAGCCAGATGTAGCAGTGCATTGAAAATAGTCCTCCTAGGACAAAGAGGCAAACACCCAAGTTTGACGAAGTAGAACTTCAAATTGCAGGAGAAACAATACTGTACTCCAAGACGAATTGCCATGCGGCCTGATGACATTGTCAGGGAGTGGAGTCAGCTCAGTCAGGACAATGAAACTAAAAATAGATCGCGTACGCCGGATCCAAGTGGCAGCTGCACGGCGAGGTGGGAACCACTGGAATCTAGCCATAAATTCAGTTGCCAATGTCCCAAGCCCGAGCAAGCTAGCGCAGATCTTGAGACCCGTCTGCACGTGCATGCATGCGTGCTTTGCTTGATTCCGCGGCGTAATTAACCTCGGCCATCTCAAAACAACTTGGAGAAACCTCGGCCATGCTAGTAATTAACGAAGCATCGTCAACCTCTAGAAGTCTACATCAAGTAACTCAAACTAGGTCAGCCTTCCTCCCTATAAATAGGAGCAGGTGCTGTACGTCCTCCAAACCACCCGGAGGTAGCAAAACGTGTAGACCCTACTGTAGTAGTATCTTGTACTTAGGAATCTATCAGCGAGATTCAGGTACCGTCACCTAATGAAGATCCTTGCTCGTCGGCCGGCGCCGTCGATTCTGCTTGCCGCCGTCCTGGTCTTAGTCCTCGTCTCGTCCCCGTATCCTTTGGAGGCCCGCGCCATACATGGTACGTACGTTTACGCACGGATAACAGCTGTACATAATTTATATCTATATCTATATTTATACCTCTATATCTATATATATTATACTAGCAAAAAAGTCCGTGCGTTGCAACGGGTATAAAATAAATCTGAGAGTTTGTGTGGTATTCAATAGTTTACCTACCATGATGAATAATATGAATTTCCAATTAAAATTGGTTGTAGGACTTATAAGGGTCCCATTTATGAAGACCCCATTGTACCCCAAAAGCTCGTAATCTTCTTCTCTGCTAATAAAACCTACTCCTTCAAATCACCCTAAAGAAATTGGAATATGTGTAATAAATTGTTAATATTCAAAAATCATGTGTAAAAATAGTAACAATAATCTAAACATTTATTGGTTCAGTAGATCAAAAGACTACTCCTTTGATGCGAAAATAAATGTGCATCATTTGTATACGTGTAGCAGATTCAAAAAGATCATATATTAATTCCTATATCTCTCAATCCCTATTAACATTTATTCATATTTATACTTTCCCACTTCAAAAAAATGATGGCTGGAAAGTAAAGAGTTTATAATGCTTGGCGCTCTTTTGTTGACACATTGCCGACGGTAGTAGGAGCACACCCTTCACGTCAACATGACCATTTACCAAGACATTATCACCTAGCCTCATTGGGGACCAGGATTGGAATATGCAGGCCACGGGATCAATAGATGGTACAACGGAGGAGTGCTTCCTCCCAGCTGTCGTCTTGAGGTGAAACAGGACACGATCAAGATGCTACCGTCCGTTGTCGTACTCTCGCTATCATCACTCCCTCTCTCCTCCCTATCTCACCAAGACATAGGTGACATCCAGAGTTGAGAAATATCTTGATGGTCAACATATATCGGTGAGCCCCAAATATCTTCCTTGCTCTGTATGTAGTACATATTATAATCTCTAAGAGGAATCTTATTTTTTATTGAAGTAGTTATTATATCAGATAATGTGTTTGTAACAACAAATAACATCAAGTTGTAATCGGCGCACGTCTAGCAACTTCGGGTCTGTGCAGCACAACATCTAGCACCCACTACTGTCTACTACCCACCGCCCACTACGCATTGTGCTGCGTGCCCCTTATCCACAAGGACACATACATCGCGCTCGTCCCCTCATGTTCTCCATCCACCGGACGCGCTTGCTCCCTCGCCCCCCTCACTATCCGGCGCACGCCGAATGGCTTGGCACGAACATTAAACTCATCAGTAACAACAAACAACGACATGTAATTATAAGTCGGTGCTCATATAGAATATTTTCTTTGCAATTGGTAGCACACAAAAATTATAATGGCCAACATAAAACAATTCAAGTTCATCAAATTGCGCCAATCTGATGTAAATCCTACAAATCAAATCGATAATTAAGAATAAGCAGATCCTGAGATCAAGGAGACCATGGACGGGAGTATGTGCTCAAGAAAAAGAAGCATCCAAAAACATTTAATATCAGTATAACGGATGCTACATTTTTAGAACGTTGGCAGAGGCTAGAGCTACCATCCCGACAGTCTGTTGCCACATATACTAATATCAACATTTAAGTACAGCAATAATATAACTTACCTGGCATCACCCAAAAAATACTACAACAAAAGGGCATGGGGTAAAAAACATGGTCCACAATCATCGACTGGAAATATAAATCAATCCAGCAGCTTCTGGTCGGTGTGCAATCAATAAAAAATAGACAAAAATCCCCACCGGAGAGTTCCCTTATCCACACAAAGACTGCTCGTCATCAATCCACGCCCCCATCGGTTGCTCTATCCTCTTCTCCGCCCTTTTCACCAGTTCCGTCCGTGCCACACCCCCATCTCTCTTCCCTCCTCCATCCTCCAGACGCCCTAGGGACCGTGGCGCCAGATCGAGGTAAGGGCCCCGCCTCCTCCAACCACAGCAAGCGTGCCAAGCCGATGCTGCCCCTCCCTCTCTTCCCTTCTCTCTCTAATCTCTCTCACACGTTTTCTTGAGGAGCGGAGGTCGCCGCCTCTTCGTCTCGATCAGTTGGGCTGCTGGATCCGATTGCATGGCCACTGGTGCCCTCCAGGACCCCGACCCGCGTCGGTGAGGGCAACCATGGATGGGCGCCTGAGCTCTTCTGCCGTCGCCCGATCCGCCGCCCGATCAGCCGGACCGTGCTCCGGATCCGCCAACAGCCTCGCCTCCGACTTGATTCAGCGCCCACAGCCTCCCTCCGCCACTGCGCCATGCATGCCCCTAGGTCCGACCGATTCTCGCCGCTCATCCTCACGCTTTTCTTTTGAGTGAACCTCGCCGCTTCTTTTTTGGCCCGCAGCTCGCAGGAGGCCAGCACCTCGTCTAACCGATGCACCGGCGGCGTATCGGCGTGGGGTGGGTACGACACGGCAGCGGCGTGGGGTGGGCGGCGCGTGTTGTGACCGTGGCGGGGCGTTGAGATGGGATTGTTTTTTACGGATTGGGAGGCGGGGCGTGCAAGTGGATGGGTGGGTTATTTCTTTTCTCTCTTGTCGATGCCGCCGGGTTGACTTATAATAGTACTGCGGGTTGAATACCAAAACAGCAGGGGGTTTTCTGTAAAAATGCCGACGACGTACGACCAGAAGCGTTCCGTGCTTTATTAGTAGGTAGAGATTATTACCTATTTTATTTTTTTTACTAATAAACCAAGTATTGCTTCTGGTCGTCCGTCTAAAAAATTACCCTCGAAGTTGCCATATATTACCCGCTATGCCATCCATAAGTGAAGAAAGCGGTTCGCCTTTTTTTAAGTCACCGTCATGGCCAGCTTTTATATATAAGGTACCCAGTGTAAATCACATGCGCACCGGTGGCGTAGCGGCAGAACCCTGTTACTACAACTGGGAAGACCACGGATCGAACCGTGCTTCCATCGATTTTCCCAATTCTTTTTCTCACCCACCTCATCCCCCTGTATATTTTCATGGGCCGGCCCGCGGGGCGTGGCGTCGCTGTTTTTTCAATTTCATTTTTTATATTTTCTTTTCTTATTTCTGATTTTTTACTTCTTTTTTAAATTAATTCGAGATTGACAAATTTTTAAAAGTTGCGACTCTTGAAAAAATGGTCGAGAAATCATAAAATATCTACGAAATTTAAAAAAATTCGAAAAATCATAAATTTTTCGTTGTTTCATAAAACGTTGGTAATTTTACAAAAATGTTGGCAAATTATAAATAAAATCACAATTTGGAAAAGAAATGTCAGGAAATAAACCATGTTCTTGATTTTGAAAAAATGATAATGTATACAAAACATATTTGCGAATCTTAAAAAATATCCATGAAATTTTAGAAAATTATAAAAAAAATATTCAACTTTTCTGCGAATTTCAATTTTTTTCCCTAATTTAAAAAAATCATTAATTCAAAAACTGTTCAGGAATTAAAAAACTATTCATGTGTTCAATAAATGTTCGTCTAAACAAAAAAATGTTTACAAATTTTAAAAAATGTTTTTTTAAATGTATGTCAATTCAAAAAACTTTTCACCATTTCAATAGTCTTATGTCTAGATTTTGATTAGTTTTTGGAAAGTCTTTATATGTCTAGGCGTTGGGAGTAGTTCGTGGTAGATGAGATTTATTTTTAAAGTTTTAAACATTTTCTTGCGCTACGCAATGCCAAGTGTGTCATGCGGTGGCAAGCTCGTTGCATTGGGATTTATCATGTCGAATGCATTGTGATCACATGTACATCACATCCATCATCAGCGAGAGTCGGGAAAAAGATAAGTGGCAAAATAATGAGCCACTGTGTTAAAATAGAAGATACTGATATGTCAGGGTATTGAGTCATACTTATTCGACCAACGTATAATTTTTGTATCTACCGTTGCAACGCACGGGCATGTTTGCTAGTCTATATCTATACCTCTATATTTCTATTTTCTCTATCTTCTATCTACTAATAAAAGAAATAGGTATTCTTAGTCCGTCATGCTATTTTGTAGACAACCCTGATGTTTCTGACATTAAACCCGTAGTATATATCAAATGTTTTTTAAATACTCATATCTTTTAAACCGTAACTCCAAATTTAACATATTATATATGAAATTTGATTAGAAAAATATGTAGAATGTAAATATGATGTTATTTTACCTGTTAATAATTAAAAAAATATCTAGGCTGCAATGTTAATCAATAATGCATTATCCGTCTTTTTTTCATAACGGTACTGATTCAGATTGGGGATGAACACCTCATCAAAATCAAGATTGGACATCAAATTGAAGATAAATTTGTTAGAGACACCAATAAATAAGGACATGCATGACAAGAAATAAAAGGACCAAATAAAGATGGGATGTCCGCTATAAAATAAATAAAAGAGAAAATGCAGAGGAGATCCGATAAAGATGAGATGTTGCGCTATTCTCCTATATATAAGAAGAAAAAAGAGAGGACATGCATGAAAAAAAGTAAAAAGGAGGCATCTATGACAAAAATAAAATAAAAGACATGTTTGATAAGAAAAAAATAGTGATGAAACATGGACCAATACCTATGACATGTATGACAAGAAATAGTGATGAAACAGGGATCATAAAAAATGTTCTTTTCCAGACGAAAAAAATCTCTTTTTATGAATAAAAAATCCTGTATCTTTTTAACAACCTTTTTAACTCTTCATGTATTTAAGAAGTAGCTACAAATTTTTAGATTATAGAACATTTTTTGTAAATTAAGAGTGTGTGGTATTTTTTCTCCCGTTGCAACGCACGGACCTTTTGCTAGTAAGACTAATATATATACGTTGGTTTGCTGCTAATTTTTTTTGCTTTGCGTTACATATTGGCCAGGAGCGCGCGAGCCGCTGGCTGTGCGTCTTGATGGCCTCGCAGCTCGTCGGAGTCAGCTGCAGATCAACGGCGGCAGGAAGCTCTTACTGGTCCCAGTGCCGCCGCCTCCCGCTCCGATGCCCGGGACTCCCATATGCCCTCAGCCGAACAACCTCTCGCCGCCGCCGCTAACATGATCCGCGGGATTGTGCAGTACCGTGTGAAACAAATTTGAATTATCTGGAATAAAAACCGTTGATCTTTTATTTAATATAATAGTATTTGCGAACAGAACACCCGGAACTCGTATGGAACGTACACATCCATGTGTTGCGCTGAACTGGGAATTATTGAACTTGCTTTAGACTGTCTGAATTATGTGTAAATCTGGCCTTCAGTTTGCATGTTATTGGTGAAACGTGATTAAGAGTTGTCAAAACTTGCTAAAAAATCTCACAAAACTCAATGGAAGTCACTCAAAAATTAATGAGAATCAATCATTTTGAAATTGTTTCCTAGCTTGCTCCATTCATGTGGGGGAAGCATTTTTTTTTTTTTTGCTTTGCATTACGTATTGGCCAGGAGCGCGCGAGCCGCGGGCTGTGCGTCTTGATGGCCTTGCAGCTCGTCGGAGTATCAACGGCGGCAGGAAGCTCTTACTGGTCCCAGTGCCGCTGCTTCCCGCTCCGATGCCCGGGACTCCAATAGGCCCTCAGCCGAACAACCTCTCGCCGCCGCCACTAACATGATCCGCGGGATCCACTAGTAGAAAAATGGTAAAACGTGAAGCATATTAGTGCCGGTTTGAATTTGAGCCGGCACTAATGTATAACTAGTGCCGGTTCCAACGGCTAGCCGTGCCGCTTTCATTAGTACCGGTTCGTGGCGAACCTTTAGCACCGGTTCGTGCCACGAACCGGTACTAATGAGAGTGGTGGCAGGATGTTGTCGACGGGCCCCTCCAGTTTTTAGTACCGGTTCTTGCACGAACCGTACTAAAGGTCGCCCTACATAAACCCTTCGTCCACCCAAGCTCGCTCTGTTCTTCCCCTTTCCCTCTCCTCTCTGTTCTTCCCTCTTCCTCTCGAGCTCATCACACATTGTGCCCAACATTTGTCAAGATTTGAAGGCCCCCATCCATTCAAATGATCACAAAGGCTAGCAACTTTGTCCTTTCATCTCTCATTGTTAGATTAGCTCTTGCAATGCTTTATATAGTGATTAATTTGTGAGTTTAGTAATTTGGGAGGAAATATATATATGTGCTAGTATTTGATTTATATGCAATTTGAGGTAAAAAATAACACTTAGTTTGCATATGTAGGTGTGGTTTATTTAATGCCTTCTAAATCTCCGTCAGAATTCACCGTCGATCGCCTACCGTCTCTGTCACGGCACCACCTTGTGGTGAGCCTCTTGTTCATGAAATTTTATATAAAAAATGATGTTTGTGTGATTTGGATATATAGTTACTCGTATAATTATCTTACCAGTACGTTGTTTGTTATACATATAGTGCCATGGTTTTGATATCTGTCCCCGTCGGCCCTCGTCCTTGTTATGATTCGGATGTGGTATATATATTCTGTTTTAAAACTAGTTGCATTTCGTGTTTATGACAAATTATGCCCATAAAGTTGACATAGAAATTTTTTCTAGGAGGTATGTGAACCGGAAATTCCAACCGACCCTATTGTCGAGAGGTTAAATTTAGTTGAAAGAAAAAACGAGTACTTGGAAGAAAAATTGAAAAGAATTGAGGGGGAGAAGATGGAATTGGAGTTGCATGTTGCCGATGTCATCGATGATCACAAGATCAAGATGGAGAAAATGCGCTTGAAGATTAGAAAGATTAGAAAATATGCCATCGATAGTGAGGCTTGGTATCATTATGCTGTTGGATCAATTGTTACCTTAGTTGCGATCTTGATCGCATTTGTTGTTGCATTTAAATGCTTTAGCTAGAGAGTTATTGGTTTGTTGCATTTAAGTGTTGTATGAACTTTATGTATGAACTTGTATTAATTTGGTCTATTCGGTGTTGTGTAATGAAGATGAGCCGCAATGGATGTATCGATGACCGATGCTCTCCCAGTTCGTTGAGGGCGTGCATACTTTTTCGCTATGGCCGAGGCAAACAAGCGGGCGGATGGTTTTATGCCTTGTCCATGTGTTGGCTGTAAGAATGGTCGCAATTACTCTACGTCAAGAACCATTCACGCCCACCTGTTTGAGTCCGGTTTCATGCCCCACTATAATGTTTGGACCAAGCACGGAGAAAGAGAGGTTATGATGGAAGACAATGAAGAAGAAGAGGACGACGACAGCTATCGTGGCCATGGGTTCCCTGAATACGTTGATACAACAATGAGGGAAGAAGCTGAGCCGGTAATGCGGGAAGAAGCTGAGCCGGCAATGCGGGAAGAAGCTGAAGAAGAGGCATCAGATGAGCCCGTTGATGATCTAGGTCGGGCCATTGCCGATGCAAAGAGAAACTGCAAGTGATTTGGAGAAGAAGAAGTTGCAGCGCATGTTAGAGGATCACAAAAATTGTTGTACCCAAATTGCGTAGGTGACAAGAAAAAGCTGGGCACCACACCGAATTGCTGCAATGGAAGGCGTAGAATGGTGTATCCGACAAGGGATTTGGAAAGTTGCCGGTAATGATAAAGGATATGCTTCCAAAGGACAAACGAATTGCCCGAGAGTACGTCTGAAGCAAAGAAGGTTGTCTGCCCTCTAGGGTTAGAGGTGCGTAAGATACATGCATGCCCTAATGATTGCATCCTCTACCGCGGTGAGTACGAGGATTTGAACGCTTGCGGTATGTGGTGCATTGCGCTATAAGGTCAGCCGCGATGACCACTGGTGATGTCGAGCGGCGCCCAGAAGAAGATTCCTGCCAAGGTGATGTGGTATTCTCCTATAATACCACGGTTGAAACGTTGTTCCAAAACAAAGAGCATGCCAAGGCGATGCGATGGCACGAAGAAGACCGTAAGAAAGACGGAAAGTTGAGAGTACCACGACGGGTCGCGATGGAGAAAATTGAAAGAAAGTACGGGAAGGAGTTTGCAGATGACGCAAGGAGCGTATGGTTTGGTCTAAGCGCAGATGGCATTAATCCTTTTGGGGAAGCGAGCAGCAACCATAGCACACGGCCCGTGACTCTATGTTTATATAACCTTCCTCCTTGGTTGTGCATGAAGCGGAAGTTCATTATGATGCCAGTGCTCATCCAAGGCCCTAAGCAACCCGACAACGACATTGATGTGTACCTAAGGCCATTAGTTGAAGAACTCTTACAACTGTGGAATGGAATAGGTGTACGTGCGTGGGATGAGCACATGGGGGAACAATTTGACCTAAAGGCGTTGCTGTTCGTGACCATCAATGATTGGCCTGCTCTCAGTAACCTTTCGGAGACAGACAAACAAGGGATACCGCGGATGCACGCACTGTTTGGATGATACCGACAGTATATATTTGAATAGTTGTAAGAAGAATGTGTACACAGGACATCGTCGATTTCTTCCGAGCGGGCATCTCGTAAGAAAGAAAGGCAAGCATTTCAAAGGTGAGGCGGATCATCGGACGAAGCCTCGCCACCGTCATCGGGTGCTGATGTACATGATATGGTCAAGGATTTGAAGGTGATATTTGGAAAGGGTCTGGCGGACAACCTGTTCGAAGGACGCCGACGGACGCGCACCCATGTGGAAGAAGAAATCTATATTTTGGGACCTGCCATATTGGAAAGACCTAGAGGTCCGCTCCATAATCGACGTGATGCACGTGACGAAGAATCTTTGCGTGACCCTGCTTGGCTTCTTGGGCGTGTATGGGAAGACAAAAGATACACCGAGGCACGGAGGACCAGCAACGTATGCACGGAAAAGACGGCATACATCGTGGTCATGCAAGCTACGCTCTTACCAAAGAAGAGAAGGAAATCTTCTTTGAATGCCTGCTCGATATTAAGGTACCGTCGGCTTCTCGTCGAATATAAAGGGAATAATAAACATGGCGGAGAAAAGTTCCGAACCTAAAGTCTCATGACTGCCACGTGATTATGACGCAACCGCTTCGGTTGCATTGAGGGGGCTTCTACCGAAAAGCGTTCGATTAGCCATTGTGAAGCTATGTGCATTTCTCAATGCAATCTCTCGAAGGTAATCGATCCGAAATCATACCAAGGTTCTGAGAATGATTTGGTGCAATGTCTTGTCGATTTCGAGTTGGTGTTCCCACCATCCTTCTTCAATATCATGACGCACGCGTCCTAGTTCACCTATCTTGAAGAGATTAACATTTTGGGTCCTGTATTTCTACACAATATGTTCCCCTTTGAGAGGTTCATGGGAGTCTTAAAGAAATATGTTCATAACCGTGCTAGGCCGTAAGGAAGCATCTCCAAGGGCAATCAAAATGAGGAGGTCATTGAGTTTTGTATTGACTTTATTCACGACCTTAAGCCGATTGGTGTTCTGAATCGCGGCATAAGGGCATACTTGGATGGAAAAGGCACGCTAGGAGGAACAAATAATATGTATGGACGGACATTCTCTCACTGAAGCACACTACACAGTTCTACAGAATTCCGCCTTGGTGGCTCCGTATATGGATGAACACAAGAATTTTCTATGCTCCAAACACCCGGAGCGGTCTGATGACTGGATGGACTCTGAAGCTGAATCTGAGGAACATGAGGAAGAGGAGGCATCAGAACAATCTGAGTCTGGTGTGGCGAGTCTAGCTCTCGCTACTGCTTTTGTTAGCAAGTCCATCTTCAACTCTGAAGAAAATGACCTCACCAACAAAACTGATGAAGATAGTGATGACTACGCTCCCACCTATTGCTTCATGGCAAAGGGTGCCAAGGTACTCAAATACACCTCCTCTGAATCTAGTGAAAATGAATCTGATGAAGATCTGAAGCCCAGTTACTCAAAACTTGCTAAGATTGCTGTAAAACAACAAAGGGCTTTTGAAAATGTTCAAAACATGCTAGATAAGAGTGATGATATGTTAGATGAAGAAATGGATCGCACTAAAGCCCTGACTGAAAATCTTCAGAGACTTCAGTCTAGGTTTGATAGCCTTCAAGGTCATCATAACACTCGCTTATCTGATCATGAGAAACTTTCTTATGAATTTCTTCAAAGAAAGCAAGATCTTGAGAAGCTAAGAGTGAATTATGAAGATCTTCGTAAGGAGCGCCAGTTCATTACTTGCTCAACAAATCAGCGCTTCTCAGGAAGAATTTGTTCCTCCATGCTTAAAGTGCATTGGACGTGAATCTGCTAATTCTTCACCTGAATGTTCAAATGCTTCAACTGTCACAAAATCTTCACCTGCCTCTGCTATCACTAATTCCTCATCTGAGGACATTGCTAGTATCACTGACGATGCAGGGCTGAAGGAATTGTATAAGACAGGCATGTACAAAAGCCTCAAAGGGCATCAGACTCTTTGTGATGTGCTTAAAAAGCAGATCCTCAACAGGAACCCTAGGAAAGAGGGCATTGCCTTTGAGAGGAAACTCAATGCTGATGGAACATATTGGAAGCCTGAGCAGTATCCCAAAACCTCATGGATTGCTGCAAAGGGACCTCCAGTTGATCCATCTAACTTATCTGGCTTTACATGCGAATCTCCTCATTCTTCTGATGAGTCATTTGACTCCAACTATAAACTGTTCAAAAATCAGAATGGTGAAGTATTTGCTAGATATGTTGGCACTAATCAAGCAGGAACGGTTCCCCTATGAAGAAAATCTGGGTTCCCAAGAAGTGCCTTGAAAGTCTTCAGGTGAATGTCCTCATGACACCACCTGTGAAGAATAGGAACCCCAGATCAAACTCTTCATATGGACCAAATTCTTCATATGGATCCAAGTCCTCATACGGACAAAATTCCTAACGTGGATCAAAGTCCTCAAATGATTATCATCGTGCTAACAACTCTGTTTCGCAGGGTAGAGCTAAGGGCTATGAATATGTGCATTATTCTTCAAACCAATATGTCATAAGTCCTCGAAGAATTTCTCTGCTTATTCATATGCTTACCCTAACCCCTCTTATGTGAAACGAAATGGATTGGCCTCTATGCCACCATTCTCATATGGTGCTCAGAGAGTGATGAACTCTTTGCCACCCCTTGAGATGTGGGTGGTAAAGAAAAAGAACTAACCTCTTCTGCAGGGTCAGGTCTCCGGGCGTGCTTTAAACGTCTCAAGAATTTCTTTGGGGGCACGACAAAATGCTGAAAGGGCCTTGAGCTAATCATGATGAAATTAACTTTCATTTCACACGTCCTCATCTTGCTTATCTGTTATCTTTGTCGATGAAATTCATCTGATGAACTTGATATCATATTCTTCACCGATGAAGTATATGAGATCGTAAGTTGCACTAATTCATCTGCAGGATGATCAACCCAAAGCCACCGAGTGGGTTCTCGATAGTGGATGTACAAATCACATGGTGGTGACAAGAATCTATTGATGGATGCTCCCTTATCACCGTCTCATCTGAAGCATATCATCTTCTTGACAAAGGCAAAAGTCGTATTGGGTCTTGGTAAGGTTGCGATCTCTAAGGACATACACATGGACAAAGTCATGCTTGTTGAGTCCTTAGGATACAACCTCATGTCGATCTCAATGCTTTGTGATCTTGATATGGTTGTTATCTTTGGCAAGTATCGTTGTGTTGTGATTATGGAAGTGACAATTCCAAAGTCTTGAAGGCTTTAGGAGAGGAGACTTGTATATTGTTAATTTCTCTCTGGGACCACAACCCGCCGTGTGTCTACTTGCAAAAGCTTCAGAAGGCTGGTTATGGCATCGGCGACTTGGTCACGCAGGCATGAGGAATTTGAACACGCTTGCAAAGAAGAAGCATGTCATTGGCATTGAGAATGTCAAATTCCTCAAGGATCACTTGTGTGGAGCTTGTGAAGCTGGAAAAATGACCAAGGCCAAGCATCCAGCGAAGAACATGACCACTACTCGTCCCTTCGAATTGCTTCACATGGACCTCTTTGGTCCTAATCATTACTCAGCTGTCACTAATGACGCGTCTTTATATGGCTTTGTTATTGTTGATGATTACTCTCGTTACACATGGGTACACATTGTTACTTACAAAAATGAAGTGCAGGAAGTCTTCAAACGATTTTCCTCGAGGGCTTTAACTAACTTTGGTGTGAAGATCAGACACATCAGAGTGACAATGGAACTGAGTTCAAGAATTCCGGTCTTGATGCCTATCTTGATGAACTTGGTATTACTCATGAGTTATCTGCTCCCTATACTCCTCAGCAGAATGGCGTCGTGGAGCGCAAGAACAGAACTCTCGTTGAGATGGCTCGCACTATGCTTGATGAATACAAAATGCCTAGTCGTTTTTGGATCGATGCAATTGATACCGCGTGCCACATCATCAACAGAGTATATCTTCACAAATTCTTCAAGAAGACTGCCTATGAACTCCTCAACGACAAGAAACCCAATGTAAGTTATTTCAAAGTCTTGATTGCTAAATGCTCGATTAGAGATCCTCATCACAATTCTAAATTTGCACCGAAAGCACATGAAGGTTTTATGCTTGGTTACGGAAAGGACTCAGCACACCTACAGAGTCTTCAACATCGCTCTTCACAAGATTGTTGACACTGGTAGATGTGCGATTCGATGAAACTAATGGCTCGCAAAGAGAGCACCTACCTTCATGTTAGATGAACCAACACCGAGGAATCTATCAGGTTCAAGGCAACTGAGGATGTCATTCCCTCTTGAAGAATCTGGTGAAGAATTCATTCCAAAGACGCTGAAGAACGTCGAGCTGATGCACCTGAAGATAATGCTGAAGACAATGGTGCTGAGGAAAATGATCAAATTCCTCGACGACAACCAGCTCATCCTCACGTTGCAAAAGAAGTACAAGTTGCAAGATCATCGATGACATTGAAGCGCCAGGTCCTCTCACACGCTCAAAAGCTTCACATTTATCTAACTTTTGTGGGCACTATGCTTTTGTCTCTATCACAGAGCCCACTAAGGTAGATGAAGCATTTCGAGCCCGAGTGGATTCAGGCCATGCAAGAAGAATTACATCGATTCGAGCTCAACAATGTCCTGAACTGGTCAAACGTCCAGATCCTCGCAAGCATAATATCATTGGCACAAAGTGGATCTACCGCAACAAGCAAGATGAAAATGGCCTTGTGGTGAGGAATAAGGCACGACTTGTAGCTCAAGGCTACACACAGGTTGAAGGAATTGATTTTGATGAAACTTTTGCACCTGTTGCTAGACTTGAGTCTATTCAAGCATATTACTCGCCTATGCTAACCATCACAATATCACTTTATATCAAATGGATGTGAAAAGTGCATTCCTCAATGGTAAGCTTGAGGAAGAAGTATATGTTGCTCAACCCCTGTGTTTTGAAGATCCAAAGAATCGACAAAGTCTTGAGACTCAACAAGGCTCTCTATGGTCTCAAACAAGCCCCACGAGGCGTGGTATGATACATTGAAGGAATTCTTCGTGAAGAATGGCTTCACACCAGTTCACTTTCGACCCTACTCTCTTTACTAAATCTTATGATAGTGAACTGTTTGTGTGCCAAATATATGTTGATGATATTATCTTTGGCTGTACTGACCAACGTTATAGTGATGAATTTGCCTATATGATGAGTCAAGAATATCAAATGT
Organism: Aegilops bicornis; assembly: GCA_021605145.1. Taxonomy (NCBI): domain Eukaryota; kingdom Viridiplantae; phylum Streptophyta; class Magnoliopsida; order Poales; family Poaceae; genus Aegilops; species Aegilops bicornis. The sequence goes on along the minus strand of CM038671.1, from coordinate 90,391,405 downwards.
CTATGATGGGAGAGTTGAAATTCTTATTAGGTCTTCAAATTCGTCAACAACACAATGACATATTCATATCTCAGGAGAAATACCTCAAAGATGTCCTGAAGAAATTCAGCATGCAAGATTGCAAAGGCGTCAAAATTTCTATGCCCACAAATGGCCATCTATGCAATCGATGAAAATGGTATTGACTTGATCACAAGGTATACCGCTCCATGATTGGTTCTCTATTGTAGTTATGTGCATCTAGGCCAGATATAATGCTTAGTGTTTGCATGTGTGCCCGATTTCAAGCTACACCAAGGAATCACACCATAAGGCTGTGAAGCATATTCTTCGATATCTAGCTCACACACCAACACTAGGATTATGGTACCCCAAGGGCTCTACTTTTGATCTCATTGGATATTCGACTCGACTATGCCGGTGATCGTGTGGACCGCAAGTCAACATCTGGTACTTGTCATTTCCTCGGACGATCTTTGGTCCATTGGTCTTGAAGAAAGCAGAATGCGTATCACCGCTTTGTCATCATGGAAGCTGAATACATTGCTGCTGGCTCGTGTTGTGCTCAATTCTTTGTGGATGAAGCAAACTCTCAAGGACTACGGCATCAACGTGACTACTGTGACAATGAGAGTGCCATCAAGATTGCTCACAACCCAGTTCAGCACTCGAAGACAAAGCACATTCAAATTCGTCATCATTTTCTTCGTGATCATGTGTTGAAGGGCGACATCTCCATCGAGCATGTGAAGACTGAAGAACAGCTAGCCGATATCTTCACTAAGCCCTTGGATGAGAAGAGATTTAGCAAGTTGCGGTGTGAGCTAAATATCTTAGAATCTTGGAATGTTCTTTGAAAAGGACACACATCCTGACACTTATGCAAAATTGATGACTTAGATGTGCAACACATGAAGAAACGTTTTTCTTCAATCAATGAAGAATAACACTCTAAGTGTGAAGAAATTAATGAAGAATTTGATTCTCAGAACCCTAGGACAATTGTACGCGGTGTCTGCCATCATCATTCTTATACGGTGGGTCACGCCACCACCAAAGTTGAAAATCTTCAATTTGAGTTTTTCCTCAGTTTTGAAATTCTTCAGTTTTTCAAATTCTTCAACTTTGCAAAATCTTCACTGTTTCCGTCATTTTTCTTCATTGGCTATATATATATATATATATATATATATATATGTATATATATGTATATATATATATATATATATATATATATATGGGTTTAAGTCCTCTACAACATTCACTTATGGCTATTTCTTCAAGTCGGTTTTTTACGCTAAGTGAATGTGATCGGACCCTTCCCTCTATGCTATACTCAACCCAATCTATTCACAAATTCTTCATGTGCGTTCTATTTGAAACTTCGTTCAAAATCTTCACTGTGTCCTTGTCGGTGAAGAAATTGCGAACGGAACTTTAAAACTGATCTTATCCAAACTTTCGGTTTTGCCGCTCAAACCGTTCCGCATCCCATGATGCATTATTCTACTCACCCACGATCGTGACACGATCTCCACTACACAAAGACGTGGGTGACACATGTCGTGAGAAGGAGAATGGTCAGAGCACGTTAAATCCTAAATCTTGAGGCGAACAGTTTTCACCGCCTCTATAAATACCCTCTCTCCATCCTCACTTCTTTTACTCCGCTCGACCTCTCTCTCCCGCCGAGCTCCTCAAACCCTAAGCGCCGCCGCTACTCCATAAATCGCCCGGTGAGGAAGAGCTTCGCTGCCTCGACCTCATCGCCGTCGTACTCGCGCCGGTTGCGGAAATCTTCACTCCGCCGCCGCCGTAGCTATCTTCCTCCGCCAAGTTAGGGCGTGGAAGATCTAAACAGACGAGCTTCACATCTACAACACCCAGTTCGTCGTGTTCTTCATTTAGGGTAATTAAAAGTTACTTTTACTGCCCTCATTGATCCAAATGTTTCACTACAAAATCTTCAAAGGTGTTTTTATTCTTCAAATCCTCACACACAAACACCTCACTAGTTATATGCTCTTGATTCGTTCCTCTAAGCAATCATTTTTCTTCAAGATTCCTCAATTGTGTGGATCCTCGATCTGTACAACTCTGGAACCTAAGACAAAGAACGCTTAGTGAAATTCTTCAAGGCTCATTTGGTCAAAATCCTCAAAACTTGTTTTTTTAAAAACCTTCTGAGAACGCATATGACCTCTCCAAATTCCTCGCAACTATACTCTGTTCATAGGTACTCATGTCTGCTGCTGAATCACTAGGTTCTCATCAACTTAACTCATTTGCAACGTTCCTCGAAGAAAAGTTGCATACTTCTTCAGAGAATTCGTTTGTTCAAATTCCTCAGCTGAAGAATATGGCAGAAGGAAAGAAGCCACAGAAAGGAGGAAAGAGGCCTGAGGTCATGACCGCATTTGAAATCCCTGAGGAAATATATGCTGATTATTGTACACCTGATGAAGCCGAGTTCGGAAAGGAAAAAAAAATCAGCGCAAGGTGCGCATTCAAAGGATTGAACGGAGATGGGAAAGGGAATGGAGGGAGTACAGATATGTAACTCCAAAGTACATGAAGAAATTCGCACTGAATCCTCCATGCCCAAGAGCTCCATTGGCACCTGGCTGAGAAGCTGACCCCACCAGCATCAAGCGTGGTGAGGACTTTCCTGAAGAATGGGCCAAGCGCCAAGCCAAATTGGCAAGACAAGCCAACGGGGCAGTGAGGAAATTCAATGAGGACTCAGCTACTGCTGCTGCCACTGAGGCCTCTGTCAAGCCAAGAAAATCTATGGCAAAGAAGCCCGCACACAAGCCAAGTGCTTCACCAACAGTGCCCTCACGGCCAAGTTCCTCAGATGTGCCCTCACGGCCAATTCCTCATGCTGCTCCAGCTCCTCCAAAATCCTCAGCTCCTTCAAAATCCTCAGCAGTTCCGACAAAGTCCTCAGCACCTGTGCATCTGGCCACGTGCCAAAGGACTGCAGGCTTCTCCATTGCCTCTGGTGTTTCAGCAAGTTCCTCAGCTGCACCAAAGTCTTCATCTGGCCCGACTCTGCTGAAGACTAAGGCCACAGCTGGACGAGGTCCTCGGCCAAGTCCCAAGAAGAAACAGGTCGCCTACCAAGAGCCACCTGAAGATGATGAGGCTGATGATGATGAACTTGCGGAAATCATCAGAGATCGCCAAGAAAGGGCCGCTAGAGCCAAATGCACATCTGTGCCACTGCTGTTGGATCCGAGGAAAATCCTCGATTATATTGATCTCTGGCACAAGGATCCAAACACCCCTATGCCTGATTTTTATCTGACCCCTGGACAAAGTCATATGTCAAACCCATTTCATCATCAAGAGAAATGGAAGTTTGAAAAGGCAAGAGAGATCAAGAAAGCTCAATACAGAAAGGAGAAGTTCACGAAGAAAAAGCGTTGTCGAGAATGACACCGAGGAACTTCTCAAGGTCCAGACGAAATTCAAGACCTCAAAGAAAACTTCGATGCTTATTATGTTGATTGGCAAGGGCCAAGGTCGATTCGTCAACCTCGATGAAGAAGTTCACCAATGTTGCTGCCCCAACGCAACATGAAATTCCTCAGCTGGAGCCTCAACTCAGCCGATCGAAGAACATGCCAAGACCGATGAAGTTCAGGTCTTTGAAGAAAATGCCGATTCGAGGCTGATGATCCCATTCCACTACCGAAGAAATTTCGGGGCATCCACCAAGGTGCGCTGAAGAAATCGAACAAGACAGGCAACCGCATCGGGCCATACCGAGGAAAATCAACCAGATTCCTCGGCTCCTCCTGCGCCAACACCAACTCCAATTCTTCCATCTGCCTCGATGTGAAGAAGACCAAGGCTGCAGAAGCGAGCTGCCGTGAAGAAACGGAAAGCATCACTGCGTCAAATTCTTCGACTCTGAAGAAAATGAAGCCAATGACCAGCTCATTTGAGAATCCTATTGATGCTGTTCCAATTTCCTCAATTCCATCAAAGGACCTTGTTCCTTTTGATGAAGATTATGTGATCCCAAGCGGATCTGATGAAGAATATCATTCTCACGCCGTTAGAGCAGATTGATGAAGAGAATGAAGTGGAAGCAATCCCTTCAACCCCAATCATTTCCTCGCCTATGCCTCAGTTCACAGCTGAAGAGGCTGGTGTTGAGGAACTTGAAGAAGATGTGGATATTGGAAGCACAACGCCCGGTGATGAACGATGACTTTTGGGAAAGTCAAGATCCAAATTCTCCACTCTTCACCCCAATTCAACAGATACCTCGGTCCCTGCTCCAACTGCTCAAATGGGCTCAAGAAACTCATCCCACTTCATCTGTCCATGAAGAAATTCCAGCCACTAGCGCCGATGAACCTGCTGCTCGATCCTCGGATCGCACTGTTGAGGAACAAGAAATTCCTCACCTGAAGAACCTGAGATTGCGATTCCGAGGTCGTGATGCAACTCATCGACACTCCACCGCCAAAGCCAAAGGACCCCTTCTCAACAAAGCAAAAGTTCAAGGTCAAGACTTCTTCAATGAGCACGTATTCTTCACCGATTACAATCCATATGATTCTCGCCGCATAAGGAAGAGGCGTTTACGGACTGCCACCAAGCCAATTTCTATTCCTCGGTGCTCTTCAATAAAGACAAAGTCTTCGATCATGCTCATATTCCTCATGTGGACATGGAGTCTCTGCCCGAGCTTCGAGCCGATCCTCGGTGTTCTTCACGACGCAGACTTCAATTTCTGCATCGACATCTGTGGATCGGAATGAAGAACTCATTCTTCAATTCTATGCAACGCTGTACATCACCGGATACTGAAGACGTGAACTCATGGGTATTAGACTGGATGTCCGAAAATACTCACTACAAGGCACCAAAGAATCGAATTGCTTCGTGCCCTACCACTCAGTCCTCCACTTGACGGTGCTCGTTGTATCTACAACGAACCAAAACTTTCAAATCACTATATGCAAGTGCTGATGAAGCCTTTGAAGCCAAGGCAGGCCCCAAGAACCAAATTCCTCGTCAAGGAATTATTATATGTGCCTTGGACTGTCTATCGGATTCTGACGAAGACAATGAATCCTATCAAAGGCCACGACTCAAATGATGAAGTCGTTGGCATCATGAAGAATATGCTTTTAAATATCATACATGGCGTTCCCGTCAACTTCCATGATTTCTTCATGAGGACTCTGGCAAACATTGCTATGTCACCATTTGAGCTGAAGCCTTATGCGCCTTGGATTATGAGATTCATCAGGACAAGGTCTTCACTCAATTACAAGGCTGATACTCTGAACCACTGCAGCTACTTGCCCCGATTGAAGTCCTCAAACGGACATTTACCTCAGCTGATGACAAGGGCAAGGCTACTGCTGTGATCGATGAAGGCATTCGTCCATTGGATGGACAGTTTCACAAAGCAGCATCCTACTCCACCAATGATGACTCTGCCACACATGACTCTGCCGCAAATACCTCAGTCAAGCAAAGTCCTCAAGCTACAACACCCAGGGTGATGACTGATCGTGAGTTACTCCTCAGTCTTCATCAGAAGGTTGATCGCAATCATAAATGGGTCAAGCGTCAGTTTGGTTCAATTCTTCACAACATGACCTCTACACACAATGCAGGGAAGAAAAACCACTACTACCTCCATGAAACCTTCAAACGCACCTGGGCTGTTCTATCAAATGTCTACAGTGCGGAAGAACTGACGACAATGGGACTCAAGGAAGATTTTGACTGGTCTGCACCTCCTCCGAAGAAATACAAGAAGGCCAAAGTCCCTTCCTTGGTGGCCAGCTCCTATTCTTCATCGCGCGACACTGATGAAAATGAAGACTTGGACGACACCGCGGCAGGCCCTACTACAACAACCGACCCCAACAACGCTGGCGCTCCTTCTTCAACTTGAAATTCTTCGAGGCGTTAGTCCTCAGTTTCGATCCTTTTGGTCATTCGATGACAAAGGGGGAGAAATTTGAGTTAGTCTTCAAGCGGGTCTATTATATGGGCAAATTTTTGTTAAGTTACAACTCTCGTTCTTCTGAAACTTTTATTGGATCGAGTTGTAATCTTAAACCCGATGGTGCTTTGATACTTTTTGATGCACTGTGCTCTTGCACTATGCTCTGATACTAGCTCATATTCTCTTGAGCTCTGATACTCTTGATGCGTTATTCTGCATGCTTGTTCCTCATTAATGTTATCGCACACATGCTGAATTACATCAAGCACCATATTTCATCATGCATTTCAAATTCTTCATACTATATGTCAAATGCGTGTATGAATTACAAGATATAGGGGGAAATCTCCATGATTCAACTCTTCAAATGTGCATTGCCTCAAAATCAAATTCCTCACTATGCACATCTTCAGGGGGAGTTCTTCTATATCTTGCAATCAAATTCCTCAATATCAGTATTTACACTTCATATGTTTATCCCGTTGAAAACTTAACCTATATTGTCATCAATCACCAAAAGGGGAGATTGTAAGTGCATCTAGTGCCCTTAGTGATTTTGGTGTATTGAAGACTTATAGGTTAAGGAACTAATGCGTTTGTGAGTGTACACAGGTCTATAAGTCTATGAGGAGTTTGATATTTACGAGAGAAAGTCGACCCTAAAAATGAAGTTCTTCGACTCAAGACTTTGATATTCAAGACTTTCTCAAGACTTTGAAAGTGAAGAAATTGGTGTGACCTTGAAGACTTGGTATTCATTTGAGGAACATGAAGCGTGAAGACTTTTGTTTTCGTAGTTTCATTTTATCTTTCTTGAGTCATAGGAAACACCGTCTTTGTTAAAGGGGTCGAGGAAATACTAAGGAAAAATTTCCATGTGATGCTCAGCTCAAAATCCTACACCTACCAATCCCTTCGTGTGAAGCCTTTGGAAATCTCATATAGTTCAGTCAATTTCTTGATGTGAGACGAAGCTCTTACAGTCGCCGAGGAATTTGTTCTCGACCGAGGAGTTAGGAATTCGCCAAAGGTCGGATTGCCTACGATGAGGAACATGATAGCCCCGAGGAATTTGACATTCAAATTTCCGACCGTTCTTTATCTTCTTGGCCGACTGTCCCAAAATATCTTATCCACCTAACGGTCATATCATTGAAGGGCATTTATGTCTTATCATGTCGGGCTGCTCCCTAGGCTATAAATAGCCACCCCTACAACCACTAGCTGGTTGGCTGCTCGAGAGAACTTGACACTTGTCATTTGAGAGCAACCCATCCTCCGAGGACTTTGAGCGAAAATCATCGAGTGAGGAAAAACCCCAAAAACCAAACCCCTACAAACCCAAAGTGATTGAGCATCACTGAAGAGATTGATCCTGTATGGATCCGCCGCTTGTTACCTTTCAAGACTGTGCTTCTTCTAAATGGTTAGGCGTCATGGTCTAGAGCATCCAAGAGGAATTGTGGATCGCCGAGTGACCAAGTCTGTGAAGGTTTGGAAGTCGCCTAAAGACTTACCACGAGTGATTGGACGAGGTCTGTGTGACCTTAGTTCAAGGAGAATACGGTGAGGACTTGGTGTCCTGAGCTGCGTGCTTTCAGCGGATCGGGTGTCCGGGACTGTGTGACCTCGAGTTTAAATACTCAGCCGCTCCAACCAGACGTACAACTGAGACAGCAGTTGGAACTGGTCTACCAAATCAGTGTCTTCACCAACCTAACTGGTTATATTTCCTCAACCCTTTCATTTCCTCATTACTGTGTTGAGTGTTCGTTCATATCTGTGTTTGAAGACTTTGACTGAATACTTTCTCAATTTCCTCAGTTCAATTTCTTCAGTCTGTTTGTCTTCATCTTGTGCTATCCTGTGTTTACGCTTTCTGTACTCTTTGTTTGTCTTCATTCCATCATGATGACCATGCCCGCATTTTCTTATGCTTACTTCTGAGTACTTATTCCGCTGCAAGTAGTTCTTCGCTAAGGAATTTCCTCACCGGCAAATTCCTCAGTGAAGAATTCATAAAAATCGCCTATTCACCCCCCCTCTAGTCGATATAACGCACTTTCACTAAAGGCCCCTCCTATATAAACAACACTTACGAAAATTTCAGTTTCTCATCTGGCTTCTTCTCCTCTGCCTTTGCCGCCCAGTCGTCTCCATCCTCGTCGCCGCCCCGTCCCCGTCGTCCCCGTCCACGTCGTCCCCGTCGTCACCGCCGCCCCGTCCCGACCCGTCCTGCGTCGTCCCCGTCCCCGTCGTCGGCGCCGCCCTGTCGTCCCGTCGTCGCCGCCGCCTGACCCGTCCGTCCCGTCCCGTCGTCGCCGCCCGTCCTGTCCCGTCGTCGTCATCCCCGTCGTCGCCGCGCCCGTCGCCGTCCCCATCGCCGCGCGCCCCGTCCCTCGCCTACGCCGGTGAGCGCACACACATACTTTTTGTTTTTAGTTATACAAATAGTTAGAAATTTTTCTGTTTTTAGAAATTGTTAGAAATTTTTCTGTTTTTCAGAAATAGTTAGAAATGTTAGAATTGTTAGAAAAGTTAGAAATGTTAGAATTGTTAGAAATTTTTCTGTTTTTTAATTATAGAAATAGTTATAAAAAAGTTAGAATTGTTAGAAATTTTTCTGTTTTTTAGTTATAGAAATAGTTATAAAAAAGTTAGAAAATTTTCTTTTTTTTTAGTTCTAGAAATATTAGAAATGTTATACAAATGTTAGTTATATATATAGAAATGTTATAATTTTTTTTTCTGTTTTTTAGTTATAGAAATATTAGAAATGTTATAGAAATGTTAGTTACATATAGCATTGTTAGAAACGTTATAGAAATGTTAGTTATATAGAAATGTTAGAAATTTTAGTTATCAAAATTGAATCATTAAAAAAATGTTACTTTTTGCGGGCATATAGCTAGTATTTGTTCTCGACGATGCCCGACCCGCATCCTCGTCGTCGACACGTCCGCGACGACGTCCGGCTGACCCATGTCCGAGGCCCGGGCTCCGCCCGGCACCGGGAGGTGCTGCCTGGAGGGGCGCGCCGCTTGATGAGGAACCCGGCCCCGGGTCCCGTCGTCGACCCCGATCTCGTTTGGTGGCGTTCGCGTGGGCCAGTTTCGGTGCGGAGGGAGCCAGCCCTGCTGGAGGTGGTACGTCGCCGTGTCAGCGAGGAGGACGAGCACGTCCATCGCTACATGGTTGCGTTAGAGGGCGGCAGGTTCTCCAATACCTGGCAGTTTCTTCAGGGATCTCACTTCAGCTATGATCCTATGAGGGTTCCTTCTCTTTGGGTGTCCACCGCCCGCGCCACAGGAACCGCGAGTGTCCTAGATTCTTCTGTAGTATTCGATCTTTATTAGCTACCTAGCCAGGGATGTATTCGATATTATATCTATTATTCGAGACGATGTATTCGAGATTATATCTATTATTCGAGGCGATGTTTTTAGATTATATCTATTATTCGAGACGATGTATTCGAGATTATATCTATTATTCGAGACGATGTAATTTGAATACTAAATTGTTTTATATTTCTTTTGGATTAGTTAAATAAAAGCTATGGCGGACAATGCCGGCGAGAGAGGAGAACAGGCCATGTTCGATATGATACGCCATCCTCACGGGCCGATGATGATCGAGAATGAAGAAGATTATGACGGCTCGAATTTCTAAACAACACCGGAGAGGGTGATATGATATTCGATCGCGACGACCCGAATTGATGAAGTCATGAACTATGATTATGATGATGACGAAGAAAATGTTGATCTTGAAACAACAAAGACCGGCGAGGTATATATATTTATATAAGCGGGCATCTGGTGATCATCACATGTTTTAAATGACTTGAAGATATATTAACGAATCGATCTTTGTTCTTTCAGCCATCCGGATCGAGCAAATCTTGAGGCAAAAGAATGACGAGGCCCGAACAAAAGTTGAAGGAGGGCGTAAAGTACAATATCGAGGCAATCAGACCTAATGGCGAACCATTAGCGCCTAAGAAGATTGCGGACAAGTTCGTTCGTCGGTCTTGGAGTTCTTGTGAAGGACCAACTCCCGATCTCCCTTCAAGAATGCAGAGAGCCAGCAAAGCCACGTCCAGATGTTACTTTTTGTCGACAACAGACAAAAAGGTCTCGCTTTGGGATACTCTCATGGAACATTTCACCCTACCGGATCATTTCACGAAGCGAGATGTGCGAGAAAGTCAAGGCCGCTACTCTTAGGAAGATGGAGGTTGCATTCAAGAACCACAAGAATCGAGAATGGGACAAGTACGTCAAGGGAGGAAGGAAGACTCCAGTATTCGAGGGAACACTAGAGAACCAACGTGCTCATTGGGACGATTTCATGAAATTCAAGGATTCGGAATTAGCTAAGGAACGGTCGTGAATAAACAAGAAGAATGCCGAAAAAAAGGATAAGTTCTATAAGCTGGGGCCAGGTAGCTATGCGGTGGCAATGCCTAAGTGAGATAAGTCTGAGAAAGAGATGGAGGATGCAGATGTCACTCCGGTTACTAAGAGCTGGCCCCCCAGGTGCAGGACTTGGTTCTATGCGCATGGGGGGGAGTTGGACCCGACGACAGGCAAAGTTTCGACGAAGGCATGTCTGAACGGAGCCGACGATGCGATACTTGTTGCAATAGAAGAGGCACGATCGGGGGTGTTCGAGCCCAACAGAGAGAACGATGAGCTTACGCGTGCCCTGGGAAATCCTGAACTCCCGGGAAGAACACGAGGCAAGGGCGCTATTCCGTGGTATGAGGGGTTTTCAGACTGGAACACCGACTACAGAACCCGTGCGAGAAAGATGATTGCGGAGGAGAAGAAGAGGAAGATGGAGGAGGAGCAGATGAAGCGGGACTATGAACGCCTTCAAGGCCTAGAATTAAGTCAAGCGGAATTGGCAGTCAAATTCCAGCGGCAGCGAGGCGGATCGACTCACTTAGCCAGCAAAGGGGTCTCGGCGGCTGCAGCGACTAGCGGATGATCCGGCATTGGATAGCACCGCCCCATCCATGCCGAGAAGCAGCGTGGGTTCCGCCCAGACGATGCAATGCTGGATAGATACCCGTGGATGACATCACGAAGAACACTAATCATGAGCTACACTTCAATATGAAGAACATATCCATGAAGGTGTCGGACGCCGTTGCTTTTACAAATCCCCCCGAGGCAACCTTCCATTGCAACCCGATTCCAGCGGGCTATGCTCGTGTCTTGGTTGATGAGGTGGTGGACCCATATTCGGAGCTACAGCTTGACATTCCTAGAGGTGACGACGAGCACTTTCTCGGAGAGGCCAAACATCGTATCATCTTATGGAAAAAGGATTGCATCATCTTTCGAAGGCCACCGACACCGCGTCAGCCGACTCCTCGTCGAAGTCCGCCACCGAATCAGCAGACTCCCGCTCCTGCAAGTCCACCAACGCACAGCCACTCCTCCTCCTCCAAGTCCGGCTGGCGTCAGGCCACTCCTCCTCCAGTCCGCAAAGTGTCGTGCCACTCCTCCTCCTCCAAGTCCGCCAGCGTCAGACGTCCACTCCTCCTCCAAGTCCCGCACAACCTCAGGCCACTCCTCCTCCAAGTCCGGCACAGCTTCAGGCCACTCCTCCTCGTCCAACTCAGCCCCGTCAGCCGTCTCCGCCGCCTCAGCAATCGTAGAAGAGACACCCCACAGCTATGGTGCGTAGGGGTACGAGTCGAGGTAGTACAGGAAGTACATGCGGAGGCAAGCGATATAAATATGGTCCAAGCCTCACGCCTCTTCCGCAGAGGCCTTATGACAAGTCCGAGGAGGAAAACGCAGCCATATCGAAGGCCGAGGTGGAAGCCCATTTTGCACCAAAACCGCCACCGCCGCCAAGGGAGAAAGTGCACGAGGAAGCGATTGACCACTTCATTCGTATGGCTCAACCACCAGCTCCCAAGCCTGTTGACACGGACTATGAGCACCACATCGAAGTTAAATCGAGCACGTCTACATAAGGAGGCGAGCTCGGGATCGAGCAAACAACAAGCAGCTGTCAAAAATGCGGAAAACCATTCCCCAATTTGGGAGAACAGGCGCAATCGATCCCTCGCTTGTTGTGCCAACAACACGTGCCCGATCTGTGGCCCAATATTATTGTGGGCAAACAGTTTACGTTCGAGGTGGGCAATGTGGTAATAACCAAGGACCATATAATGCAGGCTGAAGTTCTCAACATCACTGTTGGACAACTCCTCGAGATCGAGCCCATGCAATGCTTACAGAGGATGAAATAAAACAGAAATATGTCCGGCAAACCTTTGGTCAAGCAGACGAGGTCAAGAAGCTCCCAACGAGAATGTATGAATTGCATCAATGGTACATGGACATTACCAAGAGATCCAATCGAGAGTCCCTCATGGTGCAAGTCAAGAAGGATCCTTACTACCATCAGAAAGTTGTGACCGTTGAGTATTCTGAACTGTTTCAGTTATACAATCAAGACGCACTCGACAAATCTATCGTCAGTTGCTATTGTCTCGTAAGTGATTTCTTTACGTAATTTAAGTCTCAAGCTAGCTGTAGTGATCCTTTTGATCAATCATTACCTGTAATTATCCTCACTATATTCTTTTCTGTGGTATTATGCAGGATGAAGATGTATGAAATGAGAAAAGGTGGACGCTATGGCATTGGGTTCATTGATACAAACACCGTTAATGAATACACATGGCAAATAAATCCACATCATGAAAAGCAGGTAGAGGACAACATGCTAGAGTTCTTGAAGCGCCTCAAATACAATGAAGATATACTACTTCCTTACAACTTCCAGTGAGTCACACTGTCTTGTACTACAAATTCTCTGTTTTTGCCTACTAGCTAGCTACATGTTTTTGCTTACATATGCCCGCTTAATTAAGATATGCAAACGTGTGTGCATGCAGATTTCATTGGATCTTGTGTATCATTAAAGTTGACGCCGGAACAGTTGAAATACTGGACTCGCTACTCAAAGCAAATACTGACTATAACATCTTGTTTGGGATAGTCAACAGGTAATTTCAATCATTATTAACTATATATCTCGGCCTATTTAGTTCGTCATTTCATGATATGAACTATTTAATAACCCCTTTATTTATTTTCTTTGTCGGCGGGCAGGGCTTGGGCAAGGTTCATCGGCGTCACGGAAGGCGAATGGAAAAAAGCTTAAATGGTTTCGACCCAAGGTAAGTAATTAAGTAGTACTAGCTAGCTAGCTAGCTGCCATCTCTTTAATTATCATGCTTGATTAATTATTATCTGATCAAATTCCATTCTCGTAAAGGCCCTGAAGCAGGCGCAGGGGACTGATATGTGTGCATTCTGCGTTTGCGAGAACATTCGCATGATAGCGTCCGAAAGGAGCAGATCTCAAAGACAGGAATGGGTTCGCTTGTCAGTACACTATTCACAATTTTTACACCATTATCGATATCTAGTCACACAACTAATACACATGCATATTGATCTCCTTCTTAGCAGTTCACAGAGGTGCGGGACAAGCTCCTAGAAGCGGGAGCGTAGAAGCACTTCAAGAGGAAATAGCGGGATTTTTGCTCGACCAGGTCATAAATCCGAAGGAGAATACTGTTACCCGCTACAGCCCCCATGAACCACTTCCGATTGTCATCGTTCTCCGAAGGCACCAATTAGGCTAATGCCACTGGCTCCGAAGGCAACATGCATATGTAGGAGAAATTGTATATAGCTATACATGTGTGTATGTGTGAATTAATTAATATGGTGGTTTGTGAGACATTGATGATATATATATATGCATGATTGGTTCTACTAGAAATTCTATTTATATATATATATATATGCATAATGTGTACAATGTGTACTATCTAAAATACCAGCAAACGAAAAAGAATTAAAATGGAAACACAAAATTAAATGAAAAAGAAATCATAAAACTAAAAACCCCCCAAACCTTATAGTACCGGTTGGTGTTACCAACCGGTACTAAAGGGCTCCAGGCCCCCGGAGCTGGCTCGTGCCACGTGGTTGCCCTTTAGCACCGGTTTGTGCTGAGCCGGTACTAAAGTGGGGGGGGGGGCTTTAGTGCCCACACTTTAGTGCCGGTTATGGAACCGGCACTAAAGGTCCTTGCGAACTGGTGCTATTGCCCGGTTCTGCACTAGTGATCGTGCAGTACCGTGTGAAACAAATTTGAATTATCTGGAATAAAAACCGTCGATCTTTTATTTAATATAATAGTATTTGCGAACAGAACACCCGAAACTCATATGGAACGTACACATCCATGTGTTGCGCTGAACTGGGAATTATTGAACTTGCTTTAGACTGTCTGAATTATGTGTAAATCTGGCCTTCAGTTTGCATGTTATTGGTGAAACTTGATTAAGAGTTGTCAAAACTTGCTAAAAAATCTCACAAAACTCAATGGAAGTCACTCAAAAATTAATGAGAATTGATCATTTTGAAATTGTTTCCTAGCTTGCTCCATTCATGTGGGGGAAGCATTTGTGTGCGCGAGTGAAATTACAAATATGAGATTTACCTTCTAGGGAGCCAGAGCTAAGTCACACACTTACCCTACATGTTTTTTTCTTATGGTTTGTCTCTAGATGTTCGATATGTGGCGAATATACGCATGAGTTTGGCAACTGGATTTGTAATTAACAGAAGGTTAGATGTTCGAGGCGAGGCTTTTGGTATGGACGTTGGCTGGCGTGCTTTCCATGCTCGATCAGACTCGCTAACTCGAGTAAAATGCACATCACCATAACAATCATGTCCCCATTAGCAAAAAAAAACTTCACTTCACAAAGGATTGTATTTTACACTGCACAAAAAAAATGACAATGCTAAAAAATACTGATTGTAGATATTAAGCGTTTGGATGACATCATTAAATTGTCGGGCCCGCCCGTCGGACTGAGTTGACAAAAAACCGCCACGTAAGCAAATTCCAGCAATGCAATGCAGTGCACAAAGCATAAAGGGTAAAATGCACTGCAGGTACTTAAACTTGCCCCTTGAGCTTTGTTTTGGTCAATGTACTTTGAAATACAGCCACTACGGTCACTTTGTACGATGGGACGTGGTTATACAGTCATTCTTCAAGTACAGAGCCGGTACACCGCGGTGTTGACTAGTCCCCGTGCTAGCTGTCGTTTGGAGAAGCAAAGCGCTGGCAAATTCACACACAAATAACTCCCGTCTTTGTTTCAATCGTGGTAACCCTCCCACCTCTCGACCACCCCTATCACTACACCTCCCCTGTCTCGTCGTTTTGGTGGGTGGAGGCGACGGCGCAGCCGAGGAGGGAGCAGTTGATCGCCGATGGCCGACGACGATTTTCGGTGCCGGCTTGCAAGGATCGATCGCCGAGGAGGGTCTCGCCACCATGGTGAAGGCAAGGCGCCGCCGCCACGGCTGCAGTTCGTCGCCCCGATGGAGCCCCTGCCGAGTACAGTAAGTGAAGATTTTTGGCCTATTTCACATCTAATCGAGTCATGTAGAGATGGGATTTAGTTTGTCTAGGGTTTCTGTTGGTTATGCCGGCATTGGAAGAGATTCTAGGGTTTTGTTAACCGAATTGGGGGTTTCTGGTAGAGTTTTTGCCACGGTTTGAAAAGTTGAATATAGGTTTGATTCCGTGTCCAGTTGAGTTTGTTAGTCATTGGTGTAGATGATTGGTCCTGAATTGTGTACTCATTGGTGTACTAGGGTTCAGATTTTGTGTTAGGGTTTTCGAGGAAGAATTTGGAGTTTACTGTAGGGTTTGTGATTCACATAAAAGGTTCAATTTTTTGTCAATTTTGTGACAATCATTGGTGGCTCTACTCAATTTGTGTTCTTTTTTGTAACAGGAGCACGCAGTGACAAATTCTTAGTGCTATTTCATCATGGTTTTTTTCTTGGGTCAAGGAAGCAACAGAAGTTATGTCAATGGACATGAAGTGTGGCATGGTCAAGTTCACAAGTTAACCTAGTCTCCAATCATGGTGGAGCATACGGTGGAGGAGATAGGATGGGAGATGGCTGGAAGGATAAAAGCATACTACTGCACTCCCGTTCTTGACATCACCAGAAATGCATTGAGACATATTTGGATTGAGGAAGATACTAATCAAATGATGCCATTTCTGTCAATAGGCCATCATTTCTTTGATATTTATCTTGACGATGAGGACAATTTTCATGCTAACAAGGATGCTAATGATGTAGTCAATAATCCAAGAGCTCATCTGCCACCATTGTTCTTCCCTTCCAAAGAAAAGAGCACTGCCAATCCTGAATCTAGCAAGAGTGCGTCACATACAGAAGAGGATTATCCTAATCCAATTCAAATAGTTTATCCAAACAATGCAGAAGTTGAAGTTGATGATGGCAATCCATTTATCTCTGCAAGGAGGACAGAGAACATTGACTCATACCATTTGGATCATGTGCCGCAAGAGAGTATTGTTGAGCCAGAACAACATGCAATGCATTTGGATGCTAGTGGAGTAGAGGTAGAGAATAATGGAGTGGAGAGGGAGGAAGACAAGGATAGAAGAGCCAAGAGGGGAAGGAAAGAAGGGTTGTCATCATCAAACAGTGACTAGATGACAGTGATTATATCAGTGATGGGGATGAAGATGGGCCGGTGCAGTCAAAGGATAATGTGAAGGGGGGATGCAGGACAGGTGACACAAGGTCTTGAAGAAAAAGATGAATATATATATATATATATATATATATGTATATATATATATGTATGTATGTATATATGTCTGATTACGAATCAGAAGGTGAGGACTTGTGAGCACCAGATTCAGATGATGAAACTCAGACCAAGTTTAGAGCTTTCAGAAAGGAGGACCTGCACTGTTCAAAGTTCCATGTGGGTCAAGTATTTGAGAATGTCGAATTGTTAAGGAAAGCTATAAAGGAGTATAGCTGCAAAACATAGTTGATGTGAAGTTGTGAGTGAATGACAAGAAGAGAGTAAAGGCAGTATGTGATGAGGACCGCACTTGGTATTTATGGGCATCATATGACAGTAGGACTAAATGCTTCATGGTCAAGAGGTGTGTGGAAGAGCATACATGTTGCAAGAAATGGAAGGTCAAAGCATTTACTGCACCATTCCTTGCAAGGAAATATCTTGGGAGTTTCAGGGCAGATCAGGATATGAACTTGAGGAACTTCTCAAGAGTAGTACAGAAAGAATGGCACATGACACCAACCACCATGGCTGCTATCACATCTTTAGCAGGAACTATTTCATCAGCAACCACCAGCTTCACTTATTCATCAGCAACCACCAGCTTCACTTCTTCATCAGCAACATCACAGATAGCACAACAAGCACCAATACACCACCAAGCAGCAGTTTCAGCAGTAACAACATCTACATACCTAAAGTAAGAAGTGCACCAGCTTGTGCTCTGGTGATGTTCATGGTAGCTCCAGGCCCAACCATGAACTCCCTTTGACCTGCAATTCTATCTGCGGCCTTTCTTCTTTCTTCTCTTTCTCTCTCAAGCAGTTTCCTCCTATCATATGTTGCTACAATTGCATCAACAGCTTCACTCCCAAGAATATAACGATGATCGACAAGGTAGGCCATGTATTCCCTCTCCCGTGCCAGAAAACACATCCATTCTAAAAACAAATAGATGAAAATCAAAAAATTGAACAATTCAAATCGAGAAAATCAGGTCGACAGATGCTTACACCATGGTTGACACATCTGTAGAACACCCATCCATATCATGCTCCTCCGTGCTCGACACGTAGAATCTCACTTTGCAACGACAGCGAGGACATAAGATGAGTGGCATAAACGCTGTCCACCCGCGACGTCCAGATCAGACAGACCCGCTGCTGGACATGGCGGGCAATGATGAAAGCAAGGACGAAGGCACTTGGCGCTGGTAGAGAGCGGTGGGCAGCATCGACGGGGTAGAAGCTAGGGATTTTGAGTAGGAGGGGAACAAAGCTAGGGATTTATGGGGAAGAAGATAAACCCGACCATCTGAACACATTTTTACACGTAACCCCCTTGATACATCTCCAATGTATCTATAATTTTTGATTGTTCCGTGCTGTTATCTTATCAATCTTAGATATTTTTATAATCATTTTATATCATTTTTTGGTACTAACCTATTGACATAGTGCCAAGTGCCAGTTGTTGTTTTCTGCATGTTTTTTACATCGCAAGAAATCAATATCAGACGGAGTCCAAATGCAACGAAATGTTACGGAGATTTTTATGGACCAGAAGACACGTAATGGGCCCTGGCTGCGCCTGGGGGGTGGGGTGCTCCGAGGAGAGCACAACCCACCAGGGCACGCCAGGAGGCCCAGGCGAGCCCTGGTGGGTTGTGCCCACCTCGGGTGCCCCCGGACCGCCTCTTTGCTCTATAAATACCCCAATATTCTAGAAACCCTAGGGGAGTAGACGAAATATTGATCCAACCGCTGCAGAGTCCAGAACCACCAGATCCAATCTAGACACCATCTTGGATGGGGTTCACCACCTCCATTGGTGCCTCTCCGATGATGCATGAGAAGTTCTTTGTAGACGTTCGGGTCCGTAGTTAGTAGCTAGAGGGCTTCCTCTCTCTCTCGCTGAATTCTCAATCCAATGGTCTCTTGGAGATCCATAAGATGTAACTCTTTTGCGGTGTGTTTGTTGGGATCTGATGAACTTTGAGTTTATGATTAGTTATATCTTTTTATATCCATGAAAGTATTTGAGTTTCTTTGATCTCTTTATGCATGATCTCTTATAGCCTCGTATTTCTTCTCCGATATTTGGGTTTTGTTTGGCCAACTTGATCTATTTATCTTACAATGGGAAGAGGTGCTTTGTAGCGGATTCGATCTTACGGTGCTTGATCCCAAAGGATGTAAGGGGAACCGACACGTATGTATCGTTGCTACTAAGGATAAAACGATGGGGTCTATCTCTACATAGATAGATCTTGTCTACATCATGTCATCATTCTTATTGCATTACTCCATTTTTCCATGAACTCAATACACTAGATGCATGCTGGATAGCGGTCGATGTGTGGAGTAATAGTGGTAGATGCAGGCAGGAGTCGGTCTACTAATCTTGGACGTGATGCCTATGTAATGATCATTGCATGGATATCGTCATGATTATTTGAAGTTCTATCAATTACCCAACAGTAATTTGTTTACCCACCGTTTGCTATTTTTCTCGAGAGCAGCCACTAGTGAAACCTACGGCCCCCGGGTCTCTTTCTCATATATTTGCCTTTGCGATCTACTTTTTCTTTGCATTTATTTTCAGATCTATTGAACTAAAAATACAAAAATACCTTGCCGCGTTTTATTCTTATTTATTTTATTTGGTGTTTGATCTATCAATCTACTACAATTTCCTCACGTCCATTTGCCCATCTTGGGGTGCCGCTACCCGAAAGGGATTAACAATCCCTTTTACACGTCGGGTTGCGAGGATTTGTTATCTGTGTGCAGGGGTTGTTTACGTTGTGTTGCTTGGTTCTCCTGCTGGTTCGATAACCCTGGTTTCATATCTGAGGGAAATACCTACCGCCGCTATGTTGTATCATCCCTTCCTCTTTGGGGAAATACCGACGTAGCTTCAAGCGACATCATGATAACCCACAAGTATAGGGGATCACAACAGTTTTCGAGGGTAGAGTATTCAACCAAAATTTATTGATTCGACACAAGGGGAGCCAAAGAATATTCTCAAGTATTAGCAGTTGAGTTGTCAATTCAACCACACATGGATAACTTAGTATCTGTAGCGAAGTATTTAGTAGCAAAGTAATATGGAAGTAACGGTAACGGTAGCAAAAGTAATTTTTTTGGGTTTTGTAGTGATTGTAACAATAGCAACAGAAAAGTAAATAAGCGAAGAACAATATGTGAAAAGCTCATAGGCATACGGTGATGGAGAATTATGCCGGATGCGGTTCATCATGTAACCGTCATAACATAGGTTGACACAGAACTAGCTCCAATTCATCAATATAATGTAGGCATGTATTCCGAATATAGTCATACGTGCTTATGGAAAAGAACTTGCATGACATTTTTTGTCCTACCTTCCCGTGGCAGCGGGGTCCTAGCGGAAACTAAGGGATATTAAGACCTCCTTTTAATAGAGTACTGGACCAAAGCATTAACACATAGTGAATACATGAACTCCTCAAACTACGGTCATCATCGGGAGTGGTCCTGATTATTGTCACTTCGGGGTTGCCGGATCATAACACATGTAGGTGACTATAGACATGCAAGATAGGATCAAGAACTCACATATATTCATGAAAACTTAATAGGTTCAGATCTGAAATCATGGCACTCCGGCCCTAGTGACAAGCATTAAGCATAGCAAAGTCATAGCAACATCAATCTCAGAACATAGTGGATACTAGGGATCAAACCCTAACAAAACTAACTCGATTACATGATAAATCTCATCCAACCCATCATCGTCCAGTAGGCCTACGATGGAATTACTCACGCATGACGGTGAGCATCATGAAATTGGTGATGGAGGATGGTTGATGATGACGACGACGACGGATTCCCCTCTCCGAAGCCCCAAACGGACTCCAGATCGGCCCTCCCAAGAGGTTTTAGGGCTTGGCGGCGGCTCCGCATCGTAAAAGGTGATGAATCCTTCTCTCTGATTTTTTTCTCCCCGAGGCAGGGGGCGCCCCCACCCTCGTGGACAAGTGGAGGCCTCCCTGACGTGGATTCTTCTTCCAGTATTTTTATTATTTTCCAAAAATAAGTTCCGTGGAGTTTCAGGTCATTTCGAGAACTTTTGTTTCTGCACATAAATAACACCATGGAAAGTCTGTTGAAAACAGCGTCAGTCCGGATTAGTTCCATTCAAATCATGGAAGTTAGAGTCCAAAACAAGGGCAAAAGTGTTTGGAAAAGTAGATACGACGGAGATGTATCAACTCCCCCAAGCTTA
Source organism: Aegilops bicornis (assembly GCA_021605145.1). NCBI lineage: Eukaryota > Viridiplantae > Streptophyta > Magnoliopsida > Poales > Poaceae > Aegilops > Aegilops bicornis. The sequence goes on along the minus strand of CM038671.1, from coordinate 90,370,449 downwards.
AAGCTTTGCTTGTCCTCAAGCAATTCAGTTGATAAACTGAAAGTGATAAAGAAAAACTTTTACAAACTCTGTTTGCTCTTGTTGTTGTAAATATGTAAAGCCAGCATTCAAGTTTTCAGCAAAGATTATAACTAACCATATTCACAATAATACTTAGGTCTCATGTTTACTCATATCAATGGCATAATCAACTGGCGAGCAATAATAATAAATCTCGGATGGCAACACTTTCTCAAAACAATCATAATATGATATAACAAGATGGTATCTCGCTAGCCCTTTCTGAGACCGCAAAACATAAATGCAGAGCACCTTTAAAGATCGAGGACTGACTATACATTGTAATTCATGGTAAAAGAGATCCAGTCATAGTCATACCCAATATAAATTAATAGTAATGAATACAAATGACAGCGGTGCTCTCCAGCTAGTGCTTTTAATAAGAGGGTGATGACTCAACATAAAAGTAAATAGATAGGCCCTTCGCAGAGAGGAAGCAGGGATTTGGAGAGGTGCGGAGCTCGGTTTTGAAATAGAGATAAATAATATTTTGAGCGGCATACTTTCATTGTCAACATAACAACCAAGAGATGGCGATATCTTCCATGCTACACACATTATAGGCGGTTCCCAAACAGAATGGTAAAGTTTATACTCCCCCTCCACCAACAAGCATCAATCCATGGCTTGCTCGAAACAACGAGTGCCTCCAACTAACAATAGTCCCGGGGGAGTTTTGTATGCAATTATTTTGATTTGATTTGCATAAAGCATGGGACTGGGCATCCCGGTGACCAGCCATTTTCTCGTGAGTGAGGAGCGGAGTCCACTCCTCTTGAGAATAACCCGCCTAGCATGGAAGATACAGACAACCCTAGTTGATACATGAGCTATTCGAGCATACAAAACAGAATTTCATTTGAAGGGTTAGAGTTTGGCACATACAAATTTACTTGGAAAGGCAGGTAGATACCGCATATAGGAAGTTATAGTGGACTCATATGGCATAACTTTGGGGTTTAAGGGATTGGATGCACAAGCAGTATTCCCGCTTAGTACAAGTGAAGGCTAGCAAAAGACTGGGAAGCGACAACAGTCATGAACATGCATTAAAAATAAACATTGAGTACAAGCATGAGTAGGATATAATCCACCATGAACATAAATATCGTGAAGGCTATGTTGATTTGTTTCAACTACATGTGCGAACATGTGCCAAGTCGAGTCACTTAAATCATTCAAAGGAGGATACCACCCCACTATACCACATCACAACCATTTTAATAGCATGTTGGCACGCAAGATAAACCATTATAACTCATAGCTAATCAAGCATGGCACGAGCAACTATAATCTCTAATTGTCATTGCAAACATGTTTATTCATAATAGTCTGAATCAGGAACGATGAACTAATCATATTTACAAAAACAAGAGAGGTCGAGTTCATACCAGCCTCTCTCATCTCAATCAATTCATCATATATCGTCATAATTGCCTTTCACTTGCACGACCGAACGATGTGAAAATAATAAAAGTGCACGTGCATTGGACTAAGCTGGAATCTGCGAGCATTCAATAAACAGGAGAAGACAAGGCAATATGGGCTCTTGGTTAAATCAACAATAATGCATATAAGAGCCACATCAACAATTTATCATAATCTTCTCCTATCGACGCCCAAAGAAAAGAACAGAAATAAAAACTATTTACACGGGAAAGCTCTCAACAAGCAAAAGAAGAACAGGAAATCTTTTTGGGTTTTCTTTTTAATTACTGCTACTACAACATGAAAAGTAAACTAGCTAAAAGCTATTACTATTTTTTTGGTTTTTCTTAAGATTAAAAACACACAAGAAGAAAGCAAGAAAAAGAAAATAAACTAGCATGGATAGTACAATGAAAGAGTATGAGCACCGACAACTAGGAATGAGTGTGTGAACATGAATGTAATGTCGGTGAGAAATACGTACTCCCCCAAGCTTAGGCTTTTGGCCTAAGTTGGTTTATTGCCACGATGTCCTGGCGGATATCCAAAGTTGTAGTTGGGGTTGTACTGAGATGAAGAAGACTCTGATTGCCACTGGTTGGCAATCATCTCCGGATCCCACTGGTAATTAGATTGTCGTGGAGGATCAAATTGTGGTTCCGGCTCCGGCTCTGTGGCTGATGTAGGGTTCCAGTAGGCGTGAATGGCTGCCAGCGGAACGAGATACGGATCCGCAGATAAATCAAACAAGGAAGGAGCAGACAAGGTAATAGTCTCAGGGTGATGTTTATCAAAGAACAATTTGTATTTAAGCGCCCTTTCCCTATTCTTAGCAATAAAATCATGCGCTACCATACTCTTATAATCTAAATAAATAGTGGGCAACAATTTTTCTTATTTTTCATAGGGCATAATAGGTATGTTATAGTGTGCAGCAAGGCGTGAAGCGTAAATACCTCCAAAGATGGGGCCCTTTGTACGGTTCAGACTTAACCGTTTAGCAATAATACCGCCCATACTAACAGAGTTATCACAAAATAAACCATGGAACAAAATCATAATATCAGGAACACTAAGGTTTCCACAGTTTCCGCGACCAATTAAGCAACGACTAGCAAATATTGCAAAGTAGCGTAAAACAGGAAAATGTATGCTAGTGATTCTTGCATCGGAAACCTTCCTAGTTCCCCTACAGTAATAGTGTCAATAAACCCATCCACATCTTTACGATGTGGTTCCTCTAAACTACCCTCGAAAGGTATTTTGCAAACCTTGCAAAATTCATCTAGTGATGTCTTCTTAACCACATCATATAAATGAAACTCTACTGAAGGAGGTGATTCCTTAGGATAATAGTAGAAGTTTTGCACAAAAGTATTGGTGAGCAAGAGATACTGTTCGCGTTGGTTGCGGAGGAAGTCGGTGAGGCCTGCATTCTCAGCCAATTCATAAAAATCATCATAAATCCCGGCTGCTCTCAAGAAATCATTAGAAGGCCATTCACACGGCCGAACCTCCGCGGTGTGAGGCAAATTATATTTGGGCCTCTCTGCTTCTTCACCTTTCTTTTCCTTCGAGCTTCGGCTCGATGAGCCCCTAAAAAATCTCTTCATTATTTTCTGAAAAATTCTGAAATTTTTAGTAACTTCAAATAAAAATGAACCAAGCTCAACAAAATTGATAGCAACTACTCCCACAAGTGCCTAGGGCATATATCATGCATTGGAACTACTTAGAACTATATAAATTTGACATGCAAGCTCAAGAACATGGTCACCTAGGCAGCACAAATTTGCAATGAATAAAGCACTAGAACAAAAACTAATTGGACCAATGGAGGAGTCACATAGCAAGGAACAATCCCCCCAAGCAGTTTTGTGAGAAGTGCTTTGAGCAAGGAGATCGAAAATCGCAGCAAAATGAGCCAAAACTCGTGCTTGAGCTGGATGGTGATTTTTTTGGGAGGAAGATGAAGTGTGTGGGTGCAGGAATAAGTGGAGGGGAGCCACCGTGGGCCCATGAGGCAGGGGGCGCGCCCTGGACCCTCGTGGCCAGGTGCTTGCTCCCCTGCTGTGTTCTCGATGCGGATATTCTCAAATATTCCAGAAAAAATCATATTAAATTGGCAGGGCATTTGGAGAACTTTTATTTTCGGGGTATTTTTATATTGCACGGATATTTCAGAAAACTGAGAGAAAATACTAATTTTACTTTATTTCAACTAAATAACAGAAAGTAAAAGAAGGGTACCGAAGGTTGTGCCTTCTAGATTCATCCATCTCATGCTCATCAAAAGGAATCCACTAACAAGGTTGATCAGGTCTTGTTAACAAACTCATTTCGAATAACATGGAACCGGAGAAATTTCGAATAACACTATGTTACCTCAACAGGGATATGCACATCCCCAATAATAAGAATACCATATTTCTTCTTGACAGTAGGAAGAGGAAATTCAAAACCTCAAAAAATTATCGATGGAATTTTTCCAATAGAGTTGATACTATGAACTTGAGGTTGCTCTTCCTCGGAAAGTGTACCGTATGCTCATTACCATTAACATGAAAAGTGACATTGCCTGTGTTTCGATCAATAACAGCCCCTGCAGTATTCAAAAAGGGTCTTCCAAGAATAATAGACATACTATCGTCCTTGGGAATATCAAGAATAACAAAGTCCGTTAAAATAGTAACGTTTGCAACCACAACAGGCACATCCTCACAAATACTGACAGGTATGGCAGTTGATTTATCAGCCATTTGCAAAGATATTTCAGTAGGTGTCAACTTATTCAAGTCAAGTCTACGATATAAAGAGAGAGGCATAACACTAACACTGGCTCCAAGATCACATAAAGTGGTTTTAACATAGTTTCTTTTAATGGAGCATGGTATAGTTGGTACTCCTGGATCTCCAAGTATCTTAGGTATTCCACCCTTCAAAGTATAATTAGCAAGCATGGTGGTAATTTCAGCTTCCGGTATGTTTCTTTTATTAGTAACAATTTCTTTCATATACTTAGCATAAGGATTCATTTTGAGCATATCGAGTTAATCGCATACATAAAAGATAGGTCTAATCATTTCAGCAAAGCGCTCAAAATCCTCATCATCCTTTTTCTTGGATGGTTTGGGAGGGAAAGGCATGGGTTTCAACCCATGGCTCCCTTTATTTACCGTGTTCCTAGCAACAGTCTCTCTTATCATAACATTGATTCTTTGATTGTGTGTTATCAAGATCAACAAGAGGTTCAATTTCTACATCATTATCATTGCTAGGTTGAGCATCAACATGAACATCATCATTAACATTTTCATTAGGTTCATGTTCATTACCAGATTGTGTTTCAAGATCGTAAATAGAAATATCATTTGGATTCTCGTGTGTTTCAGCAATAGGTTCACTAGAAGCATGCAAAGTCCTATCATTTTTCTTTTCTTCTTTTTAGAAGGACTAGGTGCATCTATATTATTTCTCTGAGAATCTTGCTCAATTCTCTTAGGGTGGCCTTTAGGATACAAAGGTTCCTGAGTCATTTTACCAGTTCTAGTAGCCACTCTAACAACATAATCATTATTCTTACTATTTAATTCATTGAGCAAATCATTTTGAGCTTTAAGTACTTGTTCTACTTGAGTGGTAACCATAGAAGCATGTTTACTAATGAGTTTAAGTTCACCTTTAACTCTAGACATATAATCACCCAAGTGTTCAATCATATAAGCATTTTGATTTAATTGTCTACCAAAATAAGCATTGAAGTTTTCTTGTTTGACAATAAAATTATCAAAATCATCTAAGCATTGGCTAGCAGACTTATAACGGGGAATATCACCTTCATCAAATCTATAGAGAGAATTTACCTTTACTACCTATGTCGGGTTATCAAGACCATGAGTTTCTTCAATAGGTGATGAATTAAGATCATATGTTTCTTCAACAGGCGGCAATTAAGACCATGTATTTCTTAAATAGGAGGTAAATTCTTAACATCTTCAGCTTTAATACCCTTTTCTTTCATAGATTTCTTTGCCTCTTGCATATCTTCAGGACAGAGAAATAAAACACCCCTCTTCTTTGGAGTTGGTTTAAGAATAGGCTCAGGAAGTGTCCAATTATTTTCATTTGTCAACATATTATTCAACAAAATTTCAGCTTCATCCTGTGTTCTTTCCCTAAAAACAGAACCAGCACAACTATCCAAGTAATCTCTGGAAGCATCGGTTAGTCCATTATAGAAGATATCAAGTATTTCATTTTTCTTAAGAGGATGATTAGGCAAAGCATTAAGTAATTGGACAAGCCTCCCCCAAGCTTGTGGGAGACTCTCTGCTTCAATTTGCACAAAGTTGTATATATCCCTTAAAGCAACTTGTTTCTTATGAGCAGGGAAATATTTAGCAGAGAAGTAATAAATCATATCCTAGGGACTACACACACAACCAGGATCAAGAGAATTAAACCATATCTTAGCATCACCCTTTAATGAGAATGGAAATATTTTAAGTATATAAAAGTAGCGAGTTCTCTCATCATTAGTGAACAGGGTGGCTATATCATTTAATTTAGTAAGATGTACCACAACAATTTCAGATTCATAGCCATAAAAAGGATCAGATTCAACCAAAGTAATTATATCAGGATCAACAGGGAATTCATAATCCTTATCAGTAACACAAATGGTGAAGTAGCAAAAGCAGGGTCAGGTTTCATTCTAGCATTAAGATATTGCTGCTTCAATTTAGCTAATAACTTCTTAATATCATATCTATCATTGCAAGCTAAAATAGCTCTAGCAGCTTCTTCATCCATAACATAACCCTCAGGAACAACAGGTAATTCATATTTATTAGGGGGAGAGCCTTCATCATCAATATCTTCAATATTATCAGTTTCAATAATTTCATTCTCTCTAGCCCTAGCAAGTTGTTCATCAAGAAATTCACCAAGTGGCACAGTAGTATCAAACATAGAAGTAGTTTCATCATAAGTATCTTGCATAGAAGAAGTGGCATCATCAATAATATGCGACATATTAGAATTAATAGCAGAAGCAGGTTTAGGTGTCGCAAGCTTACTCAAAACAGAAGGTGAAGCAAGTGCAGAGCTAGATGGCAGTTCCTTACCTCCCCTCATAGTTGAATACATTTTTGTTTTCTCGTCTTACAAGTTCTTCATAGTGACCAGCAGATAGAAATCCCAAGTGACTCAAAGAATGGAGCTATGCTCCCCAAGAATGGCGCTTAGAAAATAGTCTTGATAACCCACAAGTATAGGAGAACGCAACAGTTTTCGAGGGTAGAGTATTCAACCCAAATTTATTGATTCGACACAAGGGAACCAAAGAATATTCTCAAGTATTAGCAGTTGAGTTGTCAATTCAACCACACCTGGATAACTTAGTATCTGCAGCAAAGTATTTAGTAGCAAAGTAATATGGAAGTAACGGTAACGGTAGCAAAAGTAATATTTTTTGGGTTTTGTAGTGATTGTAACAGTAGCAACAGAAAAGTAAGTAAGCGAAGAACAATATGTGGAAAGCTCGTAGGCATTGGATCGGTGATGGAGAATTATGCCGGATGCAGTTCATCATGTAACAGTTATACGTGCTTATGGAAAAGAACTTGCATGACATCTTTTGTCCTACCCTCCCGTGGCAGCGGGGTCCTAGCGGAAACTAAGGGATATAGTACTGGACCAAAGTATTAGCACATAGTGAATACATGAACTCCTCAAACTACGGTCATCACCGGGAGTGGTCCCGATTATTGTCACTTCGAGGTTGCCGGATCATAACACATAGTAGGTGACTATAGACTTGCAAGATAGGATCAACAACTCACATATATTCATGAAGACGTGATAGGTTCAGATCTGAAATCATGGCACTCTGGCCCTAGTGACAAGCATTAAGCATAGCAAAGTCATAGCAACACAAATCTCAGAACATAGTGGATACTAGGGATCAAATCCTAACAAAACTAACTCGATTACATGATACATCTCATCCAACCCATCACCGTCCAGCAAGCCTACGATGGAATTACTCACGCACGGCGGTGAGCATGATGAAATTGGTGATGTAGGATGGTTGATGATGACGACAACGACGGATTCCCCTCTCCGGAGCCCCGAACGGACTCCAGATCAGCCCTCCCGAGAGGTTTTAGGGCTTGGCGGCGGCTCCGCATCGTAAGACGCGAAGAATCCTTCTCTCTGATTTTTTTTCTCCCCGAACACGAATATATGGAGTTGGAGTTGAGGTCGGTGGAGCAACAGGGGGCCCACGAGGCAGGGGCGCACCCCCACCCTCGTGGATAGGTGGAGGCCCCCCTGACGTGGATTCTTCTTCCAGTATTTTTATTATTTTCCAAAAATAAGTTCCATGGAGTTTCAGGTCATTCTGAGAACTTTTGTTTGTGCACATAAATAACACCATGGAAAGTCTGCTAAAAACAGCGTCAGTCCGGGTTAGTTCCATCAAATCATGCAAGTTAGAGTCCAAAACAAGGGCAATAGTGTTTGGAAAAGTAGATACGATGGAGACGTATCACATTACCCCCCCCCCCCAACTTGTGCGATTCAATTAAGTAATCCCCCATGCATGCGTACGTGGAACAGTGACCATATAATCACGTTCCGTCCTACAAAGTAACCGTAGTGACCGTATTTCAAAGTATAGTGACCAAAGCGACCTCAGGGTGCAAGTTTAATTATCCCCAAAAGGGCTATCCGGATGTCGCTCGATATTATGTGACTTGGATGTGCTTGTGATAAATCAATCAACGCTGATGCCCGATGAGGACATAGTTGACCCTGAATTTATCATGGAGGATCACACCGGAACAAGCCACACGAAAGCCTGCTTTATAAAAAACACAGGTGCATCTAGCGTTTTGGTCTGGGATTTTCTCCTGTTTCCGCACATATTTTTCCGGTGCACACGACCAGTTGTTCCTTCAGCTGTTTAATATGCTGCTCAGCATGCTCAACATATTTCTGCAAAGTTGATTTTAAGTTCACAGACTAGAACGCCGGGTCATTACAAGATTACACAACCTGGCGCTCGGGGGGCTTCGGTGTTCAAAATTACCCTGGCAAAATTCTAAAGATTGAAGAAAAGGTGAGTCCTAGGTTGCTGCATGCAAGATAACCCGTCATTTGAGGGATATACCATTTGAAGTTTCATAAAGAAAAAAATTGTAAGTCATAGGTTGCTGCAGGCAAGAAAACCTGGCACTTGGGGCCTACAGTACTTGAAAGCTCAACAGTCAAAATACCAAGTCCGAGGTTGTCGTAGGCAAGACAACCCGACACTTGGGGATACACAAGCAAGACTACTTTTCTATGCAAAGCTCCAAGTCATCACGGGAGCAACATCGTCCTTTGAAGTCGTAGTAGGGACTACGGTCGTATCTTGTTCAAGAGGTGTAGGGCACTTGCCCTGTTCATTCATCCAGCCACAATTTATGCGGAAAAGATGGAACAACGCATCGCAATTTTTCCACTTGACCCGTTCAATCATCCAGCTACAATATGCTCCTAAGGGGATTGTGTTGGGGAACGTAGCATGCAATTTTAAAAGATTTCCTACGATCACGCAAGATCAATCTATGAGATGCATAGCAACGAGAGGGGGAGATTGTGTCCACGTACCCTCGTAGACCGAAAGAAGTGTTAGGTTAACGCGGTTGATGTAGTCGAACGTCATCATGATATGTCTCCATCGTAACTACTTTTCCAAACACTTTTGCCCTTGTTTTGGACTCTAACTTGCATGATTTGAATGGAACTAACCCGGACTGACGCTGTTTTCAGCAGAATTGCCATGGTGTTATTTTTGTGCAGAAATATAAGTTCTCGGAATGACCTGAAACTTCACGGAGAATATTTTTGGAATTAATAAGAAATACTGGGTAAAGAATCAAGGCCAGGGGGCCCACACCCTGTCCATGAGGGTGGGGGCGCGCCTACCCCAGGCGCACCCACGCCTCGTGGGCCCCAAGTGCTCCACCGACCTCAACTACAACGCGATATATTCATGTTAGGGAGAAAAAATCAAAGAGAAGGATTCATCGCGTTTTACGATACGGAGCCGCCGCCAAGCCCTAAACTCTCTCAGGAGGGCTGATCTGGAGTCCGTTCAGGGCTGCGGAGAGGGGAATCCGTCGCCGTCGTCACCATCAACTTTCCTCCATCACCAATTTCATGATGCTCACCGCCGTGCGTGAGTAATTCCATTGTAGGCTTGCTGGACGGTGATGGATTGGATGAGATTTATCATGTAGTCGAGTTAGTTTTGTTAGGGTTTGATCCCTAGTATCCATTATGTTCTGAGATTGATGTTGCTATGACTTTGCTATGCTTAATGCTTGTCACTAGGGCCCGAGTGCCATGAATTTAGTACTGAACCTATTTTGTTTTCATGAATATATGTGAGTTCTTGATCCTATCTTGAAATTCATTAGTCACATACTATGTGTTATGATCCAGCAACCCCGAAGTGACAATAATAGGGACCACTCCCGGTGATGGCCGTAGTTTGAGGAGTTCGTGTATTCACTAAGTGTTAATGCTTTGGTCCGGTACTCTATCAAAAGGAGGCCTTAATATCCCTTAGCTTCCGATAGGACCCCGCTGCCACGGGAGGGTAGGACAAAAGATGTCATGCAAGTTCTTTTCCATAAGCACGTATGATTATATTCGGTATACATGCCTACATTACATTGAGGAATTGGAGCTAGTTCTGTGTCACCCTATGTTATAACTATTGCATGAATAATCGCATCCGATATAATTATCCATCACCGATCCAATGCCTACGAGCTTTTCACATATTGCTCTTTGCTTATTACTTTACCGTTGCCACCGTTACCGTTACTTCCATACTACTTTGGTACTAAATACTTTGCTGCAGATACTAAGTTATCTAGGTGTGGTTGAATTGAAAACTCAACTGCTAATACTTGAGAATATTCTTTGGCTCCCCTTGTGTCGAATCAATAAATTTCGGTTGAATACTCTACCCTTGAAAGCTGTTGTGATCCCCTATACTTGTGGGTTATCAAGACTACTTTCTGGTGCCGTTGCCGGGGAGCATAGCTCTATTCTTTGAGTCACTTGGGATTTATATCTGCTGATCACTATGAGGAACTTGAAAGATGATAAAACCAAAATTTATCCCTCGACTACGAGGGGAGGTAAGGAACTGCCATCTAGCTCTGCACTTGATTCACCTTCTGTTTTGAGTAAACTTGCAACACCTAAACCTGCTTCTGCTATTAATTCTCATATGTCGCATGTTATTGATGATGCCACTTCTGCTATGCATGATACTTATGATGAAACTACTTCTATGCTTGATAATACTGTGCCACTATGTGAATTTCTTGATGAACTACTTGCTAGGGCTAGAGAGAATGAAATTATTGAAACTGATAATATTGATGAAAGTGATGATGAAGATTCTCCCCCTAGATATGAATTGCCTGTTGTGCCTGATGGTTATTGAGGGAGTCCTGGATTAGGGAGTGTCCGGATAGCCGGACTATAACCTTTGGCCAGACTCCTGGACTATGAAGATACAAGATTGAAGACTTCGTCCCGTGTCCGGATGGGACTTTCCTTGGCGTGGAAGGCAAGCTTGGCGATACGGATATGTAGATCTCCTCCCATTGTAACCGACTCTGTGTAACCCTAGCCGGGATGTAGATCTACAAGGCAAAATTTCGGTTATCTTCCTCAGAAATAGAACAGGGATGTCTCTCATTTTAAAACTTCCCTCTCTACTTACGGCTCGGTGGAGGGCTGATCCCCTTAGGGGCACAGTGCGGCCGAGGCATCCCCCGGCGCAGGACCCTCTAACGAAGATTTCTTCCCCCGCTTTGAGACCATGGTCTCCGGGTCTTCAGAGGCGGTCCTCTTCTTCCCCTGGATAGAGGAATTCTCGATTCCTCCCTTCCTGACAGCCTCCTTCGGGAGGCGGTAGCTTCCTGTTCCCCCTTCGCCTTCTTCCAAAGGCGCAACCTCCAAAGATCCTGGTTAACACGGGATCCGGCGTGGTCTCAGGGAGGGGGGCCGGACACCTGATTAGCTTTGCTTTCGCTATCCACTCCTGTTTAAGGGACAACTCTTTTAAGGGCAATTTTATGATAAATATACGGATAGCGTGTCCGGGTACAGGGCTACTTACTTGAGTATCCGGGCGATTGCAGCTCAGACCTGCGTCCTCGGTCGAGTCCGGACACATTGCTTGTGATCCGAAGAACAATTTGTACATCTCCATGGGCGTCGCGCCCGTAAAATATTGGAGGGCTCGTGGTCCCTCCAGATTAAACTCCCACAGGCGGAGGGGGCAACGTTTGTAGGGAAGGGTGCGGCGAATCAACATGACCTGCATCACTACGACCATATTGATGTCTCTTTCTAGGAGATCTCGAATGCGGCCCTGCAACAAGGGCACGTCCTTGGACGGCCCCCAATTAAATCCTTTATTGACCCATGATGCTAGCTGTGGTGGGGGACCCAAGTGAAAGGCAGGTGGCGCCACCCACTTTGTGCCCCTGGGAGCTGTGATATAAAACCACTCTCGTTGCCATAAGCTGAACTCCTCTTGAAAAGAGCCCTCGGGCCATGGAGCGTTAGCATTCTTGCTTATAACAGCACCTCCGCACTCCGCGTGCTGCCCCTCGATCATCTTCGGCTCTACTTTGAAGGTCTTAAGCCACAATTCGAAGTGAGGAGTAATACGGAGGAAGGCTTCGCACACGACAATGAACGATGAGATGTGGAGGATGGACTCCGGAGCCAAGTCGTGAAATTCCAGCCCATACTAAAACAGGAGCCCCCTCACGAAGGGGTCCATCGGGAAGCCTAGCCCCCCAAAGGAAATGAGACGCGGACACCACTCTCTTGCCAGGATTGGGAGTGGGAATAACCAGCCCTTGAGCAGGCAGCCTATGCGGGATTTTGCCGGTTAGATACCTGGCATCTCTTAGCTTTAGCACGTCTTCTTCCGTAACGGAGGAAGGCATCCACCGGCCTTGAAGGTCGGAGCCGGACATCATCGAAGGTCCGAAGCGCCTGAATCTGGAGCTTTGGGTGTTGGAACTCGAGGTGAGAGGCGGATTCGATTGAGATTGAAAGAAAGGAGTAGAGCCTTGGTCTCTTTATAAAGATGTTGAATACCAAGAGCCCTCCCCGTGACCGTTTGGGACTCGCCTTCCATTGAGGAGACATACCAACAGGCACGATTGGGTTACCTACGCCCGTATTGATGAGAATCCCGGAATAAGGGGACACGATCTCTGCTTCGACAAGACGTGCCAAGGAAACCGCCTCGCTAAACGCGCTGAGGTGGGGCAGTAAAACGATTCGAATAAAGACTTGGCTGTGGTGTGATGTCATGCTGCGGAATACGTCAGCAGCGCAAATATTATTCTCTCTACGGTGGTATGTGGAACTTGTTTTGCAGAGCTGGACACTGTCCTTGTGTTCAAAATCTTCTATGAAGTATTCAGAGGAGGAACCCGCCTTGCAATGCCGAAGACAATCTGCTACCGGACTCGTCGTCATTGAAGCCTGGTTCGAGGCTCTTGAGGAGTCCTGGATTAGGGGGTGTCCGGATAGCCGGACTATAACTTTTGGCCGGACTCCTGGACTATGAAGATACAAGATTGAAGACTTCGTCCCCGTGTCCGGATGGGACTTTCCTTGGTGTGGAAGGCAAGCTTGGCGATACAGATATGTAGATCTCCTCCCATTGTAACCGACTCTTTGTAACCCTAGCCCTATCCGGTGTCTATATAAACCGGAGGGTTTTAGTCCGTAGGACGAACAACAATCATACCATAGGCTAGCTTCTAGGGTTTAGCCTCTCTGATCTCGTGGTAGATCTACTCTTGTACTACCCATATCATCAATATTAATCAAGCAGGAGTAGGATTTTACCTCCATCGAGAGGGCCCGAACCTCGGTAAAAACATCGTGTCCCTTGTCTCCTGTTACCATCCGCCTAGACGCACAGTTCGGGACCCCCTACCCAAGATCCGCCGGTTTTGACACTGACAGTTTTGTTATGGATGAAGAAACCGCTAGAGACTTTTTAGCTTGCAATGATAGAATGGATCTTAAGAAATTATTAGCTAAGCTTAAAGAAAAATCTTTGAATGCTAGAATGAAATATGACCCTGCTTTTGCTAGTTCACCTATCTGTATTTCCGATAAGGATTATTATTTCTCTGTCGAGCTTGATATAATTACTTTGGTTGAATCTGATCCTTTCTATGGCTATGAATCTGAAACTGTTGTGGCACATCTTACTAAATTAAATGATATAGCCATCCCATTCACTAATGATGAGAAAACTCGCCACTATTATATCCTTAAGTTATTTCCCTTCTCATTAAAGGGTGATGCTAAAACATGGTTTAATTCTCTTGATCCTGGTTGTGTGCGTAGTCCCCAGGATATGATTTATTACTTCTCTGCTAAATATTTCCCCGCTCATAAGAAATAAGCTTCTTTAGGGGAAATATATAATTTTGTGCAAATTGAAGAAGAGAGTCTCCCACAAGCTTGGGGGAGGCTTCTCCGATTACTTAATGCTTTGCTGATCATCCTCTCAAGAAAAATGAAGTACTTGATATCTTTTATAATGGACTAACCGATGCTTCCAGAGACCACCTGGATAGTTGTGTTGGTTGTGTTTTCAGGGAAAGAACAGTTGAGCAAGCTGAATTGCTATTGAATAATATGTTGACAAATGAAAATAATTGGACACTTCCTGAACCAACTCCTAAGCCAATTCCGAAGAAAAGGGGTATTCTATTTCTCAGTCCTGAAGATATGCAAGAGGCAAAGAAATCTATGAAAGAAAAAGGTATTAAAGCTAAAGATGTTAAGAATTTACCACCTATTGAAGAAATACATGGTCTTGATAACCCGACACAGGTAGTAAAGGGAAATTCTCTTTATAGATTTGATGAAGGTGATATTCCTCGTTATAAGTCTGCTAGCCAATGCTTCAATGCTTATGTTAGTAGACAATTGAAACATAATGCTTATATGATTGAACACTTGAGTGATTATATGTCTAGAGTTAAAGGTGAACTTAAACTCATTAGTAAACATGCTTCTATGGTTACCACTCAAGTAGAACAAGTGCTTAAAGCTCAAAATGATTTGCTCAATGAATTAAATAGTAAGAAAAATGATAATGTTGTTAGAGTTATGACTAGAGGGGGTAAAATGAGTCAGGAACCTTTGTATCCTGAGGGCCAGCCTAAGATAATTGAGCAAGATTCTCAGACAACTAATGTTGATGCACCTAGTCCTTCTAAAAGGAAGAAAAAGAAAAATGATAGGACTTCGCATGCTCCTAGTGAACCTGTTGTTGACACACCTGTCGGTGGGAGACGACACCTATGGGATCACTGGAATCCCTTCTACGGTTGCGGGGCGCGGGGGTCGTGAGAAGAGCGGGACTAGCAGACAACACAAAGGGATTTTACCCAGGTTCGGGCCGCGAGGATGCATTAAACCCTGGTCCTGCTTTGGTGGATGTATTTAGTGTTCTTGAGCTCTCGAACTAGCTCTAGGTGCTGCGAGGTTCCAAAGAGCCGAATCCTTTCCCTGGTCGCCTCGGGCCTCCTTTTATAGGGAAAGGGGTCGCCACAGTGGCAAGCAGGAGGTGGAAAGGGTACAGTGCTGCGAGGTTATCCCTCGTATTACCGGACAAGATGCCTTTAATGCGAGGCTTAGGTGTCCCTTCGCTTTATTGGGGACGGGAGCGAGGCCCATCTCATCCGCCGCCGCTCCTCCTTGCCTCGACACGTGCCCTGGCCAACGATGCATGTTGTTCCATGTAGGCAGGCAGGCGCCATGAAGGATTGCATGCCGCCACGCAGGTGCCTGCCCAGCTGGTTGGGTCAGCAGCCGCATGCGAACAGCGGCGAAGACTTATCTGGGGCGGGCCTGGCAGTGGTCCAGCTGGTGCGCTCTGGCGAGGGCCTTGTCGGGTGGCCCGGCAAGGGTCTTGCCGGGTGGCCCGACAAGGGTCTTGTGGTGGCACGCTGGCCTCCCCGGCAAGGGTCTTGCCGGGTAGCTCGGCGAGGGTCTTGCCGTGGTGCGCTGGCCTCCCTGGCAAGGGTCTTGTGGTGGCACGCTGGCCTCCCCGGCAAGGGTCTTGCCGGGGGTCTTGTGGGTTTCTTCGGTGAGGATGGTTGCCCTCTTATCCTCATTTGATCTTGAGCATTCTATGTCTTCACAAAAATCTGCATGCCACCACGGAGGTGCCTCCCGAGCCCCAACCCAACACATTTGTCTGAGCATTGGTGGGCTCAAGGGTGGATCGCTCGGCAGGCGCGGGCGGGCTGCGCCGGCAAGGGTCTTGCCGGGGCCGCTGAGGCTGCCCTGGCAAGGGTCCTTGCCGGGAAAACCTGCTTCGCCCATCCGATCTTTGTGGCCTTGGTCCCTGTCGCTGCTTCATTTGTCTTCATGGCTTTGGCTCCTCTCCAGCTCCCCTTTCCCACCACGTCTATGCGTGGTCGTGGCGGGAGGCTCTGACTGTCCATGCACAAGTAAAGGGGTCAAAAGCAGAGCCCCTACTTTTGTCCACCGATAGGAGCCCCCGGGCCTGGGCCACACATAAGCGCAGCACGTTGTTGGGCCAGGCCCAGAACGGTCTTGTGAGCGGTTAGGCGGATTTTACCGCAGCCACTGTTTCGTCCGCTGCGCTTCCCCATGACCCGTGTTGAATGCGCAGTGCGGGGGTCGTGCGCGCGCGCATGACGGAAGCATGCTGGCGTCACCTTGTGGTGGGTAGTAAAGGGGCGACTTGCGTGTCTCTTTGAAACCGTAGGGGCGTCTCCCATTTACCGCCCTCGCTCGAGAACCATCATTCCACGTGTCCTACTGCGCCTGCCCCTTGCACCACGTTCGCCACATGCATAACGCAGAGCCAGTAACAGGCGCACGGGACGTGGGTAGTCGCGCGCATGCGGGTCGATTCCCCCGTGCCTTTAATGGAGCGGGGAGGGCGGTTGACGGCCCTGCTTGCTGTCACTTCAGGAAGTCGGATTGGCCGAGAGGGGGAGGCCGAGCCCTGCCCCCGCCCCTTTTTAAAGAGGGGAGCGGGAGGAGCAGTGCCCCTCAATCTTTTGCCACTTGGCTCTCTCCATTCCTGCTTCCTTTCTTCTCCTGCCATGGTGAGGGGGCGTGGCGACGCTTCATCGGTGGCGGCGAGGGTTTCGGCCAGACAACGCGTCGCTCCTCCCCAAGAGCTCGTAGTGGCGGAGCCGTCCACTAGAGGGAGGGGAAGGGGGCGAGGTCGAGGCTGTTGCGGTGCTCGAGGGAGAGGAGGACGGGGCGGCAGATCGGCCTCGCCTCCCCCAGCAGCCCCTCCTCCGATGGAGGGCCACACCAGGGACAACCCCTGCAAATTCTTCGTCAGGCTGCGCCATCCATCGTGCCGTCGCCTTCGCCTCCCGACCCCATTTACGCGGGAGATGGAGCTGGATCCACCGCAAGCGCTGCGGCTACACATGAGGGGTTGTGGGAACAGCGTCACATGGGTTGATGTCGAGTTCCCCGCCCCTCACATCATGTATCTTCACCGAGGGTGGAAGACCTTCGCTCGTCTCCACAGCTTGACGGATGGGCTCGCTCTCCATTTCAAACTAATGGAGGGCAGCCTTCTCTCCGTCAAAATCTTGAACGCCGGGACCCGCGTGAGGTGCTGCGTGGAGAGCTCTTCTGAAGATGAAGATTCCTCCTCGAGCGAGAGTGACGAGGAGGACAACGGCAGCGACGGCGAGGCCAGCGGGCGGCAGGATGACGGGTCCGACTAGGCATCGGGCGCCGCTCCGGGCGGCACCGGTGACCCCATCATTCGTGTCGCCGGCTCCTTGAACTTCTCGGGGTCGTCTCCTTGGGTGGCTGGTGTTGGGAGGCTGCGGAAGAGGAAGAGGGCGGGCGGCAAGGCCGTCAAGTCGGAGTACGCGGGCACCGACGCCTTCGTCGCGTACCGACGTCCTGCCGCCTCGTCTTCGAGCTCTG
Source organism: Aegilops bicornis (assembly GCA_021605145.1). NCBI lineage: Eukaryota > Viridiplantae > Streptophyta > Magnoliopsida > Poales > Poaceae > Aegilops > Aegilops bicornis. The sequence goes on along the minus strand of CM038671.1, from coordinate 90,352,905 downwards.
CCTCCGGCGCCGCCATCACCATCCAGCCCTTGGACGGCCACCAAGATGTTCTCTTGGTGTCTTCTGCCACCCGTAGCTCGCCTAGGTGCCCCTTTTGCCCTCCTGCTTTACTTGTTCCATTCCCTGAGGAGAGGGACAAGAAAGGGATTACGGGCACCTTATCTCTTTTTAGTTTGTAAGCCTTCGGGCCTTAGTAAAATTTAAAGCTTGTAATCCCATTGCTCATGTTTTTCATTTCGTATGAACTGTACATGTACGGGATGTTTTTTTATGAAACAGGGATGTTTGCTGGGATTTTCGTTCGCGGGAGGAACCCACGACAAGGAGTGAGTCCTTGTTATCTTTAAGACAAACGTTTTCTCGCCCGGCAACAGGCCTTGCCGTTTCCCCATTTCGCTCGACCTTTCTCACGCTCTTGGCGGAGGCAGGGATGAGGTGGGCTTAGGCCCCCTGTTCCTTTTCTTTGCTGCCGCGGCTACGACCAAATCTAGACCGAGGGGATAATCCTCAGGTGAAGAGAAGGGGGACACTACAAAAAAAATACACTTCCGTGATGATACGTGTTTGTCACAGTAGGTCGCGTTTTTTGTCATGCATGTACATCCATGACAAATTTATGACAGAATCAAGATAGTCATACTGTCTTTGTCGTGAAGCGTTCCATGACATTACAAAAATTATCATCACGGAAGTGTCCACTTCCATGACGATAAATCGCGCGTCACAGAAGTGCTTTCGTCAAGGGTGACCGACACGTGGCATCCACCGTAACGGAACGCCGTTAAGCTATCAGGTCGGGTTTTGGATCCGATAAGCCGTTAACAGCCCCGACCAATGGGAAATTTCCACGTGTAAAATTCTTATTGGCCGGACGAAACACGTGTCAGCTCGTCAGTGGGTCAGATAGGCGCCTATGATATGTTGACACGTGCCATGGCCCACCACCGGCCCATTTAGCTTACAAAGCCGGCCCGTTTGACTTGGTCAAAAGTTAACGGGCTGGCCCATGAAAAGCTGTTAACGGTATCTTCGCAAATAGCCCATTTTACGGCCCGTTAACTCACGGCCCGTTAGGCACTAAAGGAAATCGGCCCAACAACGTCATGTGGGCCGTCGAATATAACACCAGCCCATTTCACTTTCGGCCCATGTATGGTCCATGACGTCTTTCGCCCCATATGAGGCATTCGTATCTTTCGGCCCTTTACAGGCCCACGGTGACTCTATCCCATAATGAAAAGTAATCTTCTTTGTACCCGTTAACGGCCTGTGATTTACATGGGCCGTTTCTAGCCCGTGTTAGCTTTCAGCCTATTGTTGGCGCATACGTTATTGGGCTCCTTTTCGGCCCTCGATTACTTCCGGCCCGTTACTGGCATGTTCCCCTAATGGGCCAAATTCGGCCCATGGCAAGAGTCGGCCCGTTACTGGCATGTTCCCCAAATGGGCCAAATTCGGCCCATGGCAAGAGTCGGCCCGTTACTGGCATGTTACCCTAATGGGCCAAATTCGGCCCATGGCAAGAGTTGGCCCGTTTCTGGCCAGCCCGTCCTATATTCTGGCCCATTAACGACCCGTTATGCCTGTGACAGAATTAAGCTTTTGCAGTCCTATGGCCTGTTAACGGCCCGTTACCGTGCTGGGCCGATACCAATTACGCCCGATTATGGCCCATGTAGACCCATTTATCCGACGGCCCGAGGCCCACCGATTACAGGCCCATTTATCGATGGCCCGAGGCCCACCGATTACAGGCCCATTTATCGACGGCCCGTAGGAGACCCATGGATCCTACGGCCCGTATATGGCCCATGGGTAGTTGCGGCCACTAGCAAACCAGGGAAAAAAAGACTAGGAAATAAATAAGGCCGAAACTAACGCTAGGCTATTAAGGCGATTGCACAGATTACATCCACTCGGCATCAAAGATCGCCACCAGTGCAAATATAGGGAACACCCTACACTATACAAAAATGGCTTGCTATTTTCTTCAGCCGGTGGCTGCACGTTAAGAATAAATTTTGTATCGCACCAAAACAAATTACAACTATATAACAAAAGGAAGGTTGGCATAAAACTTAACAGTCTAGCAGATAAATGCACCACCGGAAGTTGAGAAGCTCGGTTCATTTGACCTGGTATTACGTTTTCATGCTGTATTGTCCGATGGAGCACCATAACCCTCGCCTTCATTTCCCCTAGGCTCATGAACAACATAGAAAATGTCTGATAGTCTGGTTTCAAAACCATGCATATCTTGACGACATTGAGCAATGTTTTTCCTTGTTTCACAAAGGGCCTCTGTTAGGGAATGGACTTGTGTCTGGAGCGCAGATACAACATTGCTTTGAGCTTGCATATCTTGATCATGAGGCAGTTTGGACGATATTGCCTTAACAACCAACCCAGTATTACACAGGAATATGCTTTTGGCACTGTTAGTGGACAGTCATTGACCCACTACAAAGAAGAGTCGACATTGCGGTTATAGTTGCCTCGCCACCTTCGTAAGGTGGCGGTTCCACCATTTTTCCATAGCTCATTTGAAAAGTTGAGGTTTTACATTAGTAGTACCAAAATGTAAGATATTAAGGAGGCAGCAAAACCAAACAAAATAGCTTTGGTCTATATACGTAACTTATTCTGGTGAACCCATGTAAAATATTAGTTGTATTTTATTGCAAAGTACATAATAAAACCAGGTTCCAAACATATGACCATGTACCATCGCAAATGTATTGTCTATTTCTTCACATTGTATTGAGGGCTAAGGATAAAGAGAGAAGTTTATAATACGGTAAGCATAGTATGGCATCATTCATATCACAAAACAACTGAGAACAGACAAACAGGCAATTGTAACGTTGTGTGGGCAAGTCCAAAGATGTAACTAGATTACGGGTCAAGATCAAAGGAACATCACTCCTCCCTTTTAAACCTTGTAAGGTGCAATGATACGCTAAGACAATTGTGTATAAAATTGAAAAGAGTAATAGACATTGGCTGCAAACCATGCGGTTAAGGGCACAAGTCAGAGTAAGTAGTAGTTAAAAGGCATGAGGATTAAGGACTTATAACAGCGGCTTTGAGTGGTGTAGTCATGCCCTTCTTCTTGCTGGTGTGACAGTCCTTGAAGATTTCCACAGCATTTGGTTCAGGTACTTTTTGGTCCTTGCGGGCTTTCCTCTGCATTTCAAACAATTCAATATAGATCTGATAATATGGTACAACGAAAAGAGTGAAACAACAGCTAATTACAAGAGCCTCGCAGTGTGCAATATAGCTACGAGATCCTGTCGTCTGTTGGAATTTCACTTTCGCAGTTGGCCTTGTTCTTTGAATAGTTCACCTACAAGAAGATAGATTTGTGTGGCACATGTGTCAATAGGACTTCAACATGTGATCTGATCACATATATATAATGTACATGATACTTCGGATCAGACCAGTGTTTAACAAGGCCCCTCTAGTCTTCATCCGATATATTTTCCACTGGAGATGTTTGGGAAAGTTCACTGTTAGCCTTGCCTTCAAAGTGAGTTTTCCTCAAGTTATATCGATACTGTCGCAGAGCAGACTTGAAAACATGGGTGCAAGCTTGTCTGGTTGCATTATCTTGGCTATCCAACTTGAACCTCATCTGTTGAAAATTATGGTAGTCTCATTATCAGCAACCTAGAAAGTATGGGACAGAGCAAGACGATATTACTAGTTTCCATACATAGCCATACTTACAGATAAATGGTAACCGCTGCCTCTGATACATGACACCTAACGGCAACCGCTGCCTCTGATACTAACTTGGCTGACTCTGTAGCATCACGTGGCCTTTTTAAACCTGCCTCAAAACGGATCTCCATTCTTCCTCCTCTAGATTTAGTTAACCTATCGAGCATTGTCCCTGATGTTTGTTTCCTCTTGCGCCTAGGTGCTAGTCCAACAACGAACATAGGAAGTGTTAGTGTACATCAAACTGTGAGACAACATATAAAGAAGCATGCAATCATAACTTGACTCCAAAGAACTACCTTCTTGCTGTTGAAGCTCACAAGGTTCATCTGATATTGCCAACTCGTCTTGTGTCAAGAGTGCTTGGGAAGTAGTGTCAGGTGGGAAGGGAGCTTGGGAACGTGCTGCTAGCTCAGTTGACGCACGAGTATGTCGCGCAGCTGGTAGTACTGTGGTAGGCGTTGCAAGAACTAGGGTTGTCTCTGCTTGTTTGGTGGCAGCTATTTGTTTTTGTTTGGCTTTTTTTGCAGCTCGTGTAGCATGGGATGCCATGTTTGTAGAATTTTCCGCTGGACTTTCACCTTCTATTGCACCATCAGTACCAGCAGAATCTGCAGGATTCATCTGCTTCTCATTCCATGCCATTATGTGTTTCTTCCTCTTTCTCTGTGCCATGTTAAGTCAAGCCGACAAGAAAAACATATATCAATTTAGTTCTTCAGAACAAATTGATGCATGATGCATTTAACCGAACTTTGATGTTAGACAACCACATGATAGGAGGATGTAATATGTATGAAAAAGCAGGACGGAAGAGATAACTGTAACTATGATGTGTAAACTAAGAAGAAGACATTTCACCAAATTAGAAGCAATGCAATGGAAGGTAGACACCATATGAAAGATGCTACAAATATAAATGCGCCAAGTTAACAGTGTCTCAGCATAAATGGCGTTTAAACAAATGTGAAGCAGTACAAGAAATAAATCATATGCAAGATGCAAACAACATCACATTACCATGTTAGAGGTCTCTCGTCATTAGTGCCATTGCATATTCACAACATTACATATTCACAGCTCATGATGTGTAAACTAAGGAGAAGGCATTTCAACAAATTAGAAGCAATGAAAGCTAGACACCATATGAAAGATGCAACGAATATCACTCTACCAAGTTAAAATTGTCTCATCATAAGTGCCATTTCAACAAATTAGTAGTACAAGCTAGAAAAGAATGTGAGATGTAACCTATATCACACTCCGGAGTCAAACGTGTCTTATGATAAGTGATTGTTGCAGGTTACACAACAGTAGTAATTTGATGTAAGAACATGGTGTGATAGACATATATTGTATGTTCTAGAAATAGGAACACGTGTCTTATTCTAGTATAATGTGTAAAGTAAGCAGATGGAATTCAACAAAATTAGAAGCAATACAAGCTAGACATCACACATAACATGCAACCACATATAACAGTGCCAAGTTAGAGGGAGCACCGGTGATGCTGCACTAGGGGAGACGTGCTCATCATAAACACAACTTTGTTGAGTGTCTATGCATGTGTTGTCTTGGAAATCATCTTGGGGGTGTGGAGGAGTAGAAACTGTAGAGGCCCTCCGTTTGGAAGGGGCACCTTTATCCGCTGCCTTGCTAACTTCCTTCCACTTTATTGATTTTGAATTGTCAAGTAAAACCGACAAGAAAAAGCAATAAAATTCTCTCTTCAGAACTCATTCGTGCATGATACTGACAATCACTACTTTGATGTAAGGCAAACACATGATACCAGGATGGAATATGTACGAAAAACAGGACGACATGGCATGTTCACAACTGTTTGAGTAAACTAAGCAGAAACCGTTCCAGCAAATAAGAAGCAATGCAAGCTAGACACCACATGAAAGATGCAACCAATATGACTCTGCCAAGTTAAAAGCGTCCCATCATAAATGGAATTTCAACAAATTAGAAGCAGCGCATGCTATAAATTATATGAAAGATGCAACTAATATCGCACTGCATATACTAAAGGTGTCTCGTTATATGGATTGATGCGGGATACAAAAAGAAACAATAGTTTTATGTAAGGACATGCTTAATAGACAGATGTACTATGTACTAAATACAGGAAGGCATGTCACATTAACAGGTATAATGTCACATTTACAGGAGTATAAGCTAAGCAGACTAGCACGTGCAGTTTAACCAGATTGGAAGAATTACAATCTAAACACCATATGCAACATGCAACCACATATCACGCTGCCAAGTTAGAGCAAGCACCTGTGATGCTAGTGTAGGGGAAATGCTGTAATCAACTATAGAGCTACGTTCACTATCTTCATCTAGCATTTCCGTTTCTTGAGAATCATGTCGGGAGTCTGACGCTGCATTCTTTAAATGAGGAGTAGTCCCCTTGCCTGCCTGCCTCGTCATAAGTGATTGATGAGGGATACACAAGAACATTAGTTTGATGTAAGAACATGGTTAATACACAGATGTACTAGTATGTACCAAAAGCGAGAAAGGCATGTCATATTCAAAGGTATAATGTGTAAGCTAAGCAGATGCAATTTAACCAAATTGGAAGCAATACAAGCTAGACATCCGGCTGGAGTGGTGAAAATGATCATCTAGGACCTGAGAGCCTGGTGGGAGGCGGGCTACTTCGCCACCATCGCGGATTTTTAGTTGGCTTCCAGGTGATGCCTGTCTTTGCTGGGCTTGTCACCGGCTTGGCCGGCCCTCGACTAGCTATTTGTCTTCCGGTGCTCACGGGATGGTGGTTCATCTAAAAATATCTTTCCTTATCTTAATAAAGACCGACTTGACCTTTCGAATACAAGCTAGACACCATATGGAACATGCAACCACATATGACACCGAAGTTAAAGCAAGCACACAGGATGGTGGTTCATTGCGAGCGAGGTCATCAACTCCAGAGCTATGTTTACCGTCTCCATCTGCTGACATTGCACCCTTTATAGCATTGTAACGTGTCTTGCCTACCAACATACGAAACTGGAGTGACTTCTCTCTTTTCTTTTTGGCTTCTCTCATGGCAGCAGAGTCTGAAATACCCTTGCATAAAAATACAATAGTGAGAGTAAGGGTGAAGTGTGTGCAGAACTAGTGCACTGTAAAACTAGCAGATAGCAGGTGGCTGAAAAATAAATGATAGGAGACATATGATAGCTCTACAACATTGCATGGCAAACAAAATTAGATTCTACTCCATATGATTTTGTAATATATGAGCACAGGAAATGCAGTACTCCTCCAAAGACAACACCACATGTGGTCATATCTAAGATAACGATGACCGAAAATAAATAGGTCGATCGATTTTTTTAATGAACCGTCCGATCTATAAGGAACGGGCAGATGGCCTTCGTCTACCTCCCGCCACCACATCAAGGATTTATCTTTCTCGAACCGCCAACGACCACCGGCCCGGACCCGTGCCTCCGCCGCCCGCCTCCCATCGACCTCACACCACCGCCCGTGCTTGGCGGTGCCCCAAGCCATCCCTTTAATCCCGGCCGACCTCCGGATCGGGCACCCGGTAGCTCTAGGCGCATGACGCCCCTAAGATAAACACCAAGGCGCTGCTTCCCCGACGTAATAGTCGTACTAGCGCCTGTTACGCTGGGGAATGCTTCCGTTAATTGGGAATCAACTGGCCAGAAATTGAAATTCAGGGGGGTGACGGACCTCTAGCTAAGGTGAAATAGTATATGAGGAGAAACCTTGTGCATCGCGAGTTACTAGGAACATCTAGTATCAAGAAGAAGCGGTCAACTAGTGTCTTCTGTGGGATGAATACCGTGCAAGCAGAGACGTAAGATTTGCATGAATAAGGGAAGAGGAGTACCTTCTTCGGTTGCCGGTGTGGTCACCTCCACATGTCGCGGCGATCTTCTTCATTTTACCGGGGAAACGGATGTTCTGGAGGGTGCAGGCTTGGACGAACCCATGGCCAAATTGTTGACTGTGTTGCCGTGGCCGTATGTCGGCGGAGGGGAAGCAGATCCGAGGCGGCAAAGGAAGGCGTAGCAGGAACAGCTCCGGTGCGGTGGAGGGTGGCGAAGTTCGAGCGGCAGCGGTGAGGCGCAAGACGGCGTGGTTGAACTGGCTCGGGTTCGGACGGCTCGCCTCGGCTTCAACTACGAGCCGTGGAGGGCGTTGCGGTTGAGGTTGCGATGGATGACGACGTCGGGGTATCGGCTCCGGCGTGATGGAGGAGGGCGGCGGTTGATGGGTGGGATGGGGTGGCGGACGGAGGACGCCGGGGTTTCGCTGCTGGTGGAGAGGTAGTTTTGGCGCCCACGAGTACCTAATGGGGAATCGGACGGGTGGGGAACCATGTTTCGTCTGGGACGCGCTTGTTTTTGGCTTTTTTGAATAGATGGGACGCACTTGTTTGAAATTTGGGGAAAGTACAAACTTTACCCCGCTCTTAAATTTCGGACCTACTGCGGGTCGGGAGTAGGATGGTAATCCCGGGTGTTCCAAATAGTGGGCGGGAGCGATTTCGGCCGCGCGCATGTGTGCTTAGGCGGCCATTGTGTATGAATATTTTTCGGAGGCGGTTGCGTGGCATCTAGATGAAGCTACAAACCTACCCCGGTTTAGACCTTTGGACATCGGGCCGGTAGGTTTCACAGATCGGAGTTATTAGAAAAGTAATTTCCTTGTACTACCAAATATTGGTCTCACGTGGTTTCGGGCGAGTAGAGGCTCTTTTGGCGCTTCGTTCGAAATTTTGAAACACAAGCATTCACGTTTAGAGTACTCTTGAGTTATGAGGATTGACCTAAATAGACAATGTTATATTTGACCTTGTATGTTTGAAAACCTCATTAAATTATCCGCTTCCTTTTGAAATTTTGACCCTTGAAAATCCTATAACTGCGATTAGTTTGGAATGGAGGAGCTAAATTTGAATCTATTTTGTCCACGACTACATATGCTATTATGTACAAAATCAGAGCAAAGATTGGTACCCCCATAGTTTAGGTATGGTTTACAAATGCCATGATATCAAATTCAAATAATTGAATGGACTTCATGTTGAATTCATTTTTTAAACCACCTTAGGTTGAATTCAAATGTATGCTAGTTCATAGGTAGCTATTTATAAATGTTCATTGTGTAACTTTCATATGTATAATGTGCTTTACACACACAACATGAACTATACTCACGTTTATATTCGATTGCTAAAGCGATGCATTATCTGGAGTTCAAAATACTAACTATGTGGATCAATTGTGTCGAATAATAACATAGACATGCTCAAATTCGATAGAATCTAGATGTCTGATGGATCAATGACCGCTCCTTACGTGAATTGCAAATATCATGATCCCATCCTAATATTTTGGATACAATTTATATCTTTAATCAATGTGTAGAGCAGTCTTTTACGTGTAGTTTCACTCTCCGTCGGTGGTCTCTCACACATGCTCACACACTCTCTCCCGAGGTGTCTTTCTCGCACACATGCTCTAGATATAACCCTCCCTCCCTCTCGTAACCATTTACAACTGTTTTCACTAACCTTTATCACAAGTACTCTTCCTCTCGCAAACATACACATGCACAATCCTCATCGACCCTTTCTATATACATGGACCTGCCTACGTGTCTCATGTACGCACATTATCTTTACGCCTGTCTCTCACGCATTATCTTACACCTCTCTTCCTAATCGACGAGTATGATTCTAGTAGAGCATTTTGTAGGATGCCCCTTAAAGTTAGGTTGGATGAATAGTAATATCAGAGATAAAGGGGTTACCTTAGTCCAAGAACCTAGGGTTACAAATCCTAGCCGGCTTTGTCAGTGGACACAGAGTCCTTCACAATTCTGCTATCTTTGTCTTGTATGACTAGTCATCCATGGGTCTTCCTAAATGTGTCATGGGCCGACCAATGTGGTGCAGGACGGAACCGAACGAAGGGCCTCACCTCGACCGACCGGACCTCACGCGGTGACACACCCTCTGCCCCCACGTCTCATTATCTTCTCACACCCACACATACGAACACAAACACCACACACACCGAAAATTTCTCCTGGTGCCTCTATTCCCTCCCCCTTGCATATACACACTCAAGGGAATGGAATCACTTGTTGTGACGTCATATTCGTCTCTCTCTCTCTAGACCACTCTCATTTCTCGTGCTATCTCTCCCACGCCCCCCTGTTGGCCCCTCTATCCATGCCTCTCCCGAATACGTAATACACACACATACCTCTCTAGGCCCTGCCAAATGCATCAACTACACATTCACACATGTTACATCACGTACCCCATTGATCTAAAAGCCCTCTCTTCACGTTTATTTCGCATACAACATTCCTATTGATTAAAGTTTGGCCAAAAATTATTTTAGAGTTTCTACATATATACAACATTACAAAATTATATGGAGGAGTAAGAACGCTTAATTTGCATTGCATGGTGCCCAAAATGATATTTATTCCAAGACTATGAATTTGTATATTTTTATACTATATACAAAGTTAGTCATAATAAAGAGAAACGAAGAGCATCTCTCTCTCCATCGCATACCCCCCCCCCACGTACGCCCCTTTCACGTATGCACAAAAAACTATCTCCAGGTCCTCTAAAAGTAAGCCCCCAGAAAATTCACGCGTGTTTCATCTTTCTCTCGCGATATATGCAATGACGATCATTGTATTTGAAGCGAAAGCACTATACATACATTGGACTTCATAATGCACTCATTACAGTCACCGTTTACGTTTAGTGGTTATTATACAGTCACGGGCTCACCGTACAACTTTGTATTTGCTCATGACATGACTAGTTGACCAGTTAAACACTCCACATGGCACCTCTAGTGTTACATCACATTATCTCACTAACATCGTGCCCACCTGTCGACTTGTATCTACTCTACATCTACACTATTATAAAATACATAAAATACACTCTTATAAAAAACAGAGTTGGTGATGATGGTGTGCATGCCATCCTGCAATATAGGCCGTCCGATTTATATCTGACGGATAGGAAAAAAACTATGACAATTTTGCAAAAAGGTAGCCACACACCTCTCCACATTTGCAAATAAGGCCTTCTCTCGTTCATCCTTTTCTCTCACAAGATAAACAAGTCATACAAATGCATTTTAATGTTACGTGCAACGCACGGGCATCTTGCTTGTAAGAATGAAAACAAATGACAAAAAATACTTTGACGGTGGTTCGAAGTCATGACCGAGGGCAGAGCGGACAAGGTGGCCTTGTATTGGTATGCTGAGCCGTCTGTTTTATCACAGGAGCTGGTGTGGTGATTATACACACACGCACGCATGCACACGAACTCCATCCACGCAACACTCACACAAACACATGCACCCATGCACGCACGCAACACTCACAAGTACACACGCAGCCACGCACGCACGCAACACTCACACACACACACACACACGCATGCATGCACACACCAGTACACCACACGACCAACACACACTCTCACGCTCAAGTGCTCAACCTACACGTGCATGCGCACACATCAGGCCCTGACAGACACATACGCAACCAGGTGATTCCCGCGCACGGGTTGGAGCCTTGTCGCGCCTGCGTATCTAACCTTTTCCCTATGCGAACTGACATGTGGGACCCACAAGGAACATGGTCAATTTAACTAGTCAACATGGCGCCACGCAGACTATTTGGCCGGTCAACAGAGTGCAATCCGATGCTGAACTGTGAGCAAGTGACGGATAATCACCGCATAAACGTATATAGTGACCGTAATCAACTTATTCTGAAGTTCGGTGACCGTATTACGCTTTTCTCTCTGTAGGCCCTCCAAAACTACATCTCTACACATTCTCGCATGTTACATCTAACAACTATGCAATACAGCACTACTACTACACTCTAACACAATAAATCATGTGTGTTTTTAGTTTTACTAGATATCATATTCTTACTTATAATTATTCAGTTTGCATACATTAAAATTGCCTTTGAAATGTATGGCCAGTATCATCTACCGTGCGGGAAAAATCCTGCCCTTTCCTGTTTAATCGTGTTTGTATCGATTGATCGTGCGAAACTGCAAAACTATAGTACTATACAGTACAAGTGACAGTTCACTCGGCCGTCGTGTTGTCTACTCCTCCGTCGTAAGAGTGGAGCGCTCGCTTTCATAAATCTTCTAGTCCCTTTCGCCGACATGTGGGACATCAAGCTACCGGGTCCACGTGCCATATCGAATACGATGCAGAGCAGCGGGGTGAAGCACCCAGTCATGGCCATGGCGCGTAGTAATGAGCAATGAGGCGTCAAATCACAAAGCTGCACCTTTCCGCAGTTAAGTTGGAGGGACAAAGTAATAATGCTAAAAAAGAAGTTGGAGGGACGAAGCAACCATCATTTCACTCGTTCTTTGAATCCGCTTCTCCCTCATATTCTTCAACTTAACCACGTGTTGCTTCTGCCGTTGTTCTGCCTCATGTGGGACGCGGATCAGCTTGGTAAAGCACTGACATGTGGGACCGCATGTTAGCAAACCGCCAGGACAACGTCCTCCAAAAATAAGAAACCTCCCCCGCCATCCGCGCGGCAAAATCACCTCCTTTTTACTGATCTTTGATTCTATAATTTTTTAGATCAATATAATTGAGATTTGTATAGATAGCACACAGGAGCAAAACCAAGTGGTACGGTTAAAGGCATCCACAATGTGTAGCCAAATGTGAAAATAGCTTTTGGCATGTGGGAACCATTGTGGACGGTGTTGCCAAAGCCAAAAAGATGGAACCGAAGCTCCCTGATTGATTGATTGAAGGAATAGAAAAATGCAACGTCTCTCCTCTTTCTCCCATGCTTGGACACATGTAGTAGAGTATAGAGCATAGAGTCTACTCCCATGTCCCTTCTATCACAAATCACAAAGCAGTGAGGCGTCAAATCACAAAGCACGGACGAAGCAACTATCATTTCACTCTTCGCTGACTCCACTTCTCCATTGTCTTCTTCGAGAAACCATCTCACCGCACTAGTACTCCTAGTAGTAGTACTAGTAAAGGACTTCCTGGATGCAAATAAGGCGGTTGTCTCAGCTTGCAGTGACACTTGCGAATCTAATTACCGTGGTCTCCCTCAATGGTGTTCTCCGTCGAACGCACTTCGCCAAACCACAAAAAAAGTCGTCGACGTCACCGCAATGGGCAAGGAATTCAAATATAGTTACTACCTCCATTTTTTTGTACACAAGGCCAGTATATCAAAATTACAATCTGCAAAGGGCCACTAACACTAATCGAGGCAAAATTGATGGGGTTAGCAACCAAGGACATTAATATCTCCTACATGCATGCGGAAGTGAGAAGGTTCGTTTGCATGGCGCTGCATTAATCAAGCGATGATGAGTGAGATGGTTAGCTCTTTGGTCTTTCGAGAAAAAAATACGCATTAATTGACACGTGAAACGAGGATTTGTATCGATTAAATCCCGCGAAGGAAAACCCCGCCTTTCTTTTTTAACACTAGTACTCCTAGTATGCACGTACTTATCCTGTTTGGGTCTAGGCCTTGCATTGCCAAACTTCGCCACACATTTTTGCCAAGCTTGCCTAAAGTTTTCAAAATGAGAAGGAGGTACACTTGCGCACGGCTGTCGCGGTCACACCGCACCCTCACACGGTCGCTCCTGCACGCCGCGGTTGCACCGCACCCTCACACAGTCGCTCCTGCACGCCGCAAACCCAACCAAGGGAACGCACCCTCACTGACACGTGCTGTCGCATGTGAACAAACCAAACTCAGCCATCCTATCGCTGACACATAATTTTCGTTCATAGAGTATTTTTATCCAACCGCATGTTGGGGAGTATCCGTCTGCCCGTCTGCGGTGGTCTGTTGGGGAAGAAGAAGAGGTGGGGAAGAAGGAAAGAAGGGTTAGGAGACGTAGGATATTCATCCAACCACCTGAAATGGTAGACTGACCCAAGTCAGGCGACTTACATAACAAATAGTATGTTTTTACACAGCAAAAGATCCATAAAAGCAACAACATAAAGAAAAACTATCACTGCTCGCGGAAAGAGACGGCCTCGTCATCTTTGGCTACCAGCGCGAACTAGCCGTCGCTGCCGATGTGTGTCTCCGCACCGTGGTTGTCCTCGGCCTCCAGCTACTCGTTCAAGCGGAGCGTGCGGGCGCTCTGCACGGACGAGAGCACAGCCTGGTTCAAGTCGAGGACATCCGGTTCCGCCTGCAGGAGGGCCTCGATGGCAGCGGCATCCGCGCGCTCCGCGTCGAGTCGAGCCTCCGCCACCCGGTTCAAGTCCAGGACGTCCGGTTCCGCCTGCAGGAGGGCGTCGATGAGAGCGGCATCCGCGCGCTCTGCGTCGAGTCGAGCCTCTGCCGCCCGGTTCATGTCCAGGACGTCCGGTTCCGCCTGCAGGAGGGCCTCGATGGCAGCGGCATCCGCGCTCCGCCTCAAGTTGAGCCTCCGCCGCCCGGTTCACATCCACGACATCCGGTTCCGCCTGTAGGAGAGCCTCAATGGCAGCGGCATGCGTGCGCTCCGCGTCGAGTTGAGCCTCTGCCTCCCGGTCCTCCTTTAGTATCGCCATGTTGAACCGCTGGTCTGCCTGCACCATGGGGGACTCGGACGCCGACACGAAGTCGACGTCCATCGTCTCATACCCATCGGGGCCTTCTGTGCCGCGACCTCCGCAGTGAACATTGGATCGGCTTCCTCCTCCTCGTAGCTTGGCTCCAGAGAACTCGGGGATTGGCCTGCCATAAAGCGAGCTTGGGAGCGAGGTGCAGGCGCCGACCGCCGCCGCGCGATTTCTGCGGCGCTCGGCGTCAGCATCTTGTAGTAAGTGATCTTGCGGCGCACCATGGCTTTCCGGCGAACTAGGGGACGCTTGATGCGGGCTAGGGGATCGAAAGGTGGGGGAATGGGCTGGAGATTTGGTGTGGTTTTAGGGCAGTGACTGGCATAGGCCGAGCAGTGAAGGTTCTGGTGTGAATAGTGGTTCCGGTGATGACGGTTCAATCGGTTTTGACAGTACATCACTCTTGTCACGTTCGCGTTGCAGCCCGGCACGCTGGACCCTCCATGTCGCTCACCGAATGGAACTTGCTTCGTCTTGCGTTTTCGCTCGCTTGTGGGACCGCAGTTGAGAGCAAACCGACGTCCCTCCCCCTACCCCACTCGCTCATTTATTATACAACCACTCCCTCCGTTTTATGCGGAGTAAATAAAAACAGAGGGAGTATACTACGGATGAGGATCCCCTGACGTGGCCAAACCCATTCAGTAACTGACATGCGGGGCCTAGCAAGCATGGGGTCCACAAGTAAGTGACTGAAAGGGAGGGTAAGGCCGGGATACCTACATCAGAGGATCCACTTCCACTATACTACTTTGACCAAATGTTAGAGTAATAATATATGACATGCAACTTACACAAATGTTAGAGCAATAATATATGACATGCAACTTACACAAAGCATACAGGGTCTAATGCGTTTTTCAAGGCTAACTTTGACCAAATGTTAGATTAATAATATATGACATGCAACTTACACAAAGCATATGGTCAATTTCGTATGTGAAAGGAGTTTCCAATGATATAATTTTCACATTATACATCTCATGTACTCCCTCCGTCTAGGTGTGTAAGTCATCTTACGAAAACCAAATAATCCCAAAACACGTGGCGTGGTGCATTAACTTCTACCTCGTTTCTTGTTTCTTGACATATGAACCAATAAGAGATGAGGGTGTGCATGCTTTTAATGACCCTGAGACTATCAAACATGACATGCAGTGGTTAGTTCATTGCATGCAATACTATTAATTAGCAAATAACCATTAATGTCTCTTGTTTTCCCCTCCTCCTTGGTCACGGTGCACAGCCTAAGATGACTTACTCACCTATGTGAAAGGAGTACTATTAATCTTGTCAATAGTCAAATTGGAAACCATCTCGAGTACAAATCTAGGAGTACGTACGAATCTAAAAATATTGATTGGGCGTTGTTGAATGTTGATACCTTTTTTATCATAGTAGAGATACTTTGACTACACATAAAACTTATATATGTAAAGTTGAAATGATAGGAGGGAGTATATTGTACGTTCAAAAACGAAACGATCATTGAATACCCTTTATATATGATTTGCGGATGCTATGATCACCGGTTCAAAATTTTGAATCCGCCTTAGGTATCACGCGCCCCCACTCGTTCCCTCTCGATTTCATCTCGGGGTCCGAAGATCTATTGAAAGAGGACTAGGGTGGGTACATGCGAATGATACTCGGCGGAATGTTCAAAATGAGGCATGTGGGAGGATGGACTCGACTGCAGGGCGACATGATCGATGGAGAAGAGGGTTGGAGAGGAATGAGAAATAAGCAAACGCCACATGATTACACTTGAACGGCTCAAATAAACAATAAGTTGTCTCTCTTGGCCTACATAGTGAAAGGCCTAATGCGCAACACGGAGCACTGACGCTCGAATATGGCCGGGAAAACAGGGAAAACCGACATAGCGCAGATTAGTCCAATGGAGGAGCTGGCCCACGACCTCCTCGCCACCGACAACCGTTCATGTGGGTTGTTGGGGCCAACAACGGGACGCAGCTCCAGCACCGCCTCTGGACACGACGACCGCGGTGAGCGACACACTCATATCGTCGATAGACACAGTCGGTTTCAGTGTGCCGAGGATGGCGTTAGTGCTGTGGCATGACCAACGGTATGTTTGGTTTGTGCCCAAGGTTGCCCCATCAAAGCATTGGGTAGCCAAAATTTTGGTTGAGGTATTGGTTGCCCATGATTTGGCCGACATTGGCAAGAAAAATGAACTAGATTTGGCTAGAGTTCATTGGCATGCCAAAGAAATGGCAACCATCCAAACAAAGACCAATCTTTGGGCCATGACCAAAATTTTGGTAAGGTGCACTTTGGCCACAATCCAAAGACATCCCAACACCCGGCTCGTCGAGGATGCACGGGGCGCCGCGACGCGTCCGCGGAGTGGTGTAGCACGGCCAACTGCATCCTCTGGACCTGAGACCATGCCGGGTCGTCTTGCTTTTTCAATGACATGCGGGGATCACATTTGAGCAAAGGGCATCTCCAACGTTGCCACGACCGCAGCTGACTACCCTAGCACACCAAAGCCCTCGTCCCTCGCGCTGTCGCGCGGTGCGTTCCCAGCCGGCGCCAGCTGCCTGCATTCATGCCATCCATTCGTATGTCATCGTTAAGAGGCTCGGTGCCCGAGGAACTAACTCCGACGACTTAATGACGCAACTGGACGCTTGGCCTCACCGGAATGCGCTACTTAAAGCGGCAATGCCCAGCTAACCTCCCCACCATAGCGCACCGTCCTCCTACCTGGCACCACATCCGCCATGACTGCAAGTGCAAACACTTTGCGGGAGAGCTTGTCTTCGGGGATGAAGCTCGAGGTCGCCGCCCTCGCTCAAGTCGCCTCTCGCGACGCAATAGCAGCGTAGCCGGACGCGGACGCGACCGCACAAGCAGTGTCCCTGCTGGCGGCCGATGACGGGAGCACCGTCAGCCACGCGTCCTACTTGCCGCCGTCCAACGTCCGGCACCGCCGAGGTCGGGGACTCCTCCGAGGATGAGTAGGGCATGGGAGGCGGCAGGGCATGGTGTGCCAACTGGCCGATCTGTATCTTGTGTTCTACTCTTCCTTGTCGGAGACCGCACCTTCACTTCACGGGTCTTGAACCCCGCCCCCGTACATAGAGATCGCAGATGGAGGACGTCGGTCGCCGCCGTAGAATAGGTTTAGGGTCAGGTTTCTTTTATTTTTCTGTCCTATAAAAGTTCGAAATGTAATGAAAATCTGTCGTGTTTGCATTAATCTCGGCCGGTGTATGTGAACTTTCTAAATAATATACATATTGTAGGAGTACTAGCAAGATGCCCGTGCATTGCACGGAAGATCAAGATATTGTGGGAGAAAAGGATGAACGAGGGAAAGCCTTATCTGCAAATGTGGAGAGGAGTGCGGGTAAATTGTCTTAGTTTCCTTCCTATCCGTTAGATATAGATCGGACGGCCTATATTACAGGATGACAGGCACACCATCATCACCAACTCTGCTTTTTATTGAACCGAGACAAATCTAAAATACCCAACTAAGCCAACCTCCCAGCATATCGCGCGGGAAAAGACCCGGCCGCACCGTTTAAGTCGGGATTACCGGATTACTAGCAGTAGTATCGATGGATCGCGTGAAGCAACATTTCTTTTTGAGAGGGCGAATCACCTAGTTTAAAAGGTAAAAAGGCGGTACACTCACAACACTCCTTTCGCGGTCGCATTGCACCCCACACACGTTCGGTCCTGCACACGGCTTACGCAAACGGAACGCGCTTCGGCTTGCCTCTTCACTAACACGTGGGACTGCACTTGGAGAAACCGACCATGCGCCAAACTCCCCCCGCTCACCGCGCGAAAATCCTCCCCCCCCCCCCACACACACAAAAATTCCCCCCAAATTCGATTCAACCGCCCTTCAGCCAAATATTCCCCAAACCCCTCCCCCCTGTCCCCCCTCCACTCCATTCGCTCCGCCAAAGCCGCCCTCCCGCTGGCGCCGATACGTCGGGCGCCATGCTCGTCGAGGGACGATGGCGATCCTCTCGCCCCACAAGACGCTCTCATAGACTGCCGTCCTCTAGCCGCACCGCCACCTCTCGCTACCTTCTTGTGGAGGCGCCGGCGGTCAAGCGCCGCCACCACCGGGCGGCGTTCGTGGAGACGCACGACAGTCAGCTTCTCCCACGGTACGCGCATTCTAGACTGAGGCCCCGTTCATGTCGGTGTAGCGCTGAATGTTAGCTGATAGACGATGTTAATCTCAGTGTTTGCCGAAGTAGTTTACTGTCAATATGCTCTGCTTAAGAAGCTTCCTTGCCCAGTTGCTAAAATATCCTGCCATATATTTATTGTGATGTAGATTGACATGGTCTAGTAGCCAATCTGTTAGGTGAAATAGCTCTACACCATTTTATACTCGATCTTTGTTGCTGCGATGGCCTTCGATAGTTTGATGGTTGTGTGCTCGGCCTCATTGACTGCTGAAACAGCCTGCCATAATTTAGCACTCAAATCCGTTTGCTGAATTAGCTTTACATATATTTTTTTACTTAGATCTGCTCGTCCAAATATCTTGCCATAGCTTTAGACATCGACCTAGGTATTTTTTTCTGGACTTCATAAAAAAGCATATATGTTTTTCCTGTAATATCTAGTACAAGAACTAATTTGTATGTCTAACAGATGGACAGGACTTGGATAACTTCTGCTCAAAGATTCTCCGCTGCATATGTCGAGGGGGTTGAAAACTTCATGAACTTTATCAGAGATGAGTACGGTGGTCCGAAATCAGATGTGCTCTGCTCGTGTAGCAGTTGTATGAATTCAGTTACAAGACCCGAGTCAACTGTGCAAAATCATCTACACTTGTATGGGATGTCGGTCACATATACTAGGTGGGTTCATCATGGTGAAGTTGTGAACGTCAATGTTATTGACTACGTGGAAGCAGCAGATCACCATCTTGATCTGGCTGATGCTCAGGTGGAAGAGGAGGAGGAAGTGGTGGTGGTGGCAGAGCCAGTGAGTTTGACCAACATTGAAACAATGCTACGAAATGCTCATGCATTCCGTGAACTTTCACCTGCAGAAGAAAAACAGTGGGCCCGCATGTTGGAACAATGCAACGTTGCTGTCACCCCAGGAAATAAGCTGTCAATTTCTCAGCTATGGTCACCTTTCTTCAGGTGAAGACATCTGAGCGGATGACCAACAAATCATTCGATGTGATGTTGGCTGCTTTCCGCAAATCTTTCCTAGATGCGTCTGAGCTGCCACACACCTATAGTAAAATGAAGAATTTCCTTCGTGCAGTTGGAATTTGATATGATATGATCCATGTTTTTAAGAATAATTGTGTTCTATTCCGGAAGGATTATGCCAACTTAAGTGAATGCCCGAAATGCAAATCATCAAGATGGAAAGATGGCGATGTTGTGAAGAGGGTTCCTCATAATGTTACGAGACATTTCCCAATTACACCAAGATTGCAGAGGTTGTTTCATGATGCTGAAACAAGAGAGGATGTACTGTGGCATTCTAGGAACCAGGAGTACAAAGATCAAAATGTAATGAGCCATCCATCTCATGGTAGTGAGTGGCAAAGCTTCAATGATAAACACAAGGAGTTTGTCACGA
This sequence comes from Aegilops bicornis, assembly GCA_021605145.1. Classification (NCBI taxonomy): domain Eukaryota; kingdom Viridiplantae; phylum Streptophyta; class Magnoliopsida; order Poales; family Poaceae; genus Aegilops; species Aegilops bicornis. The sequence continues at coordinate 90,332,881 of CM038671.1, read as the reverse complement.
CCCGAGAAACATTAGACTTGGCTTAGCTTCAGATGGATTTAACCCATTTGGCCACCAGAGCGCCACATATAGCATGTGGACAGTGCTTGTTATCCCTTACAACATGCCTCCAAATGTCTGCACCAAAGAATCAAACTACATGATGGCCTTGCTCATCCTAGGGCCAAAAAGTCCTAGAAAGGATTTTGATTTGTTCATGGAGCCTCTTGTGGAGGAACTTCAACAGCTATGGAAGGGTGTTCTCACTCAAGACCTATATAGCAGCCCACCAGCTGATTTCTTTCTGCGTGCTGTTGTAATTTGGTGCATCCATGATTATCCGGCTTTGGGCACTATGTCGTATGAGCGACACATGGTTACAATGCATGTGTTCGCTGTGACAGGAATCCGTTGTCATACGCAATACTTAGCAAGATCTGTTACATTGGACACCGCCGTTTCCTTGCCAAGGACAAGCCGCATCCTAGAAAATACCGAAGACATGTGTTCAATGCAAAGCATGAAAACCGTGATGTGCCAAAGAGGCTCACCGCTGATGAGTTGCAAGTGGAATTAGAGAAGGTAAGGCATATTGCACCAGGAAACCATCCTGGTAATGGTAGCGGGAAAAGGAAGCATGGCACGGTAGAAGAGAGATTATTGTTTACCCGCAGGTCCACTTTTTGGTACTTGGAGTATTGGAAAGATTTGGATCTGCAGCATAATCTTGATGTGATGCACATCGAGAAAAATATATGTGACAGCATTATCGGCACACTTCTTAACATTGAAAGCAAGACGAAAGATACCTTAAAATCTAGGATTGATTTGACACAACTGGGTATCAGAAAGGATTTGCAGGTGCAATATGAAGGTAAACCACGGGATATGGCACCAGCTGTGCACGTCTTGGACAAGGTAAAAAGAAAAGAATTCTGTGAGGTCCTGTCACGTGTGAGATTCCCACATGGATTTGCTTCCAACCCTGAAAGGAGAGTCAGTGCAAACGGAAACAAGGTACAAGGGTTGAAAACTCATGACTGCCACGTCCTAATTAAAAGGGTTTTACCTATTATCCTTAGAGGATTAGGCCGCCCTGACTTATACAGAGCAGTTGCAGAGTTGGGACAATTCTTCAGGGAACTCTGCAGTAGCAATATCAGGATAGATCCTTTGGAGCGTCTTAGAGACAAGATACCAACTATCCTATGCGACCTTGAGAAGATATATCCTCCAGCCTTCTTTGATGTGATGGTACATTTGGCTGTTCATCTACCTGATGAGGCACTACTTAGAGGTCCAGTACAGTATGGCTGGATGTACCCTATTGAAAGGCGGCTAGGCACTTTCAAGGGCTATGTTAGGAATATAGCTAGACCCGAGGGTTCCATTGCAGAGGCCTACATTTCTACAGAAGTGTTGACATTCTGCTCAAAATACATTGAAACAGCTGATTAGCTTAGCAGAGAGGTGGGTGAAGACAATCCCGGGCTCAATGTTTTCGATTATTCTGTTCGAGTTACAGGGAAGAGTCGACAAGAGGACAAACCTAATGATTTGGACAAAATGGTATGGTATGTGTTGAATAACCGTCACGAGATACTACCTTATATCAATTAAGTGCGATCGCAGCTTATACATCGTAATCTACTAAACTTGCAACACATTCTTATATATTTAGATGTTTGACGCGATCACTATGTTGTGCAACATCTACAAAGAGGATTTACTGCCGCAAAATCCAAGAAACATTGACAAACTGGTTATGGCAGGATTTGCGGAATGGTTCAAGAACCATGTAATCTTTTGAAGTGCACTGTCAATTTTTTAATATATTGAGTACATAAGATGATCAACTTGTCTATTTTCTAACCATAAGTTAAGAAGATGCGGGAGGATGGGCAGGCAGTTGATGATGCCCTTTACTCACTAGCAATGGGTCCTGATACTCGGGTAAGACATTATGAATCTTGCGTTGTTGGAGATGTGTGCTACAACACCCTTGCACGAGACGAAGGCAGGAAGACACAAAACAGTGCCATCATGAGCACAGATACGTATGACAAAGAGATAACTGAAATGTATGCTAATATAATGTACATTGTTCGATTGCGATATCTCCGATTTGAGTATCATCGGTGTGTGGTTACATTGTCTTTGTTGTTGGTATAACCTGTTTTCCGTGATCGCAAAACCCAGAGCTGATGATTATTTCAAATCCATCAATGTCAAGGCGGCGTACCGGACCAACGAGCCTTTTATTTTGGAAAATCAAGCAACACAGATATTTTTCTTGGAAGACACATTTGCACGCAGCGATGGTCGGAGAGTATTGCAAAGGTTTGAGCAGAGGAATTCGTTTAATGAAGTTGCACAACAAGATGATGCTTACATCGCTCACGATGTACAAGATAACACAGATGTTCCTAATATCTTTGAGAACCATCAAGTTAATGACGCCGGCGAAAAGATTGCCTGTCGTGCTGTGGACATACAAGAGTTGATCAAGAAGAAGCCAACGTTCGAGGACGTTGAGGACGAAGAAGATGACACTATGGGGAATTACGATTCAGACTGATACACATGGCGAAGATGTTGACGCTGCTGCTGCGGATGATGATTACATTGCTTTTGTCGTATTTGCCTATCAGAAGACTTTTTTATCTACTATGTGAAATTGTGTTTGCTATGACAACTGAAATCTGATGAACATGTTGTTTAGTATTTTGCTGTGAGAACATCACTTGTTATGTATGCTGATTTGTGTTTGGTGATTGTATGACAACTAAAACATGATGACATTGTTGTTTAGTTGTACTCATATTTGGCTGTGAAACTTGAATTTGATGACATAGTTTGCTGTTGGACTGCAATTTGCTCGACGTCTTCGAATGAGAACAAAGCTGACCCGACAGGTCCTCTGCTATTTATTTATTTATATGAGCAAAAGGGGATACACCCTGATTTCCGTTAATAGAAATCATTAGATGTTCACAACACTACGCCCAGCCTGCTACATGTGTTTCATTCATTACTAGTTTCAACAAAGTGCTCATGTCGTAGCCAATTGAATACATCACGAGTGCTACATACACCGCAAATAAAGAGACAATCATCCTCTGAGCACATCGATTTTGCCCATTATCTTCACAAGCTCTTTCATCTCCTCATTGTTGTCAATGCCGTTCAACATCTGTTGCTTGGCCATGATCAGATGAACAGCATCTTTAACCTAAACCTCTGCATCTTCCTCTTCTGCCGTTCCTTCAGTTACTTGTCCAACACCCCAACCTGCTGGTATTGGGATTCCTCGGCTAACCAAATAATAAGCGTAGTTGCATTCCAACACATCAGCAACTTCCCAGAAATACAAATCACACGAATCTTCCCTTTTCCGCACGAATCAAATTGGAAGATCATCAACCAAACTATTAAAAAATCAGCAACTGAAAGCAGCAGAACAACACTTAAACATATTATTACCCCATGATTCGGCATTTGTAGAAGACTCGGCCAGGGTTGAGGATTGTGGTTGAGACGCGACGGATGACTCTGCGTGATTTGCGTGAGTGGCACCACACCAACGGCAGCGGGTTGCGATGAGCAATCGGGTTGCGGCGTGCTTGCGGGGTGTGATGAGACCCACAGCGATGGTACAGGTGGCGACTTGGCGCATATCTCGGTTGTTACTGTTGAAGAGCAGTGTGGACGAGCAGCCAGCGGACATGGTTGCTTTGCGGCGAGCTTCGATGCTAGGCAGAGTAAGTAGAGAAGAGGAGAAGCGAACATTGGATATGTCATTTTCATTACTTGCAGAGTAGCATAGCACCATATATAGTCATAGTCAAGGTTTGGATTCGAACCAGCTACAGGAGCACATCTTTCTTTTTTTCTAAAACTCGGCAACGTCTCTTTACTGGTACACTAGCTTGTTCTGTACGCCTTCCCAAGTCTTTGATTTTCTATCCCTTTTTTTGCGAGGAAGAAAGGAGGACAAAATTGAGAGTTCCTAGGACTCAAACCCAAGACCTTTCGGTTGAAAACCAAGGGTGCTAGTCACTTATGTGGCGAACGTTCCCTGTGAGGAGGACGGCAGACGAACGCATTTTCCTCGTAGTTTTCTTCCTATATATATAAAAGTATGCTACTTGGTGTTCGCTTAGTCAAAAAACGATTGTGCCAACCTTGACCGTTCGATTGACATTCAACGTCTGTAGCGTTTCTTCAGTCTCTTCTTCCTCGAGCCGCCAAAGCCAAACCAGCGCCGGCAGGACCTCCTGCTCCTGCATCCCACGGCTGGCTGTGATCTTCCCCGGCTCCTATTCGTTCCCGTCCGAGGCCTCACCATTGTCCTCCACCTTGGTTCGCTCGCCGCGGCGCCGCCCTCCGGTGTTGTCAACATGGTTAACAACCGAGAGGAATAAGGAGATGACTGTACATGGTGAGGATGACAGTAGGGACCCAACAGCGCGCACAGTAATTTTGTTTTTTCGGGACGGAGAAGGGTATCAACTGGGTTGTGCGGGACCCATGGCCCGTCTAGCCTGTGCTTTTATTTCATATGTTTAGCACATGACTAGCCCAGTTTATTTTTTCCTTTACGAAAAATGGCTAGCCGGCTATTTTGTTTTTTGCGTAATAACCAACATAGGCCTACTTGCTTTTCTACGCCTGTCAATGGAAATCTTTCAAGACGAGGATGGATGCATTTTGCCCAGAAAATGGGCTATAAGTAATAAGAAATGGGCTATAAGTAATAACAAATGGGCTATAATTAATAAGAAATGGGCTATAAGTAATAATAAATGGGCTGTAAAATGAAAAAAAAAAAATACAGCAAATGTGCAATTAGTTCCCAAATACTGTTTTCTTTTGGATTTTGATATTTTAAATTTCATTGTTTTTTGCGGGTAAAATTTCATTGAATTTAAATTAAGGTATATTTAGATTTAAAATTAATTTGAATCTGGCTAGAAATTTCGGGTTGTGTGCTGTTTGGTACAGATTTGGAGGCTGACTTGTGGGTCTACTAGGTTGACATGTACTTTGGCTTTGTCAACTTAGTCCACAAACAATTCTAGCAGCAGTGACCGTTGGATGTTAATCCAACGGCCGTGCTGCTTCTTCAATATCTGATCTTCTTGCTCCAGCGGCCCAAACCTGCTCCGGTGGGACTGCTCGCTCCGCCTCCCTGCGGGCCGGGCTCTGCCGCCAGACAGGCCGCACCGCCCCACCCTACTTCATTGCTGGATGTGCCATTCCTCTACTCACCCACACCTCCTGTTATTTTTTCGGCGACGGCAGCGGACCAAGAAACCCTCGTACTCCCCACCGCGTGGGCAACCATTGCCGAGTCTTCCCCGGCTCCGTGTCGTTCCCTTCCTAGGCCTCGCCGTCGTCCACCCCCATGATGCTCTCGGCGCGGCCTGGTCAACATGGTCAATGAACGACATCCATCGGCCGTGGACTGTACGCGCAAAATAATGATTCCTCCACCTGACAGCTGGGACCCACCGGAAGGGCCTCTATATTTCGGAAAAAACATTCCCCCGGCTGACATGTCGGACCCACCAGCTATATCTTCGCACGCAAGGAAGTGCCTCCTTATTACGCACAAAAAAATGAATACCCACCCTGCTAGCTGGGACCCACCCTAGTGGGAGGATGACTTAGGGCCAACTAAGTTGACGGGACGGAGGGCTTTGTCAACTTAGTCAATATGAACGACTCTAACTCCAAAGGACTGCACGATGTCCATCCAATGGCCATAGTGCTTCTTCAACCTCTGGTCTTCTTGCTCCGGCCGCCCAAAGCAGCGCCCGGTCGTGCAGCGTGCTCCTGCCTCTCGTGGCGGCTGTGATGCCGCCGAGGCCTCACCGCCTCTACTACTCCCACCGCTGGCCCGTGGTATCCCTCTACTCACTCACACCCCTGTTATTCTCAAGGGCGACGGCAGCCTCACGCCGCAGCCGAACCAGTGAACCCTCGTACCCCTCTCCGCGAGGGCTACCACTGCCGCGTCTTCCCCGGCTCCGCGTCGTCCCCTTCCTAGGCCTCGCCGTCGTCCAGACCACCGCCCTGGTGCTCTCGGCACAGCGTGGTCAACGACCGACTTCCATCGGAAGAGTACTATACATGGAGAGGCTGACAACTGGGTCTAGGCGGCCGCAAGGAAGTGCCTTCCTATTACGCGCAAAATAATTATTCCTCCACCTGACAGCAGGGACCCACCGGACGGGCCACCTTATTTCGCGAAAAACACGTTTCCCCCCTGACTGCTGGGACCCACCGGACGGGCTAGCGTATTTCGCGAAAAAATCGTTCCTCAGACCATCACGGACCCACAGAAGTGCCTCCTTATTACGCACAAAAAATGAATACTCCCTTGTTAGCTGGGACCCACCATGGTGGGAGGCTAACTTAGGGCCTACTAAGTTGATCGACGGGGCCTTTGTCAACTTTAGTCAATATGAACGATTCTAGCTCCAGTGACCGTACGATGTCCATCCAACGCCCGTAGTGCTTCTTCAACCTCTGGTCTTCTTGCTCCAGCCAGCCAAAGCAGCGGTCGTGCCGCATGCTCCTTCCTCCCGTGGCCGGCTGTGCTGCCGCGGAGGCCTCACCGCCCCCTACTATTCCCACCGCTGGTCAGGCCCTGCGGCGACAGCAGCGTCACACCATAGCCGAACCAGTGAACCCTCGTACTCCTCTCCGCGCGGGCTTCCACTGCCACGTCTTCCCCGGCTCCCCGTTGTCCCCTTCCTAGGCCTCGCCGTTGTCCACCGCCCTGATGCTCTCGGTGCGGCGTGGTCAACGTGGTCAAGGAACGACTTCCATCAGACGTGGACTAAACGTGGAGAGGCTAACAGCTGGGTCCACGGCCGCAGCAACGAAGTGCCTCCTTATTACGCGGAAAATAATGATTCCTCCACCTGACAGCTGGGACCCACCGGACGGGCCACTATATTTCGTGAAAAAAACGTTTCCCCCTGACTGCTCGGACCCACCAGCTACATCTTCGCACGCAAGGAAGTGCGTCCGGGCAAAGAAAAACAAAACGATTCGCCCCCCTGACCGCTGGGACCCACCAGCGACACCTTCGCACGCAAGGAAGTGCGTTCGGGCAAAAAAAATGATTCGCCCCCCTAACTGCTGGGACCCAGCAGCTACATCTTCGCACGCAAGGAAGTGCGTCCGGGCAAAAAACGATTCACCCCCTGACTGCTGGGACCCACCAGCTACATCTTCGCAGGCAAGGAAGTGCCTGATAGTCGGGACCCACCTGGTCGAAGCGTATGTAGCGTTGTCATTCTGGTCGCGAACATGGACGTACATACTGGTCGTTGTAGAGACGCGCACGTGTCGTAGTAGAGGCGCGCACGTAGCATGTATACGCGCGTACAGCGGCGAGGGTGCAAGAAAGAAAATACGACCATGTACGTACATACGGGCAGGGTCTCGAACGCCTACTCGCGCATACGTACATGACTAGGTCGGAACGGAGAAACAGCGTCATTGTCATGTTCATCGGGAGGCAACGGAATGCGTCGTGTTCATCAGGAGGCAACGGAATGTGTGGGAGCCAACCGGCTGGGTCGGAACGGAATGCGTGGTCATGTTCATCGGGAGGGCTTGGACGGAACAGGCGATGGAAACAAGGCCTGGCGTACCGCACAACAGAGGAAACGGCCTTGTGTTCAACCGGCCACGTTCAAAACGGGATCCTGTTCATTGGGAGGGGTCTGGCGTACCACAAAACGGAGGAAACAGACCTCCTACGGTCGAAACAGGGTCCTGTTGATCGGGAGGGGTGTGGCGTACTGCAAAACGGAGGAAACGGACCTCCTATGGTTGAAACGGGGGTCCTGTTGATCGGGAGGGGTGTGGCGTACCGCAAAACGGACCTCCTACGGTCGAAACGGGGGTCCTATTAATCGGGAGGGGTGTGGTGTACCGCAAAACGGGATTCCACGGGATACTGTTCATCTCCACCATCGACCACCTCCAGCCTCCACGGGCTACCGTTGACCTCCTCCAGCCTCCACGGGCTCCTGTTCATCCAGCCTCCACCGTGCGCTACTCCACCGGCTACTATTCAACCACCCCTCCACGGGCACCCCTCCACCGTCTACAGTTCATCCAGCCCTCCACACCGCAGGGTCCTGTTCAACCACCCCTCCACCGTCTACTGTTCATCCAACCCTCCACACCACGGGGTCTTGTTCATCCAGAGGCAACGCCAAACGCCACCGCTCACTTTTCCTCCACTTCGCAATGCTCACTTTGTTCATCCAATTGATCGGCTTGATTAGTAGCAGTAGCAAAGGAATCGCTTCCATCGGGTTCAGCTAACGACCATCGATCGATCGCTCGGGTTCGATAACACGTAGCCTGCAGTCTGTCGCTCGGGTTCGATTAGAGCCCAACGCCTCGCCGGGTTCAGTTAGAGCCAATGCCTCGCACGTGTCTGAGAGAAATGCGCATCGCCGCTTCGACCTCCCACCGTAACGGCAACTCCCGAAATTTTCCTCCCCTCGCTTCTACCACGGTTTTTTCCGTCATGGACGGCCCAAAGAATGTCATGCAACTGCGTCTCCGCCCGCCTGTGACGAAAAGCCCATTTTCTGTCATGGTTTTTTGTCATAGAAGTAGGAGCCCACCACATCTATGATGATACCGGGTTTTGTAACAATTATCGTCATAGAAGTGTCATATGTATGACAGAAAAAATTTCGTTCGGCCCAAAATATCATGGATGTGTCTTTTTTTTGTAGTGGGAGATAGAACGGGGTTTCATGTATCCCAGTCCATAACGAAATGCATGATAGAGGATAAAGGACTTATTTGGATCTGCAGCCCCGGCGATCTTGGCTTGCCGCGGAGGGACCCTTGTTCTTGCAGCCCCCGGCAACTCTGGCTTGCCGGGGTCCGGGCGCCGGTCTGTTCCTTTTCTTCCAAAATAGCTCGGCAAGAATACTTACGTGCCCTGCGAACCAAAGGAGACAAACAAGAACAGAGAGACGCGCACTCGACCTCTAAGCTAGGGGTTAGCCGCCGCTAAGCACTATCAACCCTAACCAAGGAAGAGACTCAACCTAGAATGCAAGCAATAACTTAGGGTGACAGCGCTTCGTTTATTTATGCTCGTGGTCTCAAGTGGCTTTGTAATAAAGGGTTACATGCCTTGCCGGCAAGGCTTGTACAAAAGGGTGGCTCGCCGGGAGGCCCGGCGGCCGCGCCTTATGGGTAAAACTTGCGAAGATGCTCGATGTTCCAGGAGTTAATCACTGGAATGGCATCTTCGGTCTCCAGCCAGACTGCGCCGGGCCTGGTAACTCGTGTTACCCGATAAGGGCCTTCCCACTTTGGCGTCACTTGTTGGAATTCTTGGCCGACTGAACATGCCGAAGAACAAGGTCGCCTTCCACAAAGCTCCGGGCATGAACCTTGCGGCTATGGTAGCGGCGCAAGGCTTGCTGGTAGCGTGCTGCTCTCACAGCCGCCCGGAGGCGATCTTCCTCAAGGAGTGCCGCGTCATCTTGCCGCAATCTCTCTTGCTCAAGCTCATCATAAGAGAGCACTCGAGGTGATCCGTATATGAGTTCCGTGGGGAGAACTGCTTCTGCCCTGTAAACCAGGGCAAAGGGTGTCTGGTCGGTGGCTCGATTTGGTGTCGTTCTGATCGACCAAAGATCTGCCGGCAACTCATCAATCCAGCGCCTCCCGCTTTTGCGCAGTCTGTCAAAAGTCCTTGTCCTCAAGCCTTGCAGGACCTCAACATTTGCTCTTTCCGCTTGGCCGTTGCTCCGTGGATGTCCACAGAAGGAAAACAAACCCTGCTGCCGAGATCCTCAAGGTACTGCATGAAGGCGTGGCTTGTGAACTGTGTGTCATTGTCGGTGATGATCCTGTTGGGTACCCCAAAGCGGCACACTAGTCCCTTGAAGAAATTGATGGCTGACTGCGTTGTCACCTTCCTCACTGCCTCCACTTCTGGCCACTTCGTGAACTTGTCGATTGCGACGTACAAGTACTCAAAGCCCCGACGCACGGGGAAAGGGCCCAAGATGTCGAGCCCCTGCATCGAGAAGGGACAGGAGAGAAGGATGGTTTGGAGGGCTTGAGCTGGTTGATGAAGCTTCTTGAATGGAACTGCATGCTTCACACTTGGTTACTAGTGTCGTCAGCATCTCGGAGGGCGGTGGGCCAGAAGAAACCTTGCCGGAAGGCCTTGCCGGCAAGGGCCCTTGACCCTATGTGGGAGCCACATATGCCTCCATGTATCTCTGCCAACAGCTTTAGTCCTTCCTCCCGGGAGATGCACATCAATTTCACCCCATTCGGTCCTCTTCTGTACAATATGCTGTCAACGTATTGGTACCGAGCAGACCGGCGGGCTACACTTTCTACTTCTTCCTGCTCCTCAGGAAGCTCTCCTCTTTGAAGGAATTGGACGGTGTGCTGTGCCCATGCCAGAGCCTGTGGCTCGACGACAAGGACCAAAGGCATCTCTTCTGCCACGGGAGCGGCCGCCTCGACGACCATGACCTGAGGTCCTGCCGGAGTTGGTTGCCCCGTGGCAGGATTGGCATCCACGGCAACATCTTCGCCGGCGGCTCCGGGGAGCTCGGTGGGGAAGTACTTGCCGGGGCCTAGCTTGCTCCGCTTGTTCTGCCGGGTCGATGGTTCAACGGACGGCTGGGTTAACTGAAGCACAAAAGTACCTGGTTCCACAGGTAACTTGAGGGCAGCGCGTTTTGACAGGTAGTCGGCGATGTCGTTCTCCGCCCGAGGGACATGCTCCGCTTGTATACCGTCAAATCTCTGCTCCAGTTTCCTCACCTCATCTATGTAAGCTTCCATCAACGGGCTTTGATAGTCTTTGTTGATCTTCCTGACGACGAGCTGTGAGTCGCCCCTGACGATGGGCTTTTTAACTCCGAGGTCTGCCGCGATCCTAAGACCGACAAGTAAACCCTCGTACTCGGCGGTGTTGTTGGTTGACATCTCCCAGGGGAAGTGCATCTGGACGACATACTTGAGGTGCTCTCCGGTGGGCGCGACAAGCAGCACACCAGCACCGGCGCCTTGCAGCGAGAAGGCACCATCAAAGTACATGATCCAGTTGCGACTCGTTTCCTTGCCGAGGAGAGTGGTCTCCTGTACCTCTTCGTCGGGCGTCGAGGTCCATTCCGCAACGAACTCCACCAAGACTCTGATCTGAATTGTCGAGGTACTCTCGAACCTCAAACCGAAACTTGACAGCTCCAGCGCCCATTCCACAATCCTCCCCGTTGCATCTAGGTTATGCAGTATCCGTTGCAACGGGAAGCGGGTGACCACCGTGATCTCGTGCGCTTGGAAGTAATGGCGCAGCTTCCTCGAAGCCATAAGGAGGCCGAAGAGCAGCTTTTGCACACCTGAGTACCTCGACCTAGCCCCCTGCAAAAGGGAGCTGACGAAGTAAACTGGGTGCTGCACCATTTTCTTCTTCTACGCTTCTTCACCTGGCCGCATGGGTCCCATCGCACGGACGACAGTCTTGCCGGGGCCGAACCTTGCCGGGGGCTCAGCCTTGCCGGGGCTGAACCCTGCCGGGAAGGGTTCCGGCCCGACAACCATCGACTCTGCCGCTGCTGTTGTCTCCTTATCAACCTCTCTCTGCGCCACTAGTGCGGCGCCTAACCACCTGGTTCGTTGCCGCTAGATAAAGCAGCAACGGTTCTTGTGGTCTGGGCGCAACCAGCACTGGGGTAGAGGAGAGGTATTTCTTCAAATCTTGCAGTGCTGCCTCGGCCTCCGGGGTCCACCCCATCGGCCCTGCCTTCTTTAAGATCTTGAAAAAAGGAAGGGCACGCTCCGCGGACTTGGAGATGAACCGGTTCATGGCAGCAACGCAGCCAGTGAGCCGACGCACATCCTTGATCCGTTTGGGTGCCTCAATCTGCTCGGTAGCCTTGATCTTATCTGGGTTTGCTTCAATCCCGCGCTGGGATACAAAGAACCCGAGAAGCTTGCCGGACGGGACGACGAAGACACACTTCTCAGGGTTCAATTTGAGGTTGATCTTGCGCAGGTTCCCAAATGTTTCCTCCAGATCTTGCAAGAGCGTTGCTTTGTCCTTGGTTTTGACCACTACGTCATCCATATAAGCTTCCATATTTCTATGCAGTTGGGGCTCAAAACCAATTTGGACTGCTCTTGCAAAGGTCGAGCCAGCACTCTTCAACCCGAAAGGCATCCGTAAAAAGCAATACGTACCACATGGGGTGATGAATGATGTCTTTTCCTTGTCTTCCTTTGTCATGAAGATCTGGTGGTATCCTGAGTAGGCGTCCAGGAACGATAAGAGATCACACCGAGCCGTGGAGTCAACAATCTGGTCAATGCGCGGCAACGGGAAAGGATCCTTTGGGCAGGCCTTATTGATGTCTGTGTAATCAATACACAGCCTCCATTTCCCATTTGCCTTGCGCACCACTACCGGATTGGCCAACCACGTTGGGTGGAGTACTCCTCTCACCAAGCCTGCCGCCTCCAGCTTTCTGATTTCCTTCGTGATGAACTCCTGCCTCTCGTAGCTTGCTTCCGACCTTCGCTGACAGACGCGCGCATGAGGACAGACAGCAAGGTGGTGCTCAATCACCTCCACAGGAAAGCCGGGATGTCGGAGGCTTTCCATGCAAACACATCGACATTACATTCGCCGAAGGCGGCAGGCTCGCTTTCCTATTTGACGCCGAGGGTGGAGCTTATGGTAAAAACTCCCCCGTACCGTCCTCCTTGACGGGCACCTTCTTGGTCTCTAGTGGCATGGCTCTGGACTTCTTGCTATTGCCGGCGGAGCTCTCTGGCACGTCCTCAACAGGAGCGCAACACCCCGAAGAGGTGCGCTTGCCGGAGTGGGCGCTAGGAGTCTCGCTGCTCTTCTTCTCCCCCGGGGCTCCGTCGGCAGGAGTAGGCACCTTAGCGGCAGCTGCTGCAACTGCTTCCCAGTAGAGTTGGTTAGCGCAGATCAACACATCTTTCTTGTCAGAGGGGACGGTGATGATGCTCATCGGCCCGGGCATCTTCAGCATGTTGTAGGCGTAGTGCGAAGCCGCCGTGAACTTGGCCAGTGCCGGGCGGCCGACGATCCTGTTGTAAGGCAAGGGGATCTGGGCTACATCAAAAACAATCCTCTCCGTCCTGTAGTTCAGCTCGCCTCCGAATGTCACGGGCAGTGTGATCTTTCCCTTTGGCTGGCTCCTCCCCGGGTTAACCCCTTGGAACATACCTGTCTCCTCGAGGTCTGCATCAGGGATCTGCAGCCTTGAGGTTGCGGATTGTTGGTGAAACCAACAATGGCAAGCACCCGACCGCAGTGGTGCGGTCAAGGTGGTCCTCGGCGTCGAAGATGATGGGCGTGCTGGACCATTTCAGCGGCTTCCGTGCGTCAAACGATGGCTCCACCGCTGTGATCTCACGCGCCCACTGCTTGAGTTGGCGGTGGGATGTGTGCAGCGAGGCGCCGCCATCGACGCACATGGCCTCTGTGGCTTTCTGAAACTCGTGGTCGCTGGACTCGCCATACTCGTCATGATCATCGTCTTCCTGCTTCTTGTCGCGGCCCCGGGCGGGCCTCTCTTGCTGACTCTCCTTGCCGCGGCGGCCTTCTTGGCCGCCACGTTTCTTGCCGGATCCTTCGGCACCATCTGGGCCTTTCTCCTTGTCCCGCCGCTCATACTCGGCTTTCTGCTTCTCGGCGAGCAGCTCTACCTGCCGGCAGTTTTGGAGGTCGTGGCCCTTGGTGCGGTGGATCTTGCAGTACTTCTTGTTGGAGCCTCCTGGCTTGTCGGCAACCGCCAAGGCCCGGCAAGCGTTACACCCGGCAATCTCTTTGCCGGGGTCGCTTGCCTTGGTCTTCTTGGTGGTACCGGTGTCGTCGGATCCCTCAACGGCAAGCACGGCCTTGCCCTTGCGCTTCCTATTACTGCGTCGACCTTTCTTTGCTGGGGTGGCGCTATCGCCAGTGGAGTCGGTTTCCGCACCGGCATCTTGAAAGTGCAACTATCCCTAGGTGGTTTTGGTAATTCATAACAACATATAGCTCATTGAGCTAATGCTATTCTAAGACAAATATTTCAGGAAAGCTAAATGAATGGCATGGCATGGATGATGAAAGTGGATCCCTCAAAATATTAAGGACAAAGGATTGGCTCAAGCTCAAAATCTCAAGACTCTACATTTTACATTTTAGTGATCCAACATCACATTGAGTCTATAGGAAAAGCCAATACTATCAAGGAGGGATGAGGTGTTGCTTAATGAGCCTCTTGCTTCATGTGCTTAGTGATATGCTCCAAAACCCTCAACTACTTTCTCACATCCACATATGACCTAAACCTAAAGTCAAAATCGGTCCTACCGATTCTTTCTATCCGGTGTCACCGAGTTCAAATGTCATAGCCACTGCCACAAACCCTAGGCAAATCGGTTTCACCGATAGGGATCTCGGTCTCACCGAGATGGGATTGTAATCTCTCTGTTTCCCTTCGTAACTTTTCAGTCTAACCGAAGTGAGCGCGGTCCCACCGAGATTGCAATGTAAACTCTCTGTTTCCCTTTCGTAACATTTCGGTCTCACCGAAAGAGCGAATCAGTCCCACCGAGTTTACCTGACCAACTCTCGGTTAGCTAATTACCAAAATCGGTCTCACCGAGTTTGTGTAATCGGTCTCACCGAGATTACGTTATGCCCTAACCCTAACCATATCGGTCCTACCGAGTTGCATGTCGGTCCCACCGAAATCACTAACGGTCACTAGGTTTACTGAATCGGTCCGACCGAGTTTGTTGATTCGGTCCCACCGAGTTTGGTAAATTGTGTGTAACGGTTAGATTTTGTGTGGATGCTAAATATACCCCTCCACCTCCTCTTCATTCGTGGAGAGAGCCATCAGAACAAACCTACACTTCCAACTTACCAGTTCTGAGAGAGAACCACCTACTAATGTGTTGAGGCCAAGATATTCCATTCCAACCACATGAATCTTGATCTCTAGCCTTCCCCAAGTTGCTTTCCACTCAAATCTTCTTTCCACCAGATCCAAATCCTCTGAGAGAGAGTTGAGTGTTGGGGAGACTATCATTTGAAGCACAAGAGCAAGGAGTTCATCATCAACACACCACTTGTTACTTCTTGGAGAGTGGTGTCTCCTAGATTGGCTAGGTGTCACTTGGGAGCCTCCGACAAGATTGTGGAGTTGAACCAAGGAGTTTCTAAGGGCAAGCAGATCGCCTACTTCGTGAAGATCTACCGCTAGTGAGGAAAGTCCTTCGTGGGCGACGGCCATGGTGGGATAGACAAGGTTGCTTCTTCGTGGACCCTTCGTGGGTGGAGCCCTCAGTGGACTCACAAGAACTGCTACCCTTCGTGGGTTGAAGTCTCCATCAACGTGGATGTACGATAGCACCACCTATCGGAACCACGACAAAAACTTCCGTGTCTCCAATTGCGTTTGAATCCTACAAACCCTTCCCTTTATTTTCTTGCAAGTTGCATGCTTTAAATTCCGCTGCTCATATACTCTTTGCATGCTTGCTTGAATTGTGTGAAGATTGCTTGACTTGTGCAAAGATAGCTAAAATCTGCCAAAGTCTAAAATTGGGAAAAGGTTAAGTTTTTAATTGGTCAAGTAGTCTAATCACCCCCCCTCTAGACATACTTCAAGGTCCTACACATCTTCGCCGGGGTACTTCCTTCCTTCCTCGGCACGAGCGCACCGATCGGCCAGAACATAGAGCTCGGCCACATCCTTAACCTTGTTCATCGCCAGCTCTTCATGTATCTTGCGATTGTGCATGTTCTGATGGAACGCACTGATCACAGCGGCGGGATGAACATCGGGGATGTTGTACTGCACCTGGCTGAACCTTTGGATGTACTTGCGCAGGTTTTCTCCCTCCTTCTAGGGGATGATGTGCAAATCACTCTTCTGGCCATGAGCTTGGTGACCTCCAGTGAAGGCGCCAACAAACTCATGGCACAGATCCGCCCAAGAAGAGATGGAATCCACCGGCAAGTGCATCAACCATGACATAACATTAGGCTTGAGTGCCAACGAGAAGTAGTTGGCAAGCACCTTGTCGTCGCGGGCCCCGGCAGCTTGCATTGCGATTGTGTAAATGCTGAGGAACTCCGACGGGTGAGTCTTGCCGTGGTACTTCTTGCCAACGTCAGGTTTGAACGTACGGTGGGAGGGCCACTGGAACTGCCGCAGCTCACGGGTGAAGGCCGGACAACCCACCTCGTAAGGTAGGCCACCATAGCCTCCCGGCGCTGGGTGGTCCGTAGCGGGCCCTACCCGCCTGTCCGACTGGTGGCGCGCGTCACGTCGGCGCTCGATCGTAGTTCGAGCGTCCTCATGAGCCCGCTCACGAAGGACTTGGCGTTGATCGCGGTTGGTCCGCGGGTCGGACGACACGATGGAGACATCATCTCGAGCATCGCCGCGACGGGCTGACGCCCGGGGCGGCCGCGATGGATGTGGGGAGTACACCGTGGCCACGTCGCCTCCGACGTGGCCTCCGCTAGCAGGTGGCAGCCCGGCGGAGCGACGGCCGACGGGTTCCACCGGCCGCAGCCTATCGTCGTTGGCGATGCCGACGAGGCTCCGGACGGTGGCCCTCCATTCGTCGAGCTTCTCTACGGCGGGAGGAAAATCGAGGAGCAGCTGCGCGCGCTAGGGCTTCCGCTGGCGTGGGTGGCAGCGAAAGCTAGGTGGACCGCGATGCGCCTCGACTCCTAACTACGTTAGAAGGAGCTGCGTCGCAGCTCCGCAGCCGTTCGGCACCCCCAGCAGCACCTCGGCGCACATGCTGGCCCTCTCTTTCATGTGACGGACGCACGGGACTTTTCCCAGGGCGGCGCGCAGGGTCACCAGCAGGGTGACGCTGCTCATCACGCATAACCTGAGAGGAGCGCGCCATGGGCGCCACTGTTGGTGTTTTGGAGATCGCCGTTCCTCCGCCTGGCGGAACAGCGGCACCCCTGGAGGGCCCCGCGCCACCTGCGGGGGGCCTGACTCCGTCTCCGGAGCCCGCGACTGGTGGCCTGCCGCCCGGCGCGCGAACGACGCCGCTCGTCAGTTCCGGACCATCAGAGCGATGTGGATGTTCATGGGCCGCGCCACGGGTCCTGTCCGCGACTGGCCCGCTGTCGGTCCGCGCGGTACCAACCCAGTTCCGGACGAACCGATCGCTGTGGTCGCCTTCTTCTTAGGAGCCATGGCGATGAAGAACAGCTAAGTCAACTGCTGGACCAGATTCTCACAATTGCGCGCGCCCCTACCTGGCGCGCCAAAGATGTCGGTGGGAGACGACACCTATGGGATCACTGGAATCCCTTCTACGGTTGCGGGGCGCGGGGGTCATAAGAAGAGCGGGACTAGCAGACAACACAAAGGGGTTTTACCCAGGTTCGGGCCGCGAGGATGCGTAAAACCCTAGTCCTGCTTTGGTGGATGTATTTAGTGTTCTTGAGCTCTCGAACTAGCTCTAGGTGTTGCGAGGTTCCAAAGAGCCGAATCCTTTCCCTGGTCGCCTCGGGCCTCCTTTTATAGGGAAAGGGGTCGCCACAGTGGCAAGCAGGAGGTGGAAAGGGTACAGTGCTGCGAGGTTATCCCTCGTATTACCGGACAAGATGCCTTTAATGCGAGGCTTAGGTGTCCCTTCGCTTTATTGGGGACGGGAGCGAGGCACGTCTCATCCGTCGCCGCTCCTCCTTGCCTCGACACGTGCCCTGGCCAGCGACGCATGTGCTGCCATGTAGGCAGGCAGGCAACTAAGGTGGTGCGGTGGTGGAGCCTCCACGAAGGATTGCATGCCGCCACGCAGGTGCCTGCCCAGCTGGTTGGGTCGGCAGCCGCATGCGAACGGCGGCAAAGACTTATCTGGGGCGGGCCTGGCAGTGGTCCAACTGATGCGCTCGGGCGAGGGCCTTGTCGGGTGGCCCAGCAAGGGTCTTGCGGTGGCACGCTGGCCTCCCCGGCAAGGGTCTTGCCGGGTGGCCCGGCAAGGGTCTTGCCGGGTGGCCCGGCAAGGGTCTTGCTGTGGCGCGCTGGCTTCCCCGGCAAGGGTCTTGCGGTGGCACGCTGGCCTCCCCGGCAAGGGTCTTTCCGGGGGTCTTGTGGGTTTCTTCGGTAAGGATGGTTGCCCTCTTATCCTCATTTGATCTTGAGCATTCTATGTCTTCACAAAGATCTGCATGCCACCACGGAGGTGCCTCCCGAGCCCCGTCCCAACGCATTTTTCTGAGCATTGGTGGGCTCAAGGGTGGCCCGCTCGGCAGGCTCGGGTGGGCTGCCCCGACAAGGGTCTTGCCGGGGCCGCTGAGGCTGCCCTGGCAAGGGTCCTTGCCGGGAAAACCTGCTTCGCCCATCCGATCTTTGTGGCCTTGGTCCCTGTCGCTGCTTCATTTGTCTTCATGGCTTTGGCTCCTCTCCAGCTCCTCTTTCCTGCCACATCTATGCGTGGTCGTGGCGGGAGGCTCTGACTGCCCGTGCACAAGTAAAGGGGTCAAAAGCAGAGCCCCTACTTTTGTACACCGACAACACCTAAGAATCCCAATGATATTTCTATTTCTGATGCTGAAACACAATCTGGTGATGAACATGAACCTAGTGATAATGTTAATGATGATGTTCATGTTGATGCTCAACCTAGCAATAACAATGATGTAGAAATTGAACCTGTTGTTGATCTTGATAACCCACAATCAAAGAATCAACGTTATGATAAGAGAGACTTTGTTGCTAGGAAGCACGGTAAAGAAAGAGAACCATGGGTTCAGAAACCCATGCCTTTTCCTCCTAAACCATCCAAGAAAAAGGATGATGAGGATTTTGAGCGCTTTGCTGAAATGATTAGACCTATCTTTTTGCGTATGCGTGATACGTCTCCAACGTATCTATAATTTTTTATTGTTCCATGCTATATTATATTCTGTTTTGAACATTATTGGGCTTTATTATACACTTTTATATTATTTTTGGGACTAACCTATTAACCGGAGGCCCAGCCCAGAATTGCTGTTTTTTGCCTATTTCAGAGTTTCGCAGAAAAAGAATATCAAACGGAGTCCAAATGGAATGAAACCTTCGGGAACATGATTTTCGGAACGAACGTGATCCAGAGGACTTGGACCCTACGTCGAGACATCAACCAGGAGGGCACGAGGTAGGGGGCGCGCCCTCCACCCTCGTGGGCCCCTTGTTGCTCCACCGACGTACTCCTTCCTCCTATATATACCTACGTACCCCCAAACTACCATATATGGAGCCAAAAACCTAATTCCACCGCCGCAACCTTCCGTACCCGTGAGATCCCATCTTGGGGCCTGTTCCGGAGCTCCGCCGGAGATGGCAACGATCAGGGAGGGCTTCTACATCAACACCATAGCCTCTCCGATGATGTGTGAGTAGTTTACCTCAGACCTTCGGGTCCATAGTTATTAGCTAGATGGCTTCTTCTCTCTTTTTGGATGTCAATACAATGTTCTCCCCCTCTCTTGTGGAGATCTATTCGATGTAATCGTCTTTTGCGGTGTGTTTGTTGAGACCGATGAATTGTGGGTTTATGATCAAGTTTATCTATGAACAATATTTGAATCTTCTCTGAATTCCTTTATGTATGATTGGTTATCTTTGCAAGTCTCTTCGAATTATCAGTTTGGTTTGGCCTACTAGATTGATCTTTCTTGCAATGGGAGAAGTGCTTAGCTTTGGGTTCAATCTTGCGGTGTACTTTCCCAGTGACAGTAGGGGCAGCAAGGCACGTATTGTATTGTTGCCATCGAGGATAACAAGATGGGGTTTATATCATATTGCATGAGTTTATCCCTCTACATCAAGTCATCTTGCTTAAAGCGTTACTCTGTTCTTATGAACTTAATGCTCTAGATTCATGCTGGATAGCGGTCGATGTGTGGAGTAATAGTAGTAGATGCAGGCAGGAGTCGATCTACTTGTCTCGAACGTGATGCCTATACACATGATGATACCTAGATATTCTCATAACTACGCTCAATTCTGTCAATTGCTCAACAGTAATTTGTTCACCCACCATAATACTTATGCTCTTGAGAGAAGCCACTAGTGAAACCAATGGCCCCCGGGTCTATTTTCCATCATATTAATCTCCCGTCAACAAGTTATTTCTAGCGCCGTTTTTATTTTTCTTTCTTTACTTCACATCTTTATCATAAAAATACCAAAAATATTATCTTATCATATCTATCAGATCTCACTCTCGTAAGTGGCAGTGTAGGGATTGACAACCCCTTATCGTGTTGGTTGCGAGCTTTTATTTGTTTGTGTAGGTGCGAGGGACTCGTGCGTGGCCTCCTACTGGATTGATACCTTGGTTCTCAAAAACCCAGGGAAATACTTAGGCTACTTTGCTGCATCACCCTTTCCTCTTCAATGGAAAACCAACGCAGTGCTCAAGAGGTAGCAAGAAGGATTTCCGGCGCCGTTGCCTGGGAGTCTACGCAAAAGTTAACATACCAAGTACCCATCACAAACCCTTATCTCCCGCATTACATTATTTGCCATTTGCCTCTCATTTTCCTCTCCCCCACTTCACCCTTGCCGTTTTATTCGCCCTATCTTTTCCGCTCGCCTCTTTTTCCGCTTGCTTCTTGTTTGCTTGTGCGTTGGATTGCTTGCTTGTCACGATGGCTCAAGATAATACCAAATTATGTGACTTTACCAATACCAACAACAATGATTTCCTTAGCACTCCGATTGCTCCTCTTACCAATACTGAATCTTGTGAAATCAATGCTGCTATGTTGAATCTTGTCATGAAAGATCAATTCGCCGGCCTTCCTAGTGAAGATGTCGCTACCCATCTAAATAGCTTCGTTGATTTGTATGATATGCAAAAGAACAAAGATGTGGACAATGATATTGTTAAAATTGAAGCTATTTCCTTTTTCGCTTAGAGATCGTGCTAAAGCTTGGTTTTCGTCTTTGCCTAAAAATAGTATTGATTCATGGAATAAGTGCAAAGATGCTTTTATCTCTAAGTATTTTCCTCCCGCTAAGATCATCTCTCTTAGAAACGATA
Source organism: Aegilops bicornis (assembly GCA_021605145.1). Classification (NCBI taxonomy): domain Eukaryota; kingdom Viridiplantae; phylum Streptophyta; class Magnoliopsida; order Poales; family Poaceae; genus Aegilops; species Aegilops bicornis. The sequence continues at coordinate 90,311,791 of CM038671.1, read as the reverse complement.
TTATGAATTTTAAGCAACTTGATCATGAACATGTTGCACAAGCGTGGGAGAGGATGAAATTAATGATACGTAATTGCCCTACGCATGGTTTGAATTTGTGGATGATTATACAAAAATTTATGCCGGATTGAGTTTTGCTTCTAGAAATCTTTTTAGATTCGCCGCGGGAGGCACTTTTATGAAAATCACTTTAGGAGAAGCTACTAAACTCCTAGATAATATTATGGTTAATTATTCTCAATGGCACACTGAAAGATCTACTAATAAGAAAGTGCATGCGATAGAAGAAATTAATGTTTTGAGTGGAAAGATGCATGAACTTATGAAATTATTTGCTAATAGAAGTGTTTCTTCTGATCCTAATGATATGCCTTTGTCTACTTTGATTGAGAATAATAATGAATCTATGGATGTGAACTTTGTTGGTCGGAATAATTTTGGTAACAACGCGTATAGAGGAAACATTAATCCTAGGCCTTATCCTATTAATTCCTCTAATAATTATGGAAACTTTAATAAGATGCCTTCTGAATTTGAGACTAGTGTTAAGGAATTTATGAATTCGCAAAAGAATTTCAATGCTTTGCTTGAAGAAAAATTGCTTAAAGTTGATGAATTGGCTAGGAACGTTGATAGAATTTCTCTTGATGTTGATTCTTTGAAACTTAGATCTATTCCTCCTAAGCATGATATCAATGAGTCTCTCAAAGCCATGAGAATTTCCATTGATGAGTGCAAAGAAAGAACCGCTAGGATGCGTGCTAAGAAAGATTGCTTTGTAAAAGCGTGTTCTTCTAGTTTCTATGAAAATAAAGATGAAGATCTAAAAGTTATTGATGTGTCCCCTATTAAATCTTTGTTTTTCAATATGAATCTTGATAATGATGAGACTGAATATGATCCACCTTTACCTAGAAGGCGTTCCAAAAATTTGGAGTTTTTAGATCTTGATGCTAAAATTGATAAAAGTGGGATTGAAGAGATCAAAACAATAGATATTAATGAACCCACTATTTTGGATTTCAAGGAATTTAATTATGATAATTGCTATTTGATAGATTGTATTTCCTTGTTGCAATCCGTGCTAAATTCTCCTCATGCTTATAGTCAAAATAAAGCCTTTACCAAACATATCATTGATGCTTTGATGCAATCTTATGAAGAAAAACTTGAGTTGGAAGTTTCTATCCCTAGAAAACTTTATGATGAGTGGGAACCTACTATTAAAATTAAAATTAAATATCATGAATGCTATGCTTTGTGTGATTTGGGTGCTAGTGTTTCCACGATTCCAAAGACTTTGTGCGATTTGCTAGGATTTCGTGATTTTGATGAATGCTCTTTAAACTTGCACCTTGCGCATTCCACTATTAAGAAACCTATGGGAAGAATTAATGATGTTCTTATTGTTGCAAATAGGAACTATGTGCCTGTAGATTTTATTGTTCTTGACATAGATTGCAATCCTTCATGTCCTATTATTCTAGGTAGACCTTTCCTTAGAACGATTGGTGCAATCATTGATATGAAGGAGGGGAATATTAGATTCCAATTTCCATTAAAGAAAGGCATGGAACTCTTCCCTAGAAAGAAAATAAAATTACCATATGAATCTATTATGAGAGCCACTTATGGATCGCCTACCAAAGATGGCAATACCTAGATCTACCCTTGCTATTATGCCTAGCTAGGGGCGTTAAACGATAGCGCTTGTTGGGAGGCAACCCAATTTTATTTTTAGTTTTTTGCTTTTTTCTTATGTTTAGGAATAAATCTTTGATCTAGCCTCTGGTTAGATGTGTTTTTTTAAATTTAGTGTTTGTGCCAAGTTTAACCTATAGGATCTTCTTGGATGATAGTTATTTGATCTTGCAGAAAATTGCAGAAACTTTCTGTTCACGAAAACAATTGTTAAATATCACAAGAACGTGATAAAATATTGATTCCAATTGCTTCTGACCAATAAATTTTTTTCTAGGTCGTCCTATTTTGGCTGAATTTTTGGAGTTCCAGAACTTTGCGTTAGTTACAGATTACTACAGACTGTTCTGTTTTTGATAGATTCTGTTTTTCGTGTGTTGTTTGCTTATTTTGATGAATCTATGGCTAGTAACATAGTTTATAAACCATAGAGAAGTTGGAATACAGTAGGTTTAGCACCAATATAAATAAAGAATTAGTTCATTACAGTACCTTGAAGTGGTCTTTTGTTTTCTTTTGCTAACGGAGCTCACGAGATTTTCTGCTGAGTTCTGTGTTGTGAAGTTTTCAAGTTTTGGGTAAAAGATTTGATGGATTATGGAACAAGGAGTGGCAAGAGAATAAGCTTGGGGATTCCCATGGCACCCCCAAGATAATCTAAGGACACCTAAAAGCCAAAGCTTGGGGATGCCCCGGAAGGCATCCCCTCTTTCGTCTACTTCCATCGGTAACTTTACTTGGAGCTATATTTTTATTCACCACATGATATGTGTTTTGCTTGGAGCGTCTTGTATGATTTAAGTATTTATTTTTTAGTTTACCACAATCATCCTTTCTGTACACACCTTTTGAGAGAGACACACATGATTTGGAAATTATTAGAATACTCTATGTGCTTCACTTCTATCTTTTGAGTTATATAGTTTTTGCTCTAGTACTTCACTTATATATTTTAGAGCGCGGTAGTGGATTTGTTTTATAGAAACTATTATTCTCTCATGATTCACTTAGATTATTTTGAGAGTCGTAAATAGCATGGTAATTTGCTTAAATAATCCTAATATGCTAGGTAATCAAGACTAGTAAAAAAAATCTTATGAGTGCGTTGAATACTAAGAGAAGTTTGATGCTTGATGATTGTTTTGAGACATGGAGGTAGTGATATCAAAGTTGTGCTAGTTGAGTAGTTGTGAATTTGAAAAATACTTGTGTTGAAGTTTGCAAGTCCCGTAGCATGCACGTATGGTAAATTTTATGTAACAATTTTGAAACATGAGGTGTTCTTCGATTGTCCTCCTTATGAGTGGCGGTCGGGGACGAGCAATGGTCTTTTCCTACCAATCTATCCCCCTAGGAGCATGCGCGTAGTGCTTGGTTTTTGATGACTTGTAGATTTTTGCAATAAATATGTGAGTTCTTTATGGCTAATGTTGAGTCCATGGATTATACGCACTCTCACCTTTCCATCATTGCTAGCCTCTTCGGTACCGTGCATTGCCCTTTCTCACATTGAGAGTTGGTGCAAACTTCACGTGCATCCAAACCCCGTGATATGATACGCCTTTTCACACATAAAACTCCTTATATCTTCCTCAAAACAGCCACCATACCTACCTATTATGGCATTTCCATAGCCATTCCGAGATATATTGCCATGCAACTTTCCACTGCTCCGCTTATTATGACATGCTTCATCATTGTCGTATTGCCTTGCATGATCATGTAGTTGACATCGTATTTGTGGCAAAGCCACCATGCATAATTTTCATACATGTCACTCTTGATTCATTGCCCATCCCGATACATCACGGAGGCATTCATATAGAGTCATACTTTGTTCTAGTATCGAGTTGTAATCTTTGAGTTGTAAATAAATAGAAGTGTGATGATATTCATTAATAGAGCATTGTCCCCAAAAAAAGAGAAAGGCCAAATAAAAAAAGGGAGGCCCAAAAAAAAAGAAATAAAAAGGGACAATGCTACTATCCTTTTTCCACACTTGTGCATCAAAGTAGCACCATGATCTTCATGATAAAGAGTCTCTTGTTTTGTCACTTTCATATACTAGTGGGAATTTTTCATTATAGAACTTGGCTTGTATATTCCAATAATGGGCCTCCTCAAGTGCCCTAGGTCTTCGTGAGCAAACAAGTTGGATGCACACCCACTTAGTTTCTTTTGTTGAGCTTTCATATATTTATAGCTCTAGTGCATCCGTTGCATGGCAATCCCTACTCCTTGCATTAACATCAATCGATGGGCATCTCCATAGCTCACTGATTAGCCTCACGATGTGAGACTTTCTCCTTTTTGTCTTCTCCACATAACCCCCATCATTATATTCTATTCCACCCATAGTGCTATGTCCATGGCTCACGCCATGTTTTATGCGTGAAAGTTGAAAAAGTTTGAGATTACTAAAGTATGAAACAATTGCTTGGCTTGTCATCGGGGTTGTGCATGATGAGAGCATTCTTGTGTGACGGAAATGGAGCATAACTAAACTATATGATTTTGTAGGGATGAACTTTCTTTGGCCATGTTATTTTGAGAAAACATAACTGCTTAGTTAGTATGCTTGAAGTATTATTATCTTGAATCTTTCGGATCTGAATATTCATGCCACAATTAAGAAGAGTTACATTGAAATTATGCCAAGTAGCATTCCACATAAAAAATTCTGTTTTTATCATTTACCTACTCGAGGACGAGCAGGAATTAAGCTTAGATGCTTGATACGTCTCCAACGTATCTATAATTTTTTATTGTTCCATGCTATATTATATTCTGTTTTGGACATTATTGGGCTTTATTATACACTTTTATATTATTTTTGGGACTAACCTATTAACCGGAGGCCCAGCCCAGAATTGTTGTTTTTTGCCTATTTCAGAGTTTCGCAAAAAAAGAATATCAAACGGAGTCCAAACGGAATGGAACCTTCGGGAACGTGATTTTCAAAATGAACGTGATCCAGAGGACTTGGACCCTACGTTAAGACATCAACCAGGAGGGCACGAGGTAGGGGGCGCGCCAAAAACATAATTCCACCGCCGCAACCTTCTGTACCCGTAAGATCCCATCTTGGGGCCTGTTCCGGAGCTCCGTCGGAGGGGGCATCGATCACGGAGGGCTTCTACATCAACACTATAGCCTCTCCGATGATGTGTGAGTAGTTTACCTCAGACCTTCGGGTCCATAGTTATTAGCTAGATGGCTTCTTCTCTCTTTTTGGATCTCAATACGATGTTCTCCCCCTCTCTTGTGGAGATCTATTCGATGCAATCTTCTTTTTATGTGTGTTTGTTGAGACCGATGAATTGTGGGTTTATGATCAAGTTTATCAATGAACAATATTTGAATCTTCTCTGAATTCCTTTATGTATGATTGGTTATCTTTGCAAGTCTCTTCGAATTATCAGTTTGGTTTGGCCTACTAGATTGATCTTTCTTGCAATGGGAGAAGTGGTTAGCTTTGGGTTCCATCTTGCGGTGTCCTTTCCCAAAGGATGAGGGGCAGCAAGGCACGTATTGTATTGTTGCCATCGAGGATAACAAGATGGGGTTTATATCATATTGCATGAGTTTATCCCTCTACATCATGTCATCTTGCTTAAAGCGTTATTCTGTTCTTATGAACTTAATACTCTAGATGTATGCTGGGTAGCGGTTGATGTGTGGAGTAATAGTAGTAGATGCAGGCAGGAGTCGGTCTACTTGTCTCGGACGTGATGCCTATATACATGATCATACCTAGATATTCTCATAACTATGCTCAATTCTGTCAATTGCTCAACAGTAATTTGTTCACCCACCGTAAAACTTATGCTCTTGAGAGAAGCCACTAGTGAAACCTATGGCCCCGGGTTCTATTTTCCATCATATTAATCTCTCGTCAACAAGTTATTTCTAGCGCCATTTTTATTTTGCTTTCTTTACTTTGCATCTTTATCATGAAAATACCAAAAATATTATCTTATCATATCTATCAGATCTCACTCTCGTAAGTGGCCGTGTAGGGATTGACAACCCCTTATCGCGTTGGTTGCGAGGAATTATTTGTTTGTGTAGGTGCGAGGGACTCGTGCGCGGCCTCCTAATGGATTGATACCTTGGTTCTCAAAAACTGAGGGAAATACTTACGCTACTTTGCTGCATCACCCTTTCCTCTTCAAGGGAAAACCAACGCAGTGCTCGAGAGGTAGCAATGCGTTTGACTGATATGCTTATAATGAATCCTTATGCTAAATATATGAAAGAAATTGTTACAAACAAAAGAAAGATACCGGAAGCTGAGATTTCCACCATGCTTGCTAATTACACTTTTAATGGTGGAATACCTAAGAAACTAGGAGATCTAGGAGTACCAACTATACCATGCTCCATTAAAAGAAGCTATGTTAGAACTACTTTATGTGATCTTGGAGCCAGTGTTAGTGTTATGCCTCTCTCTTTATATCGTAGACTTGATTTGAATAAGTTGACACCTACTGAAATATCCTTGCAAATGGCCGATAAATCAACTGCTATACCTGTCGGTATTTGTGAGGATGTGCCTGTTGTGGTTGCAAATGTTCCTATTTTAACTGATTTTGTTATTCTTGATATTCCCGAGGATGATAGTATGTTGATTATCCTTGGTAGACCCTTTTTGAATACTGCAGGGGCTGTTATTGATTGCAACAAAGGCAATGCCACTTTTCATGTTAATGGTAATGAGCATACAGTACAATTTTCGAGGAAACAACCTCAAGTCCATAGTATCAATTCTATTGGAAAATTTCCAACGATTACTATTGGAGGTTTTGAATTTCCTCTTCCTACTATCAAGAAGAAATATGATATTCTTATTGTTGGGGACGTGCATATCCCCGTTGAGGTAACCTAGTGCTATTCGGAAATTCTCCGGTTTCATGTTATTCGGAAAGAGTTTGTTAACAAGACTTGATCAACCTTGTTAGTGGATTCCTTTTGATGAGCATGAGATAGATGAAGTTAGAAAGCACAACTCTCTCTACCCTCCTTTTACTTTCTGTTATTTAGATTAAATAAATTAAAAATAGTATTTTCTGTCTGTTTTCTGAATTATCCTTGCAATAAAAAATACCCCAAAAATAGAAGTTCCCCAAATGCCCTGAAATTGAAATATGATTTTTTCTAGAATATTTGAGAATATCTGGCACTGAGAACACACCAGGGGGAGCCAGCACCTGGCCACGAGGGTCCAGGGCGCGCCCACCCCCCTAGGCGAGCCCCCTGCCTCGTGGACCCCTGGTGGCCCCCTCCACTTATTCCTGCACCCACACACTCCTTCTTCCTCCCAAAAAAATCACCAACTAGCTCAAGCATGAGTTCTAGTTCATCTTGCTGCCATTTTCGATCTCCTTGTTCAAAGCTGCACTCACAAAACTGCTATGGGGGATTGTTCTTCGGTATGCGACTCCTCCAGTGGTCCAATTAGTTTTTGTTCTAGTGCTTTATTTATTGCAAATTCTTGCTGCTTTGGTGACCTTGTTCTTGAGCTTGCATGTCAAATTTATTTGGTCCAAAGTAGTTCTAATGCATGATCTAGTCTCTAGGCACTTGTGGGAGTAGTTGCTATCAATTTTGTTGAGTTTGGTTCACTTTTATTTTGAGTTACTAAAATTTTCAGAAATTTTTCAGAGGAAGAAATATGTTTAGGAAAATGTACCAAGGTGGTTCTTCAAGGAAGCAAGGACCCAGGCCCGCAATACGTGAGCCGGACCATGAACTACCAAGAGAAGCTCAAGTGCGGCCTTGTGAATGGCCATCAGAAGATTTTATGATCCGAGCAGGAATTAAGGAGGAATTTTATGCATATGTGCATAATTCTGAACTCGAGGGCTTCATGCTAGATAAGTGCCCTCAGTATTATCACCTAACTGATTCCTTTGTGAGAAGGTTCAAATTTACATCTTCACGCAATTCTCACACTGTCCTATTTGATCTCTATGGTAAATCTTATACAATGGACGCCAACAGCAGGTGGAGCTGGGCCGCTAGTGTCGGTGAAGGGCGGCATATCTGAAGGAAATATGCCCTAGAGGCAATAATAAAGTTATTATTTATTTCCTTATATCATGATAAATGTTTATTATTCATGCTAGAATTGTATTAACAGGAAACATAATACATGTGTGAATACATAGACAAACAGATTGTCACTAGTATGCCTCTAATTGACTAGCTCGTTGATCAAAGATGGTTATGTTTCCTAGCCATAGTCATAAGTTGTCATTTGATTAACAGGATCACATCATTAGGAGAATGATGTGATTGACATGACCCATTCCGTTAGCTTAGCACACGATCGTTTAGTATGTTGCTATTGCTTTCTTCATGACTTATACATGTTCCTATGACTATGAGATTATGCAACTCCTGCTTTGGAGGAACACTTTGTGTGTTACCAAACGTCACAACGTAACTGGGTGATTATAAAGGTGCTCTACAGGTGTCTCCGAAGGTACTTGCTGGGTGGGCGTATTTCGAGACTAGGATTTGTCACTCCGATTGTCGGAGAGGTATCTCTGGGCCCTCTCGGTAATGCACATCACTTAAGCCTTGCAAGTATTGCAACTAATGAGTTAGTTGCGGGATGATGTATTATGGTACGAGTAAAGAGACTTGCCGGTAACGAGATTGAACTATGTATTGAGATACCGAGGATCGAATCTCGGGCAAGTAACATACCGATGACAAAGGGAACAACGTATGTTGTTATGCGGTTTGACCGATAAAGATCTTCGTAGAATATGTGGGAGCCAATATCAGCATCCAGGTTCCGCTATTGGTTATTGACCGGAGACGTGTCTCGGTCATGTCTACATAGTTCTTGAACCCGTAGGGTCCGCACGCTTAACGTTACGATGATGCTTATATTATGAGTTTATATGTTTTGATGTACCGGTTGTTGTTCGAAGTCCTGGATGTGATCACGGACATGACGAGGAGTCTCGAAATGGTCGAGACATGAAGATTAATATATTGGAAGCCTATGTTTGGATATCGGAAGTGTTCCGGGTGAAATCGGGATTTTACCGGAGTATAGGGAGGTTACCGGAACCCCCTGGGAACTTAATGGGCCTTAGTGGGCCTAGGTGGAAGAGAGGAGAGGAGGCTAGGGCTGGGCCGCGCGCCCCTCCCTCCTCAGTCCGAATAGGACAAGGAGAGGGGGCGGCGCCCCCCCCCCCCCCTTCCTTCTTCTCCTCCACTCCTTCCCCCTCCCAAGTCCTAATCCAACTAGGAAAGGGGGGGAGCCTACTCCCGGCGGGAGTAGGACTCCTCCCGGCGTGCCTCTCCCTTGGACGGCGGCACCCCCCCTCCTTGCTCCTTTATATACGGGGGCAGGGGCACCCCATAGACACAACAATTGATCAGTTGATCTTTTAGCCATGTGCAGTGCCCCCCTCCACCATAGTCCACCTCGATAACACTGTAGCGGTGCTTAGGCGAAGCCATGCATCGGTAGAACATCAACATCGTCACCACGCCGTCGTGCTGACGAAACTCTCCCTCAACACTCGGCTGGATCGGAGTTCGAGGGACGTCATCGGACTGAACGTGTGCTGAACTCGGAGGTGCCATGCGTTCGGTACTTGATCGGTCGGATCGTGAAGACGTACGACTACATCAACCGCTTTGTGCTAACGCTTCCGCTTTCGGTCTACGAGGGTACGTGGACAACACTCTGCCCTCTCATTGCTATGCATCACCATGATCTTGCGTGTGCATAGGATTTTTTTTTAAATTACTACGTTCCCCAACTGTGGCATCCGAGCCAGGTTTTATTCGTAGATGTCATATGCACGAGTAGAACACAAGTGAGTTGTGGGTGATATAAGTCATACTGCTTACCAGCATGTCATACTTTGGTTCGGCGGTATTGTTGGATGAAGCGGCCCGGACCGACATTACGCCAGACGCTTACGCCGAGACTGGTTCTACCGACGTGCTTTGCACACGGTGGCGGCGGGTGTCGATTTCTCCAACTTTATTTGAACCGAGTGGCTACGCCCGGTCCTTTGCGAAGGTTAAAACAGCACCAACTTGACAAACTATCGTTGTGGTTTTGATGGGTAGGTAAGAACGGTTCTTGCTAAGCCCGTAGCAGCCACGTAAAACTTGCAACAACAAAGTAGAGGACGTCTAACTTGTTTTTGCAGGGCATGTTGTGATGTGATATGGTCAAGACATGATGCTAAATTTTATTGTATGAGATGATCATGTTTTGTAACCGAGTTATCGGCAATCGGGAGGAGCCATATGGTTGTCGCTTATTGTATGCAATGCAATCGCCTGTAATGCTTTACTTTATAGCAAACGGTAACGATAGTCGAGAAGCATAAGTTGGCAAGACGACAATGATGCTACGATGGAGATCAAGGTGTCGCGCCGGTGACGATGGTGATCATGACAGTGCTTCGAAGATGGAGATCACAAGCACAAGATGATGATGGCCATATCATATCACTTATATTGATTGCATGTGATGTTTATCTTTTATGCATCTTATCTTGCTTTGATTGACGCTAGCATTATAAGATGATCCCTCACTAAATTATCAAAGTATAAGTGTTCTCCCTGAGTATGCACCGTTATGAAAGTTCTTCGTCTTTGAGACACCACGTGATGATCGGGTGTGATAGGTTCTACGTTCAAATACAACGGGTGCAAAACAGTTGCACACGCGAATACTCAGGTTAAACTTGACGAGCCTAGCATATAACAGATATGGCCTCGAACACGGAGACCGAAAGGTCGAGCATGAATCATATAGTAGATATGATCAACATAGTGATGTTCACCATTGAAACTACTCCATCTCACGTGATGATCGAACATGGTTTAGTTGATTTGGATCACGTGATCACTTAGAGGATTAGAGGGATGTCTATCTAAGTGGGAGTTCTTAAGTAATATGATTAATTGAACTTAAATTTATCATGAACTTAGTACCTGATAGTATCTTGCTTGTCTATGTTGATTGTAGATAGATGGCCCGTGCTGTTGTTCCGTTGAATTTTAATGCGTTCCTTGAGAAAGCAAAGTTGAAAGATGATGGTAGCTGAGGGAGTCCCGGATTAGGGGGTGTCCGGATAGCCGAACTATAAACTTCGGCCGGACTCCTGGACTATGAAGATACAAGATTGAAGACTTCGTCCCGTATCCGGATGGGACTTTCCTTGGCGTGGAAGGCAAGCTTGGTGATACAGATATATAGATCTCCTTCCATTGTAACCGTCTCGATGTAACCCTAACCCTCTCCGGTGTCTATATAAACCGGAGGGTTTTAGTCCGTAGGACGAACAACAATCATACCATAGGCTAGCTTCTAGGGTTTAGCCTCTCTGATCTCGTGGTAGATCTACTCTTGTACTACACATATCATCAATATTAATCAAGCAGGAGTAGCGTTTTACCTCCATCGAGAGGGCCCGAACATGGGTAAAAACATTGTGTCCCTTGTCTCCTATTACCATCCGCCTAGACGCACAGTTCGGGACCCCCTACCCGAGATCCGCCGGTTTTGACACCGACATTGGTGCTTTCATTGAGAGTTCCGTTGTGTTGTCGCCATCAGGAAGGATGCCTCATCCCGTCTTTAAAGACGGCTCTGTTGCTAAAGGAGCTTTGGCTATCGGCCAAACTCTCCGGCTAGGCGGTTTTCTTATGACCGCCTGCTCGGCCGCCGCGCCGACGATGACTTCTCGGGTCATCAAAAGCAATCTTCACGTCAACTCGGAACTCCCCGAGAAGTTAGATCCGACGGAGCTCTCTTCTTTAAACAAGCTCTTGGATCGCATCGCCACCCTGGGAGTCGCTATAGACTACGATCAGATTAGGCCTAAACCCGATCTGAGAGAGATTAACTCTCCCCAGGTCACCCATCATGTTTATGTGGTGGAGGAACAACGCGACGACCCTTCATCTATCTTGAGAACTAACTATGTCCGGATTCCCAATCCCTCCAAGCCGGATACCCGCGGAGGGGAGGACGTCACTCAAGACCTGAACTTAGAGTCAGGCAATGGGCTAGATTCAGTGGACAACATCCAAGAATCCAAGCTCCCGAGTTCGGAAACTCCTTGTCCCTTGAGCCTCAGATTGGGTGGGGTTTCGGATCTAATTCCACCCACCCACCCGAACATAGGCGATCTATCCAATATTAGGCAAGAGCCTGAAGAAACAGTACATCATTACTGGGCCAGATTCCTCCTGTTTATGAACATGATAAAGGACTGCCGCGAGGAAGACGCAATTTCATTCTTCTGCAATAATTGCACGGACATGGGAATCCTCAACGCCATAGGTCACCGTGAAATTACACGCTTTGCTGACTTGGCGTCCATAGTACGAAAGTACTGTGCGATGGAAAGCGCCTGGAAAACCGAAGTAAGATTTTGGGACAATCCGGCCCCGAATACAAACCAAGTCCGAAACAAAAGGGTGCATTATCGCCAATCTCCCGGGTTAAACACCAAAAAACAAAAACCCCCCATGGGGCATGGAATCGTACTGGAGGGATGGCTCAACGGACCCTATAAAATTCATAGCACAGAGGGCGCCACACCAACTCACAGCCTTAGAGCATGTTGGATACTCCGGCAGGTGGCCAAAAGCGGCGAGGAGCTTCTAACCCCAGCATCCACAGAGCACCAGCCCAAGGATACCAGTACGGTATTAACAGTCTTCAAGACTTTTGCATCAAACAATATGTGAAAACGAACACTCCGCAGCCTTTTCGAAGTCTACCAAGTAGCAACAATAAATCCATGGAGTGACACGGCTATTACCTTTAATGCCAAGGATTTAACCTAAATTCGAACAGCCCGGCGCCAAAGAAGATTGGTCCTCAGTCCAATAGTGGACGACTTTCGCCTTACCAAGGTACTCATGGACGGTGGCAGCGGATTGAACCTCATTTATGAGGAAACCCTTCGAAAAATGGAAATAGACTAGACCCGCATTGAGCGAAGTAGCACAACATTTAGAGGAATAATCCCCAGTGGGGAAGCGAGCTGCACAGGTAAAATCACACTGGATGTGGTGTTTGGCACGCCGGACAATTATAGGTCCGAGGAGGTCACGTTCCAAGTGGACCCGTTCAGCAGCGGATACCACACTCTATTAGGGCGAGAGACATTCACAATTTTTCAAGCTATACCCCATTACGGGTACATGAAGCTCAAAATGCCCGGGCCCAACGGAATCATCACTCTTGCTAGTGACCCAGACATAGCACTCCGCGCCGAAAATAAGACAGCCGCACTAGCCCTTGAGGCACTATCCGAAGCCCTAGCGGCCGAGGAACTGACTGCGCTACGCTCCACGGTGAATAGGGACGATGTGATACTCGATAAAAGATCCAAGTCCACCTCCTTTAAACCAGCAGACGAAATAGTCAAATTCCAAGTCCACCCAACGGACCCTACAAAAACGGCTTCCATTGGGGCACAATTAAACCCTGATGTAGACGCGCTTTTACGAGAATTCCTACGTGAAAATTGGGACATTTTTGCTGGCACCCTTCGCACATGCCAGGAATCCCACGCCGGCTGGCCGAGCATAGCCTAAACATCCTAAAAGGATCCAAGCCAGTCAAGCAGGCTCTTCGGTGTTTCTCCGAACCTAAGAGACAAGCCATGGGAGAGGAGCTAGCCAAACTATTGGAGGCCGGATTCATCAGAGACATAAAACATCCGGACTGGCTAGCAAACCTGGTGATGGTACCAAAGAAGGACAAATCCTGGCGCCTATGTGTCGATTTCAAGGACCTCAACAAGGCTTGCCCAAAGGATCCCTTCCCCCTCCCCCGCATCAATCAAATTATCGACGCTACCACAGGACACGATTTGTTGTGTTTCCTCGACGCATACTCTGGCTACCATCAAATTAAGATGGCAGAACCTGATCAAGCTGCAACGGCATTTATCACCCCATACGGCCCATTCTGCTTCAACATGATGCCCTTCGGGCTCAAAAACGCCGGCGCAACATATCAGCGCATGATTCAGACATGTCTGGCAAACCAGATCAGCAAAACAGTGGAGACATACGTAGATGATGTGGTCGTCAAAACCAAGCATGTCGAAACTCTAGTAGACGACTTGAGGCTCACATTCGATAATCTCCGAACATATGACATCAAGCTTAACCCGGAAAAATTCGGTTTCGGCGTACCAGCCGGAAAGCTCTTGGGCTTCATTGTATCCGGTAGAGGAATTGAAGCAAACCCAGCCAAGATCCGAGCTCTGTCACAATTGGATATCCCAAAGGACCTCAAACAAATACAAAAATTGACCGGATGCGTGGCGGCTCTAAGCCGCTTCATCTCCCGTCTAGGAGAAAAGGCATTACCCCTCTATCGCCTCCTCCGGCGCACCGAACACTTCGAGTGGACGGATGCCGCCACGGCCGGACTCGAAGAAATAAAAGCCATATTGGCAACAAACCCGGTCCTGGCCGCGCCCAACATGGGCGAACCAATGCTATTATACATCGCCGCAACCCATCAAGTTGTAAGCGCGCTGCTCATTGTCGAACGAGAAACGGACGGAGACAAGTTTCCCCTTCAAAAACCAGTCTACTACGTGTCCACTGTCCTCACTCCATGCAAGTCACGGTATCCGCATTATCAAAAGATAGCGTACGCGGTGTTTATGGCATCCCGGAAGATTCGACACTACTTTCAAGAGTGTTCGATAACATTAGCCTCTGAAGTACCTCTTAATGACATTATAAACAACCGCGAAGCGACGGGCCGGATTGCCAAATGGGCCATTGAGATCCTCCCGTTCGACATAACATATAAGCCATGGCGAGCAATTAAGTCGCAAGTTTTGGCCGACTTCGTCGCCGAATGGACTGATGCCAAACTCCCTAAAGAGTACGGCACATATTCCAACTGGATCATGCACTTCAACGGCTCCAAAATGTTGGCTGGTCTGGGGGCTGGCGTCGTTCTGACGTCCCCAACAGGAGATACAGTTCAATACGTGCTCCAGATAATGTATACGGACTCCAACAACGCAGCCGAATACGAGGCCCTTCTACATGGTCTCCGGATGGCAGTATCCATGGGCATTCAACGCCTAGAGGTGTGCGGGGACTCGAACCTCGCGATATCCCAAATAAATGGAGACTTTGATGCCAAGGATCCGAAAATGGCAGCTTATCGCAACGTCGTCCTAAAAATGTCAGCTCGGTTCGAAGGGCTCGAATTTCACCATATAGCCCGGGAAAACAATCAGGCAGCAGACGTCCTGGCACGCATTGGTGCAAAGCGCGATGCCGTCCCCCAATATCTTCTTAGAGAGGTTGTTCAAGCCATCGGTATCATGGGAAGGGGAGTCCGGAAATAACAGCCCGGACCCAACAGCACTGCCCGACACAGAACATTCTAACACAATTGGAGGCCCTGCCAACGAAGTAACATCTTCAGCCCACGTAATAATGGCAGTCATTGCCCCGTGGACGAAACCATTCCTAGCCTACCTAACGAGGTAGGAACTTCCCGAGAACCAAAATGAGGCACGCTGCATAGTGCGGCGATCTAAAGCCTATAAAGTCCATGAGGGAGAGCTTTATAAGAAAAGCACCACCGGAGTCCTTCAAAGGTGTATCTCCAAAGAGGAAGGGCAGAATCTTCTGGCTGAAATTCATGCCGGACTCGGTGGGCACCACGCCGCAGCCCTGGCCCTTGTGGCCGACGGCCCGAGCAGATGCTCAGGACTTAGTCCAACGATGCGTCGGTTGCCAACTCTTTGCTAATCAAAGCCACATGCCACCCACCGCCCTCCAAACTATACCCATCACCTGACCCTTCACAGTCTGGGGGCTTGACATGGTTGGACCCCTTAAAGGAGGAACCCACAAGCAAAAATACCTACTGGTCATGGTGGATAAATTCACCAAATGGATAGAGGCCAAGCCTGTTAAGATGGTCGAATCCGGACCGGTGATAGACTTCATATCAGGGGTCGTACAATGTTACGGTGTCCCCTACAGCATCATCACTGATAACGACACAAACTTCACGGCCGACGAGGTCAAACTCTGGTGCAAAAACATGGGCATCAAGCTCGACTATGCTTCAGTCTATCACCCTCAAACTAACGGTCAAGTCGAGCGAGCAAATGGTCTAATCATGAGCGGCATCAAACCCAGATTAGTGCGGTCCCTCAAGGAATCTAACACGCACTGGGTAGAGGAGCTCGACTCCGTACTCTAGGGGCTGCGGACCACGCCGAATCGCACCACCGGATTCACACCATTCTTTATGGTATACGGCGCAAAGGCAGTTCTGCCTTGCGACATAATTCATGACTCACCTCGCGTGCGCATGTATGAAGAAAGAGAAGCCGAGCTCGATCGGCAGGACAGTTTGGACGCCTTGGAGGAGGAGAGTGACGTGGCCAAAGCCCGTTCCGCACTCGAAGATATCAAAGCAGAGAAGTACGAGCCAAAACTTACAATGTTGGCGAATTAGTTCTACGCCTGCCGGACAAGAAAAAGGACAAACTCAAGCCCAAAATGGGAAGGTCCCTTTATTATCGACCAAGTCCTGACCGGTGGAGCGTACCGTCTGTGAGATGCATCAGATAACCGACTCGAGCCGAACCCATGGAACGCAGCCCGTCTCCGAAGATTCTACGCCTATCGCCGGATTCTGAGTTCGTCTCCTTCCTCTATCTATTTTTTACACATTAGCTGTCTTATATTTCTCTCCTTCTCCCTCTTTTTCTCTTACAGTCTTTAAAGGCTCATTCGCGCATTGTTCGCACACACTTGACGCGCTATCAGCGCTCATGATACCTGGGGGCTTCTTTAACAGAAGCTTATTTTACGGGCTCTATGCCTAACACATGTGTAATGCTTCCGGATGTACCTTTTTATTCACCATTATATGCATCGATATGACTTAAGGTTTGGCCAAGCTGGGTTGCCTGGCTCCTGTGCTTACCCCTACGTTCCCGATTGTTCGGCTAGGTGGTAAAGGGAGCACCTCTGCGATTGTTACCGCCGGGTCAACCGGATGTGTACCTCAGACTGGGTGAAGCCGAAAGCTAGCGTTCTTAAGGGAATATTCGGTCGGTGAACTAAAGATGATTCCTCACTTATTTATTTATCCGCCCCCAGATGCTTTTCTTCTTTTTCCCTTGATCCGGACATGCACTTTAAGGCATGCCTCCTGTGGAAAGGAACCCCTAACGGAACTATTCTCCCTGGAAGATGTTTCTTACTAACCATGTAATATAACATAACTAGTTGGGCACTTGTGCATTAAAGCACTAATGACCCCTACTTTGGTCTCCACGCATACCCGGTTCTTACATAACCGTGATGGTATTCGGACACACTCCGGACTATAGGGTCCCGAGGCTGAAGCGAAAAGGTCTGCCATGACAAACGATCTACAATCTGGATAGAAGGCATTTTTACATGTCATCTTAAATTACATAGTCAAATTGACTGGGTGTATTCCTCCTCAATACCATCTAATAGGTTGTCTAGTTTACAGTCATGTTGGGAATACTTTGCAGCCAATTCTACTTGGCCGTACACTAAGCTCACAGGGATCTCCTTCCCATCAGGCCCCACAGGTCC
This sequence comes from Aegilops bicornis, assembly GCA_021605145.1. Classification (NCBI taxonomy): domain Eukaryota; kingdom Viridiplantae; phylum Streptophyta; class Magnoliopsida; order Poales; family Poaceae; genus Aegilops; species Aegilops bicornis. Next base: position 90,294,460 of record CM038671.1, on the reverse strand, counting down.
GACCTCGGCCATGTGGTTTGGGTCAGCCTTCGTGTACTGCGTCTTCACCATGGCCCAGGCCTCCCTGGCGCCTTGACGGCAGGCCGATATCTTCCATAATCGGAAGCGCTGCCGTGCTCCCTTAAGCCTCTCTGCAAGCTCTCCAAGGCCTTCGGGCAGGGAGACAGATGGCCACAAGGCACAGGCGGCGCCCTTCATCACCTGCCGAACTTCGTTCGTGTAGTTGTAAGAGCTCGAAGAAGGTCACCCGTAGAACCGGCATTTCTCCTGCGGGGCGACACATGAGCATACCTACAGACATAACTCTGTTAGTCGACTTCTTCGCCGAACTCTTTTTTCAAAGTTCGTTCAAGCACATACTAAAAATGTCGCGTCGAAGCCGTTGATTCTCCTTCACGGAGTCCGCCAGCTGGGCACGAACATCTTTGAGTTCCTCTCCCAGCTGGGTGTTGACATCTTGTGTTGGGTTCTACGGTAGGGTGCGTAGACTGCAAATTAAAATTTTCCTACGCGCAGAACATCCAGGAACATGCTACGGGAGATGAATCACAGTTCGTTACCACTAGACGGGTAGTGCCGTGCAGTGGAAGAAGAGTTGGGGCAGCGCATTCGCGTGGATCGTCTCCTCCTCGTTCTGATCTCCCTCGAACAGCCGGTCGTCCGATCCCACGTACGAGTTCGCCGGAGTGGCGCAAGTGCACCGCCTCTAACGGTATCCGCGCATGCAGGAGGAACACCGTGCGGCGGACTGCTAGGTCCGATCACACAGTCGGCGGCGAGTGGAGGTGGCTATTCGCAACACATGCAAACCCTAGTCGCAGCACCGAGCGATCAATCACCGAGCGTGCCGCACCTCCACTTTATATAGGCGTCCGTCGCGGGCTCAATACTTGGGCCTTGCACGGACCCTAAAGCCCAAAGTCTACTCGGTCACGTTCCTAGTCCAGTTCGGATCACATCCGACCAGTGTCCTACGAACCGACCTTGTAGGTTCCTTCCCTTAAGCGCGCGACCCCTTAGGTTCAAGTCGGCTTGGGCACAGTTCGGATCACCTCCGACCTGCACGGTTGGTAGCGGCCTCTAGCAAGGGGTGCCGACCACCAAGCAGACTATGAAGCTGGTTAGGCGAACCTGTACAACGTGTCACACTTCTGTTCCCTTTGCCGCATGATATATGTTGTCGGGCTCAAGGGAAGACTGTCATCCTTGTGCTAGCTCGACCTCTTTCTCGTTCCAGTGATACCGACCACAAACTGGATTATCTCATAATCCTTGTCGCATGGCCATGCTTATCCTGGTCGGATCACACGAGGGGCCCAGAGTATATCTCTCCTGATCGGACGAACAAATCCCATCTTGCTCGACCATGTCTCGCAGCATGGGACTGGACAAACCCGAAACCTACCTTTGTAACTACCCAGTCACGGAGTAGCGTTTGGTCGGCCCAAAGCAAGTCTGTCACCATCCCGAGTACATGCTTCAGCTCAGGTCTTAGGACATAGAACGTATGTTGTACTAGAGACTCACAGATGACATATCGCTGCATCTCATAGTTGGGTCTGTCCGACTCGGACCTTATCTCGACTCGGATCCGACTACGTCGAATCCGACCAGACCTTTCCAAGTGCATATTATCCGGTTAGCATCCAATGCTCCATGGCTAGTGAGACCAAGCCATCGACCGTGTCATATGCTAGTCTAGTCGGTTGCGTGTCCACACAGCCCTTTCGACTAGGGACCTTTTAGGACAGTCATCATACAATGCATAGTCCCACAAGCAAGTCACGTACTTGCTGATACACATCATTGATAATGTCCAAGGACTATCTTTATTCATAAACACATAGGAAATATCATCATACATGATTGCCTCTAGGGCATATCTCCGACATCTTGGAGATTATTCTTCTCCTGCCTCACCCTCGTAAGCACGCTCTCCCCGGCTTTTAACCGGCGCAAGAGTTGTTGCTTGTCCGGATCTACTCCGGCGCCATCTGCAATGATATTGTCAGATTTACACATACGCCGCACTTCGCAACATACTTATCTTTCGAAGCGTATATTACCAGAGGGGTCTCCTTGGCCTCCCCTGCAGCGGCTAGTGCGGCCTCAAGTTGGGCTTTGCACTCTTCCAGCTCCTGGGACAGTTGGGTATTCTTTTTTGTAAGACCCTGCATAATAAATGATCCTTAAATCAGTTATTCTAACTATTTTAAGTCTCGGAGGCTACTGGTATATATAACCATCAAATTTTCTCACCCGTATGTCTTTCACATACTGCTATGTGGCTCTGGGTAGACCATTTTGAGCGGCACGGAGGTGCGCATCTCCCGAATTGAAGGCATTTAATGCCTCTTGGGAAAAACACGCGTCACGAAGAACAGTCCGGCGACGCCTGTGATTCATGGCACTCTCCACCTCGGAATTGGTGGCAGATAATCCGTCGGCATCCTCTGTCGAAGGAGTGTCCGATGCATGCGTCGTGTTCGCCTCCGCCTCTGGACCTGGCTTCGGAGCCTGGATGGTGGAGGCTCGATTGGCAGCCTCTCCGGATATAGTCCGCGGCGCTCTTTCTGAAGAGAGCACGGCGTTAGTATACCTTCCGGAATAAAACACAGGAAAAAAGGCGGCATGCCATACCGTGGCGCCGGCGTCTCAATCCGGACCACACTTCTTTTCAGCCTGTTGGGCCTTGCTGCCCCTTGTTGATTAGCCACCGCAGGCTCGGCCTTCCGCCTCAAGGGCTCCCCCTGCAAAACACCATTGATATACGGTGATCAAAGATAAGCACGGATGGATCATCTTCAAAGTATTGGGACTTCGGTCTCGATTACACTGTGAGGCTGGAAATATTCCGGTAATCGGCCGTAATGGCGACCAAGGCTTTATCGATGCTCAGTTGGTAAAATACCCCATCGATCAGCTCCACGGATATGTCCGGATCCTCTTGGGAGGCCGGATCGAGGGACCTTTCCGGATCCTCGGGTTGTGGAGGAGGGCTGTTTATATCCTTTACAGCCCGGCGCAATTCCTGCGTCGAAATCACAGAATAAGGTACCTAACTACAGGAATATGGAACGGATGGGCATAAAGAGGTGTCCGCTTACCCAGCTTGGAGGATCGTACATAGAAAATCCGCCCTGTGGATTGAGGTGGAGGAAATCCTCCTCTTCTCCCTTGTATAATGCGGACAAGGCCTTCATCAGAGCAGCAACTGATCCCGGCCCCTTACGGCCGCAGCGGGTGGCATCATCCTCCCCATTGAAATCCCACATGGGGTGGCTTCTATACTGAAGCGGCTGCACCCCCCGCATGATGCATGTGGACATGACCCCGATCATGGTCAGTCTGGAATGAGCTAGTAATCTTATCCGGCTCATCAGGTAAAGGACGTCCCCTGTCATTTTCCTTCTGAGGGCTCCGTGGGCGCCAGCTTAGGCGCTTCTTCAAGGGAGCATTATTGAAATCAGGAAGGCCGATCCGCATGTGGTCCGGCGAAGGACATCTTCTATATAAAACCATTCAAGGCCAGTCTTCGGATGCCTTCTTTGGGGTTCCGGATAGATATCCGGTCCCGGCGATGCGCCATAATTCGGCTTCGCCCACTTGATATATCGACCCCTCCTGAGAATGGGGCACAAGGCAGAACAGCTTCTTCCACAGTGTGAAGTGAGCCTCGACGCCCAAGAACAGCTCGCAAAGGGCTACAAAGCCCGCGATATGCAATATGGAGGCAGGCGTAAGGTTGTGCAGCTGGAGGCCGTAGAACTCCTGGAGCCCCCGGAGAAACGGATGAATTGGAAATTCGAGCCCTCTTATTAAGTAAGGGACAAGGCATACCCGCTCTCCTTTGGAGGGATTGGGGACGCTCTCCGCCTGCTTTCCGCCATTATAGGTGGCGAGTCCGGCTCGAACCGGGACCATAAAGGCTGGGGGAAGAAATCCCTTGGTTTGGAGTGTCACTAGCTTCATTGTGTGGGACGGAACATCTCTCCCAATCTCCTGGCTGAGGGCTGGCAGGGCGAGAGGAGGAGTTGCGTCGACTGGCCATGATGGAATGGATTTCTGTTAGATGCGCTCTGATGAACGCTTGCCAAGGGGAGATGGTGTGATTCGGATCTAAATGCTCATCTCTTTTATAAGCTTATTTGCGCAGCTAGGGGGGTAAAAGTAAAAACACACTGGCTTTTCGCATCCGTTTGACACGTGGAAGACGGCCATTATTGGGCGTGGAAGCCAAGGAGCGCAATATTCACGAAAATCCGGACACTATTCAACAGGTACACAGAATCTGGAGAAGAACCCGCCTTGCAATGCCGAAGACAAATCTGCGCGCCGGACTCATCGTCATTGAAGCCTGGTTCGGGGGCTACTGAGGGAGTCCCGTATTAGGGGGTGTCCGGATAGCCGAACTATAACCTTCGGCCGGACTCCTGGACTATGAAGATACAAGGTTGAAGACTTCGTCCCGTATCTGGATGGGACTTTCCTTGGCGTGGAAGGCAAGCTTGGCGATACGGATATATAGATCTCCTTCCATTGTAACCGACTCGGTGTAACCCTAACCCTCTCCGGTGTCTATATAAACCGGAGGGTTTTAGTCCGTAGGACGAACAACAATCATACCATAGGCTAGCTTCTAGGGTTTAGCCTCTCTGATCTCGTGGTAGATCTACTCTTGTACTACCCATATCATCAATATTAATCAAGCAGGAGTAGGGTTTTACCTCCATCGAGAGGGCCCGAACCTGGGTAAAAACATTGTGTCCCTTGTCTCCTGTTACCATCCGCCTAGATGCACAGTTCGGGACCCCCTACCCGAGATCCGCCGATTTTGACACCGACAGTAGCAATTACACAGACTGGGTCCGTAACTTGAGGATTATCCTCATTGCTGCACAGAAGAGTTACGTCCTGGAAGCACCGCTAGGTGTACCACCTACGCCAGCAACTGCAGACATTGTGAATGCCTGGCAGTCACGTGTTGATGACTACTCGATAGTTCAATGTGCCATGCCTTACGGCTTAGAACCGGGACTTCAACAATGTTTTGAACGTCATGGAGCATATGAGATGTTCCAGGAGTTGAAGTTAATATTTCAAGCAAATGCCCGGATTGGGAGATATGAAGTCTCCAATAAGTTCTGCAGCTGCAAGATGGAGGAGAATAGTTCTGTCAGTGAGCATATACTCAAGATGTCTGGGTATAATAATCACTTGATTCAACTGGGAGTTAATCTTCCGGATGATAGCGTCATTGACAGAATTCATCAATCACTGCCACCAAGCTACAAGAGCTTCATGCTGAACTATAACATGCAAGGGACGGATAAGACACTTCCCGAGCTCTTCGGAATGCTAAAAACCGCGGAGGTAGAAATCAAGAAGGAGCATCAAGTGTTGATGGTAAATAAGACCAATAGTTTCAAGAAAAAAGGAAAAGGGAAGAAGAAGGGGAACTTCAAGAAGAATAGCAAGCAAGTTGCTGCTCAGGAGAAGAAACCCAAGTCTGGACCTAAGCCTGAGACTGAGTGCTTCTACCGCAAGCAGGTCGTCACTGGAAGCGGAACTGCCCCAAGTATTTGGCGGATAATAAGGATGGCAAGCTGAACAAAGGTATATGTGATATACATGTTATTGATGTGTATCTTACGAATGCTCGCAGTAGCACCTAGGTATTTGATACTGGTTATGTTGCTAATATTTGCAACTCGAAACAGGGGCTACGGATTAAGCGAAGATTGGCTAGGGACGAGGTGAAGATGCGCGTGGGAAATGGTTCCAAAGTCGATGTGATCGCGGTCGGCGCGCTACCTCTACATATACCTTCGGGATTAGTATTAGACCTAAATAATTGTTATTTGGTGCCAGCGTTGAGCATGAACATTATATCTGGATCTTGTTTGATGCGAGACGGTTATTCATTTAAATCAGAGAATAATGGTTGTTACATTTATATGAGTAATATCTTTTATGGTCATGCACCCTTGAAGAGTGGTCTATTTTTATTGAATCTCGATAGTAGTGATACACATATTCATAATGTTGAAGCCAAAAGATGCAGAGTTGATAATGATAGTGCAACTTATTTGTGGCACTGCCGTTTAGGTCATATCGGTGTAAAGCGCATGAAGAAACTCCATACTGATGGACTTTTGGAACCACTTGATTATGAATCACTTGGTACTTGTGAACCATGCCTCATGGGCAAGATGACTAAAACGCCGTTCTCCGGTACTATGGAGAGAGCAAAAGATTTGTTGGAGATCATACATACAGATGTATGTGGTCCAATGAATGTTGAGGCTCGTGGCGGATATCGTTATTTTCTCATCTTCACAGATGATTTAAGAAGATACGGGTATATCTACTTAATGAAACATAAGTCTGAAACATTTGAAAAGTTCAAAGAATTTCAGAGTGAAGTTGAAAATCATCGTAACAAGAAAATAAAGTTTCTACGATCTGATCGTGGAGGAGAATATTTGAGTTACGAGTTTGGTCTACATTTGAAACAATGCGGAATAGTTTCGCAACTCACGCCACCTGAAACACCACAGCATAATGGTGTGTCCGAACGTCATAATCGTACTTTACTTGATATGGTGCGATCTATGATGTCTCTTACTGATTTACCGCTATCGTTTTGGGGTTATGCTTTAGAGACTGCTGCATTCACGTTAAATAGGACACCATCAAAATCCGTTGAGACGACGCCTTATGAACTATGGTTTGGCAAAAAACCAAAGTTGTCGGTTCTTAAAGTTTGGGGCTGTGATGCTTATGTGAAAAAGTTTCAACCTGATAAGCTCGAACCCAAATCGGAGAAATGTGTCTTCATAGGATATCCAAAGGAGACTGTTGGGTACACCTTCTATCACAAATCCGAAGGCAAGGCTTTTGTTGCTAAATTCGGAGTTTTTCTAGAGAAGGAGTTTCTCTAAAAAGAAGTGAGTGGGAGGAAAGTAGAACCTGATGAGGTAACTGTACCTACTCCCTTTTTGGAAAGTGGTTCATCGCAGAAACCAGTTTCTGCGACACCTACACCAATTAGTGAGGAAGTTAATGATGATGATCATGAAACTTCAGATCAAGTTGTTACTGAACCTCGTAGGTCAACCAGAGTAAGATCCGCACTGAGTGGTACGGTAATCCTGTTACGGAAGTTATGTTACTAGACCATGACAAACCTACGAACTATGAAGAAGCGATGGTGAGCCCAGATTCCATAAAATGGCTTGAGGCCATGAAATGCGAGATGGGATCCATGTATGAGAACAAAGTGTGGACTTTGGTTGACTTGCCCGATGATCGGCAAGCAATTGAGAATAAATGGATCTTCAAGAAGAAGACTGACACTGACGGTAATGTTACTGTCTACAAAGCTCGACTTGTCGTGAAAGGTTTTCGACAAGTTCAAGGGATTGACTACGATGAGACCTTCTCACCTGTAGCGATGCTTAAGTCTGTCCGAATCATGTTAGCAATTTCCGCATTTTATGATTATGAAATTTGGCAAATGGATGTCAAAACTGCATTCCCGAATGGATTTCTGGTACAAGAGTTGTATATGATGCAACCGGAAGGTTTTGTAGATCCAAAGGGAGCTAACAAAGTGTGCAAGCTCCAGCGATCCATTTATGGACTGGTGCAAGCCTCTTGGAGTTGGAACAAACGCTTTGATAGTGTGATCAAAGCATTTGGTTTTGTACAAACTTTTGGAGAAGCTTGTATTTACAAGAAAGTGAGTGGGAGCTCTGTAGCATTTCTGATATTATATGTGGATGACATATCGCTGATTGGAAATGATATAGAATTTCTGGATAGCATAAAGGGATACCTGAATAAGAGTTTTTCAATGAAAGACCTCGGTGAAGCTGCTTACATATTGGGCATCAATATTTATAGAGCACAAAGCACATACCTTGACAAAGTTTTGAAGAAAAGTTCAAAATGGATCAAGCAAAGAAAGGGTTCTTGCCTGTGTTACAAGGTGTGAAGTTGAGTAAGACTCAATGCCCGACCACTGCAGAAGATAGAGAGAAGATGAAAGATGTTCCCTATGCTTCAGCCATAGGCTCTATCATGTATGCAATGCTGTGTACCAGACCTGATGTGTGCCTTGCTATAAATGTAGCAGGGAGGTACCAAAGTAATCCAGGAGTGGATCACTGGACAGCGGTCAAGAACATCCTGAAATACCTGAAAAGGACTAAGGATATGTTTATCGTTTATGGAGGTGACAAAGAGGTCATCATAAATGGTTACGTTGATGCAAGCTTTGACACTGATCCGGACGATTCTAAATCACAAACCGGTACGTGTTTACATTGAGCGATGGAGCTGTCAGTTGGTGCAGTTCTAAACAAAGCGTCGTGGCGGGATCTACGTGTGAAGCGGAATACATAGCTGCTTCTGAAGCAGCAAATGAAGGAGTCTGGATGAAGGAGTTCATATCTGATCTAGGTGTCATACCTAGTGCATTGGGTCCAATGAAAATCTTTTGTGACAATACTGGTGCAATTGCCTTGGCGAAGGAATCCAGATTTCACAAGAGAACCAAGAACATCAAGAGACGCTTCAATTCCATCCGGGATCTAGTCCGGGTGGGAGACATAGAAATTTGCAAGATACATACGGATCTGAATGTTGCAGACTAATCCTCTTCCACGAGCAAAACATGATCAACAGCAAGGCTCCATGGGTGTTAGAATCATTACTGTGAAATCTAGATTATTGACTCTAGTGAAAGTGGGAGACTGAAGGAAATATGCCCTAGATTCAATAATAAAGTTATTATTTATTTCCTTATATCATGATAAATGTTTATTATTCATGCTAGAATTGTATTAACAGGAAACATAATACATGTGTGAACACATAGACAAACAGATTGTCACTAGTATGCCTTTACTTTACTAGCTCGTTGATCAAAGATGGTTATGTTTCCTAGCCATAGACATGCGTTGTCATTTGATTAACGGGGTCACATCATTAGGAGAATGATGTGATTGGCATGACCCATTCCGTTAGCTTAGCACACGATCGTTTAGTATGTTGCTATTGCTTTCTTCATGACTTATACATGTTCCTATGACTATGAGATTATGCAACTCCGTTCTTTGGAGGAACACTTTGTGTGTTACCAAACGTCACAACGTAATCGGGTGATTATAAAGGTGCTCTACAGGTGTCTCCGAAGGTACTTGTTGGGTTGGCGTATTTGAGATTAGGATTTGTCACTCCGATTGTCGGAGAGGTATCTCTGGGCCCTCTCGGTAATGCACATCACTTAAGCCTTGCAAGAATTGCAACTAATGAGTTAGTTGCGGGATGATGTATTACTGATGCGAGTAAAGAGACTTGCCGGTAACGAGATTGAACTAGGTATTGAGATACCGACGATCGAATCTCGGGCAAGTAACATACCGATGACAAAGGGAACAACGTATGTTGTTATGCGGTCTGACCGATAAAGATCTTCGTAGAATATGTGGGAGCCAATATGAGCATCCAGGTTCCGCTATTCGTTATTGACCGGAGACGTGTCTCGGTCATGTCTACATAGTTCTCGAACCCGTAGGGTCCGCACGCTTAACGTTACGATGACAGTTATATTATGAGTCTATATGTTTTGATGTACCGAAGGTTGTTCGGAGTCCCATATGTGATCACGGACATGACGAGGAGTCTCGAAATGGTCGAGACATGAAGATTGATATATTGGAAGCCTATGTTTGGATATCGGAAGTGTTCCGGATGAAATCGGAATTTTACCGAAGTACCGGGAGGTTACCGGAACCCCCCGGGAATTTAATGGGCCTTAGTGGGCCTAGGAGGAAGAGAGGAGAGGCAGCTAGGGCTGGGCCGCGTGCCCCTCCCTCCCCAATCCGAATAGGACAAGGAGAGGGGGGCGGCGCCCCCCCCCCCTTTCCTTCTTCTCCTCCACTCCTTCCCCCTCCCACGTCCTAATCCAACTAGGAAAGGGTGGGGGGAGTCCTACTCCCGGTGGGAGTAGGACTCCTCCCGGCGCGCCTCTCCCTTGGCCGGCCGCACCCCCCCTTGCTCCTTTATATGCGGGGGCAGGGGGGCACCCCATAGACACAACAATTGATCAGTTGATCTTTTAGCCGTGTGCGGTGCCCCCCTCCACCATAGTCCACCTCGATAATATTGTAGCGGTGCTTAGGCGAAGCCCTACGTCGGTAGAACATCAACATCATCACCACACCGTCGTGCTGACGAAACTCTCCCTCAACACTCGGCTGGATCGGAGTTCGAGGGACGTCATCGGACTGAACGTGTGCTAAACTCGGAGGTGCGGTGCGTTCGGTACTTGATCGGTCAGATCATGAAGACGTACGACTACATCAACCGCGTTGTGCTAACACTTCCGCTTTCGGTCTACGAGGGTACGTGGAAAACACTCTCCCCTCTCGTTGCTATGCATCACCATGATCTTGCATGTGTGTAGGAATTTTTTTGAAATTACTACGTTCCCCAACAATATCCCCTCATGCTGCTGCCCAGACACTATCTTGGGGGTCATGCACCACCCCCTTAGCCTTATCCTGCAAGTGCTCGGAGCTGGTGTCGATAGGTATAGGCACATTCCCCATCGGCTTGGGTAGGGTCTTCGGAGGTGTTGGAGATTCCATAGCATTTGTTTCATCATCATTGCTCACGGGTGTTGCAATTGCCTCGGTGTCAGCTTGTGTTCCTTCATCTCGCTCCTTCTGGATTGTGTCAGTTTCCATCCCATCGCCCATCGAGAGCCGATCAACACCACCCCGCATTTGCTCCACGGCCGACAGCACCATGGCCTGGATGCCAGGCTTGGGAGCACGCCACAGGGGAGTTGGTGACTGAGGGCCCCTTCCTTGTCCCATTTTCTCAGGCAGGAACCAAGCGCGGGGATCATCAAAGTGCACCGGTAACACCCCAAGCTCCTTATTGTACCTCAACTTCTTTTCTGCATTCGAGAAAAAAAATCACACCTCGCTTCCATATGTCCTATGTAGCCGCAGAATAAACAGAAATTTGGCAATCTCTCATACCGCAAGAAAACTGTCACCTCCTCTTCAGTAATCTCATCGACAAGCATAATCTCCTTTTGCAAAGCAGAGTACTAGGGCAGTTGGACTCTTACTCTGAGAAACTTGTCACAAATATTGCCCCTCGCATGCTGGTCGATCATCACCACTGGACCAACCTGCTCACCCAGACTGCGAGCAAGCTCCTTAGTGAGGAGATAGAAGGGGATACCCCTAAACTGAACCCACACTGGCATATGAGAAAATGATATCGATGCAGGATCAACTCCGTCCTCCAAGCCGACCACCAGGAACACGTCTCCCTTGTACTGCCACGGCCCCCCCTTGATGACGTGTTGCCGGTCTCCATCCTCAGAAAACTCAAGGACGAATTTCCGCCCTTTCTTCGCAGCCAGTTCATGGTCACACAGCTCCCCACGGACCTTCCATACCTTCTTCATGTGGTCGATCACTTGCTTGGAGTTCACCAGCAGTACGGACAGGAAGAGTCCGACTGCCAGGAAACGTGCCTGCACAGCCTTCCTGGCGCCTGACATGTTGATGACCAGAGTCTTCTTCATAGGACTCTTCTCAGCCTTGGCAACCTCCTTCCCCGGTCGCTGGAGCTTGGTGGAGAGGCCATGGTCGATGAGCAGGCCGGTCGAGCTTCCAGCAGCAGAGCCCGACCCTGAACACCATTCTTCCCCACACCGACAGCCCCCGACGCCTCCCCAAGCCCGTTTTTGAGGTGGATGTTCATCGCTGCTATGAGGCAAATCGACAAACACTTTCTGTGCGAGTGGAGAGCACAAACCTAAGTAGGAGATACTGGGGAAGGATTCTGCACAGAAAGGCCCTCTCTATATAGCAAATCATCCATGGCCTTGTTAATACCTTCTTTATGCTCTGAATTACTCCCTGTAAATGAGAACCTTTCCATCTCCTTTGGCAGAAACCCCCCCCCCCCCCCCCCGATTCATAATGCTCTTCATGTCCCTTAATGCAGGAGTTAGTACTTGTCTCCGTTGATTGCCCACGTCCTAGGTCAGGCGGCTCCTTTCTCTCATCATCAAGGGGATTGAAAGCAGGAAGTATGGCTCTTAGGTTTTCCAATTGAACTCTCAAAGATGCGATCTGGATCTTGAAGCTTTCGATGGTAGTGAAGGTGTCTTTGATGCGGTTTCTGAAATTGGCTAAGGAATTAGGAACTGGTTGGGTAGGATTGTAGAAGAGGATTCCGGGGTTGGTTTTCGTGGGGATTCTGTTTTCAGGGATTATCCATCGGCAATTTCTAGAGGAGAAGGGGGAATCACCTTTGGTTGGTTTCGGGAGAGAGGCAGTCGCCATAGAGGCTCCTCCGGTTTCTTGTCCTCCCCCGTCAATTTCTAGTTCCATTGTCAAATTATTCATGGGGTATGATTTAACTAATTGTTTTGCTTAAAAGGACAATGCAATACTCATCTCAATTCTCAAAGTAATTTTTTGGCACTTTTTTAGATAAAAGACGCCTGCCCGACTTTAGGAGGACGAATCTAGAACCCTACTAGGGCGGACGAGCTTGGTCTCTACACTACATTCTTCGTTCCCCGAATAGTTTTTCTCTCACTGTTAGTGGGTTTTAGCTCAGCAAAAATTATACTCCCTCCGTTCCACAATTCTTATCGTAATTTGAAATAAAACTACGTCATGAATTATGAAACAGAGGAGTAGCATAAACATTATATTGCACTTCCAGATCAAAACTTCAAAAATTACGTTGATTATTTCTGCACATATATTAAGACAAGTTACCACACAAGCGGAAGAAGAATTGACTAGATAATAAGAAAACCTGCGAAAACTAGCACATCTTCAACATGGTGCACGTCAACAAAACTGACGACTATCACATCCCAGATTTTTCCCAAATATGGAATGATTAAAATTTCATATGGAATTATTTTTTTCTAGAAATACTTATGTTTTTTGCCTTTAGCGTTTTTTGACAGATTTTTACTTTAACTATAATTTGAATAAGTGGCTGCTGTTTGTTTGAAAGTGTGGCCCAACTGAACCTTGGGGATTAAAACCCAAAGTGGAGCCGGCAGCGCCTTCCGGGGGATTAAAATAAATGTGGGTACTGACCCACTAGCCAACTCAAAACAGTCTTGATCTTTCCAAGACGGGCTTTGAAACAAACCTGGCGCGGAATTGGTAGCGCAGCCGGCCTCCTTTCTAGGAAGTTCTAGAAAGGTTTTCTGTAAGTTGGATCCACTAGGGAAAATCGATCCAAATCTATCGCTGTTGTGGCTGATGGCTCAATTGGAGTCGATTTAGTTTTTAGTTTTGGAGAAGTTGATGACTTTTGGCGCACCAAGTTGTAGATAACCCATTGCAAGTGTGTGTCCTGGGGGGTGGAGGGGGCTATTGAGGAGGCCTTTCTCTATGCTAGAGGCCAAGATTGTGTATGGCTTAGGTGGAGATTTCCTCCTTGTCCTCGTCCGACAAGAAAGATTATCATGGGAATTATGATCGAGTTGTTCGTGTCATTTAGACCTATCTATGTTAGCTGTTAGGTACTTGTTATGCCCGTGTTGTTTAGACTATCTATTTTACGCTCAAGTTTGAATTTGTGTTTCAAATATTATGTGTGGAATAGTATGATGCATGATCACACATATTTGAATCATTATGTGATGAAACATGGAGATTTGTTGGAGCGCAGGAGCAATATAAAAGACTTAGGTAGTCTACTGGAGAAGACCCACAAAATTTTGCGTGATGAAATTAATGTATCACATGTATTGGAGATGCTATTACGTCCTTGATTTTTTTTCCTGGGATGCCCTTAAATTTGTGTTTCTTTTCTGGGTCATCCTGAAATTTTATTGAGCGGGTTCTTCTAGTTTGTCCCCTATGGCACATCTGGCGATTCCTACTCGTTTTTCAAAAAATATTCTCACTATATTTTGAAAATGTTCACTTTTTTAAAAATATTTATATTTAAGAAAATTGTTACTCTTTCTATGTATAATATATATATATATATATATATATATATATCATTTATTTTCTAGAAAATGAAAAAAAACAGCATGAGCGCTCGCAACACGGGTCGGCCCAGTCAGGCGGACTCAGTGTGGACATGGCGACAGAATGTCGCAGCGAGCAACAACTAAGAAGTCCCTCCAAATTTTATATTCTGCTTCTCCTAGGAATTGCCTATGGCGAGCCGCGGTGGGTTGGTAGGTTTTTCCGAGATTGTATTTTTGTCGGTCAGGTTTCTCAGAATCCGGTTTTCTTTGATTATTTCAGTTTTCTGGCTTTGTTTTCGTTCTTTCCTCCTTTCTCTATTTTATTATTAATTTTAATGTATAACCTTTCTAATTTTATGTTTATTTTTTCCTTTTTAATGAAATTCTATTTAATATGACATAAATAATTCTGGAAAATCTTTATCTAAATTACGCAAATAAATTTTAAATTACATAGGTATTTTTAAGGTGTGAATGTTATTAAAATTACATCAATAATTTTGGAATAGATGAATATTTTTTAATTACATGACCATTTTTAAATACATGGACACATTTCTAACAACATGATTTTTTATGAAATGTGTATAACTTTATATTTTACATTTTTTTCCTAATTTGCGTCAAAAGTAATAATTATACCAATAAAATAAATTAAATGAACATTTTTATGTATATTGTTTTTGCCACATATAACTATTTTTTGAACGTACAATGCTTTTACAAATACGCTACTCCATCCGTCTCTTATATTCCCACAAAAAGAACTCTAATATTATGGGGCAGGGGGAGTAGCATTTTTATTTGTTAATTTTTTTAAAACACATGCTTGTTTGTATGTAATATTTCTATAGAATTAGTGAAACAGATTTTTCTTTAGGTTTACTAGCTAAATGCCCATGCATTATGGGTGGTAAACACCAACTACGTTAAACACCTATAAGATCCATGTTCACAATTGTTATAATGTTACAATAAGTAGGATAAATGCTTTGCATAGTAAATAATTCAAATGAGGACAACCACACCCAATCATATACCATGCGTCTAAAATCCGGCAAAGTAAAGACCCATTGTGTCGGTGTACAAAAGTAGGGGCTCTCCTTTTGACCCTTTTACTTGTGCACGGGCAGTCAGAGCCTCCCGCCACGGCCGCACATAACAGGGCAGGGAAAGGGAAGCCGGAGAGAAGCCGAAGGCACAAGACGAACAAAGCAACGACAAGGACCAAGGCCACAAAGATCAGATGGACGAAGCAGGTTTCCCCGGCAAGGACCCTTGTCAAGGGCAGCTCGCCATCGCCAAATGAAGCGAGCCACCCTCGAGCCCACCAACACTCGACAAATGCATTGGGACAGGGCTCGGGAGGCACCTCTGTGGTGGCATGCAGATCTTTGTGAAGACAAAGAATAGTCAAGATCAAATGAGGATATGAATGCAGCCATCCTCACCGAAGAAACCCACAAGACCCCCGGCAAGATCCTTGCCGGGGACCCCTGCACGCCACCCGGCAAGACCCTTGCCGGGCCACCCGGCAAGGCCCTCGCCAAGCGCACCAGCAGGGCCACCGGCAGGCCTGCACCAGCCAAGTCTCCGCCGCCGTTCGCATGCAGCTGCCGACCCAACCAGCTGGGCAGGCACCTGCATGGCAACATGCAGCCCTTCGTGGAGGCTACACCACCGAGCCACCTCAGCTGCCTGCCTGCCTACATGGCACTGCATGCATCGCTGGCCAGGGCGCGTGTCGAAGCTTGGAGGAGCGGCGACGGACGGGACGGGCCTCGCCCCCGTCCCCGATAAAGTGAAGGGACACCTAAGCCTCGCATTAAATGCGCTTTGTCCTGTAATACCAGCAATAAGCTCGTGACGCTGTAGCACTTTCCACCTCATGTGTGCCACTGTGTCAGCCCCTTTCGCCTATAAAAGGAGGCCCATGGCACACGGAAGAAGGATTCGGCTCTTTGGAACCTCGCAGCACCTAGAGCTAGTTCAAGAGCTCAAGAACACTAAATACATCCACCAAAGCAGGTAAATCCCTTTGTGTTGTCTGCTAATCCCGCTCTTCTCACGATCCCCGCGCCCGGCAACCGTAGACGGGATTCCAGTGATCCCATAGGTGTCGTTTCCCACCGACATCTTTGGCGCGCCAGGTAGGGGGCGCAATTGTGAGAATCTGGTCTAGCAGTTGACCTAGCTGTTCTTCGTCGCCATGGCTCCTAAGAAGAAGGCGACCATGACGATCGGTTCGTCCGGAACCAGGTTGCCAAAGACCGGTGCGGACCAAGAGTGGGCTACCGCGGAGAGAACCAGCGGCGCTGCCCGCGAACATCCACATCACCACTGGCGGTTCAGGCTGGCGAGTGGCGTCGTTCAGCGCCAGCGACGAGTCACGGTCGCGGGCTCCAGAGACGGAGTCGGCCCCCACGCAGGCGGCGCGGGGCCCACCAGGGGCGCCGTCATCCCGTCAAACAGCGGCACGGCGGCCTCCAAGACACCCATACCAGCGCCCACGGCTCGCTCTTCCCAGGTTGTGCGTGATGAGCAGCGTCACCCTGCTGGTGACCCTGCACGCCGCCCTGGGAAGAGTCCCGTGCGCCCATCACATGATGAGGAGGGACAGCATGCGCCGAGGTGCTGACGGAGGTGGCGAACGGCTGCGGGGCCGTGACGCAGCTCCTTCTAACATGGTTAGAAGTCGAGGTGCATCGCGGTCCACCCAGCTCTCGCCGCCACCCACGCCAGCGGAGGCCCTAGCACGCGCGCAGCTGCTCCTCGATTTTCCTCCCGCCGCGGAGAAGCTTGATGAATGGAGGGCCACCGTCCGGAGCCTCGTCGGCATCGCCAACAACGATGAGTTGCGGCCGGCGGGACCCTAGGCCATCGCTCCACCGGGCTATTGCGTGCCAGCAGAGGCCATGTCGGTGGCGATGCGGCCACGGTGTACTCTCCACCTCCATCCCGACTTCCCCGGGCGTCAGTTCGTCGCGACAACACACGAGACGGCATCTCCATCACGTCGTCCGACCCGCGCACCAACCGCGATCAGCGTCAAGTCCTTCGGGAGCGGGCTCATGAGGACGCTCGAACTACGATTGAGCGCCGATGAGACGCGCGCCACCAGTCGGACAGGCGGGCAGGGCCCGCTACGGACCATCCAGCGTCGGGAGGCTACGGTGGCCTACCTTACGAGGTGGGTTGTCCGGCCTTCACCCGTGAGCTGCGGCAGTTCCAGTGGCCCTCCCACCGTACGTTCAAACCCGACGTTGGCGAGAAGTACCACGGCAAGACTCACCCGTCGGAGTTCCTCAGCATTTACACCATCGCAATGCAAGCTGCCAGGGCCCGCGACGACAAGGTGCTTGCCAACTACTTCCCGTTGGCACTCAAGCCTAATGTTATGTCATGGTTGATGCACTTGCCGGTGGATTCCATCTCTTCTTGGGCAGATCTGTGCCATGAGTTTGTTGGCGCCTTCACCGGAGGTCACCAAGCTCATGGCCAGGTGAGTGATTTACACATCATCCCCCAGAAGGAAGGAGAAAACCTGCGCAAGTACATCCAAAGTTTCAGCTGGATGCAGTACAACATCCCCGATGTTCATCCCGCCGCCGTGATCAGTGCGTTCCATCAGAACATGCGCAATCGCAAGATGCGTGAAGAACTGGCGATGAACAAGGTTAAGGATGTGGCCGAGCTCTATGTTCTAGCCGATCGATGCGCTCATGCTGAGGAGGGAAGGAAGTACCCCGGCGAAGATACCGGTTCGAAAACCGACTCCACTGGCGACACCGCCACCCCAGCAAAGAAGGGCCGACGCCATAACAGGAAGCGCAAGGGCAAGGCCGTGCTTGCCGTTGAGGGATCCGACGATACCGGCGCCACATAGAAGACCAAGGCGAGCGACCCCGTCAAGGAGGTTGCCGGGTGTGATGCTTGCCGGGCCTTGGCGGCTGCCGACAAGCCAGGAAGCTCCGACAAGCAGTACTGCAAGATCCACCGCACTGAGCCACGATCTCCAAAACTGCCGGCAGGTAGAGCTGCTCGCCGAGAAGCAGAAAGCCGAGTATGAGCGGCGGGACAAGGAGAAAGGCCCAGATGGTGCCGAGGGATCCGGAAAGAAGCGTAGCTGCCAAGGAGGCCGCCACGGCAAGGAGAGTCAAGAAGAGAGGTCGCCTGGGCCGCGACAAGAAGCAGGAAGACGATGATCATGACGAGGATGGCGAGTCCGGCGACCACGAAGTTTCGTAAAGCCACAGAGGCCATGTGCGTTGATGGTGGCGCCACAGATACATCCCACCGCCAACTCAAGCAGTGGGCGCGTGAGGTCATAGTGGTGGAGCCATCGTTCGACGCACGGAAGCCGCTGAAATGGTCCAGCACGCCCATCATCTTCGACACCGAGGACCACCCTGACCGCATTACTGCGGTCGGGTGCTTGCCATTGTTGGTCTCACCAACAATCCGCAACCTCAAGGTGACGAAGATGTTGGTTGACGGCGGGGCCGGCCTGAACTTGATCTCGCCTGTTGTGGTCAAAAGGCTGCAGATCCCTGATGAAGACCTCGAGGAGACGGGCACGTTCCAAGGGGTTAATCCGGGGAGGAGCCAGCCAAAGGGAAAGATCATGCTGCTCGTGACATTCGGAGGCGAGATGAACCGCAGGACGGAGAGGATTGTTTTCGATGTAGCCGAGATCCCCTTGCCTTACAACGGGATCCTCGGCCGCCCGGCACTAGCCAAGTTCATGGCGGCTTCGCACTACACCTACAACATGCTGAAGATGCCCGGGCCGATGAACATCATCACCGTCCCCTCCGACAAGAAAGATGTGTTGATCTGCACCGACCAACTCTACCGGGAAGCAGTTGCAGCAGCCGGCGCTAAGGCACCTACTCCTGCCGACGGAGCCCTGGGGGGGAAGAAGACTGGCGAGACCCCTCGCACCCACTCCGACAAGCGCACCTCTTCGGGGTGTTGCGCTCCCGTTGAGGACGTGCCAGAGAGCTCCGCCGGCAAGAGCAAGAAGTCCAGAGCCACACCACCAGAGACCAAGAAGGTGCCCATCAAGGAGGAAGGTACTGGGGGAGCTTTTACCATACGCTCCACCCTCGACGGCAAATAGGAAAGCGAGCCCGTCACCTTCCTGCGGGCAAATGTCGATGTGTTTGCATGGCAAGCCTCCGACATCCCCGGCGTTCCCAGGGAGGTGATTGAGCACCACCTTGATGTCTATCCTCATGCGCGGCCCGTCAAGAAAAAGGTCAGGAAGCAAGCTCTAGAGAGACAGGAGTTCATCACGGAGGAAATCAGAAAGCTAGAGGCGGCAGGTTTGGTGAGGGGAGTACTCCATCCGACGTGGTTGGCCAATCCGGTGGTAGTGCGTAAGGCAAACGGGAAGTGGAGGTTGTGTATTGATTACACAGACATCAATAAGGCCTGTCCAAAGGATTGTCACATCCCTAGCTTCTGGTTATGCACTAGGCTAGCTTCATGTGTGCATCATGTTTAAATTTCTCAAACCTGAACTGAGGATTGTTGAAACCTCAAAAATCTAGTTAAAAGAAGGGCAAAGAACCCTGGAAAATGCATTCAATGTTTCCAAAATGGCCTCAAATAATGTTGGTTATATTTTGGCAAAGGTTTTGCACCAACCCCAAAAATAATGAACATTTTTGAGGAATATTTTGGGCACTGAATTTAAATCATTATTTTATTTGCATTTGGAATTATATTCATAATATGTATAGAATATATTTTCAAAATACCCTGGATCATTTTATGTGCTTCTGGATTAGTCCATTCAGCAACATAAAAATACCCAGAGGATATTTGGCACTGTTTAGAATCTGTTTTTGAGTTTAAACAGTGGCAAAGTTTAAAACAAAGAAACAAACAAAATAGAAAACAAATAAGAGAAGAAGAAGGAAAAGGGTTACCTGGTCAATCCTGCAGCCCACCTAGCGCCTCACCTGGCTGGCCCAGCCCACCAGCGCCTCCAGGTTGTCTTCTACCTGAGGCAGCTGCGTGGCAGCAGCACAGCTGAGCTGCGCCAGCTCCTGCTTGCCGTCTTCTGCTTCCCCCTCGCGTCTGGCGACGCCACGCACCTCCCTGCCTCTCTCTCTCACTCTCCCGCGCTCTCACCCCCTTCCTGGATCTCTCTCTGCAGCGCGCCCGAATACCCTGTTGCACGTCGGAAAGCACCGCCGCAGCCACGGCCATCCCGTAGCCCAACCACCGTGACCAATAGCTCTGCAAGGACCCAAAGCATCTCCTCGACGAGCCACGCAAGCCGGGTTTCACCGCAACACCGCCATCGATGCCTTCTTCAACCTCGGGACCGCCGGCCATCTCCGTCAAATTCGTCGACTCCCGGACCGTCCCCGACCTCGCCGAGCGTCCCGTCGTTATCGCTGTGAGCCCCTGACCACTTACCCCCTGCTCCCCTCGTCGAATTCATGTCGCAGCCATCGATCCCCGCCGTGCCAGAAGCTCACTGTGACCCGGCCTTGTCGCCCCCGTGGCCTGAGCTCGAACGGGTCGCGCCCGTGCATCTCACCGAGCTCCTGGTGACCCCAGGAGGCTGCGTAGCGCTTTACTTCGCTCGTCCGTGCTCCGCAACGCCGTTTTCACCGAGGTCCGAACTCCGGCCGCCGCCACGAGCTCGACTCCGGCGAGCTCGCTCCACCCCAGCTCCTACCACACGCTAAGAATGACTAGGGGAAACAAACTCCAGAATCCCATCCATATCCAGGATTGTGTCAAAGCAGTTGTACTCCGCAGATCAAAATGCCAATCCAGCTTTTGCTCTGTTCTACCTTGGAGTATTACTCTCTTTATATGAAGAATATCATGGAATTGCACACCACCCTATGAACTCTTTATACAGTGATACTTCTTGCCCTCATTATTCATTCCTCGGTTCCGTGTTGTCGCAAACGGAATGTCGACAAGTGAATCGTGACGTGTGAAATCAATACTGCTAGCAACCCTGTTGCTGGGTAGTTAATGGACAATAATCTCATTCTTAGCGTGTTGGTATTGAATCATCACCCTAAGGTTGATCGTGCTACCTAGTCCATTTTCCTGTTGCACTCTTCGATCGATGAGTTAGGATTATTCCAAATCCTCGCTCTTTTGATCATATCATCTTGCCCTGAGAAGCAAGACTGTTCTCGAGCTTAGTAACATACCAGTGGTTTGTGATTTTTCGAATATCTTCTCGGAAGTATCACCAGGTTGTCACCTGACCGCTATGTTGAGTTCGTGATCAAGTTGGTTTTCGAAACCACCCTTTCTCCAAGAATCCGTGTGGGATACCCTGAGCTAGTTGGATAAGCTAAACAACAACTTGGAGAGTTGGAAGATGAAAGCTTGTCCGACTTAGTTCATTTTAAGGGGTATCTTGTATGTGTGTTGAAGAGAGTTGATATTTTCATCGACTGACCCTCGTGATCAGTTAATGGACCTATCATTTTATCGAACCTTTGATTTGAGTATGGGCTATCATCAAATCAAACCAGAACCAACGATATTCGTAATGTTGTCTTACTCGTGGTTGTTTCCTCGAGCATACACCATTATATCTCTTGGGTCCGACCAATACTAACACACTGTTCACATAATGGTGGAAGTCCAGTGATATGGAAATTCTGATGAGTTGTTGTTGAGCCCATTAGCAACATTTTGTCTCCTCCATGATTCGTGTTGAACATCCAGCTAGTGTTGGAAACTTGTGTAAGCATTTTCTTCATGCCCCGTTCATGAAGTATATGCTTGGACGAAAGAAGTGACTTCCTCTAATTCATGTGCATTTGATGCAAGTTGCCGCCGTGAATTCGAGAAAGCATGTTTTTACCTCCTCTGGAATCATCCCAAGTCAGTTATGCATGTGCGAAGTATTCTGTGGTCTGTTAGACTGATCATCTTCACTACATATGAGTTCTGTAGCACACTAAGCCACTGATTGACTTGTTCAAGGAAAAAGAGTTGTTGTGCTATCCTAGGCCATGCACAAGATTCCGGTATCCTCAATGATGATTCCCTACCAGAACTCGGTAGTGTTTTGTTGTAAGACTACTGTGTGGTCATGCTTGCCTGGGGCGGCATGTTCACGTGTGTTTAGCAGAATCAGCTCATGTTTTGGAGCTTGCTATCGTAGTTCACTCCCCGAGAATCTCGCAACGTCGTCTCGTCGGTTTGTGTTGCAAACTTTCTTTTCCAGACACGTTGTCTGAATTACCCTGTTACAAACCAGATCTGAATCTCAGGCAGATATGATGGTTGAAACTTCTCCCAAGAACTATGATATAGGTTCTAGTGAAGTGTACACACCTAGCTAGAAGCACTATTATTGTAGTATCTTATTTAAGACATTTGGTCACTTCCCATGAGGATTTCGCATGACTTAATCTAGAAGTGTTCCTTATGGATTTTGTGCTCCCGAAGTCCGACCTTTACTTGATGGCCATGTTGATGTTTTTTAAGCATGACTGTGGTAGCTAGAACATCAAGGAGAACATTAGAAGCGGAGTGCTAAATGTCTCTCGATCGATCATCCAGGTTTTGTTCCTTGGCATTGCTAAGGACAAATCTGAGAAAGTGTTGCCTTCCTTTGCATCTGCATCGTCCATCACTATTCATCATGGTAGTATGATGTGTTGCCAGGATCCTCGGCACGGATGTTGGTAAGACCTTGATGGGAATGGAAATGCTCAAGTTCTTGAGAGCACACTCAGTCACTAAGTTATATCCTCGGTATCAACTGGAATGTGCCTCCCGTTTGCCGAGTTGTTCCATGACCATAGTTTCCTTTCCAATCTGAGTATGCCATTCCTTCGAACTCCGCTAAACGATTGCTGTGATTTGCCTTAGTTTGATATAAAGAGTCTTAATGATCTCTATATCAAACGTAATTCTTTTTCCACTCAAGATAATAACTCTACTAGTCACCTCCTCTAGATGTGTGCTTCGTGTCTCAGCTCGAGAGATGTTGCTATGTCTCATTCCGTGAGTTGATCCTAAGTTGTTCGACCTTCGATAAGATTGGTCCTTCTAGAATCTTTCTTTCTCTCTCGTTGTCATGTTAGTTCGAGTTCTCAGGGCAAGACATCGAGAAAAAGATGGTGATCGAATCAACGTTCTTATGAAGTGCAACCTGGATCGTGAAGATCGTGTTAGCTTTGTGTTCCCTCCGATTTCTTACCTCACGTCTTGAATCTCGGGACGAGATTCTTGTTTTAGTGGGGGTGAGTTGTCACATCCCTAGCTTCTGGTTATGCACTAGGCTAGCTTCATGTGTGCATCATGTTTAAATTTCTGAAACCTGGACTGAGGATTGTTGAAACCTCAAAAATCTAGTTAAAAGAAGGGCAAAGAACCCTGGAAAATGCATTCAATGTTTCCAAAATGGCCTTAAATAATGTTGGTTATATTTTGGCAAAGGTTTTGCACCAACCCCAAAAATAATGAACATTTTTGAGGAATATTTTGGGCATTGAATTTAAATCATTATTTTATTTGCATTTGGAATTATATTCATAATATGTATAGAATATATTTCCAAAATACCCTGGATCATTTCCAAAATACCCAGAGGATATTTGGCACTGTTTAGAATCTGTTTTTGAGTTTAAACAGTGGCAAAGTTTAAAACAAAGAAACAAACAAAACAAAAAACAAATAAGAAAAGAAGGAGGAAAAGGGTTACCTGGTCAATCCTGCAGCCCACCTAGCTCCTCACTTGGCTGGCCCAGCCCACCAGCGCCTCAGTTGTCTTCTACACAGGCAGGCGTTCTGGCAACACGGTGAGCTGCGCCGACTCACCTTGCCGCCTTCCGCTTCCCCCTCGCGTATGGCGACGCCACGCACCTCCCCGCCTCTCTGTCTCACTCTCCCGCGCTCTCACCCCCTTCCTGGATCTCTCTCTGCAGCGCACCCGAATACCCTGCTGCACGCTGGAAAGCACCGCCACAGCCACGGCCATCCCCTAGCCCAACCACCGTGACCAATAGCTCCGCAAGGACCTGAAGCATCTCCTCGACGAGCCACGCAAGCCGGGTTTCACCGCAACACCGCCATCGATGCCTTCTTCAACCTCGGGACCGACGGCCATCTCCATCAAATTCGTCGGCTCCGGACCATCCCCGACCTCGCCGAGCGTCCCGTCGTCATCACTGTGAGCCCCTGACCACTTACCCCCTGCTCCCCTCGTCGAATTCATGTCGCAGCCCTCGATCCCCGCCGTGCCAGAAGCTCACCGCGGCCTGGCCTTGTCGCTGCCGTGGCCTGAGCTCGAACGGGTCGCACCTGTGCATCTCACCGAGCTCCTGGTGACCACAGGAGGCTGCGCAGCGCTTTACTTTGCTCGCCCGTGCTCCACAACGCCGTTTTCGCCGAGGTCCGAACTCCGGCGCCGCCACGAGCTCGACTCCGGCGAGCTCGCTCCACCCCAGCTCCTCCCACTTGCACTACCAGATGAGCGCGACCCCCAACTTTGCGTAGCACCAATCCGCCGTCCAAATGGTCGCCTATGGGTGAAACCCGATGCGCTCCGCCGCCACCGACCTCGCCCGCGACGAGCCGTCAGCCTAATCCCGGTTTCTTTAGCGCTAATAACCCCGCTAAACACCCCCAGGGCCACTGCCATGTGGGCCCCAGTGCATTTTTAGGTTAGATCAATTTTCTGTTTAGATTAGTGATAACCCTGTGGCCCACGTGTCAGCGTTGACTTTTACCTAGTCAGCGTTGCCTGGACCCACCTGTCTGTGGGACTAACCAGCATGAGTCACTAACATGCAGGACCCACGCATCAAGTTTGACCTGGACCGGTTCTGTTGACCTGCTGAGGTCAGCATGGCGCAGTGCTGACGCCGTAAATGATTTTCTGGATTTAAAATAAACTAGGAAATTCCAGAAAATGTCTAAAACTTCTAAAAATCATAGAAATTCAACCGTAACTCAAAATGAAATAATTTATATATGAAAAATGATCAAAAAAACTTAGTCTATCCATCTGTACCATTTTCATGCATGTTAGAACAACATTTGACTGCTGTTTAGGACAAATCATATAAAGGGCATTTAAACCTTCACATATGGAGTTTGAATTTGAACCTAGTGTTCAAACCAACTCCATTTAACTTGTTGCTAGTTGCATTAGCTCAATCAACAGCATATTGCCATGTCACATTCATGCATCATATTGTCGCATGGCATTGATTGTGTTTCTTCTTTGTTTGTCGGTAGTTGTTCCCTCTCGATAGACGTGTTCCGACGATGAGTTCGATGACACTGATGAAGAACTTTACTATCTTCAGAAGTGCCAGGCAAGAAAAACCCCCTTGTTCATCCCGATACAATCCCACTCTCTCGCTCCTGCTCTCTTTTACCGCATTAGGACAACAACGATTCAACTTTTACATGCTGCGGTAGTTGAACCCCTTTCCTCTGCATGACCTGTCATTGCCACAGTAAATAGATGAAACCCACTAGCATGAGTAGGAGTTGTTTGAGCCCTGATGTGCCTACTCATTCATGCTTGTTTGTCATGCCTGCTATTGCTTAGAGTTGCGTCAGGTCTGATTCATCGGGGATGAATTGGGAAGTTGTGAACATGTCCTACTGTTGAGAGCTAAGTGTGTGAACATGATTTGGTAAAGGTAGCGGTGAGAGGCCATGTAGGAGTACATGGTGGGTTGTCTCATTGAGACCGTCCTCAGGAACTGAGTTCTATAGGAACTGAGTTCTATGTTTGTGATCCATGAACAGTTACTACCACACATTGGGTTCCGGTAACTCGACCCCTCTCGACTTATTAATCAACTTGATCTCTGTCCAGGAGTTGCAACTAGTTTCCGGTGTTTGTAGGTAGTGTTAGTAGTCTACCAAGTGGCACCCGATGCAGGTGGGCTTGGGATGACTAGGAACAGTGGCACGGTGTACCAAGTGGCACCCGGATGGTGGGCTTGGGAACCCTGCTCACATCGTTTTGGGCCGTGAGCGACACCCCGGCCGGATCTCCTTGCGGATGGAACCCGAATAGGCGATAAACCTGGACTAGAGACTTGTGTGGTTAGTCAGATCATGGCCGACTCCCTCGCCAGGCTTCCGCTTGAAGGTTGCCGAGATACACGACGTGTACATGGTGGTAAGTGGCGAGAGCGTGTGTGAAGAAGTACACCCCTGCAGGGTTAACATGATCTATTCGAATATCCTTGTCCGCGGTAAAGGACTTCTGGGTTGCCTGTACAGTTCATAGACAAGTGAAAGTGGATACTCTAAAATGCGCAAGACAAGCGTGAGTGCTATGGATGGCGTTCTCGTAGGGAGACGGAGGCGGATCCATAGTGGTGTATTGATATGGTGAATATGTGGACTCGTGTGCGCCACCTCAAAAGAGTTACTTGCAAATGTAGTTCGTGATAGCCATCGAGTCAAAGCTGGCTTGCGGTCAAACTCCACCACCCCTTTATTGATACCGATGCATATGTAGATAGTTACGATGTAAGTCTTCTTTGGGTACATTTGTACTCACGTTTGCTTAATTTATGTTTTTGCAGAGAGACTTCAGTCTCGCTGGTAGTTCCGTGTGGACTTCCACGTTTAGCTTGATACCTCAGCTACGATCTTGTGCCCTCGCCAAGATCTGGTAGATAGTCAGGCTTCTCAGCCTTTTTCATTTGTAGATGTCTGTACTCATACATGTTAAGCTTCCGCATGTGCTTGTTGCTTGTATGCTATGTATGTTGGGGTCATGAGACCCATGTTTGTAATATCTCGCTCCTGGGAGCCTAATGAATAAATACTCTGAGTCGTAGAGTCTTGTTGTGATGCCATGTTGTATTTGCACATATCGAGCATATTGTGTGTATGATTGAAATGCTTGGTATGTGTGGGATCCGACAACCTAGTTGTTTATCCTTGGTAGCCTCTCTTATGGGGAAATGTAGTCTTGTGCTTCCATGAGCCATAGTAGTCCGCTACAGCCCGTTTCACCGAGTCCCGCTAGCCCAAAGACTATCGCTCTGGAACACCGACCCCGGGCATGTGATTCACTTGCCTCGTGGTTCTGTCCCTTCGGGGAAATGTCACGCAGTGACATCCAGAGTCCTGCCTAGCCTGCTACAGCCCGGGTTCCCGGAGTCCTGTTAGCCCAGTGCTACAGCCCGGATTCGCACGCTGCTGACCGACATGCTCGATGTTGATTCATGTATGCCTGTCCTCGTAAGTTAGTTCCACTTTGGGTTGACGACTAGTCATGTCGGCCCGGGTTCTCTGTCATATGGATGCTAGCAACACTATCATATATGTGAGCCAAAAGGCACAAACGGTCCCGGGCCATGGTAAGGCGACACCCGTGGGAATACCATGCGTGAGGCCGCAAAGTGATATGAGGTGTTACAGGCTAGATCGGTGTGACTTAGAATCGGGGTCCTGACAAGGTTCCTTTCCCGTTACCGCGCATTGACCAGATTGTTGACTCCACAGCTGGGTGTGACCTCTAGTCGTTCCTTGACGCCTACTCAGGATACCACCAGATCTTCATGACAAAGGAAGACGAGGAAAAGACAGCATTCATCACCCCATGTGGTACGTATTGCTTTTTACAGATGCCTTTCGAGTTGAAGAGTGCTGGCTCAACCTTTGCAAGAGCAGTCCAAATTGGTTTTGAGCCCTAGCTACATAGAAATATGGAAGCTTATATGGATGACATAGTGGTCAAAACCAAGGACAAAGCAACACTTGTACAAGATCTGGAGGAAACAGTTGGGAACCTGCGCAAGATCAACCTCAAATTGAACCCTGAGAAGTGTGTCTTCGGCGTCCCGTCCGACAAGCTTCTCGGGTTCTTTGTGTCCCAGCGTGGGATTGAAGCAAACCCAGATAAGATCAAGGCCATCGAGAAGATTGAGGCACCCAAGCGGATCAAGGACGTGCGTCGGCTCACTGGTTGCGTTGCTGCCATGAGCCGGTTCATCTCCAAGTCCGCGGAGCATGCCCTTCCTTATTTCAAGATCCTGAAGAAGGCAGGGCCGGTAGAGTGGACCCCAGAGGCCGAGGCAGCGCTGCAAGATTTGAAGAAATACCTCTCCTGTACCCCAGTGCTGGTTGCGCCTAAACCACAAGAACAGTTGCTGCTTTACCTAGCGGCAACAAATCAGGTGGTTAGCGCCGCACTAGTGGCGCAGAGAGAGGCTGATGAGGAGACAGCAGCAGCGGCGGAATCGATGGTTGACGGGCCGGATCCCTCCCCGGCAGGGCTCAGTCCCGGCAAGACTGAGTCCCTGGCAAGGCTCGGTCCCGGAAAGACTGGCGCCAGTACGACGGGACCCAGGCGACCGGGTGAAGAGGCGCAAAAGAAGAAAATGGTACAGCACCCAGTTTACTTCGTCAGCTCCCTCTTGCAGGGGGCTAGGTCGAGGTACTCAGGTGTGCAAAAGCTGCTCTTCGGCCTCCTTATGGCTTCGAGGAAGCTGCGCCATTACTTCCAAGCGCACGAGATCATGGTAGTCACCCACCTCCCATTGCAACGGATACTGCATAACCCAGACGCAACGGGGAGGATCGTGGAATGGGCTGTCGAGCTGTCAAGTTTCGGTTTGAAGTTTGAAAGTACCTCGACGATTCAGAGCAGAGTCTTGGCGGAGTTTGTTGCGGAATGGACCCCGACGCCCGACGAAGAGGTACAGGAGACCACTCTCCTCGGCAAGGAAACGAGCCGCAACTGGGTCATGTACTTTGATGGTGCCTTCTCACTGCAAAGGCGCTTTGTCTTTGGTGTCTTTGCTTGTCGCACCCACCGGAGAGCACCTCAAGTATGTCATCCAGATGCACTTCCCCCGGGAGATGTCAACAAACAACACCGCCGAGTACGAGGGTTTGCTTGCCGGTCTCAAGATCACGGCAGACCTCAGAGTTAAAAAGCTCATCGTCAGGGGCGACTCATAGCTCGTTGTCAGGCAGATCAACAAAGATTATCAAAGTCCTTTGATGGAAGCCTACGTAGATGAGGTGAGGAAACTGGAGGAGCGCTTTGACGGTATACAAGCGGAGCATGTCCCTCAGGCGGAGAACGACATCACCGACTACCTGTCAAAGCGCGCTGCCCTCAAGCTACCTGTGGAACCAGGTACTTTTGTGCTTCAGTTAACCCAACCATCCGTTGAGCCTTCAACCGGGCAGAACAAGCGGAGGAAGCTAGGCCCCGGCAAGTACTTCCCCACCGAGCTCCCCGGAGCCGCCGGCGAAGATGTTGCTGCGGATGCCGATCCTGCCGCGGGACAGGCGACTCTGGTAGGACCTCAGGTCATGGCCGTGGAGGCGGCCGCTCCTGTGGCAGAAGAGATGCCTTTGGTCCTTGTCGTCGAGCCACAGGCTCCGGCATGGGCGCAGCACACCGTCCGATTCCTTCAAAAAGGAGAGCTTCCTGAGGAGCAGGCAGAGGCAGAAAGAGTAGCCCGCCGGTCTGCTCTGTACCAATTCATTGATAATGTATTGTACAGAAGAAGACCGAATGGGGTGAAATTGATGTGCATCTCCTGGGAGGAAGGACTAAAGCTGTTGGCAGAGATACGTGGAGGTATATGTGGCTCCCTCATAGGGTCGAGAGACCTTGCCGGCTAGCCTTTCCGGCAAGGTTTCTTCTGGCCCACCATCCTCCAGGATGCAACGACACTAGTAACCAAGTGTGAAGCGTGCCAGTTCCATTCGAAGAAGCTCCATCAACCAGCTCAAGCCCTTCAAACTATCCCTCTCTCCTGGCCCTACTCGGTTTGGGGGCTCGACATATTGGGCCCTTTCCCCCGTGCTGTCGGGGGCTTTGAGTACTTGTACGTCGCAGTCGACAAGTTCACAAAGTGGCCAGAGGTGGAAGCAGTGAGGAAGGTGACAGCGATCAGCCATCAAGTTCTTCAAGGGACTAGTGTGCCATTTTGGGGTGTCCAACAGGATCATCACCGACAACGGCACACAGTTCACAAGCCATGCCTTCATGCAATACATTGAGGATCTCGGCAGCAGGGTCTGTTTTGCTTCCGTGGCACACCCACGGAGCAAAGTCCAAGCGGAGAGAGCAAATGCTAAAGTCCTGCGAGGCTTAAGGACGAAGACTTTTGACAGGCTGCACAAGAGCGGAAGGTGCTGGTCAATCAGAACGACGCCAAATCGAGCCACCGGCCAGACACCCTTTGCCCTGGTTCATGGGGCAGAAGCAGTTCTCCCCACAGAACTCATATACGGGTCACCTCGAGTGCTCGCTTATGATGAGCTTGAGCAAGTGCGATTGCGGCAAGGTGACGCGACGCTCCTTGAGGAAGATCGTTTTCGGGCGGCTGTGAGAGCAGCACGCTACGAGCAAGCCTTGCGCCGCTGGGAAGGCGACCTTGTTCTTTGGCACGTTCAGTCGGCCAAGAATTCCAACAAGTTGACGCCAAAGTGGGAAGGCCCTTATCGGGTAACACGAGTCACCAGGCCCGGCGCAGTCCGGCTGGAGACCGAAGATGCCGTTCCAGTGAGCAACTCCTGGAACGTCGAGCATCTCTGCAAGTTTTACCCATAAGGCGCGGCTGACGGGCCTCCCGGCAAGCCACCCTTTTGTACAAGCCTTGCCGGCAAGGCATGTAACCCTTTTTACAAAGCCAGGCGCAGACCCTGAGCATAAATAAACGAAGCGCTGGCACCTTAAGTTATAGCATGCGTGCTAGGTTGAGTCTCTTTCCTTAGTTAGGGTTGATAGTGCTTAGCGGCGGCTAACCCCTAGCTTAGAGGTCGAGTGCGCGTCTCTCTGTTCTTCTCTGTCTTCTTTGGTTTGTAGGACACATGAATATCCTTGCCGAGCTGCTTTGGAAGAAAGGGGAGGGACCGGCGTACGGACCCCGGCAAGCCAGTATTGCCGGGGGCTACAAGAGCAAAGATCCACCCGCGGCAGGCCAAGGTTGCCGGGGGCTGCAGATTCAGATAAGTTCTCTATCCCTTATCATGCGTTTCGTTATGGACTGAGGTATGTGAAACCTCGTTTTATCCTTAGGCTATCGTGCTCCCCTCATTCTGGACCCTAGGACTCGTCTCCTGGGACCGAGTTTGGTCGTAGTCGTGGCAGCAAAGAAATGAAATGAGGAGCCTAAGCCCACCTCATCCCTGCCTCCTCCAAGGGCGTGAGAAAGGTCGAGTGAAGTGGGGGGACGGCAAGTCCTGTTGCCGGGCGAGAAAACGTTTATCTTAAAGGTAACAAGGATTTACTCATTGTCGTGGGTTTCACCTGCAAACGAAAAACCCGGCAAACATCCCTTTTTCATTAAATAAACATCCCGTACAGGTACAGTTCATACGAAATGAAAAACATGAACAAGGGGATTACAAGTTCTAAAGTTAACAAGGGCCCGCAGGCTTACAAACTAAAAAAGAGATAAGATGCCCGTAAACCCTTTCTTGTCCCTCTCCTCAGGAGGCAGGTCAAGGAGGCAAAAGGGCAAAAGGGGCTCCTAGGCGAAGCCTGAGCAAATGTAGCACCAAGAGAACACCTCGGTGGCCGCCCATGGGCGGGCCGGTGATGACGGTGCCGGGAAAGGAGCTGGAAGACGAGGCGGCAGGACCGGCAATACGCGATGAAGGCGTCGGTGCCCGCGTACTCCGAGTTGACGGCCTTGCCGCCCACCCTCTTCCTCTTCCGCAGCCCCCCGACGCCAGCCACCCAAGGAGACGGCCCTAAGAAGTTCAAGGAGCTGGCCCCGCCCCCGGCAAACCTCTGCCGGAGGAGCGGCCACGTGCAGATGCTGCTGCTGCCGCACCCGCCCAGGCACGGGGCGTCCGACGCCTAGTCGGACTCGTCCCCGCTATCTGCCCTGTTGTCTTCCTCGTCACTTTCACTCGAGGAAGAGCTTCCATCGTCAGAATCTCCATCGGAAGAGCTCTCCACGCAGCACTTCAGGCGAGTCACGAACTCTCCGAAGGCCTTAACGGAGAGTAGGCCGTCCTCCATTAATTTGAAGTAGAGGACGAGCCCCGCCGTCAGGCTGTGGATGCGAGCGAACGTCTTCCACCCACGATGGAGGTACATGACTCGAGGAGCCGGGAAGTCGACGTCGACCCGCGTGCCCCCGTTCCCGCAACCCCTCATGTGCAATCTGTGGGATTGGGGTCGGTCATGCTCCATCTCCCGAGCAAACGGGGAAGGAAGACGACGACGGCAACATGGAGGCCGGCGCAGCCTGATGAAGAACTCGCGGGGCTGGTCTCCGACATGGCCTTCCATCGGGAAAGGCATCATTGGCGGGGGCGAAGCCGGCGCGCCGCCCTGTCCTCCTCTTCCCCGGGCACTGCGACCTCTGCCCGGCCTCGCCCACGGCCTCGCCCCCTCCCCCTTCCCCTCGTGGCTGGCTCCACCACCGCGAGCTCAGGAGGAGGAGGGACGCATTGTCGAGCGGCGACCCTTGCCGCCACCGATGAGGCGTCTCCACGCCCCCTCGCCATGGCAAAAGAAGAAAGGAAGGAGGAATGGGGAGAGGCAGATGGCGAAAGGTTGAGAGGCACCGTTACTCCCGCTACCCTCTTTATAAAGGGGCGGGGGCGGGGCT
The DNA here is from genome assembly GCA_021605145.1 of Aegilops bicornis. Taxonomy (NCBI): domain Eukaryota; kingdom Viridiplantae; phylum Streptophyta; class Magnoliopsida; order Poales; family Poaceae; genus Aegilops; species Aegilops bicornis. Next base: position 90,261,844 of record CM038671.1, on the reverse strand, counting down.
CGGCTGCCCCCTCTCGACCAATCCGGCTTGTTGAAGTGACCACAAGCGGGGCCGTTGACCGCCCTCCCCGCTCCATTGAAGGCGCGTGGTAATCGACCCACGCACGCGCACAACTTCCCACATCCCGCGTGCCTGTCATTAGCTCTGCATTATGCATGCAGCGAACATGGCGCAGGAGGCGGGCGCAGTGGGACGCATGGAGCGACGTGTCCCAAGTGAGGGCAGTAAATGGGAAGCGGCCCTGCGGTCTCAAAGAGACACGCGAGCCGCCTCTTTACTGTCCACCACGGGATGACGCCAGCATCCTCCGTCATGCGCGCGCACGACCCCCACGTTGCGCGTTCAACGCGGGTCGTGGAGAAGCGCAGCGGACGGAGCAGTTACCGTGGTAAAAATCTGCCCCAACTTCCCGCGCACCATTCTGGGCCTGCCCCAACAACGTGTTGCGCTTGTGTGTGGCCCAGGCCCGGGGGCTCCTGTCGGTGTACAAAAGTAGGGGCTCTCCTTTTGACCCCTTTACTTGTGCACGGGCAGTCAGGGCCTCCCGCCACGGCCGCACAAAGCAGGGCAGTGAAAGGGATGCCGGAGAGAGGCCGAAGGCACAAGACGAACAAAGCAACGACAAGGACCAAGTCCACAAAGATCAGATGGACGAAACAGGTTTCCCCGGCAAGGACCCTTGCCGGGGCAGCCTCAGCGGCCCCGGCAAGACCCTTGCCGGGGCAGCTCGCCCACGCTAGCCGAGCGAGCCACCCTCGAGCCCACCGACACTCGACAAATGCATTGGGACATGGCTCGGGAGGCACCTCTGTGGTGACATGCAGATCTTTGTGAAGACAAAGAATAGTCAAGATCAAATGAGGATAGGAAGGCAGCCATCCTCACCGAAGAAACCCACAAGACCCCCGGCAAGATCCTTGCCGGGGCCTTCTGGCCACGGCAAGACCCTTGCCGGGCCACCCAGAAGGCCCTCGCCAGCGCAGCCAGGCCACCGTCGAGCCCGCACCAGCCAAGTCTCCGCCATCGTTCGCATGCAACCGCCGACCCAACCAGTCAAGGTGCACCTGCATGGCAACATGCAGCCCTTCTTGAGGCTCCACCACCGCCACCTCGGCTGCCTGCCTGCCTACATGGCACCGCATGCATCGCTGGCCAGGGCGCGTGTCGAAGCTTGGAGGAGCGGCGACGGACGGGACGGGCCTCGCCCCCGTCCCCGATAAAGTGAAGGGACACCTAAGCCTCGCATTAAATGCGCTTTGTCCTGTAATACCAGCGATAAGCTCGTGACACTGTAGCACTTTCCACCTCCTGTGTGCCACTGTGGCAGCCCCTTTCGCCTATAAAAGGAGGCCCATGGCACACGGGAGAAGGATTCGGCTCTTTCGAACCTCGCAGCACCTAGAGCTAGTTCAAGAGCTCAAGAACACTAAATACATCCACCAAAGCAGGATCGTAGGGTTTTACGCATCTTTGCGTCCCGAACCTGGGTAAATCCCTTTGATTTGTCTGCTAGTCCCGCTCTTCTCACAATCCCCGCGCCCCACAACCGTAGAAGGGATTCCAGTGATCCCATAGGTGTTGTTTCCCACCGACACATTGCATTAGGGCAAGTCCAAGTCGCACGCGCTCCCACATGCGGATGGATGACTACTTCTTCTACATATAGAGATGGCAATGGCATCATGGTGGAGAGAACAGAGGGGGGGTGCAGCCACCCCATGTGGTCCATGAGATGCCAGAGAAAAGGTCGTACCACGGATCGGTGAGGTGGCGCAAGCCATACCCTCCCTCACTAGTTGACGGGCATCCCTCGACACACATCCGTTTTATTTATTGGAAAAGCAATTAAATGGCATGAATTCTCATGGGATACGCCGTTCCTAGCTAAAGTTTGGCTCCTCCTTAATTACCCATGCATGGGACGGCTGGCATTAAGAATTTGTTTGCATGACACACCCTAATTGGGACTATTCTGATGTTGTTTGCTCTGTATGCCACAACCCTCCCAAACTAATAATATACCAGTCCAGAGGGACAGTTTGTTTGCTTGTCGCCATTCCTATGCCATGTTAGTAATTACTACAAGAAGATTGCTTGCTTTTACAATGCCCTCAAAATTGTTATGCTTAGCAAACTTTGAAGTCGGTCTCCTTGAAGGTGGATTACGCTCAATTGTTCTAGAGCAAGTTTGTTATTACTTACTAGAACACCTCATCTTTCTAAATGTATTTTCAAGCCTACATTGATGTGCAGATGCAATCTCTTCTCTTATTTTTGCAATAATCACAAGCAAATGTATATGCTAGCAAATTGACCATAGGCAGGCAGGAGACAGCAAATGAATCCTGAAACTGATTATCTGATCAACAGGACGAGGCCTTTATTAAGATCATCAAGAAGGAACCATTTGGTTTTATTGCATCTTCCAAAGGCATAGCAACATGAAATCCAATAGTTCGGATCATCATATACATAGATTCGTCCATAACAAGATATCATTAAATGAAAACAACAACTCTCCAAAAGCATCCCAGGTAAAATCGAACGAATAAACAAAACAGAAGACGAGTGCAGCCGCTCGATGATGATGCCATTCAAGGAGGCCAACACCAAGGGTAAACGTTACACCTCCTTCCAATACACAAGTACTGCACATGCACAAGATTGAAGCAAAGACTCGTGGGGTGACCAATTAAATTAGGATCTCCCCCTCCCAACATTTCCTCGACAACCCAGATAGATCTCATCATCACACCATGGAGCACCCCAGCCACTTCAGCTTGACAACCAACTCCAGGTAGCCCTTCCCTTGAGCGTATCAAAGTTAGTTCCCTCCCTCAGTTTAACATCCATGGCATTCAGTTTTTTATTTTATTTTATTTAGATATGCCCTCCGTCCTGTAATAAGACCCAAACAACTGAGTCGGGCTTCTCTTACAACACAAGACATGAAAAAACAAAGATGCTAACAAAATAACTGACAACAATGAGGTTTATGGCTCTTTGAATTGTACAGCAGTCTAACAAGGTTACTCCCCATGAGTTGCAAGTAACCAAAAGCTCTTGCCAAATCTAGCTAAACCAAGCTCCAGTTGAATCATTGCCAATTAATTTACTCTCAAGTAAGAAAGACCTAATAAGCCATAGTAGGGTAGAAATAAAACAACAGATTGCTCAAAGGTTCAACACAAATGGAATAGTTCTAACAAGGACCACACACAGAAATAAAAAGGCTGGTGGGCTTTAACTAATCACCAAGTGCTACAAGGATTTTATAGTTTTATTACAAACAAATAGACACACTTGGTTGCATAATTCATCATAACTTATATCATTTCAGAAGTCAATCTAAGTGGTAATTTTACCACGGCTTAATGGTCATGGGCACACAGAGCACTAGAGAAGAAGAAATATCATAGACATCCATATATGCTGTGAACATAGAGATAAGCACCTCCACAACAATCAAAAAAAAGAACATGGGCATCATGCATGCTGTGAACATAGAGATAAGCACCTCCACAACAGCACATAAACCTATTCTTGACAGTCAGAACCTGAACCTAAATCATGAATGATCGTGCCAAATCTAAGAGCGTCAAATATACATATAATGAACAGAAGCAGTGTTCAAGTAAACAGATACAGAGGATCTCATGGCCAAGGTCGAGGTCAAGGTCGTTGGCTTGGGCATGGAGTCATCCTTCTCGTCCATGGATGGCGGCCGCTGTTCGTAATCAAATCGAACAAACAAATAAGTTTAGGTAATGATAGCATGCACAAACTGAAACACCATTCATCCATTCATTTAGTAGCAAAACAACATCTAGTATTGCTCCAGGCATAAACACAAATATGGGAATTCCATTAAATGGTAGTGAGTAAACAAGCTAAAATACTCATTACAAATGTTCATTCAGTTGTCAAACTGAATTTCGTGCATGGAGGGAGGGCCCCTGCTGCATCCAAATTGCACAGGAAAATATATAAGGGTTACAAACAGAGCAAACAACCATTCATTTTTACAGAGGAGTTGTCAAATTCGTCCTCTGGGCGGGTTCATTCAACAAACAAACAGCAGCAGTGTATCGGAGAGGTATCTTTGGGCCCTCTCGGTAATGCACATCACTATAAGCCTGGCAAGCAATGTGACTAATGAGTTAGTTGAGGGATGATGCATTACAGAACGAGTAAAGAGACTGGCCGGTAATGAGATTGAACTAGGTATGAGGATACCAACGACCGAATCTCGGGCAAGTAACATACCAATGACAAAGGGAATAATGTATGTTATCATTGCGGTTTGACCGATACAGATCTTCGTAGAATATGTAGGAACCAATATGGGCATCCAGGTTCCGCTATTGGTTATTGACCGGAGATGTGTCTCAGTCATGTCTACATAGTTCTCGATTCCGTAGGGTCCGCACGCTTAACGTTCGATGACGATTTGTATTATGAGTTATGTGTTTTGGTGACATAAGATTGTTTGGAGTCCCGGATGAGATCACGGACATGACGAGGAGTCTCGAAATAGTAGAGAGGTAAAGCTTGATATATTGGACGAAGGTATTCAGACAACAGAATGGTTTCGGGACATTTCATATATTTATCGGGGTACCGAGGAGTTACCGGAACCCCCCGGGGAAGTAATGGGCCTTCATGGGCCATAGGGGAGAAAGAGAGGGGAGCCCGTATGGTGGCACCCCCCCCCCCCAAGGGAGTCCGAATTGGACAAGGGGGAGGGGGCACGGCCCCCTTTCCTCTTTTCCTCTCCCTCTCCTTCCCTCTTTCCCCTCCATGAGAAAGGAAAAAAGGGGGGCCGAATCCTACTAGGAGTGGAGTCCTAGTAGGACTCCCCCCTTGGCATGCCCCTTGGTGGCCGGCCTCCTCCTCCCCTCCTTTATATACGGGGGCAGGAGGGCACCCAAAAGCACAACAGTTATTCTCTTAGCCGTGTGCGGTGCCCCCTCCACAGTTTACTACTCCGGTCATAGCATCGTAGTGCTTAGGCGAAGCCCTGCGCGGATCACATCACCATCACAGTCACTATGTCGTCGTACCGACAAAACTCTCCCTCGACCCTCTGCTGGATCAAGATTTCGAGGGATGTCATCGAGCTGAACGTGTGCTGAACTCGGAGGTGTCGTACGTTCGGTACTAGTCGGTTGGATCGTGAAGTGATAACCCACAAGTATAGGGGATCGCAATAGTTTTCGAGGGTAGAGTATTCAACTCAAATTTATTGATTCGACACAAGGGGAGCCAAAGAATATTCTCAAGTATTAGCAGTTGAGTTGTGAACTCAACCACACCAGGATAACTTAATATCTGCAGCAAATTATTTAGTAACAAAGTAGTATGGAAGTAACGGTGTCGGCGTTCTGGGAACGGGGGTCCAAAAATTGCCTGCCTGCGGCCTGCGGCGTGGCTCGAAGGAGGCCCAGCACGACCCATCTTCATCAACGCAAGCTCAAGACCCTCGCGAGGGGCCAAGCCTCGCGGGGCGGACTTCAAGGAGCTTCCTCAAGCACGGCCTCGTTAGCCTGGCTCATGAGGAGGCGGAGAGTTCAAGGCAGGGTACCTCGCGACGTGCCCATGACGCAAGCCATGACGACCAAGGGCGCCAGTCGGGCGCCAGCCCACGCAGCGTCCTCCTTTCCTTTTTGGTGCAAAGGGAGCAAGCGCAGGCCAGAGCATCAAGAAAATGCATCCGTTTCGGTGCAAAAGACCAAGACCAGCCCAACGGCTGGAAGGGAGTCATCGTGGAGCCCAAGCAGGCGTCATCACCAGAGCCTTTGGCAGGCGAGGACCAACTTTAGTCAGGATAAGTGTACCCGATGTTCCCCTTCAAAATGGCCAATTGTTGGCGCCCTTCCCGCTCAATATTTGGGAAGAGGCCCAGGGCCTTCGCCTATAAATAGGAGTAGCCACACCCAGAGCTAGAGGCGTCTGGAAGAGGGAAAGAAGGGAGAGATCCGAATCCTCATCAAGAAACCAGTAGCTAGAGCGACTGAACACCACCTAGCAGTTCATCGCACCCGCCAAGAACACACCCTCACGAGGTTGTTCTTCCTTGTATTGTTCCTCATCAGCCCAAGAGGCAATCCACCACACCACACACTGGAGTAGGGTATTACACCACAATGGTGGCCCGAAACAGTATAAATCTCGTGTCTCTTGTGCTGTTCCGTTTAGGAGTTTAGGTCCCAGCGATTCGGGCGAGGTGCGAGACGGTGGAGGGTTGGATCTCCGCGCACCCGGTGTTCGAACCTTAAGGGTCTGCTGAACCCGAAATCCGACATTTGGCGCGCTGTAGGGGTGCGCCGGAATCTGCCTTCGTCGCCTCGTTCTTCCCCGACCACCGCGAACCATGTCCGACGCCTGCTGGCCGCTGGCCAGCGCCGAGCCGCCTCGCCTCCCTTGTCGCCAGACAGCTCCGTCGGCGGGCGCCTCGTCGTTTCCCGTCACCGCCGTCAACGCCGCCACCGCCCGGGCGGGAACGAGCAGCAAGCATCGCCCCAAAGACTGGCCCATGAGGCGGGACGGCCGCACCGCCACGCCTTCGCTCACCCCCGCTGGTTCTTTGTCATGCGCGTCCCGCGCGGCCATGGAGGCCCGAGCTGCACTCATCACGGCAAACGAGCTCCTGCGCTACCGCCCCGTCGACGACGTCTACGAAGAATGGCCCGACCAAGTCGCCGAGCTCGTCCGCGCTACAGGAGGCGCCCCCGCACCGTCCGTCTCGCTGCACCGCACCCTGCCCCGCGTGGGAGATGAAGCTCCCGGGGCGCCTCAGCTGCCTCCTCCTCAAGAAGGCGCCCTGGCCCCAAGGCGCGCGGCCCCTGGGCGGAACCCGCTCCGCCAGGCGCCGACGCGGCAAGAGCAGAGCTGTCAAGAAGTTCCTCGCCCACAAGAAGCCGCCCGAGCGCTCCCCGCTCCAGCACGTCAGGACCCTGCGCTGCCCCCAGCCGCGGCGCAGGGAGGCCCGCAAGACCAAGCTCTCTGTCGTCCGAGGCCCCCCGCGGCCACGGCGGGCTGCCGCGCCTTCACCTCCGAGCTGCGCAGCGTCGCGTGGCCCGCCAAGTTCAAGCCGGACACTGCCACCTCGCCACGACGGCAGCTTGACCCTACGGAGTTCCTCCAGCTCTGAGCTGGGCATCGAGGCTGCCAACGGGATGAAAAGGTCATGGCGAACTGGTTTCCCATGGCGCTCAAGGACGGGCCCGCACTGCTCCTGAATCGGCCCTGTGCACGATCTCTTCCTGTGCCGAGATGCGCACCCGCTTCATTGCCAACTTCTGTGGTACTCATGACCGCCACCGCCGTGGCGACACGCGCCAATTAAGCAGCAGCCGGTGGAAACCCCGCAAAGTACATCCAGCCTTCAACAACGCACGCCTCAAGATCCCTGTGGTAACAGAGGAGGCCATCATCTCTGCCTTCTCCGACGGGCGTCGCGACGTCAAGATGAAGGAGGAGGCTGGCGATGCATGAAGATCTGTGCACCTCCTTGGAGTTGTTCAACTTGGCGACCAAGTGCGCCAGGCTGAGGAGGGATGCCTCTCCCTCCTCGAGCTGCCCGCCGGATCCCAAGAAAAGAAGTCCAAGGCCAAGGACGTGAAGCGCAAGGGGCTGTCGTACTGCGTCGAACCGCACACCAAGCGAGGCGCAGATCAGCCCGAGTCCTCCAAGGGCGGTCGGCATCACTGCGTGTACCACGACCTCCACACCCACAACACCAATGAATGCCAAGAGCTCCGGCCAGACGCTGAAGGAAGAGTCGGCAGACGCCCGAAGCGCAGCGACCGGGCTACGGCCGAGGAGGAGGAAGGAATGCAGAAGCTGGGAAGACATCGGCCCGCGCCAAGGGTGGCGCGACCAACCTCGCGAGGACCGTTGGCAAGACCCGCCTCGCGAGGGAGGCTGGAGGGATCAGCCTCGCGAGGATCGCCCGCAGGGGAACGCAGGCCTCCCTCCACTGCTGCCGCCGCCAAGGAGAAATGAGGACCGTCATCAGGACGAGGGGGCTGGGGGCTTCCAGGAACCGCGTGCGATCGCCTGCATCCTGGGCGGAGCTCAAGCCCCAGCCTCTCAACAGCATCTTCAAGCAGTTCGCCCGAAGTGAATGCAGTCCTCCCAAGCTCGAGGCCACGCGCCCTCTCAGGTGGTCGGCGTGCGCCATCACGTTCAGCTCAGCGGATCAGCTCAAGTGTGCGGCCACAGCCGGAGTTCTCCCGATGCTTTGTTCCCCAATCATCAGCAACGTGCTGGTCACCAAGACCCTCATCGACGGCGGGGCAGGACTCAACATCCTGTCCGTGGAAACATTCAACAATCTTCAAGTGCCTTACAGTCAGCTTCAGCCAACCAAGCCTTTCTCCGGAGTCACCGACGGCTCCACGGTCCCGATCGGGCAGGTCCGCCTTCCTGTCACCTTCGGGGCTCGCGACAACTACCACACCGAGCTCATCGACTTCGACATCGCCCACATTCGCCTGCCGTACAACGCCATCCTTGGGTACCCGGCGCTGGCCAAATTCATGGCCATAACCCACCACGGCTACAACGTCCTCAAGATGCCAGGAAGCGGCGGGGTCATCACGGTGCCCTGTGAAGAGAGAGACGCGGTGTGCTCCCTGGAGCGAGCCTTTCATGCTGCATCGCTAGAAGACCCAGACCACAGCAGCAGGAGGCCTCCCGAGGCCGCACCCAAGAAGAAGAGGACATCGACCGGCTCGGCTCCTCAAGAGGCAGGCCCCTCAGGGCCCGCACCGAGCCAGGAGCCTCCTTTCCATTGCATATGAAAGCGCGCCCGGTGCCCTCCTCCGGCCGGGCTCGGGGGCTCTCCCCTGGAGGGCCGCCGACCTCGCCAAGGTCACGAGGGAGGCGCTTGGGCACCACGTGGAGGCGTGCTTCGAAGCACGTTTCCCGCAAGCAAGAGCAAGGCAAGGAGGGCGAACCCTCGGGGAGTTCGTCAGCAAGGCCATTCAGAGCTACATGAGTCAAGGGTCATGAGGGGCAGCCGCCGCCATACCACTGTGGCCCCCATCCAGGCGAGGATGGTGGGCTGCGCGTCTGCATCGACATGCCAGGGCTCAACCGAGCCGCGTCTCAAGAGCGCCTCTGGCCCTCGCGAGTGGGACGTTGCGAGGGCCCGCCCCACAGCTACGTGCGCATGCCTCACGGCCTGCCAAACGCGGTTGCTGCGCACCAGCATCTCATGAGGGCCATCCTGGAGGCTCGAGAGGTCAGGCACGCCATAGCCCTGGCGGAGATGGAGATGGCCCTCGAGGAGCTGCCAGCCTCGATCCTCCCGAGGCCCCGGGCCCGGGGCTCGTGAGGATCGGCTCCCGCAGCCCACCGAGCCTGCTACACCAACACCCCTTCGTCCCCAACATCACCAGTGACATCTTTAAGTTTTATTTCGGTGGAGCGCCTTGAGGCTGCATTATTCACAGGCCGCATGGGTCCTTCCCAGCGGCAAGTATCCCATTAATTTCATCTCAAAAGCCTATCCTGTTGGGGGCGCCCCTCGGGCTGCATCATCCCCAAGCCGCTCGGGCCTGTCCCGGCGGCATGTATCCTTCTTACGTTTTCCTTAGGATTATGCTCTCGCTCCACCATGCTTGTTATTTGGTGCCTTTTCCTGGATGACAGAATCTTGCACGTTAAAGGGGGGGTGCCTGAGCATCACGACTCAGGGCTCCTACCGGCTCTCCGGCCCTCACCCTTTGGTCTTGTCCATGGCATCGCGACCTGGCTTGCCGCTGTGGCCGAGACCAGCCCGAGAGCCGGGACCCGAGGACGAGAGTTTCGTCATCTAACCCAACTTGCGCGTTAAAGGGGGTGGTGAGCATCGCGACTCGTGGCTCCTACCGGCTCTCCGCCCTCACCCTCTGGTCTTGTCCATGGCATCGCGACCTGGCTTGCTGCCGACGGTCGAGACCAGCCCGAGAGCCGGGACCCGAAGACGTGAGCACCGGCATCCGCCAAATTTGCAGGAACACACTCGAAGATAAGGCCAGAGCCAGCGCAACCCGCTTGAGGTAGGGGCCCCGTGAGCCCTGTGCTGGCTCACGGATGCCCCAACACACCTCGTGAGGCCTCTCGCGCCTCTCCCAAGCAACTAACGGCAGAACTAACGATCGCCACGGCGAGCTCTTCTTCCTTTTGTGGTGAACCTGCAGGGTCCCTCCAAGGAGCACGAAACGACCTCGCCACGCAATCTCTCGTCGGCCAAGGCACGGACCTAGCGCCGCACCAGGAAGCATTGTCCTGACCCTCGAGATAAGTCACCCTCCGAACACACTAGTTATCGCAACGCCATCCCCACACTCAATGCAACCCCGTGTTAGCAAGGTCGCTCTCCTTTCTCACCGAATGATGGCTGCTTGAGCGCCATGGGGGACCCCCTGAGCATCGCGACTCAGAGGCTCTTACCGGAACTCGGGCCGCTCACCTCCTGGCCTTGACCACGGCATCGCGACCTGACATACCAGCGACGGCTGAAGCCGCCTTGGGACTGGGACCTGTCGGTGCAGAGCATCAGGCCCTCGTGAGGACTGAAAGGAGGAAACTGAGCTAGAACGGATGAGCATCTCGCGCTGCCTCGCAATAAGGATCATATTGACAAACGAAGCTACAAACATCTTACAAGCCCCCGCGGGGTACATTCTTGGCTCCTCGCAGGAACAAAAGACGCGAACCCTAAGGAGTCCTACCTATAGGGACCACCGCGGCAGACGCCGTCATCAACAGTGGGCCGCCCGGTCCGGCGCCAACCCCATCCAGATCAGGGGCGGCGACGACCTGACGAGCCCGCCCTGCTCCGGGAACGGCGCAGGCTCGGGGGCTCGTAGCTGTCGTCGCTCGTCTCCGGCGTCGCGAAGAGCTCGGCGGAGTCGCTGGATCCTCCGGCGCCCTCGTCGCCTGAGGAGCTGCCAAGGGAGTGGTCGGTCGGCCTCTGTCTCACCGCAGCAAGACCTCGACCACCTCTCCCGGGGCAACACTCCAGCCGACGACCCTCCGCGTCGAAGACCTTGAAGGACACCACCGCAGCACCATCGTACTCCAGGTGGATCGTGAGGGCGCCCCTCGCCCTGCATACCCGGGCGACCTCGCCCCAGCCTTGAGTCATGAAGACCTCGCTCGGGGCAACTACCGCGACCTCTGCCCCGGTCGCGAGGGCGCCGCAGCCGGCGTGCTGCAGCGAGTCCTGTGGGTTCCCCTGCCGGACGGAGGCGAAGAAAGAAGGAAGACGAATCCAAGACTTAGGAGGCGTGGCGACGCGAAGCATGAACTCCCGGCAGGAGCCCTCGGCGTGGACTCCAGGGGGGAAGACGCACACCTTCGTGACCCGCCGGCATCGTCGGCGGCGCCGCTCGTGGCGCCCGGCGTCGCCTCCTTCAGAGCCGCCAACGTGCGCATACAAGGGAAGAGGAAACCCTGGTGGCGGCCGCTTGCACCAGGGCATGGGCGCCTCCTCGCACGCGCTCTTGCCCTGACACCAGAGGGCAAGCCGCTTCTTTGGGGGGAGCAGGTCAGGATCCTCTTGAGGAGCCTTTCCCTTCTCTTCCGTGGAGAACCGGCGGATCGGAGCCATGGCAACCAGACGAAGCGAGGAGGAGGAGAAGCAGAAGGATAGAATGGAAGGGCGCGCCGTTCCGTGCATTTATAGCCGCCGAAGGCCAATCGTCGGCCTCCACGATCACCGGTAATCATGACCGACTCGCATGCGAGGACTGGTCGAATCCGGAGTAGTTACCGAGGCATCGTGGAAGCGGCGCACGCGTCAATCAACCGCCACGCTGGCGCCCAAGGCCACAGTGCTCTTAGGGCCCGCTATGCCAGACTTGCCCTTTCGCCTCTCTGCTCGGCCAAGTTCGGGCGCACCGTGGGCCCGGGGGCTACTGTCAGCGTTCTGGGAACGGGGGTCCCCAGACTTGCCTGCCTGCGGCCTGCGGCGTGGCTCGAGGGAGGCCCAGCGTGGCCCATCTTCATCAACGCAAGCTCAAGACCCTCGCGAGGGGCCAAGCCTCGCGGGGCGGACGACAAGAAGCTTCCTCAGGCACGGCCTCGTCAGGCTGGCTCATGAGGAGGCGGAGAGTTCAAGGCAGGGTACCTCGCGAGGTGCCCATGACGCAAGCCATGACGACCAAGGGCGCCAGTCGGGTGCCAGCCCACGCAGCATCCTCCTTTCCTTTTTGGTGCAAAGGGAGCAAGCGCAGGCCAGAGCATCAAGCAAAGGCATCCGTTTTGGTGCAACAAGACCAAGACCAGCCCAACGGCTAGAAGGGAGTCATCGTGGAGCCCAAGCAGGCGTCATCACCAGAGCCTTTGGCAGGCGAGGACCAACTTTAGTCAGGATAAGTGTACCCGTTGTTCCCCTTCAAAATGGCCAATTGTTGGCGCCCTTCCCGCTCAATATTTGGGAAGAGGCCCAGGGCCTTCGCCTATAAATAGGAGTAGCCACACCCAGAGCTAGAGGCGTCTGGAAGAGGGAGAGATTGGAGAGATCTGAATCCTCATCAAGAAACCAGTAGCTAGAGCAACTGAACACCACCTAGCAGTTCATCGCACCCGCCAAGAACACACCCTCACGAGGTTGTTCTTCCTTGTATTGTTCCTCATCAGCCCATGAGGCAATCCACCACACCACACACTGGAGTAGGGTATTACACCACAATGGTGGCCCGAACCAGTATAAATCTTGTGTCTCTTGTGCTGTTCCGTTTAGTAGTTTAGTTCCCAGCGATTCGGCGAGGTGCGAGATGGTGGAGGGTTGGATCTCCGCGCGCACCCCAGTGTTCGAACCTTAAGGGTCTGCCGGAACCCGAAATCCGACAAACGGTAACGGTGGCAACGGTAAAGTAACTAAGCAAAGAGGAATATGTGAAAAGCTCATAGGCATTAGATCGGTGATGGATAATTATGTCGGACGCGATTATTCTTGCAATAGTTATAACATAGGGTGACACAGAACTAGCTCCAATTCCTCAATGTAATGTAGGCATGTATTCCAAATATAATAATACGTGCTTATGGAAAAGAACTTGCATGACATTTTTGTCCTACCCTCCCGTGGCAGCGGGGTCCTATCGAAAACTAAGGGATATTAAGGCCTCCTTTTAATAGAGTACCGGACCAAAGCATTAACACTTAGTGAATACACGAACTCCTCAAATGATGGTCATCACTGGGAGTGGTCCCGATTATTTTCACTTCGGGGTTGCCGGATCATAACACATAGTAGGTGACTAATGACTTGCAAGATAGGATCAAGAACTCACATATATTCATGAAAACATAATAGATTCAGATCTGAATTCATGGCACTCGGGCCCTAGTGACAAGCATTAAGCATAGCAAAGTCATAGCAACATCAATCTCAGAACATAATGGATACTAGGGACCAAACCTTAACAAAACTAACTCGATTACATGATAAATCTCATCCAACCCATCACCGTCCAGCAAGCCTATGATGGAATTGCTCACGCACAGTGGTGAGCTTCATGAAATTGGTGATGGAGGAAGGTTGATGATGACGACGGCGATGGATTCCCCTCTCCGGAGCCCCAAACGGACTCCAGATCAGCCCTCCCGAGAGAGTTTAGGGCTTGGCGGCGGCTCCGTATCGTAAAACGTGATGAATCCTTCTCTCTGATTTTTTCTCCCGAGCGTGAATATATGGAGTTGGAGTTGAGGCCGGTGGAGCACCCGGGGCCCACGAGGCGTGGGGCGCGCCAGGGGTAAGCGCCCCATCCTCGTGGACAGTGGTGTGGGCCCCAGCCTTGATTCTTTCGCCAATATTTTTTATTAATTCCAAAAATATTCTCCCTGAAGTTTCAGGTCATTCCGAGAACTTTTATTTCTGCACAAGAATAACACCATGGCAATTCTGCTGAAAACAGCGTCAGACCGGCTTAGTTCCATTCAAATCATGCAAGTTAGAGTCCAAAACAAGTGCAAAAGTGTTTGGAAAAGTAGATATGATGGAGACGTATCAACTCCCCAAGCTTAAACATTTGCTTGTCCTCAAGCAATTCAGTTGACAAACTGAAAGTGATAAAGAAAAACTTTAACAAACTCTGTTTGCTCTTGTTGTTGTAAATATGTAAAGCCAGCATTCAAGTTTTCAGCAAAGATTATGAACAAGCCATATTCACAATAACATTTAGGTCTCGTATTTACTCATATCAATGGCATAATCAACTAGAGAGCAAAAATAATAAATCTCGGATGACAACACTTTCTCAAAACAATCATAATATGATATAATAAGATGGTATCTCGCTAGCCCTTTCTGAGACTGCAAAACATAAATGCAGAGCACCTCTGAAGATCAAGTACAGACTAAACATTGTAATTCATGGTAAAAGAGATCCAATCATAGTCATACTCAATATAAATTAATAGTAATGGATGCAAATGACAGCGGTGCTCTCCAACTGGTGCTTTTTAATAAGAGGATGATGACTCGACATAAAAGTAAATAGATATGCCCTTCGCAGAGGGAAGCAGGGGTTTGTAGAGGTGCCAGAGCTCGATTTTTGAAATAGAGATAAATAATATTTAGAGCGGCATACTTTCATTGTCAACATAAGAACCGAGAGATCCCGATATCTTCCATGCTACACACATTATAGGCGGTCCCCAAGCAGAATGGTAAAGTTTATACTCCCCACCACCAACAAGCATCAATCCATGGCTCGCCCGAAACAACGGGTGCCTCCAGCTAACAACAGTCCTGGGGGAGTTTTGTTTGAAATTATTTTGATTTGGTTTGAGCATGGGACTGGGCATCCCGGTGACCAGCCATTTTCTCGTGAGTGAGGAGCGGAGTCCACTCCTCTTGAGAATAACCCGCCTAGCATGGAAGATACAAACAGCCCTAGTTGATACATGAGCTATTCGAGCATAAAAAACAGAATTCATTTGAAGGTTTAGAGTTTGGCACATACAAATTTACTTGGAACGGCAGGTAGATACCGCATATAGGAAGGTATGGTGGACTCATATGGAGTAACTTTGGGGTTTATGGAAGTGGATGCATAAGCAGTATTCCCGCTTAGTACAAGTGAAGGCTAGAAAAAGACTGGGAAGTGACCAACTAGGGAGTGACAACAGTCATGAACATGCATTAAAATTAAATAACATGGAGTGCAAGCATGAGTAGGATATAATCCACCATGAACATAAATATCGTGGAGGCTATGTTGATTTTGTTTCAACTACATGTGTGAACATGTGCCAAGTCAAGTCACTCGAATCATTCAAAGGAGGATACCACCCTATCAATACCACATCACAACCATTTTAATAGCATGTTGGTACGCAAGGTAAACCATTATAAACTCCTAGCTAATTAAGCATGGCATGGGCAACTATAATCTCTAATTGTCATTGCAAACATGTTCCATTCATAATAGGCTGAATCAGGAACGATGAACTAATCATATTTACAAAAACAAGAGAGGTCGAGTTCATACCAGCTTTTCTCATCTCAATCAGTCCATCATATATCGTCATTATTGCCTTTCACTTGCACGACCGAACGGTGTGGATAATAATAATAATGCACGTGCATTGGACTAAGCTGGAATCTGTAAGCATTTAATACAAGGGAGAAGACAAGGTAATATGGGCTCTTGGTTAAATCAACAATAATGCATATAAGAGCCACTTCAACATTTTGATTATGGTCTTCTCCTCTCAACCCCCAGAGAAAAGAAAAGGAATAAAACTATTTACACGGGAAAGCTCCCAACAAGCAAAAGAAGAACAAGACATGTTTTGGGGTTTTCTTTTAATTACTACTAATACTACAGGTATGGAAAGTAAACTAGCTAAAAGTCACAACTAATTTTTTTTTGGTTTTTCTTAAGGTTATTCAAACACACAAGAAAAAAGCAAGAAAAAGGAAAATAAACTAGCATCGATAGTACAATGAAAAAGTATGAGCACCGACAACTGGCATGAGTGTGTGAACATGAATGTAATGTCGGTGAGAAATACATACTCCCCCAAGCTTAGGCTTTTGGCCTAAGTTGTTCTACGCCCAAGGATCAAAGTTGTAGCTGGGGTCGTACTGAGATGCAACAGCTATTGCCTCATGAGCTGCAGCTTGGAGGCGGGCTGCCTCCATCCTCCTCTCGTACTCGTTCGCCTCCTCCCTGGTTATAATATATCTCCTTTTTGCCTAAAAGTCAAAGAAAGTAGGAGCAGGGAGTGCAACATGGACAGTGCGGCGCCTGTCGAACATTAGTTGGTATTGGAGGAACTGTTCGTTCCTCTCAACAAACTGATGGCGAACCATAGCATTATAATCTAAATAAGCAGGAGGCAATTCCATGTCATTTTCATGTATGGGTATCTCAAGAAAATTAGCCACACGGGTTGCATAAATCCCACCAAACAAGTCTCCACTTAAATTATTATTATGCAACCTACATGCAACAATGGCCCCCAAGTTGTATTGTTTATCTCCTAATACGACACTCTTGAGAACACTAAGGTTAGGAACACACATGTGACATGCCTCGTCCTTGCCGTTAATGCATCTACCTATAAAGAGAGCAAAATAATGTATAGCAGGAAAATGAATGCTCCCTATGGTAGCTTGTGTTATTTCTCTAGATTCCCCCATAGTGATACTAGCAAGAAAATCTTTAAACTCAGATTTGCTAGGTTCACTAGCACTACCCCA
Source organism: Aegilops bicornis (assembly GCA_021605145.1). Lineage (NCBI taxonomy): Eukaryota > Viridiplantae > Streptophyta > Magnoliopsida > Poales > Poaceae > Aegilops > Aegilops bicornis. The sequence continues at coordinate 90,245,133 of CM038671.1, read as the reverse complement.
TTGCGGGAGTTTACAAGAAGTATTAAAATCTTCCCAGAACCCAAACACTAACACTCTTTCTGCCCCAGGTGATGATGGAAGACCCCTGGAAATTGGTGCAGTGGAAAAACCGCTGTTGGAGGACTCAAAGGTTGATCCTAACGAAACTAAGAAAGCCCTGAACAATGTCAAAGACAAGAATTCAGCTTCAGGGAGTGCAACACCAAGTAATGTCAACACTGAGGATGGTGGAAAAGGTACTCTTGGGTCAAGAGTTACTAGCAGCGGACGTAGGGGTCATAGTCGCTCTGAATCCATTGTAAATGTTACTGAAAGTAGGGCTGTAAAGATTGTGAAATCTGCTCTAGGCAAAAGGTAGGATAGAGCTGTAGATGGAGAGAAAATAGAGAGTGAGAGTAGCTCAGGCAAACTTGTGATCAGAAAGAAGTTATGTAGCGGCCAGGAGGAGAAGCAAGGCATAGGTCAGCAAGGTGGAAAGGCGGCAACCGATCCTGGGGCCATTGGTACTCTGACGGGCGCGAATGGCGACGCCCGTCAGGAGACATGAGTCTCCTCAGCTGGAACTGCCGGGGCTTGGGGCAACCCCGGACAGTTCAGGAACTAGTGTGCCTAGTGCACACATACAAGCCCAAGCTTGTGTTCCTCTCTGAGACGCGACAAAGCAATTCCTTCGTCAATATGTTAAAATGGAGGCTTGGCCTCAGGCATTGTATCACGCAACCCGGCATAGGAAAATGTGCTGGTATTGTGCTCTTCTATGATGAAAGTGTGTAAGTAATAAAGCTTGCCGTTGGCCTGAGGTACATCGATGTGTTAGTGCGTTTTCACTCTTCGAGTTTGCAGTGGCGTTGTACTTTTGTCTATGGTGAACCGAAAGCAAGTGATAGGCATCTCATGTGGGAATAGATGAGGAGATTAAAAAGTAACTCAAATGCACCATGGCTGATGATGGGGGATTTTAATGAGGCGATGTGGCAATCGGAGCACTTCTCAGCTACAAAAAGATCGGAACGGCTCTTGGAAAATTTTCGAAAGGCTTTATCTGATTGTAACCTGTTTGATCTTGGTTTTAAAGGCCCAAGTTGGACTTTTGACAACAAACAAGAGGGATGGAGGAATGTTAAAACCAGACTGGACAGGGGGGTCGCCTCGCCGGAGTGGTCAGATTACTTCAGAGATGCTTCGATTGAGCACTTCTGCTCTTCCAGATCAGACCACTTGCCTGTGTTGCTGCGTGTAGGAAAAATAAAGGAGTGGAGACCCATAGGGGAAAGGAAGAGCAGGCAGTTCTGCTACGAGCAGATGTGGGAGCGACTGGATACCTTGCAGAACACCATTAACGCAGCTTGGAGTAGGAATGGATCGGCTACAAACCTTCAGGACGTGGGAGCTAAACTAAAGCTGATGCAGTCCGCTTTGGTTTCTTGGGCTGACAGAGATTTTGGCTCTGTGATCAAACAAACAGCAGTGATAAGGAGTAAACTTTGTGCCCTCTGGAGCGGACCCAGGTCAGTCGAACAGCAAGAAAACATCAAGAAATACTCGAAGGAATTGGATGAGTTGCTACTGAGAGAAGAGCTCATGTGGAGACAGCGATCGCGGGCTACGTATCTTAGAGAGGGTGATATAAATACAAAATGGTTTCAGCGAAAAGCAACATGGAGAAAGAAAAAGAATGAGATTACGAAGCTAAAAGATAGCACAGGTGTTTGGAAGGAGAACAGAGAGGAAATTAAGGTGATGGTGCGGCAGTTTTTTCAAAGCCTATATGAAAAAGAAGCAGAAGTGAGGCCACATGAAATTCTACAGCTTGTTGAAAAGAGGGTGACCGAGGACATGAACAAAGAGCTAACAACAAACTTCACAGCGGAGGAAATTAGTGACGCTCTGTTTCAGATCGGTCCCCTTAAAGCTCCTGGGCCGGACGGATTTCCTGCGAGATTCTATCAAAGAAACTGGGAACTTCTCAGAGATGACGTTATCAAATGCGTTCTGAGTTTTTTTTATAGTGGCCACTTACTGGAAGGGATTAATGACACGGTGATTGTACTCATCCCCAAGAGTAAAGACCCACAATCACTGAGTGATTACCGGCCTATAAGCTTATGCAACATTCTGTACAAGGTGATCTCAAAGTTCCTAGTGAACAGGTTACGCCCCTTGCTGGATGGTATCATTTCAGAGACCCAGAGTGCGTTCATCCCAGGCAGGATTATAACAGATAACACCACCATTGCTTTTGAGTGCTTCCATAAGATTCAACACAGCAGGAACACCCATAATACACATTGTGCGTATAAACTGGACCTCGCCAAGGCATATGACAGGGTAGATTGGTGTTTCCTCGAGTAGGTGCTGCTGAAAACCGGTTTTGATAAGAGGTGGACGAGCTGGGTAATGCAGTGTGTACAGTCAGTTAGATACTCGGTCAGGTGCAATGGAGAGCTGCTAGAACCTTTCATGCCATCTAGAGGTCTTAGACAGGGAGATCCCCTCAGCCCGTACTTATTCCTTTTTGTTGCAGATGGCTTGGTTAATCTGCTATGTAAGGAAATTAACGATGGGAACCTAACACCCCTTAAAATCGCGAGGAATAGCCCGGGCATCTCAAACCTCCTATTTGCTGATGATAGCCTTCTCTTTTTTAAGGCAACAGTGGATCAAGCAAGAGTCATCCGAAGAGTCTTGGAAATCATTCAGAAGGGTACAGGCCAACTTCTTAGTGAGAGCAAATGCTCTATTCTATTCAGTGAGATTTGCCCTGCTGAAACTAGGGAAGAAATCAAGAGCACATTGGGAGTTATCTCTTCGTCCTTTGAGAGCAAGTACTTGGGACTCCCGACCCCAGAAGGAAGAATGAAGGATGATAATTTTCAGCCGATCATGGATAGATTTCGGAAAAGATGTAATGATTGGTCGAAAAAGTATATGGTGTATGCTGCAAAGGAAGTACATGTCAAATCAGTCGTCCAAGCTCTACCTTGCTACACGATGGGTGTTTTCCTCCTTTCAAAAGGTTTTTACGATAAATAGGAGAAGCTGATTCGCGATTTCTGGTGGGGGGATGAGAATGGACATCGTAAGGTTCACTGGATGTCATGGGAACGCATGACGATGCCGAAGAGAGCGGGTGGAATAGGTTTTAGGGACATGCACCTCTTTAACATTGCTCTACTTGCCAAACAGAGTTGGAGGCTGGTCCAGAACCCAAAAAGTCTTTGTGCTAGGGTACTCAAGTCAAAATACTACCCGAATGGCAACCTTTTGGACAATGTGTTTGCGTCTGATGCATCACCCGTGAGGAAGGGAATCGAGGCTGGGTTAGAACTCCTTAAAAAGGGTATTATTTGGCGAGTGGGAGATGGTAGGAGTATCCAAATCAAACGAGACCAGTGGATTCCAAGAGATGAGGGACTGAAAACAGCTACATTCATAAGGAGGTCGAGGTTAAGATGCGGAAAGAATGGAACGAGCCACTGGTAAGGCAAATTTTTTACTCCTTTGATGCGGATGAGATTTGCAAAATCCCCATCCCGAGGGTGGATGCTACGGACTGCATTGCGTGGCATTATGAAAAGAGTGGCAATTTTTCAGTCAGGAGTGCTTACAAACTTGCGGCTGCCATCGAAGGTCATACGAACTTTGCTCCCTCCAGCTCGTCTAGCGCCAGCAATAACTGCAGCATATGGGACTTGATCTGGAAGGCGAAAGTACCCCCCAAAGTCAGGATTTTTGGTTGGAGGGTAGCAACTAATACCCTGGCAACCCGACGCAATAAGTTCAGACGAACCATCATCCAGGATGGTACCTGCATCATTTGTGGTACAGTAGCAGAGGACGAGCATCATGCGGTGATTAACTGTACTAAAAGTAGAGCTCTGAGGCAGGCCATGAGGGAAGTTTGGGATCTCCCTCCAGAGAAAAGCTTCCGCTACACGGGTCGAGACTGGTTACAGATTCTTCTGGACTCGGCGTCAGACGATCTACGTGCTAAAATTCTCTTTCTTCTCTGGAGATGCTGGCACTTGCGAGATGATTGTGTCCATGCAGGGGGCAAGGAGTCAATATTGGGATCAGTGGGCTTCTTTCAGAGATATGAAGAGGAATGGAAATCTGCTTCGGTCCAGGAACTTTCAGTTTCAGGCAAAACTATTGGGACTCTGTCCAAACCAGGGGGGAGCGGCCTCGTTGTACAACGCTTACTTTGGTCGACTCCAGCAGTTGGATGGGCAAAGTGCAATACTGACGCGGCGTTTCTTCAAGAAAATGGCAATAGCTGGGCGGGAGCGGTGAACCGTGATCATGCCGGTTTGGTCTTGTCTTCAGTCTGCAGGAAACTACCACATTCTCGCACGGCTGAGGAAGCGGAGGGTCGAGCTGCGCTGATCGGCCTTCAGTCCTTGGCAAAATTCTACAAGGGACCGGTGGTGTGGGAAACTGACTGCAAGTCTCTGACCAACCTTTGCAGTGCTAATAACCCAAATAGATCGCCGCTATTTGGTCTGATCCTGGACATAAAAGCTAGCCTTGCAGTCTTTACTGAATACAGAATATCACACGTCCCCAGGGAATGCAACCAGCTAGCACATGAGCTCGCTGCTGAAGCCAGGATTAGTGGAGACCAGGAAATTATTGCTAAAGTTCCCGACAGACTTCAGGGCCTTGTTGCCTCCGAGTGAATTACAGCCTGAGTAGTTTCTTGGGCACTCAAAAAAAATTCATAAAGAAACTAAAATAGTGCTTCAAGCTGTCACTGCCAGGATTTCAACTTTTAGTTTGAGATCAACACGCTTAAAGATTCATGGACCCGGAGTACAATAACAACATGATCTTCATTATAGCAAGCAACTACATTGATAACGGAAGGGACAAAGATACACACATCCATCGGATCTACAGTAGTTTACAACTCCTCTTGTTGAACTTTGGAAAACAAAGGTGGAAATCATGAATCAAAATCACAGAGAAAATGGAGCTGCTCGTCGACTACGTCACAGGCTAAACCTCATAATTTTGCCCCTCCTTAGCTCATTGCCCCTTCAAAGATTTGGCCCAAGCTCCGCCACCACCAACGACCACCACCGAGCAAGCCCCGGTCATAGGCTCATAGCCCTCTGGCATTGGCCAAGGGGAGCTCGCACGTAGCTACATTCGTGGTCATGGGCGTGGATCTGTCCCACGGCGCAAGTATGCCATGACCACCACCGACGCCCACCTTGCTCATGAGGAGAGAGACCTCGTCGCCGACAACAGCCGGAGCGCGCCAAACCCCGGTGCATGTATGTGAAAATATACGATTGTATTGTTTAAAAAAAAGATGTAGTACTGAAATATGGACTTTTAGTTTGAGAATCAACAGATTCTGAGTACAATATGGTGACTCCGTTTAACAGGATATACTTCATAATAAAAGGAACAAAGATACACATCGACCCATTGGTGTTAGTGTTGATCTCCTCTTAGTTGGCCCAACGGCCAACTGGACCCTTGACTCAGTCCTGATCGGGGACACTCAACTCAACTGGGTTGTGGGCCCCTGTTGCGCAGCTACATATAAGGGAGGTGGGGGCCACGAATGCAGTACGCCAAGAATGGTTCGCACCCCACCTGCCCTGCCTACTGATCGAGGCGGAGCTGACAGCGACGGGAAGCTTCGCCACCGCTATCGCGCTGTCCACTCATCTCAGCCATCACCGGCCACTACAGCTCTGGCATGGTCTCTGGCTCAAACTCGTCTGGACCAACAGATGGTAAGTTTCCCGGAAATCCTACCCTACACGATCCCATGGATCTATCAATTGGATCCAGTATATATGCAACCACTTTTTGCCGAAATTTGCAAAAGGACACGGAAAAGGAAAGAAAACAAATCCTCTTGTTGTATAGCGGCAATGCAGCCCGGTTCCGTGCGCTCATGAATCGAAATCACAGAGACAATCAAGCTGATCATCGACTACGTCGGCCGCGTCGAGATAGTACGTCTTGATCTCGTCGTGCTTGAACTTGCGGTTCCCCTTGCACGCCGATCTCCCGCCGAAACGTGCTGCCGCCGGCGGCTGGCGAGCGTGCACCTCCTCGTGCTCGTAGGCGTCGTACTTCCACGACAGCCGTTGCCCTGACGTGGCCTCATACTTGAACGGCGACTGCCACCCCTTGGAGTAGTAGTACCCGAAGCGCTTGTTCTCCGGCGGAAGGGCCTGCGGCTCCTCCTCCTCGTATCTGTCTCTCTCTGTCTAAATAACAAAAAAAGAGAAATGGAAGGGGAAAGGGCCAGCTCGGCTCGCGCGGCACGGTGGCCTGACGCCCTCGCCGGCGACCGGCGCGGCGAGGTAGCCGAGCGGCTAGAGAGAGCCGCACCTCTCTGTTGTCTCTCGCACGTACAGGAGACAGAAAGGAAGGGAGGAAAGGCAGGTGGAAAGGGAGAAGAGCTCCGCGCGCCGCGGTAGCATGCGACGCCCTCACCGGCGACCGGCGGCGCCGCCGCTGCGGACGAGAGAGGCGTGCAAAGAGATCGGAGGCGAGGGGGAGAAATAATGGGTTAGGGTTTCCTCTTCGCTCGGTATGTCGTTTTTGTTCAGCCGATGCGCGCGCTGGACCGTCGGATTCCATCCGACGGCCACGCAGCAATACCTAGCCAGGCAACGGGCCAGGTTGGGCAACAGAGGAATAGCAGGCCGGGCGCCGCCGCGCGCGCTGGGCCAAGGCCAGCAGCCACGGGCGCAGCCGCCCTAGCTGGACCGAGGCCGGCTGTGCTACAGTTTTTGCTTTTCGTTTTTTAATAGTTTTCTGTTCAATTTTTTCTGGCAGATTTACAATAGCTTTTCTATGCAATTTTTTCCAACGAAAATTCTGTTTAGAAAATAGAAAAGAAAAAAAAGTAAACAGAAAAAGTTTCTGAAAATAAAAATAGAAAATTTTAAGAAAAAGAAATTTTCATGAATTTTAGAAAGAAAATAATAAAGTTCATGATTTTTTTACTTGGTAAAAGAAAAGTTTCTATAAATAATAAAAGGTTTATGAATTTTATATTCATGTTTTTCCGCTGCGTAAATTATTAATAGTGCTCTTTTACAAAGAAAATAAAAGTTTAGATAGAATTAAATTTAAGGAGCACAGTAAAGTGATTATTAAAATGAATATGATTATGTTATTTTTATGACCAACGTTGTTAATAACATGATCATGTTTTATTATTGAAACTAAAGGTGCATTTATTTCTTTTTTTGTCCAACAGTGATATAGTTTTAATTGCATAAACAGTAAAGGCCTATGCGGGCGGGTGCATATTGACCATGGGTCAATTTTGCGGCTGGGCCGCATTCACAAAGTACACCTTGTCAGTCAAAGTCTATTCTTTCATAAGCATATTTTTGATGAATTATTGATCTCTACTCAAATTGAACCAACGAGATATTTGTTTAGAGATTACAAAAGTAACACAAATGCTTCTGAATAGTATGTTTTTTTTCATGATCTAAATATGATTTAATTATGATGAGTACAGATGAGTTTTTCCCTGTGTGGGAAAACAATTTTAAGCTTAAAGTTCATAAAGGCTTCCGCTGTTTTAAGTGAAAGAAAAGTTGAGCATTAGTTTGTTCTTACAGTTAAATCCATAAAGATGAGAAATTCTCAAAGAAGAGAATTTTAAAATTAATTATGATGTTGTCGTTTAATGATCATAGCTGATGATGACAACATTATTATATGATATTCGCAAATCCTGTTTCTGCCCAACGGTGATCTAGGATTCAAAGTACAAGAATATCGTATGTTTTAGTTTTGACCAATGTTAAATTAAAACACAATATTTTTCCTGGAAGAGAGAGATTTTGCAAACAACAGTTGATTTCCATCAACGCTACAGTTAAAGTTTTAGTACTTACTCGGTTGCACTGCTGATGTTAATAAAGAAAAATCGAGCGTCGTTTTGATTTTTTCTCGGTACGATAAAAGAGAAAAGGGAACGAATATGTTCTGGAAATGAGTTATCATTTCTCTCTCTCTAAAGTTTTCATGATGTTTCAGTTTGTTATTTTTTCTGATTAAATTGGAACCAATGAGAAAATTTAATCGGAAAAATAAAGTATAAGTGCATGTTTTTAAGTCATTATGACTAAAGGTAATCAACATATTGTCCTTCAATAGTGATTGAAATAAATAAACGCATGTTCAATTTGACCAACGTTGAATTAAATATGTGTGTTATCAGTGCATTGATTGTTAACAATGCATTTAAAGTTTAATACCGCATATCGGAAAAGTTTTGGCACTTGTGACATTCATAACTTTGCATGGCAAAGAAAGTTTTTGTGATGACTCATGTACTATTTCAGTATCACATAAAAGTGAAGAAGTCTGGGGGAGCTTTTAAAGCTATCCAAGCAAATCCCATGCATTTCCATAGTGTCATGCTAGGCAGTGACTACGAAAGAGCCGAAGGACAAAATAAAGTTGTATACGAACAAAAGTCAAGATTGCAAGCATAACTTGCAAAAGTGTACCAATATCAAGAACTCTGATGAGTTCTTGAAAGTGCAACAGAATAAAGAACTCTGATGAGTTCTTGGGGGGAATGAGGAAATAGTACTCCCATTGTTCTTGCATGACTTGATCATGTGACCACACCAAGTAATACAAGACTCCTCGTTCACAAGTGTTACAAATAGTTTCGAAATTATGGCAGCAAAGTAGTTTGTGCCATATTTCGAAGGGGGAGAAAGATTAGGAAGATAAGAAATTCTCCTCAAAATTGAATACGATGCATACAATGTATGTTTAAAGTAAGAATGATCTATTAAATAAGAATATGATCGAAAAGGGAGTACATATATCGCTCATATCATTGATACCCCAAATCAAATAAACCCAAACAGAAGCTAGTAAATATACCATCTTTACAATAGATGGGATAATCTGGGGAGTAAAGTATGTTGAGAACTAAAGCTTGAAGAGAAGTGGGACCATATGTTCACTTCGAATGATTCAAGCACAACAATTGTCTCGGCGTTGTATGAACGACAGAAGTTGAGATGACAACAGATGTTCAACACCTGTCGTTAACTCTTCAAAAGAAAATAAAGTCAAGGAAACTCTTGTTACTCAGGACTCTGTAGTATCAACCGTCTCTTGGCAATGAAAAATAGAAACAACCCCAGATAGAAAATAAAGTGATTCCGCCTCTTTTGGTGAAGCCATGAGAGGCGCTCATTCGTTGAAATGGCAAGAACCATGTAAGACGTCATGAGACCTAGAAATTCCTACTCGTTTTGGAACAAAGAATAAGTTCCCAACAGAGCCAAAACAGTAGGCTGTAATGGGTCTACAAGATTAAAATGTGACTCTAGAGGGAATATGAAAATCCACTAAGCGTGACTTGTGGCAAAAGGCTTTATGCAAAGAAAAGATAAGTGATAATGAGAAATTATATGCAGTCTCATAAAAGGATTATCTTAGAATCACAATGGCATTAGTGGCATACTAATATTTTGGAATTGCATCAGTTGGATGTAGAAACAACATCTCCCAAACGGAGATCTGTATGAGAAAACCCTTACACAACACAACCCAAGGGTTTTGTTGTGAAAAGAAAAGAAAAATATGGGATGCCACATGAAGAAATCCATTTATGGATCAAAGCACGCCACTGAACAGTGGCATCTAAAGATTAATAAGGACAAAGAGAAGTTTTGGGTTTTAAGGAAGGTCAGGATGAAAAATTGAATATTTGCAAAGTTCAAAGATGGGAAATACTTTTTCTGCTTTGGACGTGTAGATAATGTACTACTTACTAGTAGTGATGTTCAATCTAATGTTGAAGAAAAAGAAGATTATTTGTGACATCATGTCATGATCACAGTAATCTCAGTGAAGGTCTATTCGCTCAAAGAATGGAAATTCACCGGGATAAAAGAAGAGGGGATATTAGGATTATCGCAAAAAGCATACTTAGAAAAGGATTCTAATGAGATATAGTATGCATGCGAGTAAGCTTACGCCTGTCTTATAGTCAAAGGTAATAGTTTGGGAATATTAAGTATTCCAGGAACCAATATGAGATCGATCATAAGAAAGAGGTTCCATGTGCTTCAGCTGTTGGAAGCAAAATCAGTGCTATTTATCCTGACATAGCTCAATTATCCGGGAAATTTTTGGCAGAAGTCCAGTCCAGCAATAGATCACTGGAATGGAGTTAAAGAACGTTTACCAATCTTACAAAGTATTGTAAGCCTCATGCCAAATAGGAAAGGGACACATACTCTCAAAAGGTTGTGAGTAAAAGAACTAAGTTTTGGCGGGATGTTTAGTGAAGCCCACACTAGTAACTAAACACTCGCACCTTTGGAGTTTTATTGTGGAGAAGCTCCAAAAGCAAAATAGTTGCGGTGTCATGAGTTATGTATACCGCAAAGTATAGCATGATATGAGGCTACAGGACAGGCTAAATGGTTAAAGAAAACCTTACCCGGAATTGATGATGATATGCAGCAGCAATATATCATCCAAGTATTTTATCTCCTACATCAACATGTCAGGTGTACTGCCAAACACATTGACAAAGAGTTATATGTTGCGAAGGAGAAAATCCATAATCATATGATAGCACTAACGGTGTAAGTACCAAACAGATGCTTACAGATCCGCTTATCAAAGGCCTACCACCCAGCGTGTTAAGAGAACATGCAGTCGACATGGGAATTATGGGAGGTCTATGATTTCTGGATTACTAAAGGGCCCAAAGAACGGTTAAGGGCTTGTTTCAATACAGAAAGATGCATTGTGGCTGTTAATCTAACGGTAGCTGATAACTGTTATGACAAGGCACACCCTACGTATTGATCTGCACTGAGACAAGGACCAAGAGCAAATCAAGAGAAAGTCAAAAGAGTTACGTCAAAGCATGAAGTTACAAGTATAAGGTGAGATCAAGGGGGAAAATGTTGCGCAGTCCTGATCGGGGACACTCAACTCAACTGGGTTGCGGGCCCTGTGCGCAGCTCCATATAAGGGAGGTGGGGGCCACGAATGCGATGACGCCAAGAATGGTTCGCACCCCACCTGCCCTGCCTCTTGATCGACGAGGCGGAGCCGACAATGACGGAAGCTTCGCCACCGCTATCGCGCTGTCCACTCATCTCAGCCATCACCGCCACTACAGCCTCTGGCATGGTCTCTGGCTCAAACTCGTCTGGACCAACAGATGGTAAGTTTCCCGGAAATCCTACCCTACACGATCCCATGGATCTATCAATTAGATCCAGTATATATGCAACCACTTTTTGCCGAAATCTGCAAAAGGACACGGAAAAGGAAAGAAAACAAATCCTCTTGTTGAATAGCGGCAATGCAGCCCGGTTCCGTGCGCTCATGAATCGAAATCACAGAGACAATCAAGCTGATCATCGACTACGTCGGCCGCGTCGAGATAGTACGTCTTGATCTCGTCGTGCTTGAACTTGCGGTTCCCCTTGCACGCCGATCTCCCGCCGAACGCGTCTGGCCGCCCGGGCCGGGCGGCGTGCACCTCCTCGTGCTCATAGGCGTCGTACTTCCACGATAGCCGCTGTTCTCGACGTGGCCTCATACTTGAACGGCGACTGCCACCCCTTGGAGTAGTAGTACCCGAAGCGCTTGTTCTCCGGCGGAAGGGCCTGCGCGCGGCTCCTCCTCCTCGTCCATGAGGGCGTCCCTGCCGAGCGCGCGGAGGCCGCCGGACTTTGACTGGTTGGTCGGCTTCCGCGGCGCCCGGATGAAGCCGCCGTTGGCCACCACCGGGCCATCGACGACGTGCACGGCGCGCCGCTTGCCCTCCGGGTCCACCAGCGCGCGGTCGTACACGCGCACCCACCCTCGCTGCCGTCCCTCTCGCCGCATCCTTCGCGTTTCCTTGGTTCGCTTCGTGGGTTCTGTGCGCGGAGACCGGGACTGCCGCTGGACGATTTATATACAGCACGGCCCGCTTCGGGCTTGGCTTCTTCCTTGGCGGACACGGGTTCGTGTCGCCGTCGGAAACTTGAGGACCAAGGTACAGCGGCCCGCTGCAGGACGATGCGCCTGTTTTTTATTTCCTTTTATTTAACCTTTTTCATTTTCAGTTTTCTCCTATTTATTATGCGTTTTCCTTTTTAAAATCCAAGATATTCTCAAAAATCGTGAATAAGTTTTTGATTGGTGAACATTTTTTAGGATTGGCCGGGTCTCTTTAAAATTTGTGAACAACATTCAAATGCACGGATGGTTTTCCAGATTATGAATACACTTAATGAGTATTTTAAAATTCATGAAATTAAAAAATCATGAATATTTTTTGTAATTCGTGAACACTTTTTAAAAAAATTGGAATTTTTTTCAAATTAGCAAACATTTTTGAATACATTAATATATTTTAAAATTCCGTGAGCACTTTTCAAAATTGATGAATGTTTATTGGTATTCCAGCACATTTTAAAATTTCCTTGATATTTAAAACATATTATTACTCAGGAGGGCTGTGGCACGGCGAGCAACTACTTGCATCCGCTGTATTTGAAGGACATCCGTGCCATGCTTGGGTAATTAAGAAGGCATGCATGTCAAAAAAGAATGAAGGCATGAGAGGCTTCAGCTAGAAAGGACGTAGTACCTTCATGAGAAAACATGTGCAATTTAATTATCTTTTCAATAATAAAACGGACGTGCGCCTAGGGATGCCCATCAGCTAGCGAAGGGTGTGGCTTGCGCCACCTCAACGATCCGTGGCACAACCTTCCTCTGGCTTCATGGACCATACGGGTGGCCGCACCCCCTCCCATTAAAAAAAAAGACACATCCGTGACATTTTGGGCCGAACGAAATTTTTTTCTGTCATACATATGACACTTCTATAACGATAATTGTGACAAAACCCGGTATCATCATAGATGTGGTGGGCTCCTACTTCTATGACAAAAAATCATGACAGAAAATGGGCTTTTCGTCCTGGGCGGGCCGGAGACGCAACTGCATAACATTCTTTGGGCCGTCCATGGCGGAAAAAACCGTGGTAGAAGCGAGGGCGAGGAAATTTCGAGGAGTTGTTGGTTACGGTGGAAGGTCGGGGGCCGAGCGGTGCGCGTTTCTCGTGCGTCTGCGCAGCTGCGTGTGTGCGGCGTTGGCTCTAATCAACCCGAAGCGAGGCGTTGGGCTCTAATCAACCCGGCGATTGCACTACAAAGCTACGCGTTCTCGAGCGTGAGCGATCGATCGATGGTGATCGAACCCGATCGGCGATTCCTTTACTCTTGTTGCTAATCAAGCCGATCGATCTTGCCTCTGGGATGAGCGATTGGCGTTATGCAGCGGGGGGTTGGATGAGCGGTGGCGGTGGCGTTTGCCTCTGGATTAACAGGACCCCATGGTGTGGAGTCTTTGGATGAGCGATGAAGCGGTGGAGGGGTGCCCATGGAGGGTGGTTGAACAGACTCCGTGGTGTGGAGGCCTGGATGAACAATAGACGGTGGAGGGTGGTTGAATAGTAGCGGTGGAGTAAGCGCACGGTGGAGGCTGGATGAACAGAGCCCGTGGAGGTGGAGGAGGTCGACGGTAGCCCATGGAGGTGGAGGAGGTCGACGGTGGAGATGAACATTATCCCGTGGAGTCCTGCTTTTGCGGTACGCCACACCTCCCGATGAAGAGGACCCCGTTTCGACCGTAGCGCTCCAACACAAGTCCGTTTCGTCCGTTTTGCGATACGCCACACCCCTCCCGATCAACAGGACCCCCGTTTCGACCGTAGGAGGTCCGTTTCCTCCGTTTTGCGGTACGCCACACCCCTCACGATCAACAGGACCCCGTTTTGAACGTGGCCGGTCGAACACAAGGCCACTTCCTTATTCTGTGGTACGCCAGGCCTCGTTTCCATCGCCTGTTCCGTCCAAGCCGGTTGGCTCCCACGCGTTCCGTTGCCTCCCGATGAACATGACGCATTCCGTTGCCTCCCCATGAACACGACACATTCCATTGCCTCCCCATGAACATGACGACTACGCTGTTTCTCCGTTCCGACCCAGCCATGTACACGAGCCCTGGCCGTACGTATGCGCGAGTAGGCGTTCGAGACCCCGCCCGTATGTACACATACGTGGCCGTATTTTCTTTCTTGCACCCTGGCCGTTGTATGTACGTGTACATGCTACGTGCGCACCTCTACTATGACACGTGCGCGCCTCTACTACGACTGCGTCGCGGCGCCTCTACATCGACCGGTATGTACGCATACATTCGCGACCAGGATGACAATGCTATATACGGTTCGACCAGGTGGGTCCCGACTCTCAAGCACTTCCTTGCTCGCGAAAATGTAGCTGGTGGGTCCTAGCTGTCGGGGCGAATCGTTTTGTTTTTGCCGGACGCACTTCCTTGCGTGCGAAGGTGTAGCTGGTGGGTCCCAGCAATGCGTGAAGCCGAATCGTTTTTTGCCGGACGCACTTCCTTGCGTGCGAAGATGAAGCTGGTGGGTCCCAGCATCGAGAAACGTTTTCCAGCGAAATCTGATGACCCGTCTGGTGGGTCCTAGCTGTCAGGTGAAGGAATCATTATTTTCCGCGTAATAAGGAGGCACTTCCTTGCTGCGGCCGTGGCCCCAGCTGTCAGCCTCTTCACGTACAGTCCACGTCCGATGGAAGTCGTTCCTTGACCACGTTGACTAGGCCGCGCCGAGAGCACCACGTCGGTGGACGACGGCGAGGCCTAGGAAGGGGACGACGCAGAGCCGGGAAAGATGCGGCCGTGGAAGCTCGCGCGGAGGAGAGAATCTGAGGTTCACCGTTCGGCTGCGGTGTGAAATTCTTTGTCGCCGCAGGCTGGCCAGCCGTGGGAATAGTAGGCGGCGAGGCCTCCGCGGCAGCACAACCGCCACGGGAGGCGAGGAGCATGCGGCACGACCGACGCTGCTTTGGGCGGTGGAGCAAGAAGACCGGAGGTTGAAGAAGCACTACGGCCGTTGGATGGACATCGTCACGGTCACCGGAGCTAGAATCGTTCATATTGACTAAGTTGACAAAGCCCTCCGTCCCTGTCAACTTAGTTGGCCCTAAGTCATCCTCCCACTATGGTGGGTCCCAGCTAGCGGTGGTGGGTATTCATTTTTTGTGCGTAATAAGGAGGCACTTCCTTGCGTGCGAAGATATAGCTGAGTGGGTCCGACATGTCGGGGAACGTTTTTTCGCGAAATCTGAGAGGCCCTTCCGGTGGGTCCCATTTGTCAGTGGAGGAATCATTATTTTGCGTCTGATCCATGGCCGATGGGTGCCGTTCGTTGACCACGTTGACCAGGCCAGCCGAGAGCACAATGGCGGTGGACGACGGCGAGGCCTAGGAAGGAACGACACGGAGCCGGGAAGACTCAACAATGGTTGCCCACGCGGTGAGTACGAGGTTTCTTGGTCCGGCCGCCGCCGAGAAAATAACAGGAGGTGTGGGTGAGTAGAGGAATGGCACAGCCAACAATGAAGTAGGGTGGGCGGTGCGGCTGTCTTGGCGGCAAAGACAGGCCATGGGAGGCGGGAGCAGTGCAGTCCCACCGGAGCTGGTTTGGTAATTTGGAGCAAGAAGATCGAGATATTGAAGAAAGCAGACGGCCGTTGGATTAACATCCAACGGTCACTTTATGCTAGAATCGTTGTGGACTAAGTTGACAAAGCTAAAGTACACGCCAACCTAGTAGACCCACAAGTCAGCCTTCAAATCTGTCCCAAACAGCATACAGCCCGAAATTTCTAGCTGATTCAAATTAATTTTAAATCTAAATATACCTTAATTTAAATTCAATGAAATTTTACCGCACAAAAACAATGAAATTTAAAATATCAAAATCCGAAAGAAAACAATATTTTGGAACTAATTGCCTGTTTGCTGTATTTTTTTCATTTTACAGCCCATTTATTATTACTTATAGCCCATTTCTTATTACTTATAGCCCATTTATTATTACTTATAGCCTATTTTCTGGGCAAAATGCATCCCTCCTCGTCTTGAAAGATTTCCGGCCCAGCAGGGCATAGAAAAGCAAGTAGGCCTATGTTGGTTATTCTGCAAAAAACAAAATAGCTGGCTAGCCATTTTTCAGAAAGGAAAAAAAAAACAAACTGGGCTGGTCATGTGCTAAACATATGAAATAAAAGCCTGGGCTAGACGGGTCACGGGTCCCGCACAACCCAGTTGATACCCTTCTCCGTCCCGAAAAAACAAAATTACTGCGCGTGCTACTGGGTCTCTACTGTCATCCTCACCATGTACAGTCATCTCCTTATTCCTCTCGGTTGTTGACCATGTTGACAACACCGAGGGCGAGCCAAGCGAGCGAACCAAGGCGGAGGACGATGGTGAGGCCTCGGACGAGAACGAGCAGGAGCCGGGAAGATTACAGCCAGCCGTGGGAGGCGGAGCGGCGGTCCCGCCGGCGCTGGTTTGGCTTTGGCGGCTCGAGGAAGAAGAGACTAAAGAAACGCGACAGACGTTGAATGTCAATCCAACGGTCAAGGTTGGCACAATCGTTTTTTGACTAAGCGGACACCAAGTAGCATACTTTTTTATATATAGGAAGAAAACTGCGAGGAAAATGCGTTCGTCTGCCGTCCTCCTCACAGTGAATGTTTGCCACATAAGTGACTAGCACCCTTGGTTTTCAACCGAGAGGTCTTGGGTTCGAGTACGAGGAACTCTCAATTTTGTTCTCCTTCCACTATTAGGAAAAGGGCTATATATGGAAATGACATTAATGGCGTACCGGAAAGATGGTGCGCCATTAGAGTCTAAACTACTAATGGCGCACCATGCTTTGGGTGCGCCATTAGTACCAAAATTTTTTTTTTAACTAGTGCGCCTGTCCAAACATACTAATGGCGCATCCCGCCCGAGTGTGCCATTAGTAGTTGTAACTACTAATGGCGCACCAGGGCGTGGGTGCGCCATTAGTACCAAATTTTTTTTTAAACTAGTGCGCCTGTCCAAACATACTAATGGCGCACCCACACCCTGGTGCGCCATTAGTAGTTGTAACTACTAACTACTAATGGCGCACCAGTGTGTGGGTGCGCCATTAGTATAGAAACTTTTTTTTTGAACTAGTGCGCTTGTCCAAACATACTAATGGCGCACCCTGCCCGAAAGTGCGCCATTAGTAGTTGTAACTACTAATGGCGCGCACTGTGTGGGTGCGCCATTAGTACCAAATTTTAAACTAGTGCGCTTGTCCAAACATACTAATGGCGCACCCACACCCTGGTGCGCCATTAGTAGTTGTAACTACTAATGGCGCACCAGTGTGTGGGTGCGCCATTAGTATAGAAACTTTTTTTTTGAACTAGTGCGCCTGTCCAAACATACTAATGGCGCATCCTGCTTAGGTGCGCCATTAGTAGTGGTAACTACTAATGGCGCACCATGCAAGAGGTGCGCCATTAGTAAGTGGGCAGCAACAAGATATTTGGGACAGCCTCTCCTACCCACACACTCACTTTCTCCCCACTTCATTCTCTCCACTTCCTCCTTGTCTCGGTGCCTCCTCTTTTTCACCTCATTTCCACCATAGATTCATTCAAATTAAGTGGTTAAATTACCTTGTTTTAATAGGTAAGTAAGGGGAAGCTATATTTAGGTTGTTCTCCTTACAACAATGTGCACATGCACTTTTTACGGCCTAGCTAGATCTATGTATGTTCGTGGTGTTGCATATGTTTGTGGTGTTTGCATATGTGTTTGTGTTTGGAGGTGTACCGGTATTTGAAATGCGATAGTTGCCAATATTTGCCGGAATGTTGATTCATTTCCGTTTCGGTAGAATTTTGGCATTAAGCATCCTTTTGGTCCTATTTTTAGGAAAGTCATGCCAAATTTTTCTTGGTTCTAAAATATCGTTTTGCTCTACCCTTGAGCGACCATGGTCCGCATGATGACCGAAGGCATCGTGAATAGGTTTTGAGGTCCGCGAAGGCCGAGATGCTTCAAAAGAACGAGACGGAGATAAGATGTCCGTGGTCGAAGATGCAAGTGAAGAGCCTTATTGCGGACCCGGATTCGGCAGGTGCGGGACCACCTGCTGTTACGTGGTTTCATGGATGGCTATCGGTGGCAAGGTGATGAAGATGACTACGAAGTCGTCCATGCGGGCGGGCAAGAAATGAGGAAGGGCAGCAAGACAACCACCGCGGCTCGGGCGGGCGAGAAGACGAAGAATCCCGGGCGATGATCACGACCGTGATGTTGTACACAGTCATCATGTAGAATATGCAGGACATGATGATGAGGAAGATGCGGAGCGAGCGACGGGCATGATCATGAAGATGATGATGCCGGCGGAGCGATTTGACGCTGGACCATCGATGGGCTGGGTGCAGGACCCTCATATTCAAGAGCTACTTCTCAAGCACACGGATAACGCAAGAGCTGCCGCCCGAGAGAAAGCCAAGATGGATCAACTTGAGTTAGACGCGGTTACTCCATTGTATGAAGGATGCAGGCCCGAGGATACCCGCCTGAAAGTAACGCTCATGGCCCTGGAGATGAAGGTAAAACACAAAATGACCGACGCATGCTTCGACGAGAACATGTCATTCTCGCACGAACGTCTTCCCAAGGGGAACAAGTGCCCGACCAGTTTGGAGGAGGCGAAGAAAATCGTGTGTCCTCTGGATTTACCGCACGTGAAATACCATGTGTGCATGAACAATTGCATCATTTATCGGGACGAGCACGCGGAGTCTACCATATGTCCGGTGTGCTGCGTCACTCGATACAAGAAGAGTAAGAAAGCTACTCTAAAAGTGGTGTGGTTCTTTCCGATCACTCCTCGTCTGCTGCGCTATTTCGCGGACCCTAAGGGAGCAAAGCTCCTGCGTTGGCACGCGGATTGGGAGGAGAAGAAGCGGGAAGATGACGCAAATGATCCGGAGATAGATAAAAAGACAAGATGCCGAGTCACCCTAAGGATGCGAGCCGGTGGCAAGCGTTGAACTTCGAAGACTCGGAATTTGGGAACGATCCAAGGAACATCGTCTTTGGCGCGAGCACCGATGGAGTCAATCCGTTTGGCAGCCAGAGAAGCACACATAGCACCTGGCCTGTGTTTGTGTGGATGTACAACCTTCCCCCTGGTTGTGCATGAAGAGGAAGTACATTCACATGAGTATGCTAATTGAAGGGCCGAAACAACCAGGAAACGACATCAATCATGTCTAGGGCTGCTGAAAGAGGAGCTTGACACGCTGTGGAAAATGCCAGCCAATACGTGGGACGCCGCAGAGAAAGAATATTTCCCTATGAGAGCCGCACTGCTCACGACGGTGCACGACTATCTCGGTTACGGATATGTCGCGGGGCAGGTAGTCCACGGATTTTCTGGATGCGTAAGGTGCATGGATGACACAACGTATCGCCAGCTAGATAGAGATCCCGGGTCTTCGAAAACCGTGTTCATGGGACATCGAAGGTGGCTTCGCGACGATGACCCGTGGAGGAAACGCAAGGATCTGTTCGATGGTGAAACCAAACCCCGAAAACGCCCGTGTACGAGGAGCGGCGAGGAAATAGACAAGCTGTTGGAAAATTGGAAAGACTGCCCACTGCCGGGAAAGAAGCAAAAGGCGCCAGAGCCGGGAAAGAAGCGAAAGGCGCCAGAGCCGCTGCTGAAGGTATGGAAAACGAGGTCTGTTTTCTGGGACTTGCCGTACTGGAAGATCCACCGTGTGCCTCACAGCCTTGATGTCATGCATATCACGAAGAACGTGTGCGAGTCTGCTTGGTACCCTGCTCAACATGCCGTAGAGGACCAAAGATGGGCGAAAGCAAGGCGGAACTTGAAATCAATGGGCATCGTGCAGGAGCTTCACGCTATATATGATGATGATGATGATGATGATGATGATGATGATGATGATGATGAGGCTGACAGACACGTAAAGTCGTCGCAAAGGCAAAAAGGCCAATAAGACCGGAAATGACTACCCTCCCGCGTGCTTCACTCAAAGTCAAGAGGAGATCTAGCAGATTTTCACCTGCCTCCTATGAGAAAAACTTCCTTACTGTTACGCTGGGAAGATAAGCGGATACCTAGACCCAGTGACGAAGTTCAGCGGGATGAAGTCTCACGACCGTCACGTCGGCCGATGACGCAGATACTTCCGGTTGCAATCCATTGGGATCATGGACGCCACGTCCGTGAAAGCGCTATTTGGCCTATGCAACTTCTTCGACGTCATCTCGGAAGTCGATTGGCGTGAGGCAACTCGAAGGCTACGAGGAAGAGATCGTGGTGATACTATGCGAGCTTGAGATGTACTTCCGCCCGCATTCTTCGACGTTATGGTGCATCTGCTGGTCCATATAGTGGAGGATATCATCCAACTCGGGCCGACGTTCCTCGCACAAAGATGATGCCGTTCGAAAGGATGAATGGTGTCATCAAAGGATACGTTCGCAACATGTCACGTCGTAGGAAGCATAGCCGGGGCTTTCGACGAAGAGTGCATCTCCTCTTGCACGAATTATCTAGGCATCGAGAACCCGTTGGTCTGCCCGTCAGCGAGCACCTCGGCAGGCTCATTTGGATGGGGTCACCGTGAGGGTCGCCCGCGAAATGCATGTCGACTTCGAGGGTCGACTCGCCCGACTTTGAAAGAGCAAACCTAGTCGCGCTACAACACATAGACGTGGTCGATCCTTGGGTGGTAGAGCACAAAACCTTTATTAAAAAGGCGTACAATGACCGAGGCCAACAGAGGACTGGACGGAGATACACTCAAAGAGCACAACTCATGTTTCACGCGTTGGTTCAAGCATAAGCTTCGCCGTACCCTTTACATGAGGATTCTTCCGCGGAAGAACAACTCATATTCGCCTTGTCACAGGCGCCGAGCACAACCTCGATGACCTATGAGGCGTACGATATCAACGGCTACACATTCTACACCGAGGCCAAGGACATGAAGAGCGATGGTTATCGTAACTCCGGGGTAACGATGGAATCCTACACCGTAACGACAAGGACAGATACTACGGAAGGATCGAGGAGATCTGGGAGCTGAGCTACTGTTGAGAGAAGGTCCCGATGTTCCGTGTCGATGGGCCAAGAACGTCATAAAAGAAGACCGGTATTTCACCACCATGGTTATACCCGAAGCCAAATCCAAGACCCGCGCATAAGCGTCACCGCTAAAAATGAGCCATGGGTACTGGCTTCCCAAGTGGACCAATGCTTCTTCATTACCGACCCGCCAAAGCCCGGTCGTGTTGTCGTGAGGAGAGGCAAAGGAAGATCATCGAATGGATGGAGTAGCCAATGAGCAAGACTTCGACAAGTACGGGCGACCGAGGATCGAACATGGCAACGATGATGAAGTAGCAGCATACACCACAAGAAGAAGCGGGACCACCCTACCTAAAGGACGTCCGTTCCACGTAAGAACTCCATTTGCGAAAAACAAGGGCAAGAAGATTGTGAGCAGATAGCTAGCTAAGATCGATTGTATTTAAATCGTAGCCTTCATTTCTCGATTGTATTTCATGGGTACTTTTGAACTATCATGAATATTTTTAAATTTCATGGACACTCGATCTCGATCCCCTCCATCTCGATCGCTATCCCACCTCGCCAGATCCGGCCCCCCTCGCCGAGCACCCCCAGTCCACGGCCGCCGCCGACCCCCGCACCCTCGATTCCTCCATCTTTTAAAATGGATTTTAAATGCTACTGTCTTATAAAAAATGCTACTGTCTTATAAAAAAAATGCTCTTGTCTTATAAAAAATAAGTATCAAACAGCTTTTTAAATGCTCTTGTCTTATAAAAAATATTATGTTATTATTTAAACAAGTTTGAACATTTTTAAACACAAATAAGTATCAAACAGCTTTTTTAAATGCTAAAAAATTTGTGGAGCCCACCTCGATCCCCCTCCATCTCGATCGCTGTCCCACCTCATGAGATCCGGCCCCTCGCCGAGCACCCCCAGTCCACCGGCCGCCACACCCCCGCACCTCGATTCCCCTACTCAACCGCCACGCCGCCGACCCCCGCACCAGCACCGTCTTATAAAAATAAGTATCAAACAGCTTTTTAAATGCTCTTGTCTTATAAAAAAATATTACTGTTATTATTTAAACAAGTTTGAACATATTTAAACATAAATAAGTATCAAATAGCTTTTTAAATGCTAAAAAAATTTGTGGAGCACAGGAGTCGAACCCAGGACCTCCTGGTGTGAGAATCAAGGCCGACCGATCGAGCTAGTAGAGTGGGCTTGACATGGATAGGTTACAGTAGTAGATAACCTTTTGGCTTTTGTGGAAATAAAAAAAAATACTAATGGCGCACCACGGTGAGGTGCGCCATTAGTGTGGACATGCTAATGGCGCGCATGTGAGGTGGGCCATTAGTATTGTAACTTCGCCCGATCCCCCTTCGCCCGATCCCCCTTCGCCCGATCCCCTCGCCAGTTCTCTCCCTCTCGCCCCCGCCCGCGCCCGCCTGCCCTCGCCCTCGCCTCGCCCTCTCCCTCCCTCGCCCTCTCCCTACGCCGCCCGGGCCTTGTCGTCAGCCGCCTCGACCCGCCCAAACCCCTTGCCCGGGGCCTTGCCCAGACGCCGCCCGACCCCGCCAGACGCCGCCCAGACGCCGCCTCGACCCGCCCGACCCCGCCGGCGCCGCCGACGCCTTACCGACCCGCCGCCGACGCCGCCCGAACCCCGCCGCCCAGCGCCGCCTCGACCCGCCCGACGTTGCTGCCCCACCTCGACCCGCCCGTCCACACCACCGTCGACCCGCCTCCCTCGACCCGCCCAAGGTACTTACTTGATTTTTCCTTCTCTGCAAAAACAGCTAGTGAAAGTTACGAGATGTGCAAAAATAGAATGTGTTACGAAGAAAAGTGTGATCAAGGACTGCCTATGGAGTAGAATTGTCAAGAAGAATGTAGTAGACTGAAAAACAGAATGGTTTAAATAATGAATATTCAGGATCAATAGCAATCAGTTCTTAAGGAATTCAATACTCCAAATGGTTATTAGTAAAGAAAAGTGAAATGTATCTTGAAACACGAGACATGTATCCAGCTTGGTCATTTTGCATTGAAGAACACAACAGAAGTATGGACGAAAATTTCCAGTTACCAGTGCTTAAGCTGGCGTGCTCAAACATCGACAAGTCAATACTTTGCTCTCATTTTAAGTTACGGTTATGGTACAAACTCCTAATCTTCATGCTAAGCTGGAGTAGTTTGCATCACATCTAATCTTGCTAATCTTCTCATTTTAAGTTAATACTTGCTCTCGTTTTAAGTTCGTTTCCTTTTTTTATCATATTGCTTGATGATGGCCATTTAGACAGTTGCAACAGCACAAGGGTCTTGGCTTGCAACCAAGGGTAATATGCCACTTATCATATTGGCCAAATTCCGTATCATTGAAAATATGTTGCTAAGCGGAGTAATATGCCACTTATCATATTGGCCAAATTTCAAGGAGCATATTACTTTATTTCAAAATGGAAGTCTGTGGAATCATTTCACTTAATTTCAAAGTGGGGGCATTCTCCTTGATGCAAGAACAACAAAAGCAGTGCATGGATGTAAGAACAATACAAACAGTCCCAGATTTTGAAACTTGCCCCAACCCTGGTCCCATCTGAATTTAGTTAGTGTTCAACCTAAGCTTGAACAAAAGAATTCATATCCCAAAGCAACTACATAAATACTCCACAATGACCAGAACATGACCACAACACCAATACCCATCAACATTTTAACTGAAATTATTAACAATTTGGGATGGGCTGGGATGTTTCTCGAACATATTAACATGCGAGGATGCTCTCCCAAACATATTATTTTTTTATGTTGTTTACGCTAATTCCACTTTAAAAAGTATTGAAGAATAAATCTGTTTGAACTTCCATACATCTCTCAGACATCATTATGTAAGCTTAAATAGCAACACTTAAGTTAATAATATGCTATTGAGTACTGCATCCAATTCTCTGTTTGTTCTTGCATTTAACTTATACTCAGATCTCATTGTATTCCTTGGAATATGCAGTTCATCAGCTCGTAAATATTTTAGGCGAGGGACACGTCTAAATTGGCTGAAAGGTCTTTGTTACAAGAGAAAGCATCGAGCGATCGAGAAAACTACACCGGCTAAAGGTTTTGATTCCCCTGATTATTCCTTTTTAGTTTTATTTGGTCATCCTTTTTTTACCAATTTTCAAAGAACCTGTGTATTTTTTAAGCCAAAGTGGAAAAGCTGCAAAATCTGAAGTATAACGCAAACAAACAGGGCCTTACATAAGTAATCGCACATGACTTTCTCAAAAAAAAAGTAATCGCACATGTATAGATAAGTCTTCTTCCTTTGGTTTGAGACTATGTATGGTAGTGCATACATAGTGTATGCGTGTGTGCATGCTAGATAGAGGCTAGTGGGTGCGTGATAGCTTGGGTGGTCCGGTTATTTAACCCGTGTAATTCAGTTCTGTTTGTGTAAGAAGAAATTCAAGAAAAGGCACAAGTCGTGTGGTGCCCAAAGTGTGCGTCTCTTCTTCTACCTCCAGTTAGTGTGTGTGTGTGTATGTGTGTGACCTGGACAAACCCACCAAATGCAATTTAGGTTATTTGTTCGACAACGATTGCTTTGAAAACATACATTGCCGTATCTGATATAATCTTTTACCACAAGTTTGAGACCATGTAAATAATATTGCTGTTTGACATGACATGACATTACGGTATATTGCTTATCTAGGCTGTATGGAAAGGCAGAGTACTACTCCTTTCTCAGCCATGTTCAATCAATCTTATGGCCTGTCGACTTTACAACATATTTCATTAGGAGCTAACAGTCTCATTTGATCACTATTAGATTTACGGAGCTGTAGTAATGATGCTAGCCTGTTAAACTCTTTCTTCGTAATATTGTCCTGCGATTCCAAGGATTGTCATAATTTTTTCCAAGTTTGCAACGGATGATGGTGTCACTCATCTAATCCGAAATGTGCTGTTTTTATATACTCTTGCTTGACCTATCTTTAATCATGTAAAAGAAAGTCCGAAAGCCGATTAAGTTGAGTAGTTGAACCTGGTCCATGGATATTTTGAAAAATTTAAGTTTGTTATATACCCTCCTTTTGACATATTCAGTCGCAATAAATAATGTCGGTTCCATGCTAAGCGTGGTGTGCCCAATCTTTATTAGTGACAAGCTGTTGTTTTAATTGCAACATTTCTTGACACACCCTTTGTGCTTTAGTGGTTGGATTATTAGTTTAGTAATTTCTTGACACACCCTTTGTGGTTTGCCATGTGTACATGTGTGAGAGATAGTGAGAGGAGACAAGAAGAAGGGATTTTTTAATTGGCTTCTTGCAGTTTTGAAAATTCAGTTTATTGATTCTTTGAAAATTCAGTTAATTGATTAGGCACACAAATTGATGTGCTTTGTAAAACTTGTTCATGTACTGAACTACTAATGCCTTGTGATGCTCTGAATTACTTGTGATGCCTCTGAATGACTTGTGATCACATTGAGAAAGACTTGTAAAGATGATGATCATCTTTAACGAGAAAACAATTTGTGATGATTTTGCTAGTTTGCTGGGTTTTGTCTCCGACCATCGTGTCGTGATGATATTGCAGGTACCCGAGAGGCCCTTGAGTTTGCGGAATGTCGATTAACTTCCGTTCGGCAAATTGGTACTCCATATGTCCTATTTTCAGCAAAGGTCATGCTGAAATTTTCCGTGAATTTTAGCATGACTTTGCTAAAAATAGGACATATGGGGTACTTGTGACTAATGCATGGGCGAGGTATCTTAGTAGTTAATTAAGTAGGATCAAGTGCCCCGACGTACTTGTGACTAATGCATGGCTTTTAGGGTGCCTCGGTGTCGATAAAAACCGAAATGATGAAAAGTTAGGCTTTTAGGGTGCCTTGGCGTCGAAAAACCCTCAATGATAAAAGCTTAGATTTTAGGATGCCTCGGTGTCGACAAACCCTAAATGATGAGACCATGATCTTGTTCCTTGACAATAACCAACTTTTGACCAAACTTTGTTTCTATTTAGAGAGAAACATGGCCCTAACGATGAGGCCGGGGTTGAGGCGGCAAGGCATTCTGGAGCTGTCCCAGAGATGGAGGAACAACCTCACTTGTATGAGGCCGCCGCCTTCCCCACCGATCCACGAGACCACGGATGGTGCCGCCGAGGATGACCACCGATGCCACCACCGATGGTGCCGCCGAGGATGCCACCATCGATGATGGCGGCCGCGCCTGAGATGGCAGCCAGCCGAAGAGGCAACGGAAGGACCGGCGCCGATCGTGCTCCGCACCCTCAAGGAGGAAGTTCTTGAAGTGGAATCCAACGGGAATCCAACGGCGCCCGAACGAATAGTCAAGGGTACTCGCTTCAGCTCGGATGCATTGTCCGGAGCACCGTCTCGATCAACACCGAGAACCCGAGGCATCCGACCGAGGGAATTTGCGCAACCTCCTCTTCCGCGAAGCTGCACGAGCGATACAAGTTCCCGCTGAATTTGAAAACACAAGCCTCAAAGGGAATAAAGTGAACAATGCTGCCCTCACGAAGATGAGCAAGGCCCTGTCTACTTGGAAAAGCAATGTGAAGAGAATGATCAAGAAAGGTGAGAGTTATGAGAAGATCAAGGAGAAAAATCCTTCGATCACCGAAGATGACTACAACGACTTCAAGATCAATTGCTCGAGCACCGCAAGCTCCCAATCAAGTGAGTGGGGAAACAAATCTGGGAGCTGAACATAGGGGAACACACACTCGGTCCGGCGGTTCTGAGTGGCGGAGCCTATATGGGACAAGGAGGAGGCGGACCGTGCCGAGCAAGGCCTACCGCCCCTCTTCGATACATCTGGCGGTGACAAGCAGACCAGGAACTTTGTCGGGGCCGGTACAAGAAGGACCCGAAAACAAAGGAGCTTACCACGGATCCGAAGACCAGGCAGCTTGAGCTTGTTACGGTAAGGAATACACCCAGCGTAATTAGCTCCATATGGTTGCATTCTAATTAATGAAGCCGAATTTCTAAATGGTTCACATTCCTTCCGCAGCGATGAAAGCGATGGCTGGGTCGACTCAGAGCAACCCTTGGGGACGCCACTCTAAATAGGGGTTGAATGTAATGAAGAACAAGGATAAGCTCGATGGCCGACGTCGGCTGGTCGTGTGGCCGCAAAGGCTTGTCGACAAAATGGGGTCATACTATACGCTGGTGTGCGGAAGGAGAAAAGACTAGCTCGGAAAGCCGGTAGCGAGAGGTTCAAGAACTCAAAGGCACAGGTGGCGCGGATTCGGAGATTGTCCAAGAGCAAGTGGAACAACGACTCGGGCGGCGATCACCGCACTTGTGCCTACCTTGATCTCGGGGTTGAGTCTGCGTGGATTGCAGGCGCCAATGAGGCCGCCCGATTCCTAGCTTCACGGCCAGCAACTTCGCATAATGCGATGGCGGGGCCATTGGTGCCTCCAGCGGAGGCGTATTGGTGTCTCCGGCCGCACGGGAGCTTAATGCACCGGGTGTACGCCGGCGGCACCTCTGCAGCAAGCGGCCCCTCCGTCCACTGCGCCCGCCGTTGGCGGTGCCTCTACATTAGCCGAGCTCGACGCCATCATCACGGTAACTAATTAAGCCTCTCTCGGCCGAGGACTTCATCTCCTTGCCTTTGACTGGGCATCCTTGACGCCCTACATGTTTTCGCAGGGCGCCGCCGACGTTCCGTGCACTCTCCTGCACTTCGTGAACAACGAGTTGGTCGATGTCGCCAAGGGCAAAATCGTTCAACCGGGCAACCCCTTGTTCCACGGTACCCGGATGCCACCCAACTTGTTTAGGGTTTAAGCTGGTTCGGTGCTGCCAGGCTGCGATGACTTGTTACCTCCGAATCGACCCGTCGGGGCCGGCGATGATGACGTGATGACCCTCGGCGCCTGCTGAGCTGGCCCTCGCTTTGGCGAAGAGCCAGATTCGTTTGGGGCGGGGACACCACCCCAAAGACAACACCGCCCGGTCGTGCGGCGCCAAGTCGGCCCCATGGCAAGACCGCCCGTAACGGTGCGGACATCCCTATGCCATCGATCCAAACATGCATATGGCACAGGATCGGAATAATGACGGCAGCGACTATGATACATTTGGCAACGTCGATCAGTACTTTGCCGAGCATGGGTATGATGGCGACTTCATGGGGCCTCCTTCTCAAGAACCAAACCCAACAAAAGGCGTGTGCGATCTAGCTCGTGCAGCGGAGAAGCCAAGTTACCTTGAGCGCCGTCTGGCGTTCAGCTCTCGAGAGACGCCTCCGGCTGCCGACTTCACCGAGCCTCGAGATAGGCGAGGTGCAAAATATTATCAGCCCCAACACACTCAAGAAGGCGGTGCATGAGCAAAACTCGGTCCCATTACAGGAGAAGAAGAAGGCACGCAAAAGAAAGACTAAGAAGGGTGCGAGCCAGCCGGCACCGAAATGCGATCCGTGCTCAGGACGGGCCACCTTCACCGCAGGATATCTCGAGGAGGGTGCATGTGGCGGGTAGGGCAATGCTACCGACAAATATGCTCAATGCTGCAACCGGTGCTATGCGGAGTCTGCATGACAGTGTTCTTTCTTTGGAGAAGCGGCGTCTCAGGGAGAAGGATGTGGCATACCCGGTTTTCGCGGCCAAGGTGCCGAGGGCAAGGGCTTTGTGGATAACTCCATCGGGCGTCACGATCGTCCTGCGTTTTGATGACATCCACGCTATGTTGAACCTTCATCCGCTGCACTACACCTTCGTTCGGCTATTTTCGCTGAGTATGGAGATGCGGATCATTCGCGACAAGACCCGGACATCGTGATAGTCGACCCCTTCTACATGCGTGCCAAGATCTTGGGCAGCGGGGGACCGGCAAGTCGCGAAGTTCTTACCTCGAAGGCGTCATTACGGCAAACCAAGAAAGGATAACTTCCTCGTGCCTTACTTTCCCGAGTAAGTCCTCCCCTCAACCGCCCGTAACATATGAATTCTTACATTTCGATCGTTTTTCTTTTAACATTCCGTGTTTTCTGCGGTGACACACGTTGCACGCTCATCCTCCTAAGCCCTAAATATTCCATGGCCACGTATTTCGACCCGGACCGTCGATTGAGCGTAGACTACACAAATGTCAAGAAGGTTCTTGATGATGTTCTCCCGGCCACGCCAAATCTGGAGGCACCTTCACCGGGCCTATTCGTAAGCACGGCAAGCACGTGTTCTCCCACTGTCTGACGTTCTGCTGCGTCAAGCGGCCGCTGGCGGTCGAAGGGTGCCTACTACGCCATCCATCACATGCGGGCGATCGTGCGGGACCATCATCAACCACGCTACCGAGTAAACTCCAAGATTGGGCGCGGCGTGTCGGCAATCCAGACGCGGACCTCCGACAAGAATTCTTTCGCATCCAGTGGAGTTTGCGGAAATCATCCATCAAGATGTCGCCATTACCTCGGGGCAGTTCTACCTCGAAATCAACCGTCCAACGATTGGCATCGACACAATGCTACAAATGCAGGATGACAACGCCCGTTCTTTCATGACTCCCACGATGAGACGGCGGCTTCATCCACGCTCACGATCCCTTGAGTCGAGTTGTCTAGTTCTGAAACATCGATTGGGTCATGTTGTAATTAAACTTTAATGAACTTGTAGTATGTCTCTTTGTTTTTGAGAGTCGTTCAACTTAGATGTAATCGATGCTATTAATGTCTTGCTTTTCTCTTCCGATCGCTCGCTGCATACTTATATATTGCTTATGTATTGTCTGTGAATTGGTACTAACGTTTACGTTTGGCTAGTGCATAGCGATGCCGACGTATGTCGTGTACAAAGGTAAGGTTCCCGGAGTCTCGATGGCTGGGAGGAGTGTCGGAGACAGGTTCACCGATTCAGCGGTATGATTACAAAGGGTACACCACTAGGGCCGAGGCCGAATCTAGATACGCCCGCTATCTAGCGGGAGAGGGAGGAGCGTTGGAGGAACCGGATGAAGACGAAGTTTCATCGTGATGATGCTCATCGTGATGACCGCAGCTCTCTTCTATGTGATGGTAGTTTAGATGATCGATATCGACTTGTAATGCGAAGATAAACTTCGCTACTCATGGTCTCGAGACTTGTAATATAATGTTCTATCTTTGTTCGGTCTTTTCAATTCGGAGACTAATATGATGAATTGTATTAGGAGACTAATATGATGAATTATATTCTAGGACTAATTTTATATTGTAATTGATGAATCTATTGTTGATGTGTGCTGTCTATATTTTGTCAAATTATACATTTTGTAACCTGTGCAAAATACAGAAAATAAAAAAATAAAAAAACCTAATATTCATACTAATGGCGCATCACATGACGATGCGCCATTAGTATGACAAGGTATACTAATGGCGCATCACCGGGAAGTGCGCCATTAGTATGCTGCGTTACTAATGGCGCATCCGGAGGTGGTGCGCCATTAGTATGCCAAAGCACTGGTATACATGCCCCACAGGAGGCATACTAATGGCGCACCCTTGCATATACTAATGGCGCACCAGGTGGTGCGCCATTAGTATACCGTGAATACTAATGACGCAGGTGGTGCGCCATTAGTAAAAATTACTAATGGCGTGCTGTCAATGGCGCACCTCTGATGCGCCATTAATGGCCATATTAGGTGCGCCATTAGTAGTGGTATATCTAGTAGAAAAAGAAGATTATTTGTGACATCATGTCATGATCACAGTAATCTCAGTGAAGGTCTATTCGCTCAAAGAATGGAAATTCACCGGGATAAAAGAAGAGGGGATATTAGGATTATCGCAAAAAGCATACTTAGAAAAGGATTCTAATGAGATATAGTATGCATGCGAGTAAGCTTACGCCTGTCTTATAGTCAAAGGTAATAGTTTGGGAATATTAAGTATTCCAGGAACCAATATGAGATCGATCATAAGAAAGAGGTTCCATGTGCTTCAGCTGTTGGAAGCAAAATCGGTGCTATTTATCCGACATAGCTCAATTATCCGGGAAATTTTTGGCGAAGTCCGATCCAGCAATAGATCACGGAATGGAGTTAAAGAACGTTTACCAATCTTACAAAGTATTGTAAGCCTCATGCCAAATAGGAAAGGGACACATACTCTCAAAAGGTTGTGAGTAAAAGAACTAAGTTTTGGCGGGATGTTTAGTGAAGCCCACACTAGTAACTAAACACTCGCACCTTTGGAGTTTTATTGTGGAGAAGCTCCAAAAGCAAAATAGTTGCTTGGTGTCATGAGTTATGTATACCGCAAAGTATAGCATGATATGAGGCTACAGGACAGGCTAAATGGTTAAAAGAAAACCTTACCGGAATTGATGATGATATGCAGCAGCAATATATCATCCAAGTATTTTATCTCCTACATCAACATGTCAGGTGTACTGCCAAACACATTGACAAAGAGTTATATGTTGCGAAGGAGAAAATCCATAATCATATGATAGCACTAATGGTGTAAGTACCAAACAGATGCTTACGCTTATCAAAGGCCTACCACCCAGCGTGTTAAGAGAACATGCAGTCGACATGGGAATTATGGGAGGTCTATGATTTCTGGATTACTAAAGGGCCCAAAGAACGGTTAAGGGCTTGTTTCAATACAGAAAGATGCATTGTGGCTGTTAATCTAACGGTAGCTGATAACTGTTATGACAAGGCACACCCTACGTATTGATCTGCACTGAGACAAGGACCAAGAGCAAATCAAGAGAAAGTCAAAAGAGTTACGTCAAAGCATGAAGTTACAAGTATAAGGTGAGATCAAGGGGGAAAATGTTGCGCAGTCCTGATCGGGGACACTCAACTCAACTGGGTTGCGGGCCCCTGTTGCGCAGCTCCATATAAGGGAGGTGGGGGCCACGAATGCAGTACGCCAAGAATGGTTCGCACCCCACCTGCCCTGCCTACTGATCGAGGCGGAGCTGACAGCGACGGGAAGCTTCGCCACCGCTATCGCTTGTCCACTCATCTCAGCCATCACCGCCACTACAGCTCGGCATGGTGTCGGCTCAAACTTCGTCTGGACCAACAGATGGTAAGTTTCCGGAAATCCTACCCTACGATCCCATGGATCTATCAATTGGATCCAGTATATATGCAACCACTTTTTGCGAAATTTGCAAAAGGACACGGAAAGGAAAGAAAACAAATCCTCTTGTTGTATAAGCGGCAATGCAGCCCGGTTCCGTGCGCTCATGAATCGAAATCACAGAGACAATCAAGCTGATCATCGACTACGCCGGCGCGTCGAGATAGTACGTCTTGATCTCGTCGTGCTTGAACTTGCGGTTCCCCTTGCACGCCGATCTCCGCCGAAACGTCTTTGCCGCGGCCGTGGCGGCGTGCACCTCCTCGTGCTCGTGGCGTCGTACTTCCACGACAGCCGTTGCCACGACGTGGCCTCATACTTGAACGGGCGACTGCCACCCCTTGGAGTAGTAGTACCGGCGCTTTGTTCTCCGGCGGAAGAACTGCCTTGCTCCTCCTCCTCGTCCATGAGGGCGTCCCTGCCGAGCGCGCGGAGGCCGCCGGACTTTGACTGGTTGGTCGGCTTCCGCGGCGCCCGGATGAAGCCGCCGTTGGCCACCACCAGAGACGCAACTGCATAACATTCTTTGGGCCGTCCATGGCGGAAAAAACCGTGGTAGAAGCGAGGGCGAGGAAATTTCGAGGAGTTGTTGGTTACGGTGGAAGGTCGGGGGCCGAGCGGTGCGCGTTTCTCTCGTACACGTGCGCGCGTGTGTGCGAGGCGTTGGCTCTAACTGAACCCGAGCGAGGCGTTGGGCTCTAACTGAACCCGAGCGATTGCACTACAGGCTACGCGTTACTGAACGTGAGCGATCGTTCGATGGCTGTTAACTGAACCCGATCGAGCGATTCCTTTGCTACTGTTGCTAAGCGAAGCGATCGATGCTGCCTCTGGGATGAGCGAGTGGCGTTGGCGGGGGTTGGATGAACAGTGAGCGGTGGCGTTTGCCTCTGGATTAACAGGACCCCATGGTGTGGAGTGCTGGATGAACAGTAGACGGTGGAGGGGTGCCCATGGAGGGGTGGTTGAACAGGACTCCGTGGTGTGGAGGGCTGGATGAACAGTAGACGGTGGAGGGGTGGTTGAACAGTAGCCGGTGGAGTAGCGCGCGGTGGAGGCTGGATGAACAGGAGCCCGTGGAGGCTGGAGGAGGTCGACGGTAGCCCATGGAGGCTGGAGGAGGTCGACGGTGGAGATGAACATTATCCCGTGGAGTCCCGTTTTGCGGTACGCCACACCCCTCCGATGAACAAGACCCCGTTTGACCGTGGCGCTCCAACACAAGTCCGTTTAAATCCGCTTTTGCGATCGCCACACCTCCCGATCAACGGGACCCCGTTTCGACCGTAGGAGGTCCGTTTCCTCCGTTTTGCGGTACGCCACACCCCTCACGATCAACAGGACCCCGTTTTGAACGTGGCCGGTCGAACACAAGGCCACTTCCTTATTCTGTGGTACGCCAGGCCTCGTTTCCATCGCCTGTTCCGTCCAAGCCGGTTGGCTCCCACGCGTTCCGTTGCCTCCCGATGAACATGACGCATTCCGTTGCCTCCCCATGAACACGACACATTCCAGTGCCTCCCCATGAACATGACGACTACGCTGTTTCTCCGTTCGACCCAGCCATGTACACGAGCCCGGCCGTGCGTGTGCGCGGTAGTAGGCGTTCGAGACCCCGCCCGTATGTACACATACGTGGCCGTATTTTCTTTCTTGCACCCTGGCCGTTGTATGTACGTGTACATGCTACGTGCGCACCTCTACTATGACACGTGCGCGCCTCTACTACGACACGTGCGCGCCTCTACATCGACCAGTATGTACGTACACATTCGCGACCAGGATGACAATGCTATATACGGTTCGACCAGGTGGGTCCCGACTCTCAAGCACTTCCTTGCCTGCGAAAATGTAGCTGGTGGGTCCTAGCTGTCAGGGGGGCGAATCGTTTTGTTTTTTTTGCCCGGACGCACTTCCTTGCGTGCGAAGGTGTAGCTGGTGGGTCCCAGCAGTCATGGGGGCGAATCGTTTTTTTTTGCCCGGACGCACTTCCTTGCGTGCGAAGATGAAGCTGGTGGGTCCCAGCAGTCAGGGGGAAACGTTTTTCCCGCGAAATACAGTGACCCGTCTGGTGGGTCCTAGCTGTCAGGTGAAGGAATCATTATTTTCCGCGTAATAAGGAGGCACTTCCTTGCTGCGGCCGTGGCCCCAGCTGTCAGCCTCTTCACGTACAGTCCACGTCCGATGGAAGTCGTTCCTTGACCACGTTGACCAGGCCGCCGAGAGCACCACGTCGGTGGACGGCGGCGAGGCCTAGGAAGGGACGACGCAGAGCCGGGAAAGACGCTGCCGTGGAAGCTCGCGCGAGAGAGAGTAATGAGGTTCACCGGTTCGGCTGCGGTGTGAGGTCTTTGTCGCCGCAGGCCGCCAGCGGTGGGAATAGTAGGGGGCGGCGAGGCCTCCGCGGCAGCACAGCCGGCCACGGGAGGCAAGAGCAGGCGGCACGACCGACGCTGCTTTGGGCGGCTGGAGCAAGAAGACCCGAGGTTGAAGAAGCACTACGGCCGTTAGATGGACATCGTCTGATCCTTTGGAGCTAGAATCGTTCATATTGACTAAGTTGACAAAGCCCTCCGTCCCGTCAACTTAGTTGGCCCACAAGTCATCCTCCCACTATGGTGGGTCCCAGCTAGCAGGGTGGGTATTCTTTTTTTGTGCGTAATAAGGAGGCACTTCCTTGCGTGCGAAGATATAGCTGGTGGGTCCGACATGTCAGCGGGGGGAACGTTTTTTTCGCGAAATCTGAGAGGCCCTTCCGGTGGGTCCCAATTTGTCGGTGGAGGAATCATTATTTTCTTGCGTGAGTCCATGGCCGATGGATGCCGTTCGTTGACCACGTTGACCAGGCCGCGCCGAGAGCACAATGGCGGTGGACGACGGCGAGGCCTAGGAAGGGAACGACACAGAGCCGGGGAAGACTCAACAATGGTTGCCCACGCGGTGGGGAGTACGAGGTTCTTGGTCCGCTGCCGTCGCCGAAAATAACAGGAGGTGTGGGTGAGTAGAGGAATGGCACGGCCAACAATGAAGTAGGGTGGGGCGGTGCGGCTGTCTTGGCGGCAAGACAAATACCATGGGAGGCGGGAGCAGGCAGTCCCACCGGAGCTGGTTTGGGCGGCTGGAGCAAGAAGATCAGATATTGAAGAAACAGCACGGCCGTTGGATTAACATCCAACGGTCACTGCTGCTAGAATCGTTTGTGGACTAAGTTGACAAAGCTAAAGTACACGTCAACCTAGTAGACCCACAAGTCAGCCTCCAAATCTGTCCCCAAACAAGATACAAACCCGAAATTTCTAGCCAGATTCAAATTAATTTTAAATCTAAATATACCTTAATTTAAATTCAATGAAATTTTACCGGCACAAAAACAATGAAATTTAAAATATGAAAATCCGAAAGAAAACAGTATTTTGGAACTAATTGCCTGTTTGCTGTATTTTTTCATTTTACAGCCCATTTATTATTACTTATAGCCCATTTCTTATTACTTATAGCCCATTTATTATTACTTATAGCCTATTTTACGGGCAAAATGCATCCCTCCTCGTCTTGAAAGATTTCCGGCCCAGCAGGGCGTAGAAAAGCAAGTAGGCCTATGTTGGTTATTATGCAAAAAACAAAATAGCTGGCTAGCCATTTTCAGAAAGGAAAAAAACAAACTGGGCTGGTCATGTGCTAAACATATGAAATAAAAGCCTGGGCTAGACGGGCCACGGGTCCCGCACAACCCAGTTGATACCCTTCTCCGTCCCGAAAAAACAAAATTACTGCGCGCGCTGCTGGGTCCCTACCGTCATCCTCACCATGTACAGTCATCTCCTTATTCCTCTCGGTTGTTGACCATGTTGACAACACCGGAGGGCGAGGCCAGCGCGAGCGAACCAAGGCGGAGGACGATGGTGAGGCCTCGGACGGAACGAGCAGGAGCCGGGAAGATTACACCCGGCCGTGGGAGGCGGGAGCGAGCGGTCCCGCCCGGCGCTGGTTTGGCTTTTGGCGGCTCGAGAAAGAAGAGATCAAGAAACGCGATGACGTTGAATGTCAATCCAAGGGTCAAGGTTGGCTCAATCGTTTTTTGACTAAGCGGACACCAAGTAGCATACTTTTTTATATATAGGAAGAAAACTGCGAGGAAAATGCATTCGTCTGCCGTCCTCCTCACAGTGAATGTTTGCCACATAAGTGACTAGCACCCTTGGTTTTCAACCGAGAGGTCTTGGGTTCGAGTACGAGGAACTCTCAATTTTGTTCTCCTTCCTTCCTCGTAAAAAAAAGGGAAAGAAAATCAAAGACTTGGGAAGGCGTACAGAACAAGCTAGTGTACCCGATAAAGAGACGCGTTGCCGAGTTTTAGAAAAAAGAAAGACGTGCTCCTGTAGCTGGTTCGAATCCAAACCTAGACTATGACTATATATGGTGCTATGCTATAATGAAACTGACATATCCAACGTTCGCTTCTCCTCTTCTCTACTTACTCTGCCTAGCATCAGAAGCTCTGGCCGCAGCAACCATGTCCGCTGGCTGCTCGTCCACCTGCTCTTCAGCAGGCAACAACAAGATATGCGCCAAGTAGCCACCCGTACCATCGCCTGTGGGTCTCATCACACCCCTGCCGGCACGCGCACTGCAGCCGATTTCTCATCGCAACCCGCTGCCGTTGGTGTGGTCCCACTGCTGCAAATTACGCAGAGTCATCCGTCGCATCTCAACCACAATCCGCAACCCTGTCCGAGTCTTCTACAAATGCCCGAATCATGGGGTAATAATATGTTTAAGTGTTGTTCTGCTGCTTTCAGTTGCTGATTTTTTTAATAGTTTGGTTGATGATCTTCCAATTTGATTCGTGCAGAAAAGGGAAGATTCGTGTGATTTGTATTTATGGGAAGTTCTTGATGTGGGGAATGCAACTACGCTGATTATTTGGTTAGCCGAGGAATCCCAATACCAGCGAGGTTGAGGTGTTGGACAAGTAATCAAGGAGCAACGGAAGAGGAAGATGCAGAGCAGCAGGTTAAAGATGCAGTTCCTCTGATCATGGCCAAGCAATAGCTGCTGAACGGCCTTGACAGCAATGAGGACACGAAAGAGCTTGTGAAGATAATGGGAAAAATTGATGTGCGCTGTAGGATGATTGTCTCTTTATTTGCAGTGTATGTAGAACTCGTGATGTATTCAGTGGCTACGACATGAGCACTTTCTTTGAAACTAGTAATGAATGAAACATGTGTAGCAGTGGCGTAGTGTTGTGAACATCTAATGATTTCTATTAACGGAAATCAGGGGTATCCCCTTTGCTCATATAAATAAATAAATAGCGAGAGGCCTGTCGGGTCAGCTTTGTTCTCATTCGAAGGCGTCGAGCAAATTGCAGTCCAACAGCAAACTATGTCATCAAATTCAAGTTTCACAGCCAAATATGAGTACAAGTAAACAACAATGTCATCATGTTTTAGTTGTCATACAATCACCAAACACAAATCAACATACATAACAAGTGATGTTCTCACAGCAAAATACTAAACAACATGTTCATCAGATTTCAGTTGTCATAGCAAACACAGTTTCACATAGTAGATAAAAAAACGTCTTCTGACAGGCAAATACGACAAAAGCAATGTAATCATCATCCGCAGCAGCAGCGTCAACATCTTCGCCATGTGTATCAGTCTGAATCGTAATTCCCCACGGTGTCATCTTCTTCTTCGTCCTCAATGTTCTCGAACGTTAGCTTCTTCTTGATCAACTCTTGTATGTCCACAGCATGACAGGCAATCTTTTTGCCGGCGTCATTGACGTGATGGTTCTCAAAGATATTAGGAACATCTGTGTTATCTTGTACATCGGGAGCGATTAAGCATCATCTTGTTGTGCAACTTCACTAAACGAATTCCTCTCCTCAAACCTTTGCAATACTCTCCAGTCATTGCTACGTGCAAATGTGTCTTCCAAGAAAAATATCTGTGTTGCTTGATTTGCCAAAATAAAAGGCTCGTTGGTCTGGTACGCCGCCTTGACATTGATGGATTTGAAATAATCATCAGCTCTGGGTTATGCGATCCTGGAAAACAGGTTATACCAATGACGGACAATGAGAACCACACACCGATGATCCTCGAAATCGAGATATATCGCAATCGAACAATGTCATTATGTTAGCATACATTTCACTTGTCTCTTTGTCATACGTATCCGTGCTCATGATGGCACTGTTTTGTGTCTTCCTGCCTTCGTCTCGTGCAAAGAGTGTTGTAGCGCACATCTCCAACAACGAAAGATTCATAATGTCTTACCCGAGTATCAGGACCCGTTTCTAGTGAGTAAAGGGCATCATCAACTGCCTGCCCATCCTCCGCATCTTCTTAACCTATGGTTAGAAAATAGACAAGCTGATCATCTTATGTACTCAATATATTAAAAAATTGACAAGGCACTTCAAAAGCTTACATGGTTCTTGAACCATTTACGCAAATCCTGCCATAACTAGTTTGTCAATGTTTCTTGGATTTTGCGGCAAGAACTCCTTTTCGTAGATGCTGCACAACATAGTGATCGCGTCAAACATCGAAATATATAAGAATGTGCTGCAAGTTTAGTAGATTACGATGTATAAGCTGCAAGATCGCACTTACTTGATATAAGGTAGTATCTCGTGACAGTTATTCAACACATACCAAACCATTTTGTCCAAATATTTAGGTTTGTCCTCTTGTCGACTCTTCCTCAGCAACTCGAGCAGAATAATCGAAAACATTGAGCCCGGGATTGTCTTCACCCACCTCTTTGCTAAGCTGATCAATTTGTTTCAATGTATTTTGAGCGTAATGTCAATGCTTCAGTAGCAATGTAGGCCTCTGCAATGGAACCCTCGGGTCTAGCTCTGTTCCTAACATAGCCCTTGAAAGTGCCTAGCCGCCTTTCAATAGGGTACATCCAGCCATATACTGTACTGGACCTCTAAGTAGTGCCTCATCAGGTAGATGAACAGCCAGATGCACCATCACATCAAAGAAGGCTGGAGGATATATCTTCTCAAGGTCGCATAGGATAGTTGGTATCTTGTCTCTAAGACGCTCCAAAGCATCTATCCTGATATTTCTACTGTATAGTTCCTCAAGAATTGTACCAACTCTGCAAGAATCGCTTCATAGTAAGTCAGTATGCCCAATCCTCTAAGGATAACAGTAAAACCCTTTGAAGTAGGGACGTGGCAGTCATGAGTTTTCAACCCTTGTACCTTGTTTCCATCTCAGACCGACTCTCCTTTCAGGGTTGGAAGCAAATCCATGTGGGAATCTCACACGTGACAGCACCACGCAGAATTATTTTCTTTTTACCTTGTCCAAGACATACACAGCTGGTGCCATATCCCGTGGTTTACCTTCATCTTGCACCTACAAATCCTTTCTGATACCCAGGTGTGTCAAATCAATTCTTGATTTTAAGGTATCTTTCGTCTTGCCTTCAATGTTAAGAAGTGTGTCGATAATGCTGTCACATATATTTTTCTCAATGTGCATCACATCAAGATTATGCCGCAGATCCAAATCTTTCCAATACTCCAAGTCCCACAAAGTGAACCTGCGGGTAAACAATAATATCTCTTCTACCGTGCCACGCTTCCTTTTCCCGCTACCATTACCAGGATGGTTTCCTGGTGTAATATGCCTGACCTTCTCTTTGGCGCATCACGGTTTTCATGCTTTGCATTGAACACATGTCTTCGGTATTTTCTAGGATGCGGCTTGTCCTTGGGAAGGAAACGACGGTGTCCAATGTAACAGATCTTGCTAAGTATTGCGATGACAGTGATTCCTGTCACAGCGAACACATGCATTGTAACCATGTGTCGTTCGCCCTGACATAGTGCCCAAAGCCGGATAATCATGGATGCACCAAATTATAACCGCACGCAGAAAGAAATCAGCTGGTGGGCTGCTATATAGGCCTCGAGTGAGAACACCCTTCAATAGCTGTTGAAGTTCCTCCACAAGAGACTCCATGAACGAATAAAAATCCTTTCCGGGACTTTTTGGACCTGGGACGAGCAAGGCCATCATGTAGTTTGATTCTTTGCTGCAGAAATTTGGAGGCATGTTGTAAGGGATAACAAGCACTGGCCACATTCTATATGTGGTGCTCTGGTGGCCAAATGTGTTAAATCCATCTGAAGCTAAGCCAAGTCTAATGTTTCTCGAAGACAAACTCTTTGTGTTTATCATTGAAGCTTTTCCACTCACTACCATGAGATGGATGGCTCATTACATTCGATCTCTGCACTCCTGGTTCCTAGAATGCCACAAGACATCCTCTCTTGTTTCAAAGATCATGAAACAACCTCTGCAATATTGTTATAATTGGAAAATGTCTTCGAACATTATGAGGAATCCTCTTCACAGCATCGCCATATTTCCATCTTGATGATTTGCATTTCGGGCATTCACTTAAGTTGGCATAATCATTCCGGAACAGAACACAATTATCTTACAAACATGGATCATATCATATCCAATTCCAACCGCATGAAGGAAATTCTTCATTTCTTTGTAGGTGTGTGGCAGCTCGACGCATCTGGGAAAGATTTGCGGAAAGAAGCCAACATCGCATCGAATGATTTGTTGGTCATTCGCTCGCACGTCTTCACCAAGAAAGGTGACCATAGCTGAGAATCTTGGCAGCTTATTTCCAGGGTGACAAAGCGTTGCATTGTTCCAACATGCGGGCCCATCGCTTTTCTTCTGCAGTGAAAGTTCACGGAATGCACGAGCATTTCGTAGCATTGTTTCAATGTTGGTCAAACTCATCGCTCCGCCACCACCTCCTCCTCCTCCTCTTCCACCTGAGCATCAGGTAGACCAAGATGGTGATCTGCTGCTTCCACGTAGTCAATAACATTGACGTTCACAGCTTCACCATGATGAACCCACCTAGTATATGTGACCGACATCCCATACAAGTGTAGATGATTTTGCACAATTGACTGGGGTCTTGTAACTGAATTCATACAACTGCTACACGGGCAGAGCACATCTGACTTTGGACCACCGTACTCAGCTCTGATAAAGTTCATGAAGTTTTCAACCCCCTCGACATATGCAGCGGAGAATCTTCGAGAGAAGTTATCCAAGTCCTGTCCATTTGTTAGACATACAAATTAGTTCTTCTACTAGATATTACAGGAAAAACATATATGCTTTTTTATGAAGTCCAGAAAAAAATACCTAGGTCGATGTCTAAAGCTATGGCAAGATTTTGGACGAGCAGATCTAAGTAACGAAATATATGTAAAGCTAATTCAGCAAACAGATTTGAGTGCTAAATTATGGCAGGCTGTTTCGGCAGTCAATGAGGCCGAGCACACAGCCATCAAACTATCGAAGGCCATCGCAGAAACAAAGATCGAGTATAAAACGGTGTAGAGCTATTTCACCTAAGAGATTGGCTACTAGACCATGGAAATCTATGTCAGAATAAATATATGGCAAGATATTTTAGCAACTAATCGGCCTTGGCATGCCATCTCAGCTAAGCAGATTGAGTGCGAGCAGGGCAAGGAAGCTTCTTAAGCAGCATATTGACAAGAAACTACTTGACAAGCAAGGGATTAACATCGCTCTATCGCCTAACATTCAATGCTACACCGACATGAACGGGTCCTCAGTCTAGAATGCGCGTACCGTGGGAGAAGCTGACCGCCGTGCGTCTCCACACGAACGTCGCCAGCGGTGGCGGCGCTGACCGCCGTGCGCCTCCACAAGAACGTAGCCAGAGGTGGCGGCGCGGCTAGAGGACGACAGTCTACGAGAGCGTACTGTGGGAGCGAGAGGATCTCCGTACGTCCCCTCGATGAACCGCGGCGCCGACGTATCTGCGCGGCGGGGAGGGCGGCTTTGGCGGAGCGAATGGAGTGGAGGGGGGACGAGGGGAGGGGGGTTTGGGGAATATTTGGCCGAAGGGCGGTTGAATCGGATTTGGGGGGAATTTTTGTGTGGGGGGGGGGGGGGGGATTTCTGCGCGGTGGGCGGGGGGAGTTTGGCGCATGGTCGGTTTCTCCAAGTGCAGTCCCACATGTCAATGAAGAGGCAAGCCGAAGCGCGTTCCGTTTGCGTGAGCCGTGTGCAGGACCGAACGTGTGTGGGGTGCAATGCGACCGCGACAGGAGTGCTGTGAGTGTACCGCCTTTTTTCCTTTTAAACTAGTAGGTGCTTCGCCCCCTCAAAAAAAAATTGTTGCTTCGCGCGATCCATCGATACTACTACTAGTAATCCGGTAATCCCGACTAAAACGGCGCGGCCGGGTCTTTTCCCGCGCGATATGCTGGGAGGTTGGCTTAGTTGGTTTTTTTAGATTTGTCTCGGT
Organism: Aegilops bicornis; assembly: GCA_021605145.1. Taxonomy (NCBI): domain Eukaryota; kingdom Viridiplantae; phylum Streptophyta; class Magnoliopsida; order Poales; family Poaceae; genus Aegilops; species Aegilops bicornis. Next base: position 90,202,605 of record CM038671.1, on the reverse strand, counting down.
TCAATAAAAAGCAGAGTTGGTGATGATGGTGTGCCTGTCATCCTGCAATATAGGCCGTCCGATCTATATCTAACGGATTGGAAGGAAACTATGACAATTTACCCGCACTCCTCTCCACATTTGTAGATAAGGCTTTCCCTCGTTCATCCTTTTCTCCCACAAGATCTTGATCTTCCATGCAACGCACGGGCATCTTGCTAGTACTCCCACAATATGTATATTATTGTGAAAGTTCATATACACCGGCCGAGATTAATGCAAACACGACAAATTTTTATTACATTTCCAACTTTTATAGGACAGAAAAATAAAAGAAACCTGACCCTAAACCTATTCTACGGCAGCGACCGACGTCCTCCATCTGTGATCTGTATGTACGGGGGCGGGGTTCAAGACCCGTGAAGTGAAGGTTCTCCGGCGAGGAAGAGTAGAACACGGGATACGGACCGGTCAGTTGGCACACCATGCCCTGCCGCCTCCCATTCCCTACTCATCCTCGGAGGAGCCCCCGACCTCGGCGGTGCCGGACGTTAGACGGCGGCAAGTAGGACGCATGGGTGATGGTGCTCCCATCGTCGGCCGCCAGCGTGGCCACCGCTTGTGCGGTCGCATCCGCGTCCGACTACGCCGCTATTGCATCGCGAGAGGCGACTTGAGCGAGGGCGGCGACCTCGAGCTTCATCCCGAACAAGCTCTCGCAGAAGCGTTCGCACTTGGCGGTCATGGTGGATGTGGTGCCGTAGGAGGACGATGCGCTATGGTGTGGAGGTTAGCTGGGCGTTGCCGCTTTAAGTAGCGCATTCGGTGAGGCCAAGCATTCGGTGCGTCATTAAGTCGCCTGAGTTGGTTCCTCGCACCGAGCCTCTTAACGCACGACATACGAGCGGACGGCATGAATGCGGGCAGCTGGCGCCCGGCTGGGGAACGCACCGCCTGACGGCCGCGAGGGACGAGGGCTTTGGTGTGCCAGGTAGTCACCGCGGTCATGGCAACGTTGGAGATGCCCTTTGCTCAAATGCGATCCCCGCATGTCATTGAAAAAAGCAAGACGACCCGGCATGGTCTCAGGTCCAGAGGATGCAGTTGGCCGCGCTACACCACTCCGCGGACGCATCGCGGCGCCCCGTGCATCCTCGACGAGCCGGGTGTTGGGGTGTGTTTGGATTGTGGCCAAAGTGCACCTTACCAAAATTTTGGTCATACCCAAAGATTGGTCTTTGTTTGGATGGTTGCCGTTTTTTTGGCATGCCAATGAACTCTAGCCAACTCTAGTTCATTTTTCTCGCCAATATCGGCCAAATCATGGGCAACCAATACCTCAACCAAATTTTTTGTCATGACCCAAAGATTGGTCTTTGTTTGGATGGTTGCCATTTCTTTGGCATGCCAATGAACTCTAGCCAACTCTAGTTCATTTTTCTTGCTAATGTCGGCCAAATCATGGGCAACCAATACCTCAACCAAAATTTTGGTCATGACCCAAAGATTGGTCTTTGTTTGGATGGTTGCCATTTCTTTGGCATGCCAATGAAATCTAGCCAACTCTAGTTCATTTTTCTTGCAAATGTCGGCCAAATCATGGGCAACCAATACCTCAACCAAAATTTTGGCTACCCAATGCTTTGATGGGGAAACCTTGGGCACAAACCAAACATACCGTTGGTCGTGCCAGAGCACTAACGCCACCCTCGGCACTGAAACCGACCGTGTCTAGCGACGATATGAGTGTGTCACTCACCGCGGTCGCCGTGTCCAGAGGCGGTGCTGGAGCTGCGCCCCATTGTTGGCCCCAACGACCCACATGAACGGCTGTCGGTGGCGAGGAGGTCGTGGGCCAGCCCTCCATTGGACTAGTTCGCGCTTACGTCGTCCCGACGTGTGTGCCCCACATGTCGGTTTCCCTGTTTCCCGGCCATATTCGAGCGTCAGTGCTCCGCGTTGCGCATTAGGCCTTTCACTATGTAGGCCAAGCGAGACAACTTATTATTTATTTGAGCCGTTCAAGTGTAATCATGTGGCGTTTGCTTATTTCTCATTCCTCTCCAACCGTCTTCTCCATCGATCATGTCACCCTCCAAATGAAGTCCATCCTCCCGCATGCCTCATTTGAACATTCCGCCGAGTATCATTTGCATGTACCCACCCTAGTCCTCTTTCAATAGATCTCCGGACCCGAGATGAAATCGAGAGGGAACGAGTGAGGGGCACGTGATACCTAAGGCGGACTCAAAATTTTGAACCGGTGATCATAGCATCCGCAAATCATATATAAAGGGTATTCAATGTTCGTTTCGTTTTTGAACGTACAATATACTCCCTCCTATCATTTCAACTTTACATATAAGTTTTATGTGTAGTCAAAGTATCTCTACTATGATCAAAAAGGTATGAACATTCAACAATGCCCAATCAATATTGTTAGATTCGTACGTACTACTAGATTTATACTCGAGATGGTTTCCAATTTGACTATTGACAAGATTAATAGTACATGAGATGTATAATGTGAAAATTATATCATTGGAAACTCCTTTCACATACAAAATTGACCGTATGCTTTGTGTAAGTTGCATGTCATATATTATTACTCTAACATTTGGTCAAAGTTAGCCTCGAAAAAAGCATTAGACCTTGTATGCTTTGTGTAAGTTGCATGTCATATATAATTACTCTAACATTTGTGTAAGTTGCATGTCATATATTATTACTCTAACATTTGGTCAAAGTAGTATAGTGGAAGTGGATCCTCTGACGTAGGTATCCCTGCCTTACCCTCCCTTTCGGGCACTTAATGGCGGACCCCATGCTTGCTAGACCCCGTATGTCAGTTACTCAATGGGTTTGACCACGTCAGGGGATCCTCATCCGTAGTATACTCCCTCTGTTTTTATTTACTCCGCATAAAATGGAGGGAGTGGTGGTATAATAAATGACGCGGCGGGGAGGGAGGGACGCCGATTTGCTCTCAATCTGCGGTCCCACAAGCGGCAAACGCAAGACGAAGCGCTGCTCCATTCGGTGAGCGATGTGGAGGGTCCAGCGTGCTGGGCTGCAACGCGAACGCGACAAGAGCGATGTACAGTCAAAACCGATTGACCGGTCGTCACCGGAACCACTATTCACACCAGAACCTTTGTTGCTTGGCCTACGCCAGCCACTGCCCTAAACCACACCAAATCTCCAGCACATTCCCCCACCTTTCGATCCCCTAGCCTGCATCAAGCGTCCCCTAGTTCGCCGGAAAGCTATGGTGCACTGCAAGATCACTTCCTACAAGATGCTGACGCCGGAGCACCGCGCAGAAATCGTGGCGGCGGTCGGTGCCACAGACCTCTGTTCCCAAGCTCGCTTTGCGGTGGGCCAATCCCCGAGTTCTCTGGAGCCAAGATACGAGGAGGAGGAAGCCGATCCAATGTTCACTGCGGAGGTCGCGGCGCAGAAGGCCCCCGATGGGTATGAGACGATGGACGTTGACTTCGTGCCGGCGTCCGAATGCCCCATGGTGCAGGCGGACCAGCGGTTCAACATGGCGATACTAAAGGAGGACCGGGAGGCAGAAGCTCAACTTGACGCGGAGCGCGCGCATGCCGCTGCCATCGAGGCTCTCCTGCAGGCGGAACCGGATGTCGTGGATGTGAACGGGGCGGCGGAGGCTCAACTTGAGGCGGAGCGCACGGATGCCGCTGCCATCGAGGCCCTCCTGCAGGCGGAACCGGACGTCCTGGACATGAACCGGGCGGTAGAGGCTCGACTCGACGCAGAGCGCGCGGATGCCGCTCTCATCGACGCCCTCCTGCAGGCGGAACCGGACGTCTTGGACTTGAACCGGGCGGCGGAGGCTTGACTCGACGCGGAGCGTGCGGATGCCGCTGCCGTCGAGGCCCTCCTGCAGGCGGAACCGGACATCCTCGACTTGAACCGGGCTGTGCTCTCGTCCATGCAGAGTGCCCGCACGCTCCGCTTGAACGAGTAGCTGGAGGCTGAGGACAACCACGGTGCGGAGACACACGTCGGCAGCGACGGCTGGTTCGCGCTGGCAGCCAAAGACGACGAGGCCGTCTCTTTCCGCGAGCAGTGATAGTTTTTCTTTATGTTGTTGTTTTTATGGATCTTTTGTTGTGTAAAAACATACTGTACTATATTTGTTATGCAAGTCGCCTGACTTGGGTCAGTCTACCATTTCAGGCGGTTGGATGAATATCCTACATCTCGTAACCCTTCTTTCCTTCTTCCTCACCTCTTCTTCTTCCCCAACAGACCACCGCACGGGCCTTACGGATACTCCTCAACATGCGGTTGGATAAGCATACTCTATGAACGAAAATTATGTGTCAGCGATAGGATGGCTGAGTTTGGTTTGTTCACATGCGACAGCACGTGTCAGTGAGGGTGTGTTCCCTTGGTTGGGTTTGCGGCGTGAGGAGCGATCGTGGTGAGGGTGCGGTGCGACATGGCGTCTGCAGGAGCGACCGTGTGAGGGTGCGGTGCGATCGGGACAGTCGTCGCAAGTGTACCTCCTTCTCATTTTGAAAACTTTAGGCAATCTTGGCAAAATGTGTGGCGAAGTTTGGCAATGCAAGGCCTAGACCCAAACAGGATAAGTAATGCACGCATTACTAGGAGTACTAGTGTTAAAAAAGAAAGGCGGGGTTTTCCTTCGCGGGATTTAATCGATACAAATCCTCGTTTCACGTGTCAATTAATGCGTATTTTTTCGAAAGACCAAAGAGCTAACCATCTCACTCATCATCGCTTGATTAATGCAGCGCCATGCAAACCAACCTTCTCACTTCCGCATGTATGCAGGGGATATTAAGGTCCTTGGTTGCTAACCCCATCAATTTTGCCTCGATTAGTGTTAGTGGCCCTTTGCAAATTGTAATTTTGATAATACTGGCCTTGTGTATAAAAAATGGAGGTAGTAACTATATTTGACTTCCTTCCCCCATTGCGATGACGTCGATGATTTTTTTTTTGTGGTTTGGCGAAGTGCGTTCGACGGAGAACACCATTGAGGGAGACCACGGTAATTGCTCATGAAGTGCACCGCAAGCCGAGACAACCGCCTTTATTTGCATCCGTGAAGTCCTTTAGTAGTACTACTACTAGGAGTACTAGTGCGGTGAGATGGTTTCTCGAAGAAGACGATGGAGAAGCGGAGTCGTGAAGAGTGAAATGATGGTTGCTTCGTCCGTGCTTTGTGATTTGACGCCTCACTGCTTTGTGATTTGTGATTGAAGGGACAGGGGAGTAGACTCTATGCTCTATACTGTATTACATGCGTCCAAGCATGGGAGAAAGAGGAGAGACGTTGCATTTTTCTATTCCTTCAATCAATCAATCAGGGAGCTTCGGTTCCATCTTTTTGGCTTTGGCAACACCGTCCACAATGGTTCCCACAATGCCAAAAGCTATTTTCACATTTGGCTACACATTGTGGATGCCCTTAACCGTACCACTTGGTTTTGCTCCTGTGTGCTATCTATACAAATCTCAATTATATTGATCTAAAAATTATAGAATCAAGATTAGTAAAAGGAGGTGATTTTGCCGCGGATGGCGGTTTGCTAACATGCGGTCCCACGTGTCGCTGCTTTACCAAGCCGATCCGCGTCCCACATGAGGCGTAACAACGGCAGAAGCAACACGTGGTTAAGTTGAAGAAGATGAGGGAGAAGCGGATTCAACAACGAGTGAAATGATGGTTGCTTCGTCCCTCCAACTTCTTTTTTTAGCATTATTACTTCGTCCCTCCAACTTAACTGCGGGAAAGGTGCAGCTTTGTGATTTGACGCCTCATTGCTCATTACTACGCTGGCGCCATGACTGGGGTACTTCACCCTAGCTACTCTGCACTGTATTCCGGTATGGCACGTGGCCCGGTAGCTTGATGTCCCACATGTCGGCGAAAGGGACTAGAAGATTTATGAAAGCGAGCGCTCCACTCTTACGACGGAGGAGTAGACAACACGACGGCCCAGCGAACTGTCACTTGTACTGTATAGTACTATAGTTTTGCTGTTTCACACGATCCATCGATACAAACCCGATTAAACAGGAAAGGGCGGGATTTTTCCGCCGGTAGATGATAATCGCCATACATTTCAAAGGCAATTTTAATGTATGCAAACTGAATAATTATAAGTAACAATATGATATCTAGTAAAACTAAAAACACATATGATTTATTGTGTTAGAGTGTAGTAGTAGTCAGATTGCATAGTTGTTAGATGTAACATGCGAGAACATGTAGAGATGTAGTTTTGGAGGGCCTACAGATAGAAAAGCGTAATACGGTCACCGAACTTCAGAATAAGCTGATTACGGTCACTATATACGTTTTGCGGTGATTATCCGGTCACTTGCTCACAGTTCAGCATCGGATTGCACTTTGTTGACCAGCCAAATAGTCTGCGTGGCGCCATGTTGACTAGTTAAATTGACCACGTTCCTTGTGGGTCCCACTGTCGATTCGCATAGGGAAAAGGTCAGATAAACACAAATTTACGCAGGCGCGACAAGGCTCCAACCCGTGCGCGGGAATCACCTGGTTGTGTATGTGTCTATCAGGGCCTGATGTGTGCGCATGCACGTGTAGGTTGAGCACTTGAGCGTGAGAGTGTGTGTTGGTCGTGTGGTGTACTGGTGTGTGCATGCATGCGTGCGTGTGTGCGTGTGAGTGTTGCGTGTGTGCGTGGCTGCGTGTTTACGTGTGAGTGTTGCGTGCGTGGGTGCATGTGTTTGTGTGAGTGTTGCGTGGATGCAGTTCGTGTGCATGCATGCGTGTGTGTATAATCACCACACCAGCTCCTGTGTGTTAAAACAAACGGCTCGGCATACCAATACAAGGCCACCTTGTCCGCTGTGCCCGCTGTCATGACTTCGAACCACCGTCAAAATATTTTTTTTGTCGTTTGTTTTCATTAGCAAGATGCCCGTGCGTTGCACGTAACATCAAGATGCATTTGTATGACTTGTTTATCTTGTGAGAGAAAAGGATGAACGAGGGAGGCCTTATTTGCAAATGTGGAGAGGTGTGTGGGTACCTTTTTGTAAAATTGCCATAGTTTCTTTCCTATCCATCAGATATAAATCGGACGGCCTATATTGCAGGATGGCAGGCACACCATCATCACCAACTCTGTTTTTTATAAGAGTGTATTTTATGTATTTTATAAGAGTGTAGATGTAGAGTAGATACAAGTCGACGTGTGGGCACGATGGTAGTGAGATAATGTGATGCAACACTAGAGGTGCCACGTGGAGCGTTTAATCGGTCAACTAGTCATGTCATGAGCAAATACTGAGTTATGCGGTGAGCCCGTGACTGTATAATAACCACTAAACATAAACGGTGACCGTAATGAGTGGATTATGAAGTCCAATGTATGTATCATGCTTTCGCTTCAAATACAATGATCGTCATTGCATATATCGTGAGAGAAAGATGAAACATGCGTGAATTTTCTGGGAGCTTACTTTTAGAGGACCTGGAGATAGTTTTGTGTGCATACGTGAAAGGGGCGTACAGGGGGGGTGTATGCGATGGAGAGAGAGATGCTCTTCGTTTCTCTTTATTATGACTAACTTTGTATATAATATAAAAATATACAAATTCACAGTGCGGAATAAATATCATTGTGGGCACCATGCAATGCAAATCAGCGTTCGTACTCCTTCATATAACTTTGTAATGTTGTATATATGTAGAAACTCTAAAATAATTTTTTGGCCACACTCTATTCAAAAGGAATGTTGTATGCAAAATAAACGTGAAGAGAGGGCTCTTTAGATCAATGGGGTACGTGATGTAATATGTGTGAATGTGTAGTTGATGCATTTGGCGGGGCCTAGAGAGGTATGTGTGTGTAAGACATATTCGAGAGAGGCATGGATAGAGGGGCCGATGGGGGGGGCGTGGGAGAGATAACACGAGAAATGAGAGTGGTCTAGAGAGAGAGAGAGACGAATATGACGTCAGGGCAAGAGATTCCATTCCCTTGAGTGTGTGTATGCAAGGGGGGAGGGAATAGAGGCACCATGAGAAATTTTCTGTGTGTGTGGTGTTTGTGTTGGTATGTGTGGGTGTGAGAAGATAATGAGACGTGGGGGCAGAGGGTGTGTCACCGCGTGAGGTCCGGTGGGTCGAGGTGAGGCCCTTCATTCGGTTCCGTCCTGCGCCACATTGGTCGGCCCATGACACATTTAGGAAGACCCATGGATGGCTAGTCGTACAAGACAAAGATAGCAGAATTGTGAAGGACTCTGTGTCCACTAACAAAGTTGTCTAGGATTTGTAACCCTAGGTTCTCCGACTAAGGTAACCCCTTTATCTCTGATATTACTATTCATCCAACCTAACTTTAAGGGGCATCCTACAGAATGCTCTGCTAGAATCATACTCGTCGATTAGGAAGAGAGGTGTGAGAGACAGGCGTAAAGATAATGTGCGTACATGAGACACGTAGGCAGGTCCATGTATATAGAAAGGGTCGATGAGGATTGTGCGTGTGTATGTTTGCGAGAGGAAGAGTGCTTGTGATAAAGGTTAGTGAAAACAGTTGTAAATGGTTACGAGAGGGAGGGAGGGTTATATCTAGAGCATGTGTGCGAGAAAGACACCTCGGGAGAGAGTGTGTGAGCATGTGTGAGAGACCACCGATGAAGAGTGAAACTACACGTAAAAGACTGCTCTACCAAACATTGGTTAAAGATATAAATTGTATCCAAATATTAGGATGGGATCATGATATTTGCAATTCGCGTAAGGAGCGGTCATTGATCCATCAGACATCTAGATTCTATCGAATTTGAGCATGTCTATGTTATTATTTGACACATTTGATCCACATAGTTAGTATTTTGAACTCTAGACAATGCATAGCTTTAGCAACCGAATATAAACGTGAGTATAGTTTATGTTGTGTGTGTAAAGCACATTATACATACGAAAGTTACACAATGGACATTATAAATAGCTACATATGAACTAGCATACATTTGAATTCAACTTAAGGTGGTTTAAAAAATCAAATTCAACATGAAGTCCATTCAATTATTTGAATTTGATATCATGGCATTTGTAAACCATACCTAAATTATGGGGGCACCAATCTTTTCTCTGATTTTGTACATAATAGCATATGTAGTCATGTACAAAATAGATTCAAATTTAGCTCCTTCATTCCAAAATAATCGTTGAATGTGGAGGTGACCACACCGGCAACCGAAGAAGGTACTCCTCTTCCCTTATTCGTGCAAATCTTACGTCTCTGCTTGCACGGTATTCATCCCACAGAAGACACTAGTTGACCGCTTCTTCTTGATACTAGATGTTCCTAGTAACTCGCGATGCACAAGGTTTCTCCTCATATACTATTTCACCTTAGCTAGAGGTCCGCCGCCCCCCTGAATTTCAATTTCTGGCCAATTGATTCCCAATTAACGGAAGCATTCCCTAGCGTAACAGGCGCTAGTACGACTATTACGCCGGGGAAGCAGCGCCTTGGTGTTTATCTTAGGGGCGTGTGCGTCCTAGAGCTACTGGCGCCCGATCTGGAGGTCGGCCGGGATTAAAGGGATGGCCTGGGGGCGCTGCCAAGCACGGCGGTGGTGTGAGGTCGATGGGAGGGCGGGGCGGCGGAGGCAGGGGTCTGGGCCGGTGGTCGCTAGCGGTTCGAGAAAGATCGTCAACAAGGATCAAGCGGGAGGTAGATGAAGGCCATCTACCCGTTCCTTATAGATCGGACGGTTCATAAAAAAAATCGACTGGCCTATTTATTTTTAGTCGACTGTTATCTTGATAGGACCACATGTGGTGGTGTGCTGGAGGAGTACCTGCATTTCCTGTGCTCATATATTACAAAATCATACGGAGTAGAATCTAATTTTGTTTGCCATGCAATATTGTAAAGCTATCATATGTCTCCTGTCATTTATTTTTCAGCCACCTGCTATCTGCTACTTTTATAGTGCAGTACTTATGCACACACTTCACCCATACTCTCACTATTGTGTTTTTATGCAAGGGTATTTCAGACCCTGCCTTCACAGAAGCAGGAAAGAGAAGAGAGAAGTCGCTCCAGCGTGGTACATAATACATGTGTGAATATATAGACAAACAGTATGTCACTAGTATGCCTCTACTTGACTAGCTTGTTAATCAAAGATGGTTATGTTTCCTAACCATGAACAAGGAGTTGTTATTTGATTAACAAGGTCACATCATTAGTTGAATGATCTGATTGACATGACCCATTCCGTTAGCTTAACACTTGATCGCTTAGTATGTTAATGCTTTCTTCATGACCCATACATGTTCCTGTAACTATAAGATTATGCAACTCCGTTTACCGGAGGAACACTTTGGGTACTACCAAACGTCCACAACGAATCGGGTGATTATAAAGGAGTACTACAGTGTCTCCAAAGGTACTTGTTGGGTTGGCGATTTCGAGATTAGGTTTTGTCACTCCGATTGTCGGAGAGGTATCTCCAGCCTTCTCGGTAATGCACATCACTTAAAGCCTTGCAAGCATTACAACTAATGAGTTAGTTGTGAGATGATGTATTACTGGAACGAGTAAAGAGACTTACCGATAACGAGATTGAACTAGGTATTGGATACCGACGATCGAATCTCGGGTAAGTAACATACCGATGACAAAGGGAACAACGTATGTCGTTATGCGGTTTGACCGATAAAGATCTTCGTAGAATATGTAGGAACCAATATGGGCATCCAGGTTCCGCTATTGGTTATTGACCGAGAATGGTTCTAGGTCATGTCTACATAGTTCTCGAACCCGTAGGGTCCGCACGCTTAACGTTTCGATGACAGTTCATAATGAGTTTATAAGTATTGATGCACCGAAGGTTGTTCAGAGTCCCGGATGTGATCACGGACATGACGAGGAGTCTCGAAATGGTCGAGACATAAAGATTGATATATTGGAAGCCTACATTTGGACATCGGAAGTGTTCCGTGAAATCGGATTTTACCGGAGTACCGGAGGTTACCGAACCCCGGGAGGTCCATGGGCCTTAATGGGCCATAGGAGAAGAGGAAGGGCAGGCCAAGGTGGGCTGCGCGCCCCCCTCCCCCCTCTAGTCCGAATAGGACAAGGAAGGGGGGGGCGGCGCCCCTTCCCTCTTCCCCCTCCTCCAATCCTAGTCCAACTAGGACAAGGGGAGTCCTACTCCGGTGGGAGTAGGACTCCTCCTTGCGCGCCTCCTCTAGGGCCGCCACCTCCCCTTGGCTCCTTTATATCTGAGGCAGGGGCACCCCAATACACACAAGTTGATCTACGGATCTTTCCTTAGCCGTGCGGTGCCCCTTCCACCATATTCCACTTCGGTCATATCGTCGCGGAGCTTAGGCGAAGCCCTACCGGAGAAGTCATATCGTCATGAGCTTAGGCGAAGCCCTGCGTCGATGGAGCATCAACATCGCCACCACGCCGTCGTCTTGTGGAACTCATCCCCGACACTTTGGCCGGATCGGAGTCCGGGATCGCCATCGAAGCTGAACGGTGCGTAACTCGGAGGTGCCGTGACGTTCGGTGCTTGGATCGGTCGGATCGTGAAGACGTGCGACTACATCAACCGCGTTGTTATAACGCTTCCGCTTTCGGTCTCACGAGTGCGTGAGACGGACACTCTCCCCTCTCGTTGCTATGCCATCACCATGGTCTTGGCGTGATCGTGGGAAAATTTTGAAATTACTACGCTCCCCAACAAAGGGTATCGAGCCGTGTTTTATGCGTTGATGTCATGTGCACGAGTAGAACACAAGTGAGTTGTGGACGATACAAGTCATACTGCCTACCAGCATGTCATACTTTGGTTCAGCGGTATTGTTGGACGAGATGATCCGGACCAACCTTACGCTGCATTTTACGCGAGACCGGTTCCTCGGCGTGCTTTGCACATAGATGGCTTCATGGAAGACCTGTCTCTCCAACTTTAGTTGAACTGAGTGTGGCTACGCCCGGTCCTTGAGAAGGTTAAAACGGAGTCTATTTGACAAACTATCGTTGTGGTTTTGATGCGTAGGTAAGATGAGTTCTTGCTTAAGCCCGTAGCAGCCACGTAAAACTTGCAACAACAAAGTAGAGGACGCCTAACTTGTTTTTGCAGGGCATGTTGTGATGTGATATGGTCAAGACATGATGCTAAATTTTATTGTATGAGATGATCATGTTTTGTAACCGAGTTATCGACAATCGGCAGGAGCCATATGGTTGTCGCTTTATTGTATGCAATGCAATCGCGATGTAATGCTTTACTTTATTACTAAGCGGTAGTGATAGTCGTGGAAGCATAAGATTGGCGAGACGACAACGATGCTAAGATGGAGATCAAGGTGTCGCGCGGTGACGATGGTGATCATGATGGTGCTTGGCGATGGAGATCACAAGCACAAGATGATGATGACCATATCATATCACTTATATTGATTGCATGTGATGTTTATCCTTTATGCATCTTATCTTGCTTTGTTTGACGGTAGCATTATAAGATGATCTCTCACTAAAAATTATCAAGAAGTGTTCTCCTGAGTATGCACCGTTGCCAAAGTTCAGAGTACCCGGACACCACGTGATGATCGGGTGTGATAAGTTCTATCGTCCATCTACAACGGGTGCAAAACAGTTGCACACGCCGAATACTCAGGTTAAACTTGACGAGCCTAGCATATAACAGATATGGCCTCGGAACACGTAGAGACCGAAAGGTCAAACGTGAATCATATAGTAGATATGATCAACATAGTGATGTTCACCATTGAAACTACTCCGCCTCACGTGATGATCGGACATGGTTTAGTTGATTTGGATCACGTGATCACTTAGATGACTAGAGAGATGTCTGCCTAAGTGGGAGTTTTTTAATATGATTAATTGAACTTAAATTTATCATGAACTTAGTACCGATAGTATTTTGCTTGTCTATGTTTAATGTAGAAGGATGGCTCGTCTTTGTTGTTCCGTTGAATTTTAATGCGTTCCTTGAGAAAGCAAAATTGAAAGATGATGGTAGCAATTACACGGATCGGGTCCGTAATTTGAGGATTATCCTCATTGCTGCACACGTAAAATTTACGCCCGGAAGCACCGCCGGGTGACAGTTCGCCTGCAGATGCCGAGCCAGGTTATGAACGTCAGCAAAGCAGTAGTTGATGACTACTCTATAGTTCAAGGTGCCATGCTTTACGGCTTAGAACCGGGTCTTCAACGACGCTTTTGAACGTCATGGAGCATATGAGATGTTCCAGGAGTTGAAGTTAATATTTCAAGCAAATGCCCGGATTGAGAGATATGAAGTCTCCAATAAGTTCTATAGCTGCAAGATGGAGGAGAATAGTTCACAAGGAGCACATACTCAAAATGTCCGTATAACAATCACTTAATTCAGCTGGGAGTTAATCTTCCGGATGATAGTGTCATTGACAGAATTCTCCAATCATCGCCACCAAGCTACAAGAGCTTCGTGATGAACTATAATATGCAAGGGATGACTAAGACAATTCCTCGAGCTCTTCGCGATGCTAAAAGCCGCGGAGGTAGAAATCAAGAAAGAGCATCAAGTGTTGATGGTCAACAAGACCACTAGTTTCAAGAAAAAGGGCAAAGGGAAGAAGAAGGAAACTTCAAAAGAACAGCAAGAAAGTTGCTGATCAAGAGAAGAAACCCAAGTCTGGACCTAAGCCCTGAAATCGAGTGTTTTTACCGCAAGCGAGACCGGACCTTTGAAGCGGAACTGCCCCAAGTATTTGGCGGATAAAAAGGATGGCAAGGTGAACAAAGGTATATATGATATACATGTTATTGATGTGTACCTTACTAGAGCTCGTAGTAGCACTGGTATTTGATATCGGTTCTGCTGCTAATATTTGCAACTCGAAACAGGACTACGGAATAGACGAGCACCGCAAAGGACGAGGTGACGATGCGCTGGGAAATGGTTCCAAAGTCAATGTGATCGCGGTCGGCACGCTACCTCTACATCTACCTTCGGGATTAGTTTTAGACCTAAATAATTGTTATTTGGTGCCAGCGTTGAGCATGAACATTATATCTGGATCTTGTTTAATGCGAGACGGTTATTCATTTAAATCAGAGAATAATGGTTGTTCTATTTTTATGAGTAATATCTTTTATGGTCATGCACCCTTGAAGAATGGTCTATTCTTGTTGAATCTCGACAGTAGTGATACACATATTCATAAAGTTGAAGCCAAAAGATGCAGAGTTGATAATGATAGTGCAACTTATTTGTGGCACTGCCGTTTAGGTCATATCGGTGTAAAACGCATGAAGAAACTCCATACTGATGGGCTTCGGGAATCACTTGATTATGAATCACTTGGTACTTGCGAACCGTGCCTCATGGGCAAGATGACAAAACGCCGCTTCTCCGGAACTATGGAGCGAGCAACTGATTTGTTGGAAATCATACATACCGATGTTTGTGGTCCAATGAATGTTGAGGCACGCCAGCGGTATCGTTATTTTCTCACCTTCACAGATGATTTAAGCGAGATATGGGTATATCTACTTAATGAAACACAAATCTGAAACATTTGAAAAGTTCAAAGAATTTCAGAGTGAAGTGGAAAATCATCGTAACAAGAAAATAAAGTTTCTACGATCTGATCGTGGAGGAGAATATTTGAGTTACGAGTTTGGTTTACATTTGAAACAATGTGGAATAGTTTCAAGAACTCACGCCACCCGGAACACCACAGAGAAATGGTGTGTCCGAACGTCAGAATCGCATTTTACTAGATATGGTGCGATCTATGATGTCTATTTCCGATTTACCGCTATCGCTTTGGGGTTATGCTTTGGAGACGGCCGCATTCACGTTGAATAGGACACCGTCAAAATCCGTTGAGACGACGCCTTATGAACTGTGGTTTGGCAAGAAACCAAAGTTGTCGCTTTCTTAAAGTTTGGGGCTGCGATGCTTATGTAAAGAAACTTCAACCGTATAAGCTCGAACCCAAATCGGAAAAATGTGTCTTCATAGGATACCCAAAGGAGATGTTGGGTACACCTTCTATCACAGATCTGAAGGCAAGATTTTCGTTGCTAAATTCGGGTCCTTTCTAGAGAAGGAGTTTCTCTCGAAAGAAGTGAGTGGGAGGAGAGTAGAACTTGATGAGATAATCAGATTCCGCTTCCCTTATTGGAAAGTAGTTCATCACAAGAAATGGTTCCCTGTGACAACTACACCAATTAGTGAGGAAACTAATGATGATGATCATGAAGCTTCAGATCAAGTTGCTCTTGAACCTCGTGAGGTCAACCAGAGTAAAATACGCACTGAGTGGTACGGTAATCCTATTCGGAAGTCATGTTACTTGACCATGGCGAACCTACAAACTATGAAGAAGCGATGGTGAGCCCAGATTCCGCAAAATGGCTGGAAGCCATGAAATCTGAGATGGGATCCATGTATGAGAACAAAGTATGGACTTTGGTTGACTTGCCCGATGATCGGCAAGCCATTGAAAATAAATGGATCTTTAAGAAGAAGACCGACGCCGATGGTAATGTAACTGTCTACAAAGCTCGACTTGTTGCAAAAGGTTTTCGACAAGTTCAAGGAATTGACTACGATGAGACTTTCTCACCAGAAGCGATGCTTAAGTCTGTCCGAATCATGTTAGCGATTGCCGCATTTTATGATTATGAAATTTGGCAAATGGATGTAAAACTGCATTCTTGAATGGATTTCTAGAAGAAGAGTTGTATATGATGCAACCGTAAGGTTTTATCGATCCAAAAGGTGCTAACAAAGTGTGCAAGCTCCAATGATCAATTCATGGTCCGATGCAAGCCTCTCGGAGTTGGAATAAACGCTTTGATAATGTGATCAAAGCATATGGGTTTGTACAGACTTTTGGAGAAGCCTCAGATTTACAAGAAAGTGAGTGGGAGCTCAGAAGCATTTCTAATATTATATGTGGACGACATATTACTGATTGGAAATGATATAGAATTTCTGGATAGCATAAAAGGATACTTGAATAAAAGTTTTTCAATGAAAGACCTCGAGAAGTTGCTTACATATTGGGCATCAAGATCTATAGAGATAGATCAAGACGCTTGATTGGACTTTCACAAAGTACATACCTTGATAAAGTTTTGAAAAAGTTCAAAATGGATCGTGCAAAGAAAGGTTTTTACCCGTGTTACAAGGTGTAAGATTGAGTCGCACTCAATGCCCGACCACAGCAGAAGATAGAGAGAAAATGAAAGATGTTCCCTATGCTTCAGCCATAGGCTCTATCATGTATGCAATGCTGTGTACCAGACTGACGTATGCTTAGCTGTAAGCTTGGCAGAAGGTACCAAAGTAATCCAGAGTGGATCATCGGACAGCGGTCAAGAACATCCTGAAATACCTCGAAAAGGACTAAGGATATGTTTCTCGTATATGGAGGTGACAAAGAGCTAGTCGTAAATGGTTACGTCGATGTAAGCTTTGACATCGATCCGGACGATTCTAAATCGCAAACCGGATACGTGTTTTTATTAAACGGTGGAGCTGTCGGTTGGTGCAGTTCTAAACAAAGCGTCGTGGCGGGATCTACATGTGAAGCGGAGTACATAGCTGCTTCGAAGCAGCAAATGAAGGAGTCTGGATGAAAGAGTTCATTTCCGATCTAGGTGTCATACCTAGTGCATCGGGACCGATGAAGATCTTCCGTGACAATACGGTGCAATTGCCTTGGCAAAGGAATCCAGATTTCACAAGAGGACCAAGCACATCAAGAGACGCTTCAATTCCATTCGGGACCAAGTCCAAGTGGGAGACATAGAGATTTGCAAAATACATACGGATCTGAATGTTGCGCACCCATTGACTAAGCCTCTTCCACGAGCAAAACATGATCAGCACCAAGACTCCATGGGTGTAAGGATCATTACTTTGTAATCTAGATTATTGACTCTAGTGCAAGTGGGAGATCAAGGAAATATGCCCTAGAGGCAATAATAAAGTTATTATTTATTTCCTTATATCATGATAAATGTTTATTATTCATGCTAGAATTGTATTAACCGGAAACATAATACATGTGTGAATATATAGACAAACAAGATGTCACTAGTATGCCTCTACTTGACTAGCTTGTTAATCAAAGATGGTTATGTTTCCTAACCATGAACAAGGAGTTGTTATTTGATTAACAAGGTCACATCATTAGTTGAATGATCTGATTGACATGACCCATTCCGTTAGCTTAACACTTGATCGCTTAGTATGTTAATGCTTTCTTCATGACCCATACATGTTCCTCGTAACTATAAGATTATGCAACTCCGTTTACGGAGGAACACTTTGGTACTACCAAACGTCTACAACGAATCGGGTGATTATAAAGGAGTACTACAGGTGTCTCCAAAGGTACTTGTTGGGTTGGCGTATTTCGAGATTAGGTTTTGTCACTCCGATTGCTCGGAGAGGTATCTCGTGCCTTCTCGGTAATGCACATCACTTAAAGCCTTGCAAGCATTACAACTAATGAGTTAGTTGTGAGATGATGTATTACTTGAACGAGTAAAGAGATTTACCGATAACGAGATTGAACTAGGTATTGGATACCGACGATCGAATCTCGGGTAAGTAACATACCGATGACAAAGGGAACAACGTATGTCGTTATGCGGTTTGACCGATAAAGATCTTCGTAGAATATGTAGGAACCAATATGGGCATCCAGGTTCCGCTATTGGTTATTGACCGAGAATGGTTCTAGGTCATGTCTACATAGTTCTCGAACCCGTAGGGTCCGCACGCTTAACGCTTCGATGACAGTTCATAATGAGTTTATAAGTATTGATCCACCGAAGGTTGTTCGAGTCCCGGATGTGATCACGGACATGACGAGGAGTCTCGAAATGGTCGAGACATAAAGATTGATATATTGGAAGCCTACATTTGGACATCGGAAGTGTTCCGGTGAAATCGATTTTACCGAGTACCGGAGGTTACCGGAACCCCGGGAGGTCCATGGGCCTTAATGGGCCATAGGAGAAGAGGAAGGGCAGGCCAAGGTGGGCTGCGCGCCCCCCTCCCCCCTCTAGTCCGAATAGGACAAGGAAAGGGGGGGCGGCGCCCCTTCCCTCTTCCCCCTCCTCCAATCCTAGTCCAACTAGGACAAGGGGGGGGGGAGTCCTACTCCCGGTGGGAGTAGGACTCCTCCTTGGTGCGCCTCCTCTAGGGCCGGCCACCTCCCCCTTGGCTCCTTTATATCTGAGGCAGGGGCACCCCAATACACACAAGTTGATCTACGGATCTTTCCTTAGCCGTGTGCGGTGCCCCTTCCACCATATTCCACTTCGGTCATATCGTCATGAGCTTAGGCGAAGCCTGCGCCGGAGAAGTCATATCGTCGCGGAGCTTAGGCGAAGCCCTCGTCGCTGGAGCATCAACATCGTCACCACGCCCGTCGTCTTGTGGAACTCATCCCGACACTTTGCTGGATCGGAGTCCGGGATCGCCATCGAGCTGAACGTGTGCGTAACTCGGAGGTGCCGTGACGTTCGGTGCTTGGATCGGTCGGATCGTGAAGACGTGCGACTACATCAACAGCGTTGTTATAACGCTTCCGCTTTCGGTCTCACGAGTGCGTGAGCGGACACTCTCCCCTCTCGTTGCTATGCCATCACCATGGTCTTGCGTGATCGTAGGAAAATTTTGAAATTACTACGTTCCCCAACAATAACTCCTCGCAACCAATGCGAATAGGGGTTGTCAATCCCTTCACGGTCACTTACGAGAGTGAGATCTGATAGAGATGATAGATAATATTTTTGGTATTTTTTTGGTATAAAGATGCAAAGTAAAATAAAAGGCAAAATAAATAGCAAAGCAATAATAAAGCGTAGGAAGATTAATATGATGAAAATAGACCCGGGGGCCATAGATTTCACTAGTGGCTTCTCTCAAGAGCATAGGTATTTTACGGCGGGTGAACGAATTACTGTTGAGCAATTGACAGAATTGAGCATAGTTATGAGAATATCTAGGTATGATCATGTATATAGGCATCACGTCCGAAACAAGTAGACTGACTCCTACCTGCATCTACTACTATTACTCCACTCATCGACCGCTATCCAGCATGCATCTAGAGTATTAAGTTAATGAAAACAGAGTAACGCCTTAAGCAAGATGACATGATGTAGAGGAATAAATTCATGCAATATGATAAATACCCCATCTTGTTATCCTCGATGGCAACAATACAATACGTGCCTTGCTGCCCCTACTGTCACTGGGAAAGGACACCGCAAGATTAAACCCAAAGCTAAACACTTCTCCCATTGCAAGAACTACCAATCTAGTTGGCCAAACCAAACGGATAATTCGAAGAGACTTGTAAAGATAACTCACTCATACATAAAAGAATTCAGAAAAGATTCAAATATTGCTCATAGATAATCTTGATCATAAACCCACAATTCATCAGTCTCAACAAACACACCGCAAAAACAAGATTACATCGAATAGATCTCCACGAGAGAGGGGGAGAACATTGTATTGAGATCCAAAAAGAGAGAAGAAGCCATCTAGCTACTAACTATGGACCCGAATGTCTGAGGTCAACTACTCACACTTCATCAGAGAGGCTATGATGATGACGTAGAAGCCCTCCGTGGTGGAATCCTTCCATGGAGCTCCTAACAGGCCCCAAGATGGGATCTCGTGGATACGTAAAGTTGCGGCGATGGAATTAGGTTTTGGCTCCGTGATCTGATCCGACGAGGCACGAGGTATATATAGGAGGGTACGAGGTATATATAGGAGGAAGAAGTACGTCGGTGGAGCCTCGAGGGGCCCACGAGGTAGGGGCGCGCCTAGGGGCGCCCACCTCGTGGCCGCCTCGGAGCTTTCTTGACGGAGGGTCCAAGTCTCCTGGGTCTTATTCGATGAGAAAATCACGTTCCTGAAAATTTCATTCGTATTCCGTTTCTTCGAAACATTGAAATAGGCAAAAAATAGCAATTCTGGGCTGGGCCTCCGGTTAATAGGTTAGTCCCAGAAGTAATATAAAAGTGGAAAATAAAGCCCAATATAGTCCAAAACAAAAGATAATATAGCATGGAGCAATAAAAAATTATAGATACTGTCGTGGAATTGTCGTGGCAGATGTCCTAGTGTGAGGACTTAGTCGAGAGGCCGGCGCATCTATGTGGTAGCTTGAGAGGGTTTGAGCGGAATCGAGAGACGCAACACAAGACAAGTGTTTAGACAGCTTCGGGCCCCGGGAAACATCATCTGGTAATAACCCTACATGTTGTTTGTGGCTGGGTCTCATTATCATCAAGAGGGAGTCGCCGGTAAACCGGCTCTTTGTGTCTAGCCCTAGAGATTGTTTCTTCTTGCTTTTTCTCTTTGGGGAGCCCTGCCCCTCCTTATATATGTTGAAGGGGCGGGTTACATGACTAGTCCTAGTAGGATTAGGATTACTCTATTACAAGTGGAGTCCTAGTCTTGCTTCCTTTGTAGAAAAATATTCCTTGTGTTTTCCTCATAAACCGGCCCACCATAGCGTGATCCGGCCTTCCATAAACTGCCCGTTGGGCCACCGGGTCTTGTCGCTCCTCTAACCCGCCTGCCGGATTACCAATGAATCTTAATCCGCCAGGTCCAAGTGGGTCGCCGGTGAATCGCCAAACTCTAGCCGGGTCATACATCCCGCGGTTTATACCGCGGGGTATATCCCCGATAGATACGTTGGAGACGTATCACTAGTCTGCTTAGCTTATAGTACATTATACCTGTTAATGTGACATGCCTTCCTGTATTTAGTACATAGTACATCTGTCTATTAAGCATGTCCTTACATAAAAATATTGTTTTTTTGTATCCCGCATCAATCAATATGACGAGACACCTTTAGTATATGCAGTGCGATATTAGTTGCATCTTTCATATGATTTATAGCATGTGCTGCTTCTAATTTGTTGAAATTCCATTTATGATGGGACACTTTTAACTTGGCAGAGTCATATTGGTTGCATCTTTCATGTGGTGTCTAGCTTGCATTGCTTCTTATTTGCTGGAATGGTTTCTACTTAGTTTACACGAACAGTTGGTGAACATGCCATGCCGTCCTATTTTTCGTACATATTCCATCCTGGTATCATGTGTTTGCCTTACATCAAAGTAGTGATTGTCAGTATCATGCATGAATGAGTTCTGAAGAGAGAATTTTATTGCTTTTTCTTGTCGGTTTTACTTGACAATTCAAAATCAATAAAACGGAAGGAAGTTAGCAAGGCAGCGGATAAAGGTGCTCCTTCCGAACGGAGGGCCTCTACAGTTTCTACTCCTCCACACCCCCAAGATGATTTCCAAGACAACACATGCATAGATACTCAACAAAGCTGTGTTTATGATGAGCACGTCTCCCCTAGTGCAGCATCACTGGTGCTCCCTCTAACTTGGCAATCATTATATGTGGTTGCATGTTATGTGTGATGTCTAGCTTGTATTGCTTCTAATTTTGTTGAATTCCATCTGCTTACTTTACACATTATACTTGAATAAGACACGTGTTCCTGTTTCTAGAACATACAATATATGTCTATCACACCATGTTCTTACATCAAATTACTACTGTTGTGTAACCTGCAACAATCACTTATCATAAGACACGTTTGACTTCGGAGTGTGATATAGGTTACATCTCACATTCTTTTCTAGCTTGTACTACTAATTTGTTGAAATGGCACTTATGACGCAGACAGTTTTAACTTGGTAGAGTGATATTCATTGCATCTTTCATATGGTGTCTAGCTTTCATTGCTTCTAATTTGTTGAAATGCCTTCTCCTTAGTTTACACATCATAAGTCGTGAATATGCAATGATGTGAATATGCAATGGCACTAATGACGAGAGACCTCTAACATGGTAGTGTGATGTTGTTTGCATCTTGCATATGATTTATTTCTTGTAATGCTTCACATTTGTTTAAACGCCATTTATGATGAGACACTGTTAACTTGGCAGAGCGATATTTGTAGCATCTTTCATATGGTGTCTACCTTCCATTGCATTGCTTCTAGTTTGGTGAAATGTCTTCTTCTTAGTTTACACATCATAGTTCTGGTTATCTCTTCCGTTCTATTTTTCATACATATTACATCCTCCTATCATGTGGTTGTCTAACATCAAAGTTCAGTTCGGTTCAAGATTCATGCATCAATTTGTTCTCAAGAACTAAATTGTAATTGCTTTTCTTGTCGACTTGACTTAACATGGCACAGAGAAAGAGGAAGAAACACAGAATGACAGGGAATGAGAAGCGGATGAATCCTGCAGATTCTGCTGGTACTGATGGTGCAATAGAAGGTCAAAGTCCAGCGGAAAATTCTACAAACACGGCATCCCATGCTACACGAGCTACAAAAAAAGCCAAACAGAAACAAATAGCTGCCACCAAACAAGCAGAGATAGCCCTAGTTCTTGCAACACCTACCACAAGATTACCAACAATGCACGACATACTCGTAAGGCCAATCGAGCTCGACACTACTTCCCAAGCACTCTTGACACAAGACGAGTTGGAAATATCGGATGAACCTTGTGAGCTTCAACAACAAGAAGGTAGTTGCCGGAGTCAAGTTACAGCCCATGCTTCTTTATATGTAGTCTCACAGTTTGATGTACACTAACACTTCCTATGTTCGTTGTTGGACTAGCACCTAGGTGCAAGAGGAAACAAACATCAGGGATAATGCTCGATAGGTTAACTAAATCTATAGGAGGAAGAATGGAGATCTGTTTTGAGGCAGGTTTAAAAAGGCCACGTGATGCTATAGAGTCAGCCAAGTTAGTATCAGAGGCATCGGTTGCTGTTAGGTGTCATGTACGTATCCTCCCAACATGGATTCAGTACAAGAATGACAAAGATGAAACCCAGTTCAACACCTTCCTCGACCATTTATCTGTAAGTATGGTTATGTATGGAAACTAGTAATACCGTCTTGCTCATTCCATACTTTCTAGGTTGTCGATAATGAGACTCCCATAATTTTCAACAGATGAGGTTCAAGTTGGATAGCCAAGATGATGCAACCGCACAAGCTTGCACCCATGTTTTCAAGTCTGCCTTTCTGACAAGATTTCGGTATAACTTGAGGAAAACTCACTTTGAAGGCAAGGCTAACAGTGAACTTTCCCAAACATCTCCAGTGGAAAATATATCGGATGAAGACTGGAGGGGCCTTGTTAAACACTAGTCTGATCCGAAGTATCAGGTACATTATATATATGTGATCAGATCACATGTTGAAGTCACGCATGTTTCACACAAATCTATCTTCTTGTAGGTGAACTGTTCAAAGAACAAGGCCAACCGTACTAAAGTGAAATTCCAATGCATTTACGTGATCTCGTAGCTATATTGCACTCATGAGGCTCTTGTAATTAGTCGTTGTTTCACGCTTTTCTGTACCATATTATCAGCATCTATATTGACTTGTTCGAAATGCGCAGGAAAGCCCGCAAGGACCAAAAAGTACCGAGCCAAATGTCAGGAAACCTTCAAGGACTGTCACACCAGCAAGAAGAAGGGCATGACTACACCAGTCAAAGCCGCTGTTGTAAATCCTTAATCCTCATGCCTTTTAACTACTACTTACTCTGACTTGTGCCTTGAACTGCATGGTTTGCAACCAATGTCTATTACTCTTTTCAGTTTTATACACAATTGTCTTAGTGTATCATTGCACCTTACAAGGTTTAAAAGAGAGGAGTGATGTTCCTTTGATCATGACCCGTAATCTAGTTCCGTGCTGGACTTGCCCACACAACGTTACAATTGCCTGTTTGTCTATTCTCAGTTGTTTTGTGATATGAATGATGTCATACTATGCTTACCATATTATAAACTTCGTATCTTTATCCTTAACCCTCAATACAATGTGAAGAAATAGACAATACATTAGCGATGGTACATGGTCATATGTTTGGAACCTGGTTTTATTATGTACTTTGCAATAAAATACAACTAATATTTTACATGGGTTCACCGTAATAAGTTACGTATATAGACCAAAGCTATTTTCTTTGGTTTTGCTGCCTCCTTAATATCTTCTCGCTCGGTACTACTAATGTAAAACCTCAACTTTTCAAATGAGCTATGGAAAAAATGGTGGAACCGCCACCTTCCGAAGATGGCGAGGCAACTATAACCGCAATGTCGCCTTCTTGTCAGTGGGTCGCTGCTCGTCCACTAACAGCTGCCAAAAGCACATTCCTGCGTATACCGGGTTGGTTGTTAAGGCAATATCGTCCAAACTGCCTCATGATCAAGATACGCAAGCTCAAAGCAATGTTGTATCTGCGCTCGCACACAAGTCCATTCCCTAACAGAGGCCCTTTGTGAAACAAGGAGAAACATTGCTCAATGTCGTCAAGATATGCATGGTTTTGAAACCAGACTATCAGACATTTGCTATGTTGTTCATGAGCCTAGGGGAAATGAAGGCGATGGTTATGGTGCTCCATCGGACAATACAACATGAAAACGTAATAGTCAGGTCAAATGACCCGAGCTTCTGAACTTCTGGTGGTGCATTTATCTGCTAGACTGTTAAGTTTTATGCCAACCTTCCTTTTGTTATATAGTTGTATTTTGTTTTGGTGCGATACAAAATTTATTCTTAACGTGCAGCCACCGGTTGAAGAAAAACAAAGAAGCCATTTTTGTACGGGTAGGGTGTTCCCTATATTTGCACCGGTGGCGATCTTTGATGTCGAGTGGATGTAATCTGTAATCGCCTTTAATAGCCTAGCGTTAGTTTCGCCTTATTTATTTCCTAGTCTTCTTTTCCCCTGGTTTGCTAGTGGTCAAGAACTACCATGGGCCATATACGGGCCGTAGGATCCATGGGTCTCCCTACGGGCCGTCGATAAATGGGCCTATAATCGGTGGGCCTCGGGCCGTTGATAAATGGGCTCAGAATCGGTGGGCCTCGGCCGTCGGATAAATGGGTCTACATGGGCCGTCGGGCGTAATTGGTACCGCCCGGCAAAGAATTCGCCGTTAACGTGCCGTAGGGACTCCAAAGGCTTAATTCTATCACAGCATAACGGGTCGTTAATGGGCCGTAATATAGGACGGGCCGGAAAGCGGTGCAACGGGTTAACAGCGAGAACGGGCCGACTCTTGCCATGGGCCGAATTTGGCCCATTAGGGTAACAGCCAAGAACGGGTCGACTCTTGCCAGGGGCGTAATTGGCCCATTTGGGTAACATGCCAGTAACGGGCCGACTCTTGCCATGAGCCGAATTTGGCCCATTAGGGGAACGAGGCCAAGATGTGGACGGAAGTAATCGAGGGCCGAAAAGGAGCCCAAGAACGTATGGGCCGTCAATGGGCTGAAAGCTAACACGGGCTGGAAATGACCCATGTAAATCACGGGCCGTTAACGGGTACAAAGAAAATTACTGTTCATTATGGGCTAGAGTCACCGTGGGCCTGTAAAGGGCCGAAAGATACGAAGGCCTCATATGGGCCGAAAGACGTCGTGGGCCATACATGGGCCGAAAGTGAAATAAATTTGGTGTTATATTCGACGGCCCACATGACGTTGTTGGGTCGATTTCCTTTAGGGCCTAACGGGCCGTGAGTTAATGGGTCAGAAATGGGCTATTTGGCGAAGAGACCGTTAACGAGCTTTTATGGCCAGCCGTTAACTTTTGACGAAGTCAAACGGGCCGGCTTTGTAAGCTAAATGGGCCAGTGGTGGGTCGTGGCACATGTCGACATATCATAGGCGCCTATCGGACCCACTGACGAGCTGACACGTGTTTCGTCCAGCCAATAAGAATTTTACACGTGGAAATTTCCCATTGGTCGGGGCTGTTAACGGGTTATCGAATCCAACACCCGACCCGATAGCTTAACGGCGTTCCGTTACGGTGGATGCCACGTGTCGGTCACCCTTGACGAAAGCACTTCTGTGACGCGCGATTTATCGTCATGGAAGTGGACACTTCCATGATGATAATTTTCGTAATGTCATGGAACACTTCTACGACAAAGACAGTATGACTATCTTGATTCTGTCATAAATTTGTCATGGATGTACATGCATGACAGAAAACGCGACCTACTGTGACAAACACGTATCATCACGGAAGTGTATTTTTTTGTAGTGTCCTTCGCCCGTGTGTGTTCCCGCCCGGCGCTACCTGCCTGCATTCATGCCGCTGTAGAGCGGCAGCTCCGCAATGACACCGGTCAGAGCAGACGCAGCCTCTCACTGGTACCAGCAATGAATAGTCACGCCGGTTGAGATAGTTGCCTGCATCGCGTCCCGGTGTCCGCGCCTATTCTATACGGAGCGACGTTTGTTGTATGGGACGGAATAGATATCTACGAGGCCCGTTCAATGCTCGTCCATTCGTATGCCGCCATTAAGCAGGCTCGTCAGCTGAGAAACCAACTTCGGCGCCGTGCATTGATGCATCCGGATGCTTAGCTTCACCGGAATCCTCTATTTAAAGAGGGCCACATCCGGCTAGACTCCACACCACAACACATCCGCTCCGCATCTTCCTCCCTTGCACCACATCCACCATGACCGCAAGCTCTAGCGCGATGTGGGAGTGCTTGTCATCGGAGCAGAAGCATGAGGTGGCCGCCCTTATAGCCGCCTGGCAGACTTGTTGTGCCTGGCGGATCATGCATGGCATGCCGGCCAGCTTGCCAGATGTCTCCCAGATGACCCTACGGGCTCCGATAATGACATAACGCCAGACCTCGTGCTGGTGCATTCCGGCCTGACCATGGAGCAAGCGTGTGCACACACCGACATCGTCATGGCGAAGGAGGAGCAGCCTGCGCCGGCTCCTATGTTGGTGTTCCGGCAGGCGCATGAGGAGCAGAAGTACAACATTTTCCTCCTCGAGCAGCACCAACTGGCGGAGGGCCAAATCTACGATGAGCGCGCAAGTGAGGCGGCCATGGCCGCCATGGCCGTGATGAATCCGAACTTCGTTGTGGAGCAGCAGGCGCTCTACGAGGCCGTGCGTGCTCAAGACGCCGCTCGCAGTGCAAATCCGTTGCAGCCGGACGTGGACGCGGCCGCACATGCGCTGGTGGCGCAGGCGGTCGAGGACTCCAAACGTCGCTAGTTGCATTATTGATTGGGTGAAAAACTTTCCATAGTTAACGTGATCCTCCCGTTCAAGGCTCGATAACGCTTTCCATAATTAATGTGACACTCACATCCAAAGAATGATGCTCTTCGTAATTAATGTGATCCTTTCATTCAACAATCGATTATATTTTTAATAATTAACATGATCCTGCTGTACAAAAAATAATACTCTCCATAACTAAAGTGATCCTAGTGTCAAACACTTGATAATACTTTCTATAATTACATGATCCTTCCATCCAAATAATTATACTCCATAATCAATGTTATCCTTCTGTTCAAAGAATGGTACTCTTCATAATTAATGCGATTCTTCCGTCCAATGCTTGATTAAAATTCATGCTTGGAAGGCATGCTCGGGTGCGTTAGCAACTACAAGAAATAAAATGGTGCATCATTTGGAGATATGTGTGATTTGTCTGTTATGTGGGAAGGAGGATGAATCATCAATTCATGCGTTAATAGCGTGTGATCATGCAGTGAATCTCTGGGGTCGTATGTGCCAGCTATGGCCGATGCCGGCCAAGGAGCTCGCGTGTGAGGCCTGTCAGGACTGGTTGCTTTATATCCTCGACGGCTACGACCAGGACACAAGGAGCGGGATAAACTTGTTAATTTGGTATATATGGCAGTTACGGAATGATGCCACGCATGATAAGGAAATACCTCCTCTTGAAATTTCCATAGAGTTTCTTCGGAGCTACTGGCAGTCGCTTGATTCTGCTAACAGATACTCGACGGAGGACATTCTAAAGGGTAAAACGCCGTTTGTGTTGGAACTTGAAAGGCCAAAATTGACGAGGGCAACTAGTTCTTTGGCCTGGATTCCACCACCTAGGGACCAAGTGGCACTGTCAGTAGATGGGGCGTTTTCGGAGAGTTATGGTATGGTGACGACTGGTATGATACTACGACATCATGATGGGATAGTCATCTTTGCTGCTTATAGATATCTTTTCCATTGTAATGATGCATTGGAAGCAGAGATACATGTTTTGATGCAGGGCATGTTCTTGGCCATGCAACACACTGAGCTTCCAATTGCCGTGCAGTCCGATTCATCTATGGCCCTATCAATATTCAGAGATGAATCACTTGTTCGCTCTTTGTACGGTCATCTAGCTTTGAAGATCAAGTCCCTGAGAGAGAACCGGGTGTTTATTCCACAAAAGTTTTATCGTAATCAGAATAGAGTAACAGATTGCTTGGCGAGATATAGCCGTACAGTATAGCATAGCTGTGTGGCTACATAGACGGCTCCCATGCACTGAGAAATTTCTACCTCTTGATTGTAACTCTATAATCATGGAATAAAACACTATTACCCTCGCAAAAAAAAGACATATCACATACGTGTATTGGTGGACCTCCATCACTATGAGAAAAAGGGTTTCCCCCCGCTTTATAGATAAAACATCACCGAACAACCGAATCCTGCCGATACAAACACACACACACCACACACACCCAAGGCTGGATACAAGGACGCTGATAACAGCAACACTACCCCGACAAAATCCTAGCCAACATCAGATGAACACAATCAGTACTACTACGATGATGTCGGGGCCCTCAACCGTGGGCGGGCCACCGCGAAGAGGAGAAGCCGAGTAGGACGAACAATGAGCTCCAAAGCGGCGCCTTCAGCAAGGAAACGACACCATCGTGTCGCCACCGCCCAATCCAAGGATTAGAGTTTCCCCCGAAGCACTCCGACGACAAATGAGATGTCGCGACGGCGCCTTCAAGAAGGGGACGGCGCTGGAACGCCGCCGCCGTCGGCCTGGAAGAGCAGAACGGGTTTTCACCCCGGCCAACACTCATCGTCACCGGATTGGATGAACGACCCACCCTGGTCAACACGCCGCCCACAAGGCCATGCTGACCGGACAACGCCCGAGCCGCCTGCTCCGCCCAAGAGCACCCCGGCTACCACCAACCGGGCCGCCGCCACGGCATCCGAGCCCCACCCTTAACCAGGACACACCGAACGGACGCGGTTGACCAGAACGAAGCGGAAGCTCGCCTTCCACCCCAAAGTCGACACCTTGGCATGATCTGTGACCTCGGCGGCCGGATCAGGGCCAGGGGAACTCCGGCGGCCACCCGCAGCAGCCGCCAGATGCAACAAAGGGGGCACCCTGCCCCTTCTCGGAGTCCCCTGCCACCACCAGTAAGCCTCGCGCGCACCACCACACCATGGCGCCACCCCAGCCTGACGAGCCTGTCGCTGAGTCCAAAGAAGAGGGAGGGAGCTCACCCAAGTCCGACGCAGACGAACCGCCGCCGGAGAAAGCCGCCGTTGCCGCGCGCAGATCGGACAACCACCAGGCCGCAGCAGCGCCGCTGCAGACCACCCCACTCCGAGGTCAAGACCGACCTCGGCCACCGCCCCACGCCGCCCGCCGCCATCCAGGAGCCGAATCCGCGCCAGCACGACACCGCCCAGATCGGGAACCCCCGCGGCCGCCACGCCACAAACGAGCTCGCCGCTCGACGTCGCGTCCCCAACAGGCAACCCCGCCGCCGAACTCCGAGCCACGCCGCCCGCCAAAGCCAGCGCCCCCACTCGACCGGCCGTCTCGCGCCCGGCCCATGAGCACGAGGGGAGGAAAAGGCCTGCCGCCCCCACCGGCGGGCCGCCCGCCGGGCGTCGCGGCGAGGAGGAGAGCAGAGGAGGGGGAGGTGGGAGGGGAGGGGAGGGGAGGGGAGCTTGTGAAAGTCCTATTAAGTGTCTTGATCTGACCTCCATCACTATGGCTAAGCAAACAGACCGTTGACCCAGCCACGTGCTGCACACATATGACCCTGATCAAAACAAATGTTGTACTCCGGCAATTATTCCTTTTCTTCTAACTTCAACAGGGAGGCTCAAGCGCATTCACTTTCAATACTTGAAGGATAAGGTGGCTGGCAAACTCCCTCCCTGGTCGGTCATGCATGTGACCACCCCAAGACGCATTGTTTTGGTCAAGGCGGTCCTCACGGGTCACGGCCATCGCTGTATATCACCTCACACCCCTTGATCTCCCTGTTGAAGTTAGAAGAAAGATTGATGGTCTGAGACAAGCCTACCTTTGGGCGGGTTGTGAAAAGGTGTCAGGAGGCAATTGTAAGGTTAACTGGAACCTTGTCTGCAAGCCCAAGATTTATGCAGGACTGGGTGTGCTAGATCTAGAGAAATTCGCCACCGCTCTACGTCTCCGTTAGCTGTGGTTTGAGTGGGCCGACCCGCAAAAAACTTGGACTGAAATGGAAACACCTTGCTCTGACGTTGACAAGGATCTTTTCGCTGTGGCCACTAGGGTGTCCATTGGTGATGGTTCGAAGGCCAAATTCTGGGAATCCTCTTGGCTTCATGGTTTGCGATCCGAAGATGTTGCGCCCAAGATTTTTGAGATATCAAAAAGAAAGGCATGCATGATGAGCAAGGCGCTTGACAACAACTTTTGGATTCGCCAAATAGACATTCAACAGGGCCTCATTTTAACTCATATTCAGCAGTATGCTTCTCTTTGGGAGATGATTTCCAGCGTTACCCTCAGGCACGACAGACAAGACATTATTTCTTGAAAATTCACAACCAGCGGGGAATACTCTGCGTCATCGGCGTACTTGGCCCAATTTACGGGTCTCACCTTCAGTCCTAATACGGCCATGATTTGGAAGATGTGGGCACCAGGGAGTCCCTGCCGAGGGCATGGAGGCCGCCGGACTTGGACTGGTTGGTCGGCTTCCGCGGCGCCCTGATGAAGCCGCCGTTTGCCACCACCGGGCCATCCACGACGTGCACGGCGCGGCGCTTGCCCTCCGGGTCCACCAGCGCGCGGTCGTACACGCGCACCCACCCACGCTGCCGTCCCTCTCGCCGCATCCTTCGCGTTTCCTTGGTTCGCTTCGTGGGTTGTGTGCGTGGAGACCGGGACTGCCGGTGGCCTATTTATACATACAGCACGGCCGGCTTCGGGCTTCCCTTCCTTGACGGCCACGGGTTCGTGCACGTCGGTTCGTATCGTGATCGGGAACTTGGCGTCCACGTTTCCGATGGTTTGATTATTTTTCGGAGCAAACCATCGATTGGGGGTGGACACATCGGACTAGTGGGCCGATGGTTTGATGGTTGCCTGGTTGGGCTAGGCTGGACAGAGCTGTTCGAGCCTTTTTTTTCCTATCGAAGCATGCATCCAGGCCTGTCAGTATTTTTTTGTTCTTTTGAGTCACACCAGGTCTGTCAGTAGAGTGTTCGGCTGGCAGTGTGATAGGAGGCAGATCGCCTCAAATGATCTCACAAGTGGCAACTTTATCATGGTCCATTAGTTCAATGGTTTATTCTTTTACGTAACTGGATGGTGCCCGCTCCTAAAAAAATGGATGGTGCCCCGTCCGTTGTTGCGGAAATTTGTAGCAATGAAATTATTAAAAATAAAATTAGTGTATATGAGAATAATGCTGCACCACCTTCTCACCACATGACGGTAGAAAAATAGAAGGTAAATGGAGGGTGGAAACATGCTATATTGCTTTATGACATCCAAGTTCAATTATTTATTCTAAAAAATAAAATTAATGACGTGGAAGGCTTGCAACTGCTTGATGATGTGAATGACTTGCATGTGCTCGAAAGTGAAAATTGTTGCATGGACGCTTAATTATGTGGAGGGCTGCATGTAATGAAAAGTGAAAAGTGGATTGATTGCATGTACTTGATAATGTGGATGACTTTTATACAGTGGCGGAGCTACAAAAAATATGTTGGGCGCACAGGATAGTGCAAATTTTATTGTGGGCTGAACTTCATGTAAAATTTTATTTTGCTCCACCCCAGCCTTGCTGAAGCTCTGCCGGTGCTTGTATGAGTATTTAAATGGGATAATTTACTTAGATATATATAGGATTCAGAAGAAAAAATTTGTTGGCCAGTGAATAAACATATATTTAAATAATGAAGTAATTTTGAACATTTTATTTAACACATTTATGGGGAACATATATTGCGGATAAATTTTTTGTGTTTACAACAATGTTCACAAAAAAATGAAAATGCGTTCATCAATTTTAAAAAGTTTGCAAATTATAAAAAAGGTTCGTACAATTGAAAAATGTTAAGGATTTGTTTTCAAAAGTTCATTAATCTAAAAAATGTTCACAATTTTTGAAAATATTTCATGATTTAAATTATTATATATTCAGAAAAGGATCACGAATGTTACACCACTTCATGAATTAAAAAATTGAATTCCTCTTTTGCCTACCTGTTTGTACGTCTTGCATGCTAGCATGGGCTGCCACCATTGTCGGCCCTCGGGGCCTTCATGCAGCACACACGGGTCATGCACGGAAGCTTCCTTCCTCCACCCCTGGAAAAAAAGAGGAAGATTCCTTCCTCGGAAGCCCGACTGGCTGTGCCGTCTATCACGGCGAAGGCAGCGGCGACTGTGCGGCGAGCTGGAGACCATCGAAATCCGCCATAAAATCACTCGCTCTGCATGACTGCAGTACGCACGCCCGCCAGGCTGCCACTGCCATGTCCGAAGCCCGAGTGACCGTGGATCTCGAGCACCCACACATGCATCCTGCGCCGCAGAAACCTCAGCCCGCCAGAACGAACGAAACGACAACCCTAGAGAAATCCAGCTGAGCTTGCTCGGGCATGTGAGAGCATCTCCAGCCGTTGGCCCCCCAGGGGCGCCTAAAATCGCCGCCTGGGGATGACCCGGCGCAAAAAGTGGGCCTGAAGGCGAGTTGGCCCTCAGCCGCCGCCCCAGGGCCGGCCCCAGGCGTGGGAAAAAAAAATTAGACAAATTTGGACTGAAACACGCCAATTTTCGGCAAACTTGGGCTTTTATATTCGCAAACTTGGCCTAAAACACGCTATTACATATAAAAACTAGTCAAAAAACTTGCTGAAGGCCGAGAAGTCGCCGTCATCGCCGCTGTCGTTGATGATGACGACGCCGCCTTCGTCGCGGCCTCGGCGGCGCTGCGCGAAGCGCTGCAGGGCGGCGCACTGGCGCTCCCTCGCCATCTTCAGGGAGTCTTGGCGTGCCCATTCAAGGGATGCATCGTCGTCGAGCTCGACCTCGCCGTTCGCCTTTCACCGGGCGCCAAGAGTTCTGCCCGGCTTCACGGCGCGAGACCCGCTCCGCTTTCGCTTGACGGCGCTGGGAGGAGCCGACGAGGAGGCGCGGCCGCCCGCCGATGACGATTTATGCGGGAAGGCGCGTGTACGCCGGCCGAAGCGGCGTCTCCGCCACAGGCTCGGGCCTTGACGCCGAAAGCGCAGCGATGGAGTGCCGGAGGATTGGGAGGAAGAACGCGACGAGGAAGAACAGGAGGAGGAGCCGAACCTCCTTGGCGCCCATTGCCCGTCGCGTCGGCGGTCTTGGCGGCCGTCCTCGCCGAAGTACGCATAACGGTGGGTTGCCGCCCTCGATGTCGTCAAGACGCCGTCGAGGGTGCGGCCGGGACGCCCACCGCAGGTGGCGCCGGCCGTTCTTTCAGCCGCCGACCACCGGCGCCCCGTTGGTAGACGCCAGCCGCTGCTGCTGGCGGCGCTGGAAGTACGCCGCCCCAAGCCGCGGTGTCGTCGGTGTACTGGGGAAGGGAGAGATCGGCGTCGGTGAGGAAGGCGCGCACGATCTCGACCTCGTCGGCGAAGTACGATGGCTTGTTGACGGCGTCGGGCAACGGGGGAATGGGCACTCCCCCATTGCTGAGCCTCCAGCCCGTCGGCCTCAGCAAGACAAACCGTGGCGGCGCCGGATATTCGCCGAACAGAGACAGACTCTGATCATGAGCGGAATGGCGGCCGGTTGCTGGTCAGCCGCCGTCTCTGTGGAAATGCTCGGCCATCGGGGAGGGGAGGGAGAGGGAGGGGCTGTGCGGCGGCGCTTGGGAGAGGAAGAGGGAAGGCTCGGCGGTGCTCGGGAGAGGGAGAGGGAAGGCTCGGCGGCGGCGAGGGCTGGGCTGGTGTGGCCACAGGCGGGCGAGGTCATCGGCTTATATAGCCGCGTCGCGCCCGTGTGTACGCGCGCGAGGGAGGGGAAATGTCGGCGCGCCGTCCCGTGACACGCTGCCCGTGAGGAATCAATGGCAAGGCTGACCGGCGACGGCAACCTTGCCATTGATTCCCGCGGGAACCAAGGCGTCTGGTGAAGATGAGGTGCGATATCGCTGATGCAGCTAGCCCGCGGCTTTTTCGCGTCATAACCACTCGCCCCGGCGCCTCCAGGCGCCCCCCCCCAGCGCGCCGGGTTCGGTCTGGGTTCACCGGCGCTGATTTCGGCCCAGGCTGGCGAAAATCAGGCTCCTGAATGCGTGATTGGACCGTTTTTTTAGCGCCGGTGTGAAAAAAACGTCTGAGAAGACCTTTCTGGGATGCTCTGAGTGACCCCTGAGTTTTGAAAACTCCTACCGATATATAAGTCGCGAGTACGGTGCCCAGCCTAAACCTAGTACATCTGAGAGGCTGAGAAGCAGGGCGCTGCTCCATCTCTAAACCTAGTACTAGCCTTACCTAGGTACGATCGATATAGGATATGCGGTAGGTGCTAAGTACTACTTTCGCCATTGTTAATGGAGGTCTCTGCTCCTCGTCCGCCGTCGTTCCTGCTCGTGCCGGTGCTGGTCTTCTTCCTCGTCTCGTCCCCGTGTCCCCTTGAGGCCCGGGCCCTACGAGTACAAGGTACGTACGCTTACGACTTCCATTACGCACAGATCGGACTCCACTAGTTACTAGCATGCTAACTCGGTATGTACTACGTACAGGAGAGGGGGCGGTGCTGCCGGCGACACTTGATGGCGGCAGTGCTCGTCGGGGCCAACTGCACACCAGCGGGCGGAAACTCTTGCAGGTAGAGTTCTTGCGGCCAGGGCCGCCGCCTCCTGCTCCGGTGTCTGGGCCTCCAATTGGTCCATAACCTTGTACAAATGCACTTCCAGCAGCCACCTTCCTAGCAACTTGCGGAACTAGCAACTGGCTGGAGACAGGAGCATGGGTAGAAGTCATTTGAATTACTTTAAAATTCATGTTGACTTTCTTTTTACATTTTGTGGAACCTCGCATGCAAACACGACCAATTTTATGTAAGGCTTTTTTTTTGACTCCCTGAGAATGTGTCCATCACGTGGAATTTCATGAAATTGCTGGACCTACCCTGGGACTAAGAGGTTCTTGCAGGCCCGGTCCTGGGGCAGGGCGAACGGGGCAGCCGCCCCGGGCCCCCAGAAACGAAGGGGCCCCTCGCAGGCACGTAAATGTACTATTAATTCTGAAGGCCCATGTGTATTAAAAAACTAGAACGAGGCCCAGGCTCATGTCGGCTGGCATAGAGCTGCATCCTCAATTCGATTGTCCAGGAGGTCAGCGCCGCCGCCATGTACGTCTGCGTGTTCGTCTTTCTTACTCCCAACGAGCAGCGACCTTTGCTTTTCTGATTCTATTCTTGTCCCACCGATTTGTCTCCGATTTTCTCTACCCTCTAGTCTATAGTTTCTCGATCGGGTCGCAACGCTGCCGTCCAGGAGATAATTCATTGCTCTCCCCACAACGAGAGGCCAGAGGCAGATTACAGAGAAGGTATGCCCTAGCAGATATTCATGCCAAAACTAATTATGCTTTTCAATTTTAGTATTGTCATGTCATCTACTCCCTCCCTTGCAAAATAGATGACCCAACTTTATACTAACGTGGTACAAAGTTGAGTCATCTATTTTAAAACGGAGGGTGTAGAAAGTATGCATTGGGAAGAAATTGTATGAATGAGATTGATATTTACAATCATTAGTGATTTTGCATCTCAGAATGTTAAAAGAAAATTTTAAGATAATATGTATAATTTACTTCATATGCATACTGATTTTGGATGCAATTTTTTTGTCTAAAAAATTATATGTACATAGTACGTTGATTATTAGTTTGACATTTACATTAAAGGCCCTAAATTTTAGTTTCGCCCCGGGCCCCTGAAATCCCAGGACCGGTCCTGGGTTCTTGGCAAATCCGGCCCCCTATACGCTCGCAGGTGCATCCGCGGACAGTGCCCGTCGGTCCCTCGTATGTTGCGCCGCACATCACATACCTTAAATTTCGATCCTTAAATCCATGTAATCCATGCAAGTCGATCATACGATATAAATTGTCCAAAATCAAAAGTTTGAAACAAAGCAAAGCAAATCATAGTTCAACAAACCAGACATGCCAAAATGAAATCAATGTCTGAGCTTGGCGGATGGCCTAGGATCACTAGCCAGGCGCCTGCGCCAAGCGGAATGCGTCGTGCCCCAGGCGGCACGCGTCTTGCTTCGCCTGCATCTGGGCTGCCTGCTCTGCCTACATCCGGGTTGCCGCCTGCATCCGTGCCGCAACCACCCTCGCCCCCTCGTACTCTCTACGGTCGTCGATCTCCTTCTTCTGGTCCGCAAGCCAGTTCTTCGCATGCTCATCCAAGAGGGTTTTGTCCACCAACATGATCCTCGCATCCTCCACGTCCCGTGCGAGTTGCAACCTCTCATTCTGAAGCTCTATGTCGCCAAATGTCTTGGCCTTCTCGAGTTCCCATTTGATTGCCTCTTGTTGCTTCTCCAACTCGATCTTCTCCCTCTCAATTTTGAGATTCTTCTCCGCCCTCTTTCAGTCCCACTCCATCATTTCCTTTTGCGCATCCAACATGAGCTTGTACCGCTCCTCCTTCTTGTTCTCCCTTGCCGAAAAAATGCCCGTCCATGTGGATGATAATTTTGTAGCCACAGCGTCACGGGAGCCACGTGCCTTCTCCCACTTGTTTCCCATGACTTGGCGGTTATCCTTTGGTACGGTGGCTTTTTCATTCGTCATGACAACATCGTCCTCTTCATCGTCCAACCCAATTGATTGGTTGGAGCTTGAGCTGTCATTCCTCTTCTTGCCGGACTTGAGATCAACCACAAGTTGGTTCCACTTCGACTTGCCGTTCAATATGATGCAACAATGGCTAAAAGCAAAGGGCTTCTTCTCCACCTCGTGATATAAAGTGGCCGCCACCTGAAGGAAATATGCCATAGAGGCAATAATAAAGTTGTTATTTATATTTCCTTATATCATGATAAATGTTTATTATTCATGCTAGAATTATATTAACCGGAAACTTGATACATGTGTGAATACATAGACAAAACAAAGTGTCCCTAGTATGCCTCTACTAGACTAGCTCGTTAATCAAAGATGGTTAAGTTTCCTGACCATAGACATGTGTTGTCATTTGATGAACGGAATCACATCATTAGGAGAATGATGTGATGGACAAGACCCATCCGTTAGCTTAGCATTATGATCGTTGAGTTTTATTGCTATTGCTTTCTTCATGACTTATACATGTTCCTCTGACTATGAGATTATGCAACTCCCGAATACCGGAGGAACACCTTGTGTGCTATCAAACGTCACAACATAACTAGGTGATTATAAAGATGCTCTACAGGTGTCTCCGATGGTGTTTGTTGAGTTAGCATAGATCGAGATTAGGATTTGTCACTCCGTGTATCGGAGTGGTATCTCTGGGCCCTCTCGGTAATGATCATCACTATAAGCCTTGCAAGCAATGTGACTAATGAGTTAGTTACGGGATGATGCATTACGGAACGAGTAAAGAGACTTGCCGGTAACGAGATTCAACTAGGTATGATGATACCGATGATTGAATATCGGACAAGTAACATACCGATGACAACAACGCATGTTGTTATGCGGTTTGGCCGACAAAGATCTTCGTAGAATATGTAGGAGCCAATATGAGCATCCAGGTTCCGCTATTGGTTATTGACCAGAGATGTGTCTCGGTCATGTCTACATAGTTCTCGAACCCGTAGGATCCGCAAACTTAACGTTCGATGATGATTTGTATTATGAGTTATGTGATTTGATGACCGAAGTTTGTCCGGAGTCCCGGATGAGATCACGGACATGACGAGAAGTCTCGAAATGGTCGAGAGGTAAAGATTCATATATTGGAAGGCTATATTCGGACAACGGAAAGGTTCCGAGTGATTCTCGTATTTTTCCGGAGTACCGGGAGGTTACCGGAGCCCCCCATGAGAAGTTATGGGCCTTATGGGCCATAAGAGGGAAGCCCACCAGCCCACAAGGGGCTGGTGCGCCATTAGAACTAGGAGAAGGGGGCTGGCCCCCCTTTCCTTCTCCTTCTCCCTTCCCCTTTCCTACTCAGTGTGGGAGGTGGAATCCTACTAGGATAGGGAGTCCTAGTAGGACTTCACACCTTGGCGCGCCCCCTAGGGCCGGCTGCCTCTCCCTCTCCCTCCTTTATATACGGGGGCAGGGGGGCACCGTAGAACACACAAGTTGATCTTTTAGCCGTGTGCGGTGCTGATGACCCACAAGTATAGGGGATCTATCGTAGTCCTTTCGATAAGTAAAAGTGTCGAACCCAACGAGGAGCAGAAGGAAATGACAAGCGGTTTTTAGTAAGGCATTCTCTGCAAGCACTGAAATTATTGTTAACATATAGTTTTGTGATAAGGTAATTTGTAACAGGTAACAAGTAATGAAAGTAAATAAGGTGTAGCAAGATGGCCCAATCCTTTTTGTAACAAAGGACAAGCCTGGACAAACTCTTATCTGAAGGAAAACGCTCCCGAGGACACATGGGAATTATCGTCAAGCTAGTTTTCATCACGCTCATATGATTCGCGTTCGTTACTTTGATAATTTGGTATGTGGGTGGACCGGTGCTTGGGTGCTGCCCTTTCTTGGACAAGCATCCCACTTATGATTAACCCCTATTGCAAGCATCCGCAACTACAGCAAAAGTATTAAGGTAAACCTAACCATAGCATGAAACATATGGATCCAAATCAGCCCCTTACGAAGCAACTCATAAACTAGGGTTTAAGCTTCTATCACTCTAGCAACCCATCATCTACTTATTACTTCCCAATGCCTTCCTCTAGGCCCAAACAATGGTGAAGTGTCATGTAGTCGATGTTCACATAACACCACTAGAGGCGAGACAACATAAATCTCATCAAAATATCGAACGAATACCAAATTCACATGACTACTTATAGCAAGACTTCTTCCATGTCCTCAGGAACAAACATAAATACTCACAAATCATATTCATGTTCATAATCAGAGGGGTATTAATATGCATTAAGGATCTGAACATATAATCTTCCACCAAATAAACCAACTAGCATCAACTACAAGGAATAATCAACACTACTAGCAACCCACAGGTACCAATCTGAGGTTTTGGGACAAAGATTGGATACAAGAGATGAACTAGGGTTCTAGAGGAGATGGTGCTGGTGAAGATGTTGATGGATATTGACCCCCTCCCGATGAGAGGATCGTTGGTGATGACAATGGCGATGATTTCCCCCTCCCGGAGGGATGTTTCCCCGGCAGAACAGCTTTGCCGGAGCCCTAGATTGGTTCCGCCAAGGTTCCGCCTCGTGGCGGCGGTGTTTCGTCCCGAAAGCTTGCTTATGATTTTTTCCAGGGTAAAAGACTTCATGTAGCAGAAGATGGGCACCGGAGGCCTGCCAGGGGGCCCACGAGGCAGGGGGGCGCGTCCAGAGGGGTCGGGTGCACCCCCCACCCTCGTTGCCAGGGTGTGGGCCCCCTCTGGTTGATTCTTTCTCCAGTATTTTTTATTTATTCCAAAACGTGCCTCCGTGAAGTTTCAGGACTTTTGGAGTTGTGCAGAATAGGTCTCTAATATTTGCTCCTTTTCCAGCCAGAATTCTAGCTGCCGACATTCTCCCTCTTCATGTAAACCTTGTAAAATAAGAGAGAAAGGTATAAGTATTGTGACATAACATGTAATAACAGCCCATAATGCAATAAATATCGATGTAAAAGCATGATGCAAAATGGGCGTATCAACTCCCCCAAGCTTAGACCTCGCTTGTCCTCAAGCGGAAGCCGGTAACGAAAAATATGCCCACATGTTTAGAGATAGAGGTGTCGATAAAATAAAATACGGACATGAGGGCATCATGATCATTCTTATAACAGCAACATATATAAATATTGTCATATGATTTCTTATGCTCAAGTAATAATCTATTCACAATGTAAAATATGGATCGGAAACTTCATTGAGGACTAACAAACTATGATCTTGGTCATTGAAGCAATTGCGATTTATCATAACATCGGAAAGAGTCAATATAAGAGCTTTTCAGCAAGTCCACATACTAAACTATCATTTAATCTTTCATAATTGCTAACACTCACGCAATACTTATGGGTATGGAGTTTTCATCGGACACAGAGAAAGATAGGGGCTTATAGTGTTGCCTCCAAACCTTTTACCTCAAGGGTAATGCCAACAATAATAATTCATGCTAACTTACATCCAATTGGATATATATATATATATATATATATATATATATATATATATATATATATATAGGATGGCCATTTGGGACACCTAGGTGCCCAGGCTCCTTGCTTGTCTACCTTCGGATTGCTTTAGGATGTGTGCGTTGTGTTAGGTATAGACGCTAACGGTTATACCCGTTTGCGGTATTGATTTTGGACATTTATTGCAATTTACTAATCAATTCCGTTAACCGCATGTTAATTAGTGACCACTTGCTCTAATTTGGCGGTAGGCATTAATTAGCATGCACGTACTACCAAAACACTGCCTAATTTAGTCACGTATGTGCATGTGAAACACTAGAAAAATTCTATAATAATTTATGCATAGGAGGAAGTTATTCAAAATTGTCTAATTTTTTCCGTACATATTAGTAATATTGCTGACATGCCTTTTAAACAGATGTGTACATATAGTTGCTATGGGTATAAGAAAAACCTAGTTAATATTTATCTGAACGTAACATATCATCTGTCGAGGTATTTAGTTATGTATATATATCCACTTTAAAAAGGTAGTGACATTTATGTGTATGTACCAATAAATTTCACATTGAGGTATTTACAGCAATATCTTTGAGTATACACAATATTTGTAAACTTGAGTATCCACATACAAATATATCGGACTACGTTTGTAGGTATATAATACCTAAAATAAATCATAGAGTATATACGTGCATGCAAATTATTTGGAACAAATTGTAGGGTATATACGTCTTTATGTATTTAATACCTAGAATAAATCATAAAGTATATATGTCATGCAAATTATTTGGAATAAATTGTAGGGTATACATGTTTGTAGGTATCTAAAAATACCTAGAATAAATCATAGAGTATATACGTTTGTAGGTATAGGTTCTAATACCTAGAATAAATCATGTGGCAATCAATCTTCACTCAATGGCCGTGAAGGATAAAAGTGCATGCACGTAAAAAAAGGAAAGCACACTTTTGGGAAGGATAGTAGTGATTATTTATAAGTAGGAAATGCATTAGCGGGTTGGATCCGAACTAGGTGCCCAGGCACCTAGGTGCCCTAGTTATTTTACCTATATATATATATATATATATATATATAGGGAAAATAGATTCTACCATCTAGTGGTAGTTACCTTCACCTTTTAAGCCGTTGGATTCTTTTAGATACGTGCTTTTCTAAACGGGTCGTAGGTGCCACGGTACTGCCGGTTTCTTAGATCCAATCCAGTAATATACCAAACTTTCCTACTTTCGTGCCTTTATAAATTAAAAACAACAGTACATCATTAATCCTCTCGTTTTTCAATCTACCTCTCACACGACGCTGTCAGACGTGGCCACCGCTGCCGCCCACCAAGATGAATCAGGTGCGTTCACAACCTAATGAACATGACCTGATTATCCCGCTCTCTCTCCCTTGGATTTGCTGTAAACAGCTAGCGCATCTGGGAGAATTTTCCTGACATGAAACCCCGGTTGGATTGGTCGCATGCATGGATGTTTCAAGGTATTGATTGATGAAACAGGTGAGATGTGTCGCTAATTGATAATTTGTGTCCTTTTTGCGTTTGATACTCTATTTTTTCAGATTGTCAATTACACGCTGGCCTCCATAATGACGTCGTGCACGCTGGCGTCATTATGATCGGGCAGGGCAACCGTGCACGCCGGCGTGCCGCGATGGAGAAGGTGCCATCGGTTTCCTTTGTAATGGCGTCGTGCGGTGGTGCACAGCTTGTGACTGCATCGACATGGGGCGCTCACGTACGGCTGCATACGACCAGTGGACATCTACTTCGGCGGCGGCGAGGACGTACGATGGACGGAAGGATGCAATATATAGTTGCTCGCACAGTTCCATGGATGAGAACACGAAGGACATGCATGGATGGCTGACATCACGTTTGCATGCATCTTGTATTTACAAGATTTTGTACTTCATAGAAAGAATCAGCTAAAATTACAGATAAATATGCAAATGTTTTGAATTAAAGGCTGCACATATTTCACACTCTTCTTCTTACAAATGGATTGGCAGACGCTGACCTATAAATCTTTCTCGCTGGCCGGCCGGCCGGGCATGTATACGTGCCCTATGATCTATACTACGCATTGGCTTTCTAAGATACTATATACTCCATATTTTCTAAGAATCCATGCCATCTTCCCATCTTTGGACACTGAGAATTTTGGACATATTATGATATATACTCCATACTCCTTACTCCATACTATTTATATTGAAATACAACATACTCCATTCTCTCTTGTTGAATATACTCCATACTCCATACTATTTATTTTGAAATACAACATACTCCATTCTCTCTTATTGAATATACTCCATACACTCTTACAATGATATATACTTATAAAGAAATATGTAGATGAAACCATGCCATTTATGACCTTCACATACGGATATACTAGGTTGCAATCCATACAGTCCATACTATATGCTACCCTACCTAAACAAGCGATACTACCATGCAGTAGCATATACTCTGTTTTGTGCATGTATTTGAAGATACTCTATTTTCTAGATGCTCCATTTTTAGGAGCATGTATACTACTTTTCATTTTTTGGAGCATGTACTCTTATATTTGGAGACACTACATACTTCGTTGCTATAGTATATATACCAAATAAAAAGAATACTGCATACTCTTATTTCCAAAAGCATAGACGCCCCATGTGTACTTCTAATTAAAAATGGGTATATACTCCCACTCCAACGAAGGGGCACATGCTCCTATTATTGGAATAAAGTACACATATATACTTCATGATAAATAATCATTTTGAAAATGATAAGGTAAATACGCTCCCGTTGAAAAAATGAATATACAAAGGGAATTAAGTGAAAACTAGTTAGTTAGCCAGCTTCTAACGCATGCTTATCCACTCGGCATCGCTGCAAATAGCCAGCCAAGAATCAGGAAGTAGTTCCTGATCAGACGCACGTATCTCGCCGCCTAAAAATCTGGGCCTTATCTTATCTATAAAAAATATATTTTATCCACCTCTTAATTGCGCTGCTAGTGCGAAGTGGGTTAGCGGGTTTCTGCCCGCGAACAGGGCATGGTAGCATGCCCTCTACGCTGCTGGTTTGGCTCGAAATTGAGGGACGCGTGGAAGGCATAGAGATAGGAGGTAACTACCATTGCTTGTAGCAAAAATTTGTCATATATATATGTCTCATATACTACCCCATATGTCTCATATACTACCATGTGGTAGTATATATATACTACTTTATAATTTTAAATATATTTGTATATTATATCTAAGATATTTCAAAGCAAGTTACAAGAAAAAATTGCATATGGGCCCATAGTTTTTGTTATATTTATGAAATACGTACATATTTGTACGTAAAAAAGAGCATACTCAAAAAATGGTATATACTACCTAAAAATTAGTATATATACTACCTAATCATTGTTATATACTACATACTACACGTACATACTCTCGATTTCGACAGACACTATATACAACATACAAAACACAAGTGGTGGTAACTACCACTGCTTGTAGGAAACATTTGTCATATATATATATATATATATATATATATAGTAACGCTAAACTAAGCGTGAGTGTAGAATAACTTATTCTACACCCCAGTAACGGCAGTGACACACTATGTAAAAGAATGTCATGTGCTTTTATGGTTGGATGCACATAATCTTAATGCAAAAGAATGTCATTTTATATTGCAACTTGTGATATGAACCTTTATTATGCAGTCCGTCGCTTTTATTGCTTCCATGTCACAAGATCGTATAAAGCTTATTTTCTCCACACTAATAAATCATACATATTTAGAGAGCAATTTTTATTGCATACAACAATGACAACTTACTTGAAGAATCTTACTCAATCCATAGGTAGGTATGGTGGACTCTCATGGCAAAACCGGGTTTATGGATATTTGGAAGCACAAGTAGTATCTCTACTTGGTGCAAATAATTTGGCTAGCATGAGGGGGAAAGGCATGCTCAACATG
Organism: Aegilops bicornis; assembly: GCA_021605145.1. NCBI lineage: Eukaryota > Viridiplantae > Streptophyta > Magnoliopsida > Poales > Poaceae > Aegilops > Aegilops bicornis. The sequence continues at coordinate 90,158,025 of CM038671.1, read as the reverse complement.
TTGGAAGATCCATGACAATATACTTTATTTCGGATATAAGAAAACATAACCCATTACGTTGTCTTCCTTGTCCAACATCAACTCTTTAGCATGTCATATTTTAATGAGTGCTCACAATCATAAAAGATATCCAAGATAGTATATTTATATGTGAAAACCTCTCTTTCTTTATTACTTCCTATTAATTGCAACGATGACCAAAACTGTGTTTGTCAACTCTCAACAACTTTTATTAATCATACTCTTTATATGTGAAGTCATTACTCTCCATAAGATCAATATGATCTCTTTTATTTCTGTTTATCCTTTCCTTTTACTATTATTCTCTTAAGATCAATGCAAGATAATCAAGCCCTTGACTCAAAACTAATCTTTATTATATATAGCTCACGAACTCGATCACATAGAAGGATCATAAAGCAAAACTCAAAACTAAATCATACTAAAACTTTATTCTACTAGATCAAAATATTACCAAAAGGATCAAACTAATAAAAACGGTAAAGATAGGAGTGTGATGGTGATACGATACCGGAACACCTCCCCCAAGCTTGGCAGATGCCAAGGGGAGTGCCCATACCCATGTGATTATGTTCCCTTCTTCGGAGGTGAAGAGGATGGCGATGATGAAGATAACTGTGCCTTTAGCTTTTTCATATTGTAATTGAGAAGAGCAATTTCCTCCTTCAAATCATCGACCTCAGATTCTAGCTTCAAAATCTTGTCACATAAATCCCCTTTGCTTTTTTGCCGAAAACGAGAAGGAATAGATCGATTGTTAGACAGTTTAGCCCTCTTAGGAAGACTAGACTTCTTGAACTTAACGTGCATATCCCCAGGTTGAGGTAGAGGAACATCCTCCTCCCCTGACATTGAATAATTGATCCTCCTCGAATGAGCATCCTCTTCATCATCCGTAGTTTGACCACAAGGAGATAGATCCCCATAGGTCTTTGGTTCAGCAATGAGATGTGAGACATAGCTCTCTCTGTCGGAGTCCTAAGATGACATCTTGCTCTAATCTGCAACAGAAACAGCTCGAAACAAAAACTGAGGAAATTTGCGTGGTACGGTGGTCAAAACCTTCAGGAGATTATATAATGATTTTTTACCGACCAAAAGAAGTATCCTGCAAGAAAACAGAGTCCGGAGGGCACACGAGGTGTCCACGAGGCAGGGGGCGCGCCCAGGGGGTAGGGCGCGCCCTCCACCCTCTGTGTTGGAAATATGCCCTAGAGGCAATAATAAAAGGATTATTATTATATTTCCTTGTTCATGATAATTGTCTTTTATTCATGCTATAATTGTATTATCCGGAAATTGTAATACACGTGTGAATACTTAGACCACAACATGTCCCTAGTGAGCCTCTAGTTGACTAGCTCGTTGATCAACATATAGTCATGGTTTCGACTATGGACATTGGATGTCGTTGATAACGAGATCACATCATTAGGAGAATGATGTGATGGACAAGACCCAATCCTAAGCATAGCACAAGATCGTGTAGTTCGTTTGCTAGAGCTTTTCCAATGTCAAGTATCCTTTCCTTAGACCATGAGATCGTGTAACTCCCGGATACCGTAGGAGTGCTTTGGGTGTACCAAACGTCACAACGTAACTGGGTGACTATAAAGGTGCACTACGGGTATCTCCGAAAGTGTCTGTTGGGTTGTCACGGATCGAGACTGGGATTTGTCACTCCGTATTACGGAGAGGTATCACTGGGCCCACTCGGTAATGCATCATCATAATGAGCTCAAAGTGACCAAGTGTTTGGTCACGGGATCATGCATTACGGTACGAGTAAAGTGACTTGCCGATAACAAGATTGAACAAGGTATTGGGATACCGACGATCGAATCTCGGGCAAGTAACATACCGATTGACAAAGGGAATTGTATACGGGGTTGCTTGAATCCTCGACATCGTGGTTCATCCGATGAGATCATCGAGGAGCATGTGGGAGCCAACATGGGTATCCAGATCCCGCTGTTGGTTATTGACCGGAGAGCAGTCTCTCATGTTCCGCTTGCCTCCCAACCTGTAGGGTCTACACACTTAAGGTTCGGTGACGCTAGGGTTGTAGAGATATGAGTATGCAGCAAACCGAAAGTTGTTCGGAGTCCCGGATGAGATCCCGGACGTCACGAGGAGTTCCGGAATGGTCCGGAGGTAAAGAATTATATATGGGAAGTCGAGTTTCGGCCATCGGGAAAGTTTCAGGGTCCACCGGTATTGTACCGGGACCACCGGAAGGGTCCCGGGGGTCCACCGGGTGGGGCCACCTATCCCGGAGGGCCCCATGGGCTGAAGTGGGAGGGGAACCAGCCCCTGGTGGGCTGGTGCGTCCCCCCCCTCTATGCCTAGGGTTGGGAACCCTAGGGAGGGGCGCCCACTTGCCTTTGGGGGCACTCCACCCTTGGCCGCCGCCCCTGTGAGATCCCATCTCCTAGGGCCGGCGCCCCCCTTTGGGGTCCCTATATAAAGAGGGTGGGGGGGGGTGGGAGGGCAGCCGCACCCAACACCTGGCGCCTCCCTCCCCTCCCTGCTACACCTCTCCCTCTCACAGAAGCTCGGCGAAGCTCTGCCGGAACCCTGCTGCATCCACCACCACGTCGTCGTGCTGCTGGATCTTCTTCAATCTCTCCCTCCTCCTTGCTGGATCAAGGTGCGGGAGACGTAATCCGCTACATACGTGTGTTGAACGCGGAGGTGCTGTCCGTTCGGCACTTGGTCATCGGTGATTTGGATCACGACGAGTACGACTCCCTCAACCCCGTTCTCTTGATCGCTTCTGCTCGCGATCTACAAAGGTATGTAGATGCACTCCTATCACTCGTTGCTAGATGAACTCATAGATGGATCTTGGTGAATCCGTAGGAATTTTTTTTTATTTTCTGCAACGTTCCCCAACAGTGGCATCATGAGCTAGGTCTATGCGTAGGTCTCTATTGCACGAGTAGAACACAAATCTGTTGTGGGCGTAGATGTTGTCAACTTTCTTGCCGCTACTAGTCTTATTTTGCTTCAGCGGTATTGTGGGATGAAGTGACCAGGACCGACCTTACACGTACGCTTACGTGAGACAGGTTCCACCGACTGACATGCACTAGTTGCATAAGGTGGCTACCGGGTGTCTGTCTCTCCCACTTTAGTTGGAGCGGATTCGATGAAAAGGGTCCTTATGAAGGGTAAATAGAAGTTGACAAATCACGTTGTGGCTTTTTCGTAGGTAAGAAAACGTTCTTGCTAGAACCCTATTGTAGCCACGTAAAAGATGCAACAACAATTAGAGGACGTCTAACTTGTTTTTGCAACAATTGCCTTGTGATGTGACATGGCCAAAAGTTGTGATGAATGATGAATGATATATTGTGATGTATGAGATCATGTTCTTGTAATAGGAATCACGACTTGCATGTCAATGAGTATGACAACCGGCAGGAGCCATAGGAGTTGTCTTAATTATTGTATGACCTGCGTGTCATTGATTCAACGCCATGTAATTACTTTGCTTTATTGCTAAACCGTTAGCTATAGTAGTAGAAGTAATAGTTGGCGAGCAACTTCATGGAGACACGATGATGGAGATCATGGTGTCATGCCGGTGAAAAGATGATAATGGAGCCCCAAGATGGAGATCAAAGGAGCTATATGATATTGGCCATATCATGTCACTACTATATAATTGCATGTGATGTTTATTATGTTTTTGCATCTTGTTTACTTAGAACGACGGTAGTAAATAAGATGATCCCTTATAATAATTTCAAGAAAGTGTTCTCCCTAACTGTGCGCCGTTGCTAAAGTTCGTTGTTTCGAAGCACCACGTGATGATCAGGTGTGATAGATTCCTACGTTCACATACAACAGGTGTAAGACAGTTTTACACATGCAAAACACTTAGGTTAACTTGACGAGCCTAGCATGTACAGACATGGCCTCGGAACAGAAGAGACCGAAAGGTCGAACATGAGTCGTATGGAAGATACGATCAACATGGAGATGTTCACCGATGATGACTAGTTCGTCTCACGTGATGATCGAACACAACCTAGTCGACTCGGATCATGTAACACTTAGATGACTAGAGAGATGTCAAATCTGAGTAGGAGTTCATTTTAATAATTTAATTAGATGAACTTAATTATCATGAACTTAGTCTAAAAATCTTTGCAAAAATGTCTTGTAGATCAAATGGCCAACGCTCATGTCAACATGAACTTCAACGCGTTCCTAGAGAAAACCAAGCTGAAAGATGATGGCAGCAACTATTCGGATCGGGTCCGGAACCTGAGGATCATCCTCATAGCAGCCAAGAAAGAATATGTCCTAGAAGCACCGCTAGGTGAAGCACCCATCCCAGAGAACCAAGACGTTATGAACGCTTGGCAGTCTCGTGCTGATGATTACTCCCTCGTTCAGTGCGGCATGCTTTACAGCTTAGAACCAGGGCTCCAAAAGCGTTTTGAGCAACACGGAGCATATGAGATGTTCAAGGAGCTGAAAATGGTTTTCCAAGCTCATGCCCGGGTCGAGAGATATGAGGTCTCCGACAAGTTCTATAGTTGTAAGATGGAGGAAAATAGTTTTGTCAGTGAGCACATACTCAAAATGTCTGGGTTGCACAACCGCCGTCCCAATTTGGACATTAACCTCCTGGACGAGGCGGTCATTGACAGAATCCTTCATCGCTCCCACCGAGCTACAAGAGCTTTGTGATGAACTACAATATGCGGGGGATGGTGAAAACTATTCTGAAGTATTTTCAATGCTGAAGTCAGCAGAGGTAGAAATCAAGAAAGAACATCAAGTGTTGATGGTCAATAAAACCACTAAGTTCAAGAAGGAAAGGGTAAGAAGAACTTCAAGAAGGACGGCAAGGATGTTGCCGCGCCTGCAAGCCGATTGCCGGAAGAAGTCAAGGAATGGACCCAAGCACGAGACTGAGTGCTTTTTATTGCAAAGGGAAGGGTCATCGAAGCGGAACTGCCCCAAATACTTAGCGCATAAGAAGGCCGGCAACACTAAAGGTATATTTGATATACATGTAATTGATGTGTACCTTACCGAAGACTCGTAGTAACTCCCGGGTATTTGATACCGGTGCCGTTGCTCATATTTGTAACTCACAGCAGGAGCTGCGGAATAAACGGAGACTGGCGAAGGACGAGGTGACGATGCGCGTCGGGAATGGTTCCAAGGTCGATGTGATCGCCGTCGGCACGCTACCTCTACATTTACCTATGGGATTAGTTTTAAACCTCAATAATTGTTATTTAGTGCCAAGTTTGAGCATGAACATTGTATCTAGATCTCGTTTAATGCGAGATGGCTACTAATTTAAATCCGAGAATAATGGTTGTTCTATTTATATGAGAGATATGTTTTATGGTCATGCTCCGATGGTTAATGGTTTATTCTTAATGAATCTCGAGCGTGATGTTACACATATTCATAGTGTGAATACCAAAGATGTGAAGTTGATAACGATAGTCCCACATACTTGTGGCACTGCCGCCTTGGTCACATTGGTGTCAAGCGCATGAAGAATCTCCATGCTGATGGACTTTTAGAGTCTCTCGATTATGAATCATTCGACACATGCGAACCATGCCTTATGGGCAAAATGACCAAGACTTCGTTCTCCGGAACAATGGAGCGAGCAACCAACTTATTGGAAATCATACATACTGATGTGTGCGGTCCAATGAGCGTTGAGGCTCGCGGAGGATATCGTTATGTTATCACTCTCACAGACGACTTAAGTAGATATGGGTATGTCTACTTGATGAAACACAAGTCTGAGACCTTTGAAAAGTTCAAGAAATTTCAGAATGAGGTAAGAATCAACGTGACCGAAAAATAAAGTTCTTACGATCAGATCGTGGAGGAGAATATTTAAGTCACGAATTTGGTACACACTTAAGGAAATATGGAATCGTTTCACAACTCACACCGTCTGGAACACCTCAGCGTAACGGTGTGTCCGAACGTCGTAATCGCACTCTATTGGATATGGTGCGACCTATGATGTCTCTTACTGATTTACCGCTATCGTTTTGGGGATACGCTCTAGAGACAACTACATTCACTTTAAATAGGGCTCCGTCTAAATCCGTTGAGACGACACCGTATGGATTATGGTTTTGGAAGAAACCTAAGTTGTCGTTTCTAAAAGTTTGGGGATGCGATGCTTATGTCAAGAAACTTCAACCTGAAAAGCTCGAACCCAAGTCGGAAAAATGCGTCTTCATAGGATACCCTAAGGAAACCATTGGGTATACCTTCTACCTTAGATCCGAAGGCAAGATCTTTGTTGCCAAGAACGGATCCTTTCTGGAAAAAGAGTTTCTCTCGAAAGGAGTAAGTGGGAGGAAAGTAGAACTCGATGAAGTACTACCTCTTGAACCGGAAAGTAGTGCAGCTCAAGAAAATGTTCCTGTGGTGCCTACACCGACTGGAGAGGAAATTAATGATGATGATCAAGGTACTTCTGATCAAGTTGCTACTGAACTTCGTAGGTCCACAAGGACACGTTCCACACCAGAGTGGTATGGCAACCCTGTCCTGGAAATCATGTTGTTAGACAACGGTGAACCTTCGAACTATGAAGAGGCGATGGCGGGCCCAGATTCCAACAAATGGCTTGAAGCCATGCAATCCGAGATAAGATCCATGTATGAAAACAAAGTATGGACTTTGACAGACTTGCCCGATGATCGGCGAGCGATAGAAAACAAATGGATCTTTAAGAAGAAGACGGACGCGGATGGTAATGTTACCATCTATAAAGCTCGACTTGTCGCTAAGGGTTATCGGCAAGTTCAAGGGGTTGACTACGATGAGACTTTCTCTCCGTAGTGAAGGTGTAGTCCGTACGAATCATGTTAGCAATTGCCGCATACTATGATTATGAGATATGGCAAATGGACGTCAAAACGGCATTCCTTAATGGCTATCTTAAGGAAGAACTGTATATGATGCAGCCGGATGGTTTTGTCGACCCTAAGAATGCTAACAAGGTATGCAAGCTCCAGTGATCCATTTATGGGCTGGTGCAAGCATCTCGGAGTTGGAACATTCGCTTTGATGAGATGATCAAAGTGTTTGGGTTTATGCAGACTTATGGAGAAGCCTGCGTTTACAAGAAAGTGAGTGGGAGCTCTGTAGTATTTCTCATATTATATGTAGATGACATACTTTTGATGGGAAATGATATAGAACTTTTGGACAACATTAAGGCCTACTTGAATAAGAGTTTTTCAATAAAGGACCTTGGAGAAGCTGCTTATATATTAGGCATCAAGATCTATAGAGATAGATCGAGACGCCTCATAGGTTTTTCACAAAGCACATACCTTGATAAGATATTGAAGAAGTTCAAAATGGATCAGTCCAAGAAAGGGTTCTTGCACAGTATTACAAGGTGTGAAATTGAGCTCGGCTTAATGTCCGACCACCACGTAAGATATAGAAGAGATGAGTGTCATCCCTATGCATCAGCCATAGGGTCTATTATGTATGCCATGCATGTACCGGACCTGATGTAAACTTTGCCGTAAGTTTGGTAGGAAGATACCAAAGTAATCTCGGCAAGGAACACTGGACAGCGGTCAAGAATATCCTGAAGTACCTGAAAAGGACTAAGGACATGTTTCTCATTTATGGAGGTGATGAAGAGATCGTCGTAAAGGGTTACGTCGACGCTAGCTTCGACACAAATCTGGATGACTCTAAGTCACAAACCGGATACGGGTATATGTTGAATGGTGGAGCGATGGTGGTGCAGCTGCAAGCAGAGCGTCGTGGCGGGATCTACATGTGAAGCGGAGTACATAGCAGCCTCGGAGGCAGCGCATGAAGAAATTTGGGTGAAGGAGTTCATCACCGACCTAGGAGTCATACCCAATGGGTCAGGGCCGATCAAACTCTTCCGTGACAACACTGGAGCTATTGCACTTGCCAATGAGCCCAAGTTTCACAAGAATACCAGGCACATCAAGCGTCGCTTCAACTCCATTCGTGAAAATGTTCAAGATGGAGACATAGAAATTTGCAAAGTGCATACAGATCTGAATGTCGCAGATCCGTTGACTAAACCTCTTCCGCGAGCAAAACATGATCAACACCAGAACTCTATGGGTGTTCGATTCATCACAATGTAACTAGATTATTGACTCTAGTGCAAGTGGGAGACAGTTGGAAATATGCCCTAGAGGCAATAATAAAAGGATTATTATTATATTTCCTTGTTCATGATAATTCTCTTTTATTCATGCTATAATTGTATTATCCGGAAATAGTAATACACGTGTGAATACTTAGACCACAACATGTCCCTAGTGAGCCTCTAGTTGACTAGCTCGTTGATCAACAGATAGTCATGGTTTCCTGACTATGGACATTGGATGTCTTGATAACGAGATCACATCATTAGGAGAATGATGTGATGGACAAGACCCAATCCTAAGCATAGCACAAGATCGTGTAGTTCGTTTGCTAGAGCTTTTCCAATGTCAAGTATCCTTTCCTTAGACCATGAGATCGTGTAACTCCCGGATACCGTAGGAGTGCTTTGGGTGTACCAAAGCGTCACAACGTAATCGGGTGACTATAAAGGTGCACTAAAGGTATCTTCGAAAGTGTCATTGGGTTGTCATGGATAGAGACTGGATTTGTCACTCAGACACGGAGAGGTATCACTGGGCCCACTCGGTAATGCATCATCATAATGAGCTCAAAGTGACCAAGTGTTTGGTCACGAGATCATGCATTACGGTACGAGTAAAGTGACTTGCCGGTAACGAGATTGAACGAGGTGGTTCGGTGACGCTAGGGTTGTAGAGGTATGAGTATGCAGCAAACCGAAAGTTGTTCGGAGTCCCGGATGAGATCCCGGATGTCACGAGGAGTTCCGGAATGGTCCGGAGGTAAAGAATTGTATATGGGAAGTCGAGTTTCGGCCATCGGGAAAGTTTCGGGGTCCACCAGTATTGTACCGGGACCACCGGAAGGGTCCCGGGGGTCCACCGGGTGGGGCCACCTATCCCGGAGGGCCCCATGGGCTGAAGTGGGAGGGGAACCAGCCCCTGGTGGGCTGGTGTGCCCCCTGGGCCCCCCCTCCGTGCCTAGGGTTGGGAACACTAGGGGAGGGGGCGCCTCCACTTGCCTTGGGGGGCACTCCACCCCCTTGGCCGCCGCCCCCCCTAGGAGATCCCATCTCCTAGGGCCGGCGCCCCCCCTGGGGTCCCTATATAAAGAGGGGGGGTGGGAGGGCAGCCGCACCCAACACCTGGCGCCTCCCTCCCCCCTTGTTACACCTCTCCCTCTCGCAGAAGCTCGTGAAGCTCTGCTGAACCTGCTGCATCCACCACCACGCTGTCGTGCTGCTGGATCTTCTTCAACCTCTCCCTCCTCCTTGCTGGATCAAGGTGCGGGAGACGTCATCCGCTCTGTACGTGTGTTGAACGCGGAGGTACTGTCCGTTTGGCACTTGGTCATCGGTGATTTGGATCACGACGAGTACGACTCCCTCAACCCCGTTCTCTTGAACGCTTCAGCTCGCGATCTACAAAGGTATGTAGATGCACTCCTATCACTCGTTGCTAGATGAACTCATAGATGGATCTTGGTGAAACCGTAGGAAATTTTTTATTTTCTGCAACGTTCCCCAACACTCTGGGCGCGCCCTCCACCCTCGTGGATGCCTCGTGTCCCTTTCAGACTACTTCTTATTCTCCTATTTTCTTAAATATTCCAAAGCAGAGAAAAAATGCCATTAGAACTGTTTTGGATTCGGTTTACTTGCCGTACCACATACCTATTCCTTTTCGGAGTCTGAAACATTCTGGAAAGTGTCCCTTATGTATTCCTCCGGGGTCACGATTTCAATAACATTAGTTTCAACATTTATAGGATTACCTGAGATATAATGTTTGATTCTTTGACCGTTCACCACCTTTGGATTTGTGCCTTCGAAGTTGTTGATTTTTATGGCACCAGAACAATAGACCTCCTCGATAACTTAAGGACCTTCCTGTTTAGAGAGAAGTCCTCCTGCAAAAAATCTTAAACGAGAGTTGAATAGCAACACATAATCACCTACATTAAACTCACGCTTTTGTATCCTTTTGTCATGCCATCTTTTAACTTTTTCTTTAAACAGTTTGTCATTCTCATAGGCCTGGGTTCTCCATTCATCAAGTGAGCTAATGTCAAATAGCCTCTTCTCACCAAAGAAGTTTAAAATCATAATTGAGCTCTTTAATGGCCCAATATGCCTTATGTTCTAGTTCGAGAGGTAAGTGACAAGCTTTTCCATAAACCATTTTATACGGAGACATACGCATAGGATTTTTATATGCAGTTCTATAGGACCACAATGCATCATCAAGTTTCTTGGACCAATTCTTTCTAGATCTATTAACAGTCTTTTGCAGAACTAATTTTATCTCTCTATTACTCAATTCTACTTGACCACTAGACTGGGGGTGGTATGGAGATGCAATTCTATGATTAACATCATACTTAGCAATCATTTTACGAAATGCACCATGAATAAAATGTGAACCACCATCTGTCATCAAATATCTAGGGACTCCAAACCTCGGAAAAATAACTTCTTTAAGCATCTTAATAGAGGTGTTATGATCAGCACTACTAGTTGGAATAGCTTCTACCCACTTAGTAACGTAATCAACAGCAACTAAAATATGTGTATACCCGTTAGAGGAAGGAAACAACCCCATATAATCAAAGCCCCAAACATCAAATGGTTCAATAACAAGTGAATAGTTCATAGGCATTTCTTGACGTCTACTAATATTACCAATTCTTTGACATTCATCAGAAGACAAGACAAACTTACATGCATCTTTGAAGAGAGTAGGCCAATAAAAACCGGATTGCAATACCTTATGCGCAGTTCTATCTCCAGCGTGGTGTCCTCCATAAGCCTCGGAGTGACACTTGCGTAGTATCTGTTCCTGTTCATGCTCAGGTACACAACGTCTAATGACACCATCTACTCCTTATTTATAAAGGTGTGGGTCATCCCATAAGTAATGTCTTAAATCATAGAAAACCTTTTTCTTTTGCTGGTATGTGAAACTAGGTGGTATAAATTTGGCAACAATGTAATTAGCATAATCAACATACTGATACGTCCATTTTGCATCATGCTTTTATATCGATATTTATTATATTATGGGCTGTTATTACACATTATGTCACAATACTTATGCCTATTCTCTCTTATTTTACAAGGTTTGCATAAGGAGGGAGAATGCCGCAATGGAATTCTGGGCTGGAAAAGGATCAAATATTAGAGACCTATTCTGCACAACTCCAAAAGTCTTGAAACTCCACGAAAGTTATTTTTGGAAATAATAAAAAATATTGAGCGGAAGAAATACATTAGGGGGCCTCCACCTGGCCACGAGGGTGGGGGGCGCGCCCCCTGCCTTGTGGGCCCCCTGTTGGCCCTCCGATGCCCATCTTCTGGTATATGAAGTCTTCCGTCCGAAGAAAAATCATAAGCAAGCTTTCAGGACGAGACTGCGCCGCCACGAGGCGGAACCTTGGCGGAACCAATCTAGGGCTCCGGCAGATCTGTTCTGCCGGGGACACTTCCCTCTGGGAGGGGGAAATCATCGCCATCGTCATCACCAATGCTCCTCTCATCGGGAGAGGGCAATCTCCATCAACATCTTCACCAGCACCATCTCATCTCAAACCCTAGTTCATCCCTTGTATCCAACTCTTGTCTCATAGTCTGGGATTGGTACCTGTAGGTTGCTAGTAGTGTTGATTACTCTTTGTAGTTGATGTTAGTTGGTTTCTTTGGTGGAAGACCATATGTTCAGATCCTATATGCATATTAATACTCCTCTGATTACGAACATGAGTATGCTTTGTGAGTAGTTACGTGTGTTCCTGAGGACATTGGAGAAGTCTCGCTATTAGTACTCATGTGAATTTGGTATTCGTTCGATATTTTGATGAGATGTATGCTGTCTAACCTCTAGTGGTGTTATGTGAACGTCGACTACATAACACTTCACCATTATTTGGGCCTAGAGGAAGGTGATACGTCTCCAACGTATCTATAATTTTTGATTGCTCCATGCTACTTTATCTATTGTTTTGGACTATATTGGGATTTATTTTCAACTTTTATATTACTTTTGGGACTAACCTATTAACCGGAGGCCCAGCCCAGAATTGCTGTTTTTTGCCTTTTTTCAGTATTTCGAAGAAACATAATATCAAACGGAGTCCAAACGGAATGAAACCTTCGTAAACGTGATTTTCTCACCGAACGTGATCCCAGGAGACTTGGACCCTACGCCAAGGAACCAAGAGGCGGTCACGAGGGTGGGGGGCGCGCCCCCTACCTCGTGGGCCCCTCGAAGCTCCACCGACGTACTCCTTCCTCCTATATATACCTACGTAACCCCAAACGATCAGAACAGGAGCCAAAAACCTAATTCCACCGCCGTAACTTCCTGTATCCACGAGATCCCATCTTGGGGCCTGTTCCGGAGCTCCGTCGGAGGGGGAATCCACCACGGAGGGCTTCTACATCAACACCATAGCCTCTCTGATGAAGTGTGAGTAGTTTACTTCAGACCTTCGGGTCCATAGCTAGTAGCTAGATGGCTTCTTCTCTCTTTTTGGATCCCAATACAATGTTCTCCCCCTCTCTTGTGGAGATCTATTCGATGTAATCTTCTTTTTGCGGTGTGTTTGTTGAGATCGATGAATTTTGGGTTTATGATCCAGCTTATCTATGAATAATATTTGAATCTTCTCTGAATTCTTTTATGTATGATTGAGTTATCTTTGCAAGTCTCTTCAAATTATCCGTTTGGTTTGGCCAACTAGATTGGTAGTTCTTGCAATGGGAGAAGTGCATGGCTTTGGGTTCAATCTTGCGGTGTCCTTACCCAAAGTGATAGAAAGGGTTGCAAGGCACGTATTGTATTGTTGCCATCGAGGATAACAAGATGGGGTATTTATCATATTGCATGAATTTATTCCTCTACATCATGTCATCTTGCTTAAGGCGTTACTCTGTTTTAACTTAATACTCTAGATGCATCTTTGGATAGCGGTCGATGAGTGGAGTAATAGTAGTAGATGCAGAATCGTTTCGGTCTACTTGTCTCGGATGTGATGCCTATATACATGATCATAGCTAGATATACTCATAACTATGCTCAATTTTGTCAATTGCTCAGTAGTGATTTGTTCACCCACCGTAGAATATTTATGCTCTTGAGAGAAGCCACTAGTGAAACCTATGGCCCCCGGGTCTATTCTCATCATATCAATCTCCATCACTTTCATACTTGCTTTGTTTTTACTTTGCTTTTTACTTTTCACTTTGCATCTATATACCAAAAATACCAAAAATATTATCTCTATCAGATCTCACTCTAAGTAAGTGACCGTGAAGGGATTGACAACCCCTAATCGCGTTGGTTGCAGTAGCTATCGCTTTGTGCAGGTACGAGGGACTTGTGCGTGGCCTCCTACTGGATTGATACCTTGGTTCTCAAAAACTGAGGGAAATACTTACGCTCTTGTGCTGCATCATCCTATCCTCTTCGGGAAAACCAACGCAAGCTCAAGACGTAGCAAGAAGGATTTCTGGCGCCGTTCTTGAGGGAGTCTACATAAAAGTCAACATACCAAGTACCCATCACAATCCCTATCTCTCGCATTACATTATTTGCCATTTGCCTCTCGTTTTCCTCTCCCCACTTCACCCTTGCCGCTTTACTCGCCCTCTCTTTCCCAATCTCCTCCTCTTTTTCCCGTTGCCTTTTCCTCGTCCGTTTGTTTGCTCGTGTGTTGGATTGCTTGTTTGTTGCGATGGCTCAAGATGCTACCAAATTGTGTGACTTCACCAACACCAATAATAATGATTTCCTTAGCACTCCGATTGCTCCTCTTGCCAATATTGAATCTTGTGAAATCAATACTGCTTTGTTGAATCTTGTTATGAAAGATCAATTCGCCGACCTTCCTAGTGAAGATGCCACTACTCATCTGAATAGCTTCGTTGATTTATGTGATATGCAAAAATGATGTCGATAATGATGTCGTTAAATTGAAGCTATTTCCTTTTTTTCTTAGAGATCGTGCTAAAGCGTGGTTTTCATCTTTGCCTAAAAATAGTATTGATTCTTGGAACAAGTGCAAAGATGCTTTTATCTCTAAGTATTTTCCTCCCGCTAAGATTATCTCTCTTAGAAACGATATCATGAATTTTAAGCAACTTGATCATGAACATGTTGCACAAGCATGGGAGAGAATGAAATTAATGATACGTAATTGTCCTAATCATGGTTTGAACTTGTGGATGATTATACAATTTTTTTATGCTGGATTGAATTTTGCTTCTAGAAATCTTTTAGATTCGGCCGCGGGAGGCACTTTTATGGAAATCACGTTAGGAGATTCTACTAAACTCCTAGATAATATTATGGTTAATTATTCTCAATGGCATACTGAAAGATCTACTAATAAAAAAGTGCATGCGATAGAAGAAATCAATGTTTTGAGTGGAAAGATGGATGAACTTATGAAATTATTTGCTACTAAGAGTGTTTCTTCTGATCCTAATGATATGCCTTTGTCTACCTTGATTGAGAATAATAATGAATCTATGGATGTGAATTTTGTTGGTAGGAATAATTTTGGTAACAACGCGTATAGAGAGAATTTTAATCCTAGGCCTTATCCTAGTAATCCTTCTAATAATTACGGAAATTCCTACAACAACTCTTATGGAAATTTTAATAAGATGCCCTCTGAATTTGAGAGTAGTGTTAAAGAGTTTATGAATTCACAAAAGAATTTTAATGCTTTGCTTGAGGAGAAATTGCTTAAAGTTGATGATTTGGCTAGGACCGTTGATAGAATTTCTCTTGAGGTTGATTCTTTAAAGCTTAGATCTATTCCTCCTAAGCATGATATCAATGAGTCTCTCAAAGCTATGAGAATTTCCACTGATGAGTGCAAAGAAAGAACCGCTAGGATGCGTGCTACAAAAGATGCCTTTATTAAAGCATGTTCTTATAATTCCTATGAAAATCAAGATGAAGATCTAAAAGTTATTGATGCTTCCCCTATTAAATCTTTGTTTTGCAATATGAATCTTGATGAAACTGAATATGATCTTCCTTTACCTAGAAGGCGTTCTAAGAATTCAGAGTTTTTAGATCTTGATGATGAAATTGATAAAAGTGGGATTGAAAGAAATAAAAATCTAGATATTGCTAAACCCACTATATTGGATCTCAAGGAATTTAATTATGAAATTGCTCTTTAATTGATTGTATTTCCTTGTTGCAAACCGTGCTAAATTCTCCTCATGCCTATAGTCAAAATAAGGCCTTTACCGAACACATTGTTGATGCCTTGATGCAATCTTATGAATAAAAACTTGAGTTGGAAGTTTATATCCCTAGGAAACTCTATGATGAGTGGGAACCTACTATCAAAATTAAAATCAAAGATCATGAGTTTAATGCTTTGTGTGATTTGGGTGCTAGTGTCTCCACTATTCCCAGACTTTGATGATTGCTCTCTAAACTTGCATCTTGTGGATTCCACTATTAAAAAGCCTATGGGAAGAATTAATGATGTTCTTATTGTTGCAAATAGGAATTATGTGACCGTAGATTTTATCGTTCTTGATATAGATTGCAATCCTTCATGTCCTATTATTCTTGGTAGACCTTTCCTTAGAACGATTGGTGCAATTATTGATATGAAGGAAGGGAATATTAGATTCCAATTTCCATTAAATAAAGGCATTTAACACTTTCCTAGAAAGAAAATAAAATTACCATATGAATCTATCATGAGATCCACTTATGGATTGCCTACCAAAGATGGCAATACCTAGATCTATCCTTGCTTTTATGCCTAGCTAGGGGCGTTAAACGATAGCGCTTGTTGGGAGGCAACCCAATTTTATTTTTAGTTTTTGTTTTTGCTTCTGTTTAGGAATAAATAATCCATATAGCCTCTGTTTATATGTGGTTTTATCTTTTAATTAGTGTTTGTGCCAAGTTAAACCTATTGGATCTTCTTGGATGATAGTTATTTGATCTTGCTGTAATTTCCATAAACTTTGCGATCAGTGCCCGAATTGTTAAAAATCACCAGAAAGTGATAAAATACTGATTCCAATTTCTGATGATCAATAAACAAAGTTTCCAGGTCGTATAATTTTGGTAGAATTTTTTGAGTTCCAGAAGTTTGCGTTAGTTACAGATTACTACAAACTGTTCTGTTTTTGACAGATTCTGTTTTGCATGTGTTGTTTGCTTATTTTGATGAATCTATGGCTAGTAAATAGTTTATGATCCATAGAGAAGTTGGAATACAGTAGGTTTAACACCAATATAAATAAATAATGAGTTCATTACAGTACCTTAAAGTAGTCTTTTGTTTTCTTTTTCTAACGGAGCTCACGAGATTTCTATTGAGTTTTGCGTTGTGAAGTTTTCAAGTTTTGGGTGATTTTTTTTGATGGATTATGGAACAAGGAGTGGCAAGAGCCTAAGCTTGGGGATGCCCATGGCACCCCCAAGATAATCCAAGGACACCAAAAAGTCAAAGCTTGGGGATGCCCGGAAGGCATCCCTCTTTAAATCCACTTCCATCGGTAATTTACTTGGAGCTATATTTTTATTCACCACATGATATGTGTTTTGCTTGGAGCGTCTTGTATTATTTGCGTCTTTGCTTGTTAGTTTACCACAATAATCCTTGCTATAAAAACCTTTTGAGAGAGCCATACATGAATTGGAATTTGATAGAATACTCTATGTGCTTCACTTATATCTTTTGAGCTTGATAGTTTTGCTCATAGTGCTTCACTTATATCTTTTGAGCGTGATAATTTTTGCTCTATTGCTTCACTTAGATCTTTTAGAGAACGGTGGTGGATTTGTTTTAAAGAAACTTGATCTCTCATGCTTCACTTAGATTATTTTGGGAGTCGTTAATAGCATGGTAATTTGCTTAATGATAATATACTTGGTATTCAAGATATGTGAAACTTTCTTTTGAGTGCGTTGAATACTAAGATAAGTTTGATGCTTGATAATTGTTTTGAGATATGAAGATGATGATATTAGAGTCATGCTAGTTGAGTAGTTGTGAATTTAAAGAATACTTCTGTTGAAGTTTGTGATTCCTGTAGCATGCATTATGGTGAACCGTTATGTGATGAACTCGGAGCATGATTTATTTATTGATTGTCTTCCTTATGAGTGGCGGTCGGGGACGAGCGATGGTCTTTTCCTACCAATCTACCCCCCTAGGAGCATGCGCGTAATACTTTGCTTTGATAACTTCTAGATTTTTGCAATAAGTATATGAGTTCTTTATGACTAATGTTGAGTCCATGGACTATACACACTTTTTCCCATCCTTCCACCATTGCTAGCCTCTCCAATACCGCGCACTTTTCGCCGGTATCATACACCCACCATATACCTTCCTCAAAACAGCCACCATACCTACCTATCATGGCATTTCCATAACCGTTCCGAGATATATTGCCATGCAACTTTCCACCGTTCCGTTTATTATGACACGCTCCATCATTGTCATATTGCTAGCATGATCATGTAGTTGACATCGTATTTGTGGCAAAGCCACCATTCATAATTCTTTCATACATGTTACTCATGTTTCATTGCATATCCGGTACACCACGGAGGCATTCATATAGAGTCATATTTTGTTCTAAGTATCGAGTTGTAATTGTCGAGTTGTAAGAAAAATAAAAGTGTGATGATCATCATTATTAGAGCATTGTCCCAAGTGAGGAAAGGATGATGGAGACTATGATTCCCCCTACAATCGGGATGAGACTCCGGACGAAAAAAAAAGAGGCCATAAAAAAAGAGAAAAGGCCCAAATAAAAAAATGATGAGAGAAAAAGAGAGAAGGGACAATGTTACTATCCTTTTACCACACTTGTGCTTCAAAGTAGCACCATGATCTTCATGATAGAGAGTCTCTCATTTCGTCACTTTCATATACTAGTGGGAATTTTTCATTATAGAACTTGGCTTGTATATTCCAATGATGGGCTTCCTCAAATGCCGTAGGTCTTCGTGAGCAAGCGAGTTGGATGCACACCCACTTAGTTTCTTTTGCTGAGCTTTCATATACTTATAGCTCTAGTGCATCCGTTTCATGGCAATCCCTACTCACTCACATTGATATCTATTGATGGGCATCTCCATAGCCCGTTGATACGCCTAGTTGATGTGAGACAATCTTCCCTCTTTTTGTCTTCTCCACAACCACCGTTCTATTCCACATATAGTGCTACATCCATGGCTCACGCTCATGTATTGCGTGAAGATTGAAAAGGTTTTGAAAATGTTAAAGTATGAAACAATTGCTTGGCTTGTCATCGGGGTTGTGCATGATTTAAATAATTTGTGTGGGGAAGATGGGGCATAGCCAGACTATATGATTTTGTAGGGATAACTTTCTTTGGCCATGTTATTTTGAGAAGACATAATTGCTTAGTTGGTATGCTTGAAGTATTATTATTTTTGTATCAATATGAACTTTTGTCTTGAATCTTTTGGATCTGAATATTCATACCATGATTAAGAAGATTTACATTGAAATTATGCCAAAGTATCACTCCGCATGAAAAATTCTGTTTTTATCATTTACCTACTCGAGGACGAGCAGGAATTAAGCTTGGGGATGCCTGATACGTCTCCAACGTATCTATAATTCTTCATTGCTCCATGCTACTTTATCTATTGTTTTGGACTATATTGGGCTTTATTTTCCACTTCTATATTACTTTTGGGACTAACCTATTAACCGGAGGCCCAGCCCAGAATTGCTGTTTTTTGCCTTTTTCAAAGATTTCAAGAAAACAGAATATCAAACAGAGTCCAAACGGAATGAAACCTTGAGCGTGCTTTTCTCACCGAGCGTGATCCAGAGACTTGGACCCTCGCCAAGGAACCAGAGAGGCGGTCACGAGTGTGGGGCGCCTAGGCGCGCCCCCGCCTCGTGGGCCTCAAGCTCCACCGACGTACTCCTTCCTCCTATATATACCTCGTACCCCAAACAATCGTAACAGGAGCCAAAACCTAATTCCACCGCCAGTAACTTCCTGTATCCACGAGATCCCATCTTGGGGCCTGTTAGGAGCTCCGCCGGAGGGGCATCCACCACGGAGGGCTTCTACATCAACACCATAGCCTCTCCGATGAAGTGTGAGTAGTTTACTTCAGACCTTGGTCCATAGCTAGTAGCTAGATGGCTTCTTCTCTCTTTTTGATCTCAATATAATGTTCTCCCCCTCTCTCGTGGAGATCTATTCGATGTAATCTTCTTTTTGCGGTGTGTTTGTTGAGACCGATGAATTGTGGGTTTATGATCCAGCTTATCTATGAATAATATTTGAATCTTCTCTGAAATTTTTTATGTATGATTGAGTTATCTTTGCAAGTCTCTTCGAATTATCCGTTTGGTTTGGCCAACTAGATTGGTAGTTCTTGCAATGGGAGAAGTGCATGGCTTTGGGTTCAATCTTGCGGTGTCCTTACCCAGGATGTAAAGGGTTGCAAGGCACGTATTGTATTGTTGCCATCGAGGATAACAAGATGGGGTATTTATCATATTGCATGAATTTATTCCTCTACATCATTTCATCTTGCTTAGGCGTTACTCTGTTTTAACTTAATACTCTAGATGCATGCTGGATAGCGGTCGATGAGTGGAGTAATAGTAGTAGATGCAGAATCGTTTCGGTCTACTTGTCTCGGACGTGATGCCTATATACATGATCATAGCTAGATATACTCATAACTATGCTCAATTCTGTCAATTGCTCAACAGTAATTTGTTCACCCACCATAGAATATTTATCCTCTTGAGAGAAGCCACTAGTGAAACCTATGGCCCCCGGGTCTATTCTCATCATATCAATCTCCATAACTTTTATACTTGGTTTGTTTTTACTTTTCACTTTGCATATATATACCAAAAATACCAAAAATATTATCTCTATCAGATCTCACTCTCGTAAGTGACCGTGAAGGGATTGACAACCCCTAATCGCGTTGGTTGCGAGTAGCTATCGTTTTGTGCAGGTACGAGGGACTTGTGCGTGGCCTCCTACTGGATTGATACCTTGGTTCTCAAAAACTAAGAGAAATACTTACGCTACTGTGCTGCCTCATCCTGTCCTCTTTGGGGAAAACCAATGCAAGCTCAAGACGTAGCAGAATGCATTGGGAAGTAATAAGTAGATGATGGGTTGCTAGAGTGACAAAAGCTTAAACCCTAGTTTATGCGTTGCTTCGTAAGGGGCTGATTTGGATCCATATGTTTCATGCTATGGTTAGGTTTACCTTAATACTTTTGTTGTAGTTGCGGATGCTTGCAATAGAGGTAAATCATAAGTGGGATGCTTGTTCAAGTAAGAACAACACCCAAGCACCGGTCCACCCACATATCAAATTATCAAAGTACCGAACGCGACTCATATGAACGTGATGAAAACTAGCTTGACGATAATTCCCATGTGTCCTCGGGAGCGCTTTTCTCCATATAAGAGTTTGTCCAGGCTTGTCCTTTGCTACAAAAAGGATTGAGCCACCTTTCTGCACTTTATTTACTTTTGTTACCTGTTGCTCGTTACCAATTATCTTATCACAAAACTATCTGTTACCTATAATTTCAGTGCTTGTAGAGAATACCTTGCTGAAAACCGCTTATCATTTCCTTCTGCTCCTCATTGGGTTCGACACTCTTACTTATCAAAAGGACTACGATAGATCCCCTATACTTGTGGGTAATCAAGACTCTTTTGTGGCACCGTTGCCGGGGAGTGAAGCGCCTTTGGTAGGTGGAATTTGGTAAGGAAAAATTTAAATAGTGTGCTGAAATTTACTGTCACTTGTTACTATGGAAAGTAATCCTCCGAGGGGCTTGTTTGGGGTATCTTCACCCCGACCAGTGGAGAAAAGAGTTGCTCCTCAACCTACTGAACCAACTGAAAATGAAAATGAAAATCTCCACGTTGAAATTCCTTCGGGTATGTTAGAAAAACTGCTAGCTAATCCTTTTGCAGGAGATGGAACAAAGCATCCTGATGAGCACGTAATCTATGTGGATGAAGTTTGTGGATTATTTAAGCTTGCAGGTATACCCGGTGATGTTATTAAGAAGAAGGTCTTCCCTTTATCTTTGAAGGGAGATGCATCGACATGGTATAGGCTATGTGATGATATGGGGTCATGGAACTACAAACGATTGAAATTGGAATTTCATCAAAAGTTTTATCCTATGCATCTTGTTCATCGTGATCGCAATTACATATATAATTTCTGGCCTCGCGAAGGAGAAAGCATCGCTCATGATTGGGGGAGGCTTAAATCAATGTTATATTCATGCCCCAATCATGAGCTTCCAAAAGAAATAATTATTCAAAGTTTTTATGCTCGGCTTTCTGATAACAATCGCACCATGCTCGAACTTCTTGTGCTGGCTCTTTTATGATGAAGACTATTGAATTCAAATGGAACCTATTGGATTGAATTAAATGCAACTCTGAAGATTGGGATCTCGATGAAGGTAAGGAGTCAGGTATGACACCTAAGTTTGATTGTGTTAAATCCTTTATGGATACCGATGTTTTCCGCAAATTTAGCACTAAATATGGACTTGACTCGAGATAGTAGCTTCTTTACGTGAATCTTTTGCTGCTTATGTTGATCTCCCTAAGGAGAAGTGGTTTAAATATCATCCTCCGATAGAAGTAAAAGTAGCTGCACCTATTAAAGTTGAAGAAAAGACTATCACTTATAATGATCCTATTGTTCCTACTTCTTATGTTGAGAAACCACCTTTCCCTGTTAGGATAAAGGATCATGCTAAAGCTTCAATTGTGGTCCGTAAAACCAATACTAGAACTTATACATCTCCTGAGCAAATTAAAGTTGAACCTAATATTGCTATTGTTAAATATCTCTTGTCTGATAATATCGATGGGCATGTTATTCATTTCCGTGATGAAACTGCTAGAATGCCAAACCTTGTGCTAAAGATAAACATAGACCTGTGGTAGGCATGCCTGTTATTTCTGTTAAAATAGGAGATCATTGTTATCATGGCTTATGTGACATGGGTGCTAGTACTAGTGCCATACCTATTGACTTATACAAAGAAATTAAGCATGATATTGCACCTGCTGAGCTAGAAGATATTGATGTCACAATTAAACCTGCCAATAGAGATACTATATCACCAATGGGAATTGTTAGAGATGTTGAAGTCTTGTGTGGGAAAACTAAATATCCTGCTGATTTTCTAGTTCTTGGTTCCCCACAAGATAGCTTTTGTCCCATTATTTTCGGTAGACCCTTCTCGAACACTGTTAATGCTAGGATAGACAACGAAAAGGATGTTGTTACTATTGGTTTGGGTGATATGTCTCATGAGTTCAACTTTTCTAAATTTAGTAGACAACACTGTGAAGAAGAATTGCCTAGTAAGGATGAAATTATTGGTCTTGCTTCTATTGCCGTGCCTCCTAGTGATCCTTTCGAACAATATTTGCTAGACCATGAAAATGATATGTTTATGAATGAAAGAAGGGAAATAGATGAAGTATTCTTTAAACATGAACCTATACTGAAACACAATTTGCCTGTTGAAATCCTAGGGGATCCTCATCCACCCAAGGGTGATCCCGTGTTCAAGCTTAAACCGGTGCCTGATACTCTTAAATATGCTTATCTTGATGAGAAAAAGATATATCATGTAATTATTAGTGCTAACCTTTCAGAGCATGAAGAAGAGAGATTATTGAAAACTCTGAAGAAGCACCGTGCCGCTATTGGATATACTCTTGATGATCTTAAGGGCATTAGCCCCACTCTATGTCAACATAAAATAAATTTGGAGGAAGATGCCAAAACAGTTCGCGATCATAAACGACGGCTGAATCCTAAGATGAAGGAAGTGGTAAGGAAAGAAATACTAAAGCTCCTTGAGGCAGGTATAATTTATCCCGTTGCTGATAGTCAGTGGGTAAGTCCTGTCCATTATGTCCCTAAGAAGGGAGGTATTACCGTCATTCCTAATGATAAAGATGAGTTGATCCCGCAAAGAATTATTACAGGTTATAGGATGGTAATTGATTTCCGCAAATTAAATAAAGCTACTAAAAAGGATCATTACCCCTTACCTTTTATCGATCAAATGCTAGAAAGATTATCTAAACATACACATTTTTGCTTTCTAGACGGTTATTCTGGTTTCTCTCAAATACCTGTGTCAGCCAATGGTCAACCAAAGACTACTTTTACTTGCCCTTTTGGTACTTTTGCTTATAGACGTATACCTTTTGGTTTATGCAATGCACCTGCTAACTTTCAAAGGTGCATGATGGCTATATTCTCTGACTTTTGTGAAAAGATTTGTGAGGTTTTCATGGACGACTTCTCCGTCTATGGATCCTCTTTTGATGATTGCTTAAGCAAACTTGACTGAGTTTTGCAGAGATGTGAAGAAACTAATCTTGTCTTGAATTTGGAAAAGTGCCACTTTATGGTTAATGAAGGTATTGTCTTGGGGCATAAAGTTTCTGAAAGAGGTATTGAGGTTGATAAAGCCAAGGTTGATGCTATTGAAAAGATGCCATGTCCCAAGGACATCAAAGGTATAAGAAGTTTCCTTGGTCACGCCAGTTTTTATAGGAGGTTCATTTAGGACTTCTCAAAAATTTCTCGCCCCCTGACTAATTTATTACATAAAGATATACCATTTGTCTTCGATGATGATTGTGTAGAAGCATTTGAAATACTTAAGAAAGCATTGATCTCTGCGCCTATTGTTCAGTCACCTGATTGGAATTTACCCTTTGAAATTATGTGTGACACTAGTGATTATGCAGTAGGTGCTGTTCTAGGGCAAAGAGTTGATAAGAAATTAAATGTTATTCAATATGCTAATAAAACTCTAGACAATGCTCGATGAAATTATGCTACTGCTGAAAAAGAATTCTTAGCAGTCGTATTTGCTTGTGATAAGTTCAGACCTTATATTGTCAATTCTAAAGTAACTATTCACACTGATCATGCTGCTATTAAATATCTTATGGAAAAGAAAGATGCTAAACCTAGACTTATTAGATGGGTTCTCCTGCTACAAGAATTTGATTTGCATATTATTGATAGAAAGGGAGCTGAGAACCCGTTCTGGAATAACTTGTCTAGGTTAGAAAATGTTCTTGATGACCCATTACCTATTGATGATAGCTTTCACGATGAGCAATTAAATGTCATAAATACTTCTCGTCGCTCCTTGGTATGCTGATTATGCTAATTACATCGTTGCTAAATTTATACCACCTAGTCTCACCTACCAGCAAAAGAAAAAGTTCTTCTATGATTTGAGACATTACTTTTGGGATGACCCACATCTTTATAAAGAAGGAGTAGATGGTGTTATTAGACGTTGTGTACCTGAGCATGAACAGGAACAGATCTTACGCAAGTGTCACTCCGAGGCTTATGGAGGACACCACGCTGGAGATAAAACTACACATAAGGTATTGCAATCTGGTTTTTATTGGCCTAATCTCTTCAAGGATGCCCGTAAGTTTGTCTTATCTTGTGATGAATGTCAAAGAATCGGTAATATTAGTAGACGTCAAGAAATGCCTATGAATTATTCACTTGTTATTGAACCATTTGATGTTTGGGGCTTTGATTATATGGGACCTTTTCCTGCCTCCAATGGATATACACATATTTTAGTTCTTTGTTGATTACGTTACTAAGTGGGTAGAAGCTATTCCAACTAGTAGTGTTGATCATAACACATCTATTAAAATGCTTAAAGAAGTTATTTTTTCGAGGTTTGGAGTCCCTAGATATTTAATGACTGATGGTGTAGCGACCCGACCCGAATGGATCAAGTCTCTGTGCTTTCGTGTCATCCCTGGATCGGTATGCTGACACACACAGTACTCGAAGGATTTATAACAGAGGTAAATCACATGTATAAAGTAACGTAAAAACTATTACCTCAATCCAAAACATAGCGGAAGCAACAAGGTTGTGGATTCCCATCAACACCAACGCCAAAGTTGAGTATAGGAAATCGTAACCCTAACGACACTTACTCGTCGTCTGAGAAGTCTGCAACATGAAAAGTTGCAGCCAGCCAACAATTGAGCACATGGAATATCTTGGCAATGTAACACATAGAGAGTAATGAAAGAATAGGCTATACTACATGCATATATGGCTGGTGGAAAGCTCTATGGTTTCAGTTTTTGCGAAAAGCCAATTTTTCCCTACTTCAAAGGAATAAGTTTATTTAGCTATCATGGTGGTTGTTGAACATTGAGAATGGTTGACAGCATCCTCAATCCCAATTAAAAGTACTCATTAAACCCAACAAATTATATTAAGTAACGTGATGAGATCAACAGGATATCCAGGTACTAGATACTCAAAATTGTCCATAACCGGGGACACGGCTAACCATGATTAGTTTATACACTCTGCAGAGGTTTGCGCACTTTTCCCCACAAGACTCGATCGCCTCCATTTGGTTTCTCGCACTACATGGTGTTTGAGAGACGGATGACCGAGACATAGTCTTTCAGAAGCGCTAGCACCTTACGATGGGTGGACCGGTACACCTACATCCCCTACATCTGCTAGTCCACCACTATAAGAGTTCGCACGACTTAGTCAACTATGCGAGCCCATAATGGCTTGTGGCTGCACACGTAAGTTACTAGTATGAATAATCTTATGATCCCTTTGAGCACAGGTGACGGTCCCAAAAAAAGCAGGCAAGTCACGGAAACCCAGGTGCCTAGGCAGGCAAGTCTTTGGAGTAACCAGTGCCTCAATCCACCAGATGTGTGTTTAAGTTTCCACCTTAGATAAACCATTAATTATCAATCTCACATCTGTCATGGATATTCACTCAAACCCAATCCACGTCTGAGAATAGCATGGCATAATAAGCAAACGTAGAAGTAACTCCCAAGGGTTTTGTAATAAAACAGGTAATAGGTACTACCTCAACTACTTCCCGTAACCCCCAATTTAATTAGATCCTAATCATGCAAGTGTTTGAGGAATAGATCTAATGCATAAAACTGGGTAGTAGAAAAAAATATGATCAAGTGTTACTTGCCTGCAAATTTGATGAAGATGATTCGCTCTCAAACTATTGATAGCTCTACTCGTCACACTCCGGTCAATCTATCGTAAGCAAGCAATAGTAACCACACATAAGCAATCTCTAAAAGGTCGGAAAGAACGAAGAAAACAAATCGAAAACATCAAAAACAAGCACATAACTCTTGCAACATAAAACAATTTCTAACAGTACCAAAATTATATGAATTTGGCCTTATCAGAAAGTTTAGGTCAAGAGCTTGATTAGCAAAAGAATCAACTAAATCGGAGTTATAAAACTCAAGTTACGATCAAACGAAGTTTGAATACAAATCTGATCTAATTCAAATTTTAAATTATCAAAAACATGTTTGAGTTGTATTACTGGATAGAGGGGATCGTAACGAAGAAGTGGGCGTTGGTTTCGTTGGATTCCGACTTACGAGTAAAAAGTTATGAGCGTTTGAAGATTAGGGACTAATCTGTAAAAATAACACTACGGATAGGTCCCTGACGGAAATTAAAATAAAAGAAAAATCTATCGAGCGAGCTTAGCTAAACAAAACCGAAAGAAAAACCGGCGAGAAAACCGATCTAGGGTTTGGAAAGAAAACGAAACGAAAAACCGATCTAGAAAAGCCGGAATGAACCTAACGATTCTGAAAAACCGAACCGAGGAAAAGAAAAGGTGGCAGGCCTTGAGGCTAGTACCTCGAAGAGGCGAGGGGCTCCGGCGGCGGCGACACTTGGCGGCGGCGGTGGCAAGCGGCGGCGGGCTGTGGGACTCTTCTTCTTGAGTGGAGAGGAGAGGAGAGGTGTTGGTTTGATGTGTTGGAGGAGGGTGCTTGGGTATTTATATTGGGCCGGGGAGGCCTTTGCTGGGGGTAGGGGGCAAGAAATAGACTAGGATTAGGAAACAAAGAGGGAAAAGATCTAGAAATAAATGGAATAAAGGGAAGTAGGACAAGAGTCCTACTAAGATTAGGAAAAAGGAGCGGCGGCTCCCTCCTCGGCTCCACAGTGCGTGTGGTGGATGGCCTTGGCCTTGGCCGACGGCCCGCTGGCTTAGCGGCTTGGGCCTTGGCCCTTGGCCCGGCCAGTATAAATTTTTTAAAAGACAGAGACAACAAAACAAAAATAATAAAACCAAATAAAAATTTTATATAGGCATATAATATATCAAAATTTTCAGAAAAAAATTTCCTACAACATGGACATTTCTATAGCATTAAATAAAATTCACACAAATTTAAATAAAACAAAGAGTGCTGCTGGTCCAATAAAATCCAACAAAAATCATTTTAAAAATATCAAAATGAATTCAAATTTATTTCTCTCCATTTTTAGGAGGTAGGGAATCATGTTACCCTATTTTCCATATATTTTATTTTTGGAGAAAAATAATTTGAATAAAACTCAAATAACTCCAAATTGAAAATAATTCAAAGGAACTTTGAATTTAATTCTTTGAAACTCCCAACTCATATTTCATATGTTTTGAAGAAGTCATTTTATCTTCGCTCGTGAAAATCATTGAGTTGCATAAAGTTTCAGAATTGGAAAATATTTTCCAAATGAAATTCAAATATTTTCAACACCCCTTGTCATTTAAATAAATGGAAGAAGTCATGTCATCTTCTCTCCGGGGTTTTGTGATGAAAAGAATTTGAATTCGAAGATCATAAAAGAAAAATGAAAGTTTGGGAAAGTCCTTTTATTCCCTCTCATTTAACTTTCAAAAAGTTTCGAATTCACCCACTTCACTCAAACAATCAAACAACAATCAAAACTATCTATTTGTTTATAACATTCCAAAATTTAGAATTTTGGGATGTTACAGATGGTGGTTCACATTTTATTCATGGATCTTTTCGTAAAATGCTTGCTAAGTATGATGTTAATCATAGAATTGCATCTCCTTATCACCCACAGTCTAGTGGTCAAGTAGAATTGAGTAATAGAGAACTCAAATTAATTTTACATAAGACTGTTAATAGATCTAGAAAGAATTGGTCCAAGAAACTTGATGATGCATTATGGACTTATAGAACTGCATACAAAAATCCTATGGGTATGTCTCCGTATAAAATGGTTTATGGAAAAGCATGTCACTTACCTCTCGAACTAGAACATAAGGCTTATTGGGCTATTAAAGAGCTCAATTACGATTTCAAACTTGCCGGTGAGAAGAGGTTATTTGATATTAGCTCACTTGATGAATGGAGAACCCAAGCTTATGAGAATGCCAAGTTGTTTAAAGAAAAAGTTAAGAGATGGCATGACAAAAGGATACAAAAGCGTGAGTTTAACGTAGGTGATTATGTATTGCTATACAACTCTCGTTTAAGATTTTTTGCAGGAAAACTTCTCTCTAAATGGGAAGGCCCTTTCGTTATCGAGGAGGTCTACCATTCCGGTGCCATAAAAATCAAAAAATTCGAAGGCACAAATTCGAAGGTGGTGAACGGCCAAAGAATTAAACATTATATCTCAGGTAATCCTATAAATATTGAAACCAATGTTATTGAAACCGTAACCCCGGAGGAATACATAAGGGACACTTTCCGAAACGTTCCAGACTCCGATAAGGAATAGGTATGTGGTACGGTAAGTAAACCGACTCCAAAACAGTTTTTATGGTAATATTTCTCCGTTTCGGAATATTTTGAAAAATAGAAAAATAAGAACCAGGCCGGGAAGGACACTAGGGCTCCACGAGGGTGGAGGGCCCGCCCTACCCTACTGGGCGTGCCCCCTACCTCGTGGGCACCTCGTGTGCTCTCCGGACTCTGTTTCTTTGCACGATACGTAATTTGGTCGGTAAAATTCATTATATAATCTCCCGGAGGTTTTGTCTCCTGTATCACGCAATTGTCTTCTCTTCTTGTTTCGAGTTGTTGCTACCGCATATTAGAGCAAGATGTCTTCTCAAGAGTCAGTCGGGGAGAGCCGGGTATCTCATCTGGCATCGAGACCAAGGACAAATAGCGACGCCGACCACCTTGGGCCAGCAACGGAGGAAGAGATGGAGGCTGATTTGATGAGGATAGATGCCATGGAGGAGGATCAAGAAGTCACCTCTCAGTTCCGGGCTGGATTTACGATGGGGGAACTACAGAGCTCATCTATTCCAAACTCGGTTATTCCTTCCAATGTTAGATTTCTTTATTATGAAAATATGAAGAAGAGTGTCACTTGTTCTCCCGCAGCTATGCAACACCCTTGGGTGCAAGGAGCTTTAGCCATTACAGGAAAGCTTCACAAGGAGATAATGGATGTCAAGCGGCAACTCAATAAGCTCGAGGAAGAGAATCACATCCTGAAGGGCATTATCGCCAAGAATATCACATCACCACCCCCGAAGAAGGAGACATAATCACATGGGTATGGGCACTCCCCTTGGCAACTGCCAAGCTTGGGGGAGGTGCCCCGGTATCGTATCACAAGCACATCTCCTATCTTTACCGTTTTTCTTAGTTCAATCCTATTTAGTAGTATCTTGATCTAGTAGAATAAAAGTTTCGGTATGATCAAGTTTTGAGTTTTGCTTTATGATCTCTCTATGTAATCGAGTCCGTGAGCTATATAATAAAGATTAGTGTTGAGTCAAGGGCTTGATTATTTTGCCATGATCTTGAGTGAATAAAAGAAAAGAGAAAAGAATATAAAAAGAAACAAAGAGATCATATTGACCTTATTGAGAGTAATGACTTCACATAGAAAGAGTATGATGATTAAAAGTTGTTGAGAGTTGACAAACATAGCTTTGGTCATCGTTGCAATTAATAGGAAGTAATAAAGAAAGAGAGGTTTCACATATAAATATACTATCTTGGACATCTTTTATGATTGGGAGCACTCATTAAAATATGACATGCTAAAGAGTTGATGTTGGACAAGGAAGACAACGTAATGGGTTATGTTTTATTATATCTGAGATAAATTATATTGTCATGGATCATCCAACATGTTGAGCTTGCCTTTCCCCCTCATGCTAGCCAAATTCTTAGCACCAAGTAGAGATACTACTTGTGCTTCCAAAACACCCTTAAACCAGTTTTACCATGAGAGTCCACCATATCTACCTATGGATTGAGTAAGATCCTTCAAGTAAGTTGTCATCGGTGCAAGCAATAAAAAATGCTCTCTAAATATGTATGATTGATTGGTGTGGAGGAAATAAGCTTTATACGATCTTGTGATGTGGAAGAAATAAAAGCGACAGACTGCATAATAAAGGTTCATATCACAAGTGGCAATATAAAGTGATGTTCTTTCGCACCAAGATTTTGTGCATCCAACCCTGAAAGCGCATGCCAACCTCTGCTTCCCTCTGTGAAGGGCCTATCTGTTACTATTATTACCTTCTACCTTATGCAAGAGTAATGGTGATCTTCACCTTTCCTTTTTATATTTTATCCTTTGGCAAGCACAGGGTGTTGGAAAGATCCTGATAGATATATCTAATTGGATGTAAGTTAGCATGAGTTATTATTGTTGACATTACCCTTGAGGTAAAAGGTTGGGAGGCGAAACTATAAGCCCCTATCTTTCTCGTGTCCCATTAAAACTCCGTAACCACAAGTATTGCGTGAGTGTTAGCAATTATGAAAGACTACATGATAGTTGAGTATGTGGACTTGCTAGAAAGCTCTCACATAGACTCTTTCTGATGTTATGATAAATTGCAATTGCTTCAATGACTGAGATTATAGTTTGTTCGTTCTCAATAAAGTTTCTGGTTCATACTTTGCATTGTGAATTGATTATAACTTGAGCATAAGAAACCATATGACAATATCCATATACGTTCCTGTTATGAGAATAATCATGATGCCCTCATTTCCGTATTTTTTATCGACACCTCTACCTCTAAACATGTGGACATATTTATCGTTATCGGCTTCCGCTTGAGGACAAGCGAGGTCTAAGCTTGGGGGAGTTGATACATCCATTTTGCATCATTCTTTTATATCGATATTTATTGCATTATGGGCTGTTATTACACATTATGTCACAATACTTATGCCTATTCTCTCTTTTACAAGGTTTGCATAAGGAGGGAGAATGCCGGCAACTGGAATTCTGGGCTGGAAAAGGAGCAAATATTAGAGACCTATTCTACACAACTCCTAAAGTCCTGAAACTCCACGAAAGTTATTTTTGGAAATAATAAAAAATATTGAGCGGAAGAAATACATCAGGGGGGCCTCCATCTGGCCACGAGGGTGGGGGGCACGCCCTACCCCCTGGGCGCGCCCCCCTGCCTCGTGGGCACCCTGTTGGCCCTCCGATGCCCATCTTCTGGTATATGAAGTCTTCCGTCCGAAGAAAAATCATAAGCAAGCTTTCGGGACGAGACTCCGCCGCCACGAGGTGGAACCTTGGCGGAACCAATCTAGGGCTCCGGCAGAGCTGTTCTGCCGGGGACACTTCCCTCCGGGAGGAGGAAATC
This sequence comes from Aegilops bicornis, assembly GCA_021605145.1. Taxonomy (NCBI): domain Eukaryota; kingdom Viridiplantae; phylum Streptophyta; class Magnoliopsida; order Poales; family Poaceae; genus Aegilops; species Aegilops bicornis. Next base: position 90,126,348 of record CM038671.1, on the reverse strand, counting down.
ATCGCCATCGTGATCACCAACGCTCCTCTCATCGGGAGAGGGTAATCTCCATCAACATCTTCACCAGCACTCAAACCCTAGTTCATCTCTTGTATCCAATTCTTGTCTCATAGTCTGGGATTGGTACCTGTAAGTTGCTAGTAGTGTCGATTACTCTTTGTAGTTGATGCTAGTTGGTTTATTTGGTGGAAGATCATATGTTCAGATCCTATATGCATATTAATACTCCTCTGATTATGAACATGAATATGCTTTGTGATTAGTTACGGTTGTTCCTGAGGACATGGGAGAAGTCTCGCTATCAGTAGTCATGTGAATTTGGTATTCGTTCGATATTTTGATGAGATGTATGTTTTCTAACCTCTAGTGGTGTTACGTGAACATCGACTACATAACACTTCACCATTATTTGGGCCTAGAGTAAAGCATTGGGAAGTAATAAGTAGATGAAGGGTTGCTAGAGTGACAGAAGCTTAAACCCTAGTTTATGCGTTGCTTCGTAAGGGGCTGATTTGGATCCATATGTTTCATGCTATGGTTAGGTTTACCTTAATACTTTTGTTGTACTTGCAGATGCTTGCAATAGAGGTTAATCATAAGTGGGATGCTTGTTCAAGTAAGAACAACACCCAAGCACCGTCCACCCACATATCAAATTATCAAAGTACCGAGCGAATCATATGAACGTGATGAAAACTAGCTTGACGATAATTCCCATGTGTCCTCGGGAGCGCTTTTCTCCATATAAGAGTTTGTCCAGGCTTGTCCTTTGCTACAAAAAGGATTGGGCCACCTTGCTGCAATTTATTTACATTTGTTACCTATTGCTCGTTACCAATTATCTTATAACAAAACTATCTGTTACCTATAATTTCAGTGCTTGCGGAGAATACCTTGCTGAAAACCGCTTATCATTTCCTTCTGCTCCTTGTTGGGTTCGACACTCTTACTTATCGAAAGGACTACGATAGATCCCCTATACTTTTGGGTCATGACATACCATGGAGCAGTACGAGAAGCATTTATGACAGCTAATTGTTCATCAGGAAAGCTATCATCAATAGGTAGTGGGTCATCAAGAACATTCTCTAACCTAGACAAGTTGTCTCCACAAGAACAGTTACTTTAGAATCAACAATATAAGGTCTGAACTTATCACAAGCAAACACAATTGCTAAAAATTCTTTTTCAGTAGTACCATAATTTCTCAGGGCACTTTCTATAGTCTTACTAGCATATTGGATAACATTTAATTTCTTATCAACTTTTTGTCCTAGAACAACACCTACAGCATAATCACTACCATCACACATAATTTCAAAGTGTAAATTCCAATCAGGTGGCTGAACAATAGGTGCAGAAATCAAGGCTTTCTTAAGTATTTCAAATGCTTCCACACAATCATCATCAAAGACAAAAGGAACATCTTTTTGTAAGAGATTAGTCAGAGGCCTAGAGATTTTTGAGAAGTCTTTAATGAACCTCCTATAAAATCGGCATGACCAAGGAAACTTCTTATACCTTTAATGTCCTTAGGACACGGCATCTTTTCAATAGCATCAACTTTAGCTTTGTCAACTTCATACCTCTTTCAGAAATTTTATGCCCCAACACAATACCTTCATTAACCATAAAGTGGCACTTCTCCCAATTCAAGACAAGATTAGTTTCTTCACATCTCTGCAAAACTCGATCAAGGTTGCTTAAGCAATCATCAAAAGAAGTTCCATACATGAAGAAATAATCCATGAAAACCTCAAAAATCTTTTCACAAAAGTCAGAGAATATAGTAGTCATACATCTTTGAAAGGTAGCAGGTGCATTACATAAACCAAAAGGCATACGTCTATAAGCAAAGGTACCGAAAGGGCAAGTGAAAGTGGTCTTTTCTTGATCCTCTTTTGACACAGGTATTTGAGAGAAACCAGAATAACCATCCAGAAAGCAAAAATGTGTATGTTTAGATAATCTTTCTAGCATTTGATCAATAAAAGGTAAAGGGTAATGATCCTTTTTAGTAGCTTTATTTAATTTGCAGAAATCAATTACCATTCCATAACGTGTAATAATTCTTTGTGGGATCAATTCATCTTTATCATTAGAAACAACAGTTATACCTCCCTTCTTAGGGACAATGGACATGACTTACCCATTGACTATCAGCAACGGGATAAATTATACCTACCTCGAGAAGCTTTAGTATTTCTTTTTTACCACTTCTTTCATCTTAGGATTTAACCGTCGTTGGTGATCAACAACCGGTTTAGTGTCTTTATCCAATTTTATTTTGTGTTGGCATAGAGTGGGACTAATGCCCTTAAGATCATCAAGAGTATATCCAATAGCAGCACAATGCTTCTTCAGAGTTGTCAATAATTTCTTTTCTTCATGCTCTGAAAGGTTAGCACTAATAATAACAGGATATATCTTCTTTTCATCAAGATAAGCATATTTAAGAGTATCAGGTAATGGTTTAAGCTCAAACACGGGATCACCCTTGGGTGGAGGAGGATCCCCCACAGGCAAGTTGTGTTTCAAAATAGGTCCCTGTTTAAAGAATACTTCATCTATTTCCCTTCTTTCATTCATAAACATATCATTTTCATGGTCGAGCAAATATTGTTCTAAAGGATCATTAGGAGGCACGGCAATAGAAGCAAGACCAATAATTTCATCTTTAGTAGGCAATTCTTTATCATGGGGTTGTCTATGAAATTTAGCAAAATTAAACTTATGAGACGTATCCCCCAAACCAATGGTAAAAACATCCTCTTTGCAGTCTATCCTAGCATTAACAGTATTCAAGAAGGGTCTACCAAATGGGAAAATTTTGTTTTTGCCACTCTGGGTTTTGCCAATTTTCCTTATGCCACTCTAGATTTTGACATTTCACTTTTGCCACTCTTAGTTTTTGACAGTTATCACAATTGCCATTCCCGTGGCAAAAGAAATTTTTTTAGAGTGGCAATTGTCAAAAGCTAAGAGCGGAAAAAATGAAATGAAATTAATTTTCTTTTTCCACAGAATGGCAATTGTGATAATTGTCAAAAACTACAAAAGTGAAATGTCAAAATCTAGAGTGGCATAAGGAAAATTGGCAAAATATAGAGTGGCAAAAACAAAATTTTCCCCTACCAAATATGATGGGACAAAAGCTATCTTGTGGGGAACCAAGAACAAGAAAATCAGCGGGATATTTAACTTTCCCACACAAGACTTCAACATCTCTAACAATCCCAACTGGTGAAATATTGTCTCTATTGGCAAGCTTAATTGTAACATCAATTTCCTCTATCTCAAGAAAGTGCAATATCATGCATAATTTCTTTGTATAAGGAATGAGGTATTGCACTTGCACTAGCACCCATATCACATAAGCCATGATATCAATGATCTCCTATTTTAACAGAAATAACAGGCATGCCTACTACAAGTCTATGTTTATTTTTAGTATCAGGTCTAGCAATTCTGGTAGCTTCATCACAGAAGTAAATAACATGCCCATCAATATTATTGGCCAAGAGATCTTTAACCATAGAAATACTAGGTCCAACTTGAATTTGCTTAGGGGGTGTAGGTGTTCTAGTATTACTCTTACGAACCACAGTTGAAGCCTTAGCATGATCCTTTATTCTAACAGGGAAAGGTGGTTTCTCAATATAAGCGGTAGGAATAATAGGATCAACATTATAAGTTATAGTCTTTTCTTCAACTTTAATAGGTGCAACTACTTTTACTTCAATGGGAGGATTATATTTAAACCACTTCTCCTTATGGAGATCAACATGAGTAGCAAAGGATTCACAGAAAGAAGCTACTATCTCAGAGTCAAGTCCATATTTAGTGCTAAATTCATGAAAAACATCGGTATCCATAAAGGATTTAACACAATCAAATTTAGGTGTTATACCTGACTCCTTACCTTTGTCGAGGTCCCAATCTTCAGAGTTGCGTTTAATTCTTTCCAATGAATCCCATTTGAATTCAATAGTCTTCATCATAAAAGATCCAGTACAGGAAGTATCGAGCATGGAGCGATTGTTGAGAGAAAGCCGAGCATAAAAATTTTGAATAATAATTTCTCTTGAGAGCTCATGATTGGGGCATGAATATCACATTGACTTAAGCCTTCCCCATGCTTGAGCGATGCTTTCTCCTTCGCGAGGCCAAAAATTATATATATAATTACGATCACGATGAACAAGATGCATAGGATAAAACTTCTGATGAAATTCCAATTTCAATCGGTTGTAGTTCCATGATCCCATATCATCACATAGCCTAAACCATGTCAATGACTTTCCCTTCAAAGATGAAGGGAAGACCTTCTTCTTGATAACATCCTCGGGCATACCTGCAAGCTTAAACAATCCACAAACTTCATCCACATAGATTAGGTGCAAATCAGGATGTAATGTTCCATCACGTGTAAAAGGATTAGCTAGCAGTTTCTCTATCATACCCGAAGGAATTTCAAAGTAAACATTCTCAGTAGGTTCAGTAGGTTGAGGAGCAACTCTTTGCTCTACTGGTCGGGGTGAAGATACCCCGAACAAGCCCCTCAAAGGATTATGTTCCATAGTAACAAGTGACAGTAAATTTCAGCACACTATATAAAATTTTCCTTACCAAATTCCAGCTACCAAAAGCGCTTCACTCCCCGAGAACGGCGCCAGAAAAGAGTCTTGATGACCCACAAGTATAGGGGATCTATCATAGTCCTTTCGATAAGTAAGAGTGTCGAACCCAACAAGGAGAAGAAGGAAATGACAAGCGGTTTCCAGTAAGGTATTCTCTGCAAGCACTGAGATTATCGGTAACAAATAGTTTTGTGATAAGGTAATTTGTAACGGGTAACAAGTAATGAAAGTAAATAACGTGCAACAAGATGGCCCAATCCGTTTTGTAGCAAAGGACAAGCCTGGACAAACTCTTATATGAAGGAAAATGCTCCCGAGGACACATGGGAATTATTGTCAAGCTAGTTTTCATCATGCTCATATGATTCGCGTTCGTTACTTTGATAATTTGGTATGTTGGTGGACCGGTGCTTGGGTGCTGCCCTTTCTTGGACAAGCATCCCACTTATGACTAACCCCTATTTCAAGCATCCGCAACTACAAAAGAAGTATTAAGGTAAACCTAACCATATCATGAAACATATGGATCCAAATCAGCCCCTTACGAAGCAACTCATAAACTAGGGTTTAAGCTTCTGTCACTCTAGCAACCCATCATCTACTTATTACTTCCCAATGCCTTCCTCTAGGACCAAACAATGGTGAAGTGTCATGTAGTCGACGTTCACATAACACCACTAGAGGCGAGACAACAGATATCTCATCAAAATATCGAACGAATACCAAATTCACATGACTACTTATAGAAGGACTTCTCCCATGTCCTCAGGAACAAATGTAACTACTCACAAATCATATTCATGTTCATAATTAGAGGGGTATTAATATGCATTAAGGATCTGAACATATGATCTTCCACCAAATAAACCAACTAGCATCAACTACAAGGAGGAATCAACACTACTACCAACCCATAGGTACCAATCTGAGGTTTTGGGACAGCGATTGGATACAAGAGATGAACTAGGGTTTTAGAGGATATGGTGCTGGTGAAGATGTTGATGGAGATTGACCCCCTCCCGATGAGAGGATAGTTGGTGATGACGATGACGATGATTTCCCCCTCCCGGAGGGATGTTTCCCCGACAGAACAGCTCCGCCGGAGCCCTAGATTGGTTCCGCCAAGGTTCCGCCTCGTGGCAACGGTGTTTTTGTCCCGAAAGCTTGCTTATGATTTTTTCCAGGGTAAAAGACTTCGTATAGTAGAAGATGGGCACCGGAGGCCTGCCAGGGGGCCCACGAGGCAGGGGGCGCGCCCAGGGGGTAGGGCGCGCCCCACCCTCGTGGCTGCAGTGTGGGCCCTCCGTTGATTCTTTCTCCAGATTTTTATTTATTCCAAAAGCGTGCCTCCGTGAAGTTTCGGGACTTTTGGAGTTGTGCGAATAGGTCTCTAATATTTGCTCCTTTTCCAGCCCGTAATTCCAAATTGCCAAGCATTCTCCCTCTTCATGTAAACCTTGTAAAATAAGAGAGAAATGTTATAAGTACTGTGACATAACATGTAATAATAGCCCATAATGCAATAAATATCAATATAAAAGCATGATGCAAAATGGATGTATCAGGTGCCCACCTCCACAGAAACACACCTCAGTCATATCGTTGTAATGCTTAGGCGAAGACCTGCGCCGGTAACTTCATCATCATCGTCACCACGCCGTCGTGCTGACGAAACTCTCCCCCGGCCTCAACTGGATCAAGAGTTCGAGGGACGTCACCAAGCTGAACGTGTGCAGATCGCGGAGGTGCCGTGCGTTCGGTACTTGGATCGGTATGATCGCGAAGACGTTCGACTACATCAACCGCGTTACTAAACGCTTCCACTTTCGGTCTACGAGGGTACGTGGAAACATTCTCCCCGCTCATTGCTATGCTTCTCCTAGATAGATCTTGCATGATCGTAGGAATTTTTTTGAAATACTATGTTCCCCAATAGTGGTATCAGAGCCAGGTCTATGCGTAGATGTTATATGCACGAGTAGAACACAAAGAGTTATGGGCGATAATAGTCATACTGCGTACCAGCATGTTATACTTTGATTCAGCGGTATTGTTGAATGAAGCGGCCCAGACCGAGATTGCATGACCGCATTCATGAGACTGGTTCTACCGCCGTGCTTCGCACACAGGTGGCTAGTGGGTGTCTGTTTCTCCAGCTTTAGTTGAATCGAGTTTGACTATGCCTGGTCCTTGTTGAAGGTTAAAACAACACACTTGATGAAAAATCATTGTGGTTTTGATGCGTAGGTAAGAACGGTTCTTGCTAGAAGCCCGTAGCAGCCACGTAAAACTTGCAACAACAAAGTATAAGACGTCTAACTTGTTTTTGCAGGGCTTGCTGTGATGTGATATGGTCAAAACGTGATAATATATAAATTGTTGTATGAGATGATCATGTTTTGTAACAGTTATCGGCAACTGGCAGGAGCCATATGGTTGTCGCTTTATTGTATGAAATGCAATCGCCATGTAATTGCTTTACTTTATCACTAAGCGGTAGAGATAGTCGTAGAAGCAATAGTTGGCGAGACGACAACGATGCTCCGATGGAGATCAAGGTGTCAAACCGGTGACAATGGTGATCATGACGGTGCTTTGAAGATGGAAATCAAAGGCACAAGATGATGATGGCCATATCATATCACTTATTTTGATTGCGTGTGACGTTTATCTTTTATGCATCTTATTTTGCTTAGTACGACGGTAGCATTATAAGATGATCTGTCACTAAATTTCAAGGTACAAGTGTTCTCCCTGAGTATGCACTATTGCGACAGTTCGTCGTGCCGAGACACCACTTGATGATCGGGTGTGATAAGCTCTATGTCCACATACAACGGGTGCAAGCCAGTTTTGCACACGCAGAATACTCGGGTTAAACTTGATGAGCCTAGCCTATGCAGATATGGCCTCGGGACACTCGAGACCGAAAGGTCGAGCGTGAATCATATAGTAGATATGATCAACATAGTGATGTTCACCATTGAAAACTACTCCATCTCACGTGATGATCGGACATGGTTTAGTTGATTTGGATCGCGTGATCATTTAGATGACTAGAGGGATGTGTATCTAAGTGGGAGTTCTTAAGTAATATGATTAATCGAACTTTAATTTATCATGAACTTAGTCCTGATAGTATTTGCATATCTATGTTGTAGATCAATAGCTCGCGATGTAGTTCCCCGTTTATTTTTTGATATGTTCCTAGAGAAAAATAAGTTGAAAGATGTTAGTAGCAATGATGCGCACTAGCTCCGTGATCTGAGGATTATCCTCATTGCTACACAGAAGTATTATGTCCTTGATGCACCGCTAGGTGACAGAACTATTGCAGGAGCAGATGAAGACGTTATGAACGTTTGACAATCTCGGTATGATGACTACTTGATAGTTTAGTGCACCATGCTTTACGACTTAGAACCGGGACTTCAAAAATGTTTTGAACGACATGGAGCATATGAGATGTTCCAAGAGTTGAAATTGGTATTTCAGACTCATGCCCGTGTTAAGAGGTATGAGACCTCTGACAAAGTACTTTGCCTACAAGATGGAGGAGAATAGCTCAGCTAGTGAGCATGTGCTCAGAATGTCTGAGTACTACAATCACTTGAATCAAATGGGACTTAATCTTCCGGATAAGATAGTGATTGACAAAGTTCTCTAGTCACTATCACCGAGTTACTAGAACTTCGTGATGAACTATAATATGCAAGGGATAATGGAAACGATTCCCAAGCTCTTCGCGATGCTGAAATCGTCGAAAGTAGAAATCAAGAAAAAACATCAAGTGTTCATGGTTGACAAGACCACTAGTTTCAAGTAAAAGGGCAGGGGAAAGAAAGGGAACTTCAAGAAGAATGGCAAGCAAGTTGCCACTCCCATGAACAAGCCCAAAGCTAGACCCAAGCCTGAAACTAAGTGCTTGTACTGCAAAGGAAATGGTCACTGGAAGTGGAACTGCCCTACATACTTGGCGAATAAGAAGGATGGCAAAGTGAACAAAGGTATATTTGATATACATGTTATTGATGTGTACTTTATTTGTGTTCATAGCAACCCCTTGGTATTTGATACTGGTTCAATTGCTAAGAGTAGTAACTCGAAACGGGAGTTGCAAAATAAACAGAGACTAGTTAAGGGTGAGGTGATGATGTGTGTTGGAAGTGATTCCAAGGTTGATAAGGTCACCATCGCACACTCCCTTTTTCCTTCGGGATTAGTATTGGAACTAAATAAAAGTTATTTGGTGTTTGCGTTGAGCATAAATATGATTGGATCATGTTTATTGCGATATGGTTATTCATTTAAGTCAGAGAATAATTGTTGTTCTGTTTACATGAATAAAAACTTCTATGGTCTTACATCCAATGTAAATGGTTTACTGAATCTCGATCAAAGTGATACACATAATATTGATGCCAAAAGATGTAAGTTTAATAATGATAGTGCAACTTATTTGTGGCACTGCCATATAGGTCATATTGGTGTAAAGCGCATGAAGAAACTCCATGCTTATGGGCTTTTGGAATCACTTGATGCTTGCGAACCATGCCTCATGGGCAAGATGACTAAGACTCCGTTCTCCGGAACAATGGAGCAAGCAACAGACTTGCTGGAAATAATACATGCTGATGTATGAGGTCCGATGAGTGTTGAGGCTCACGACAGGTATCGTTATTTTCTGACCTTCACAGATGATTTGAGCAGATATGGATATATCTACTTGATGAAACATAAGTCTGAAACATTTGAAAAGTTTAAAGAATTTCAGAGTGAAGTAGAAATCATCGTAACAAGAAAATAAAGTTTCTACGATCTGATTGTGGAGGTGAATATTTGATTTACGAGTTTGGTCTTCATTTGAAACAATGTGGAATAGTTTCGCAACTCACGCCACCTGGAACACCACAGCATAATGGTGTGTCCGAACATCATAACCGCACTTTATTAGATATGGTGCGATCTATGATGTCTCTTACCGATTTACCACTATCATTTTGGGGTTATGCATTAGAGATAGCCGCATTCACATTAAATAGGGCACCATCTAAATCCGTTGAGACAACACCGTATAAACTATGATTTGGCAAGAAACCTAAGCTGTTGTTTCTTAAAGTTTGGGATGCGATGCTTATGTGAAAAAGCTTCAACTTGATAAGCTCGAACCCAAATCGTAGAAATGTGTCATAGGATACCCAAAAGAGACTGTTGGGTACACCTTCTATCACAGATCCGGAGGCACGATATTCGTTGCTAAGAATGGATCCTTTCTAGAGAAGGAGTTTCTCTCGAAAGATGTGAGTGGGAGGAAAGTAGAACTTGTTGAGGTAATTGTACCTTCTCCCGAATTGGAAAGTAGTACATCACAGAAGTCAGTTCCAGTGATTCCTACACTAGTCAGTGAGGAAGCTAATGATGATGATCATGAAACTTCAGATCGAGTTACTACTGAACCTCGTAGGTCAACCAGATTATGGTCCACACCAGAGTGGTACAGTAATCCTTTCTGGAAGTCATGTTACGAGACCATGACGAACCTACGAACTATGAGGAAGTGATGATGATCCCAGATTCCACAAAATGGCTTGAGTCGATGAAATGTGAGATGGGACCCATGTATGAGAACAAAGTATGGACTTTGGTTGACTTGCCCGATGATCGGCAAGCCATTGAGAATAAATGGATTTCAAGAGGAAGACGGACGCTGATAGTAGTGTTACTATCTACAAAGCTCAAATTGTTGCAAAATGTTTTTGACAAGTTCAAGGTGTTGACTACGACGAGATTTTGTCACTCGTAGCGATGCTTAAGTCTGTCCAAATCATGTTAGCAATTGCCACATTTTATGAAATCTGGCAAATGGATGTCAAAACTGCATTCCTTAATAGATTTCTTAAAGAAGAGTTGTATATGATACAACAAGAAGGTTTTGTCAATCCTAAAGGTGCTAACAAAGTGTGCAAGCTCCAGCGATCCATCTATGGACTGGTGCAAGCATCTCGGAGTTGGAATATATGCTTTGATGAGTTGATCAAAGCATATAGTTTTATACAGACTTACGGTGAAGCCTGTATTTACAAGAAAGTGAGTGGGAGCACTATAGCCTTTCTGATAAGTATATGTGAAAGACATATTGTTGATCGGAAATGATGTAGAATTTTTTGGAAAGCATAAAGGAGTGTTTGGAAGGAGTTTTTCAAAGAAAGACCGCAGTGAAGCTGCTTACATATTGAGCATCAAGATCTATAGAGATAGATCAAAACACTTGATAAGTTTCCCAATGAGTACATACCTTGACAAGATTTTGAAGTAGTTCAAAATGGAACAGTCAAAGAAGGAGTTCTTGCCTGTTATGTAAGGTGTGAAATTGAGTAAAGACTCAAAACCTGACCACGGCAAAAAATAAAAAGGGAACGAAAAGTCATTCCATATGACTCAGTCATAGGTTCTATAAAGTATGCTATGTGTGTACCAGACCTATTGTGTACCTCACCATGAGTTTGGCAAGAGAGTACAATAGTGATCCAGGAGTGGATCTCTAGACAGCGGTCAAAATTATCCTTAGTGGAATAAGGATATGTTTCTTGGTTATGGAAGTGACAAAAGGTTCCTCGTAAAGGGTTACGTCGATGCTAGCTTTGACACTGATCCAGATGACTCTAAGTCTCAATCTGGATACATATTGAAAGTGGGAGCAATTAGCTAGAGTAGCTCCGTGCAGAGCATTGTAGACATAGAAATTTGCAAAATACATACGGATCTGAATGTGGCAGAACCGTTGACTAAACTACTCTCACAAGAAAAACATGATCACACCTTAGTACTCTTTGGGTGTTAATCACATGGCGATGTGAACTAGATTATTAACTCTAGTAAACCTTTTGGGTATTAGTCACATGGCGATGTGAACTAATCACATGGTGATGTGAACTATTGGTGTTAAATCACATGGCGATGTGAACTAGATTATTGACTCTAGTGCAAGTGGGAGACTGAAGGAAATATGCCCTAGAGGCAATAATAAAGTTGTTATTTATATTTCCTTATATCATGATAAATGTTTTTATTCATGCTAGAATTGTATTAAACGGAAACTTTATACATGTGTGAATACATAGACAAAACAAAGTGTCCCTAGTATGCCTCTACTAGACTAGCTCGTTAATCAAAGATGGTTAAGTTTCCTGACCATAGACATGTGTTGTCATCTGATGAACGGGATCACATCAATAGGAGAATGATGTGATGGACAAGACCCATCCGTTAGCTTAGCATTATGATCGTTGAGTTTTATTGCTATTGCTTTCTTCATGACTTATACATGTTCGTGTGACTATGTGATTATGCAACTCCCAAATACTGGAGGAACACCTTGTGTGCTATCAAACGTCACAACGTAACTGAGTGATTATAAACATGCTCTATAGGTGTCTCCAATGGTGTTTTTTGAGTTGGCATACATCAAGATTAGGATTTGTCACTCTGTGTATCAGAGAGGTATCTTTGGGCCCTCTCGGTAATGATCATCACTATAAGCCTTGCAAGCAATGTGACTAATGAGTTAGTTACGGGATGATGCATTACGGAACGAGTAAAGAGACTTGCCAGTAACGAGATTGAACTAGGTATGATGATACCAATGAGCCAATCTCGGGCAAGTAACATACCGATGACAATGGGAACAACGTATGTTGTTATGCGGTTTGACCGATAAAGATCTTCGTAGAATATGTAGGAGCCAATATGAGCATTCAGGTTCCGCTATTGGTTATTGACCGGAGATGTGTCTCGGTCATGTCTACATAGTTCTCGAACCCGTAGGGTCCACACGCTTAACGTTCGATGACGATTTGTATTATGAGTTATATGATTTGATGACCGAAATTTGTTCGGAGTCCCGGATGAGATCACGGACATGACGAGGAGTCTCGAAATGGTCGAGAGGTAAAGATTCATATATTGGAAGGCTATATTCGGACATCGGAAAGGTTCCGAGTGATTCAGGTATTTTTCTAGAGTACCGGGAGGTTACCGGAACCCCCCGGGAGAAGTTATGGGCCTTATCGGCAATAAGAGGTAAGCACACGAGCCCACAAGGGGCTGGTGCGCCCCCCTTGGGCAGGAGTCCGATTAGGACTAGGAGAAGGGGGCCGGCCCCCCCTTTCCTACTCCATGTGGGAGGTGGAATCCTACTAGGACTAGGGAGTCCTAGTAGCACTCCACACCTTGGCGCGCCCCCCTAGGGCCGGCTGCCTCTCCCTCTCCCTCCTTTATATACGGGGGCAGGAGGCACCCTAGAACACACAAGTTGATCTTTTAGCCGTGTGCGGTGCCCCCTCCACAGAAACACACCTCGGTCATATCGTCGTAATGCTTAGGCGAAGCCCTACGCCGGTAACTTCATCATCACCCACCACGCCGCCGTGCTGACGAAACACTGCCTTGGCCTCAACTGGATCAAGAGTTCGAGGGACGTCACGAGCTAAACGTGTGCAGATCGCGGAGGTGCCGTGCGTTCGGTACTTGGATCAGTTGGATCGCGAAGACGTTCGACTACATCAATCGCGTTACTAAATGCTTCCGCTTTCGGTCTACAAGGGTACGTGGACACACTCTCCCCTCTCGTTGCTATGCTTCACTTAGATAGATCTTGCGTGGTCGTGGGATGTTTTTTGAAATACTACGTTCCCCAACACCACCGCCTTCTAGAAAACAACATACGTATGAGCAGGAGAATGCAAACCCAAGAAGCATATGCAAATGACGACAAGATGAAGCAATTGAGCATACGTGAGTTGCCACTCCCATCCCACTTTGAGGGTGTTTGGTCATTTGTGAGTAGTAGCCAACGCACTTGTTCACTTCCCCTTGGATGATCCCCCAACGATGTTGGAGAGATGCTACATTGTGGGTGGTCACTATAAGATGCTGCTCGACATACTCCTTTTGTTCGTGATACTCCTTCCAAACTTTCTCCCAATACTTGTTCCCCTTTTGCTCGGTGCCGCATATTGGATTCATCATTGTCGCCAACCAAGCTTTGACCAACAAGATGTCCTCAATGCTTGAGAATGCCGGATCTCTCGCGTACACCGTCTTGGTCTTCTTATTCTTATTCTTATTGCTCGGATTGGGTTTGGATGTAGTCCCAACTTCACATGCGGTGGTGGCCTCTAATTCATTCTCCATTTCGGTCGGATCTTCATTGTCATTGATCATGTTCGACAAGAACGCCTCCCACTGAAGGAAATATGCCCTAGAGGCAATAATAAAGTTGTTATTTATATTTCCTTATATCATGATAAATGTTTATTATTCATGCTAGAATTGTATTAACCGGAAACTTAGTACATGTGTGGATACATAGACAAACAGAGTGTCACTAGTATGCCTCTACTTGACTAGCTCGTTGAATCAAAGATGGTTAAGTTTCGTGGCCATAGACAAGAGTAGTCATTTGATTAACGGGATCACATCATTAGAGAATGATATGATTGACTTGACCCATTCCATTAGCTTAGCATCATTTAGTATATTGCTATTGCTTTCTACATGACTTATACATGTTCCCATGACTATGGGATTATGCAACTCCCGAATACCAGAGGAACACTTTGTGTGCTACCAAACGTCACAATGTAACTGGGTGATTATAAAGGTGCTCTATGATAACCCACAAGTGTAGGGGATCGCAACAACTTTCGAGGGTAGAGTATTCAACCCAATTTAATGATTCGACACAAGGGGAGCCAAAGAATATTCTCAAGTATTAGCAACTGAGTTGTCAATTCAGCCACACCTGGATAACTTAATATGTGCAGCAAAGTATTTAGTATCAAAGTAGTATGGTAATATTGGTAATGGTAACAAAAGAGTAATGAAAGCAAAAGTAATATTTTTGGTGTTTTGTAGTGATTGTAACAGTAGCAACGGGAAAGTAAATAAGCGTAAACCAAAGATATGGAAAGCTCGTAGGCATTGGATCGGTGATGGATAACTATGCGGGATGCGGTTCATCATGTAACAATCATAACATAGGGTGATCTGAGAACTAGCTCCAATTCATCAATGTAATGTAGGCATGTATTCGAATATAGTCATACGTGCTTATGGAAAGAACTTGCATGACATCTTTTGTCCTACCCTCCCGTGGCAGTGGGGTCCTAATGGAAACTAAGGGATATTAAGGCCTCCTTTCAATAGAGTACCGGAGAAAAGCATTAACACATAGTGAATATATGAACTCCTCAAACTACGGTATCACCGGGAGTGGTCTCGATTATTGTCACTTTGGGGTTGCCGGATCATAACACATAGTAGGTGACTATAGACTTGCAAGATAGGATCAATAACACACATATATTCATGAAAACATAATAGGTTCATATCTGAAATCATGGCACTCGGGCCCTAGTGACAAGGATTAAGCATAGCAAAGTCATAGCAACATCAATCTCAGAACATAGTGGACACTAGGGATCAAACCCTAGCAAAACTAACTCGATTACATGATAAATCTCATCCAACCCATCACCGTCCAGCAAGCCTACGATGGAATTACTCACGCAAGCGGTGAGCATCATGAAATTGGTGATGGGGGATGGTTGATGATGACGACGGCGATGAATCCTCTCTCCTGAGCCCGAACGGACTCGAGATCAGCCCTCCCGAGAGGTTTTAGGGCTTGGCGGCGGCTCCATATCGTAAAGCGATGATTTCTTCTCCTTGATTTTTTTCTCCCGAAAGCAAATATATAGAGTCGAATTGGCATCGGAGGAGCTCGAGGGCCCACGAGATAGAGGCGCGCCCTAGGGGGGCGCCCCCCACCCTCGTGGACAGGGTGTGGGCCCCCTGGTCTTCATATTTGGCAAGGATTTTTTATTATTTTTAACTAGATGTTCCGTGGAGTTTCAGGTCATTCCGAGAACTTATGTTTTCTACACATAGAACAACATCATGGCAATTCTGCTGAAAACAACGTCAGTCCGGGTTAGTTCCATTCAAATCATGCAAGTTAGAGTCCAAAACAAGGGTAAAAGTGTTTAGAAAAGTAGATACGACGGAGACGTATCAACTCCCCCAAGATCAAACCTTTTCTTGCCCTCAAGCAATTTAGTTGATAAACTGAAAGAGATAAAGAAAAACTTTTACAAACTCTGTTTTCTCTTGTTGTTGTAAATATGTAAAGCCAGCATTAAAGTTTTCAGCAAAGATCATAACTAACCACATTTGCAATAATTCTCAGGTCTCATGTTTACTCATATCAATAGCATAATCAACTAGCAAGCCATAATAATAAATCTCGTATGACAACACTTTCTCAAAACAATCATAATATTATATAACAAGATGGTATCTCGCTAGCCCTTTCCGAGACCGCAAAACATAAATGTAGAGCACCTTTAAAGATCAAGGACTGACTAGACATTGTAATTCATGGAAAAAGAAATCCAGTCATAGTCATACCCAATATAAATTAACAGTAATGAATGCAAACGACATACCGTGCTCTCCAACTTGTGCTTTTTAATAAGAGGTTGATGACTCAAAATATATTTAAATATATAGGCACTTCATAGAGGGAAGCAGGGATTTGTAGAGGTGCCAGAGCTCGGTTTTGAAATAGAGATAAATATTATTTTGAGCGGCATACTTTCATTGTCAACATAACAACCAAGATATGGCGATATCTTCCATGCTACACACATTATAGGAGGTTCCCAAACAGAATGGTAAAGTTTATACTCCCCCTCCACCAACAAGCATCAATCCATGACTTGCTCGAAACAACGAGTGTCTCCAACTAGCAACAGTCCCAGGGGGAGTTTTGTTTGCAATTAATTTTGATTTAGTTTGCTTAAAGCATGGGACTGGGCATCCCGGTGACCAGCCATTTTCTCGTGAGTGAGGAGCGGAGTCCACTCCTCTTGAGAATAACCCGCCTAACATGGAAGATAAGGGCAGCCCTAGTTGATACATGAGCTATTCGAGCATACAAAACAGAATGTTTATTTGAAGGTTTAGAGTTTGGCACATACAAATTTACTTGGAACGGCAGGTAAATACCGCATATAGGAATGTATAGTGGACTCATATGGAATAACTTTGGGTTTTAAGGGATTGCATGCACAAGCAGTATTCCCGCTTAGTACAAGTGAAGGCTAGCAAAAGACTAGGAAGCGACCAACTAGAGAGCGACAACAGTCATGAACATGCATTAAAATTAATAAACATTGGATGCAAGCATGAGTAGGATATAATCCACCATGAACATAAATATCGTGAAGATATGTTGATTTGTTTCAAGTACATGTGTGAACATGTGCCAAGTCAAGTCACTTAAATCATTCAAAGGAGGATACCACCCCATCATACCACATCTCAACCATTTTAGTTGCATGTTGGCACGCAAGGTAAACCATTATAACTCATAGCTAATCAAGCATGGCACGAGCAACTATGATCTCTAATTGTCATTGCAAACATGTTTATTCATAATAAGCTGAATCAGGAACGATGAAATCATCATATTTACAAAAACAAGAGAGGTCGAGTTCATACCAGCTTTTCTCATCTCAGTCAATCCATCATATATCATCATAATTGCCTTTCACTTGCATGACCGAACGATGTGAATAATAATAAGAGTGTACGTGCATTGGACTAAGCTGGAATCTACGAGCATTCAATAAGCAGGAGAAGACAAGGCGATATGGGCTCTTGGTTAAATCAACAATAATGCATATAAGAGCCGCTTCAACAATTTAATCATGGTCTTCTCCTATCGACCCCCAAAGTAAAGAAAGGAAATAAAAACTATTTACACGGGAAAGCTCCCAACAAGCAAAAGAAGAACGAGAAATCTTTTTGGGTGTTCTTTTTAATTATTACTACTACAGCAGGAAAAGTAAACTAACTAAAAACTACACTAATTTTTTTTGGTTTTCTTAAAGTTTATTAAACACACAAGAAGAAAGCAGGAAAAAGAAAAATAAACTAGCATGGATATTACAGTGAAAAAGTATGAGCACCGACATCTAGCAATGAGTGTGTGAACATAAATGTAATGTCGGTGGGAAATACGTACTCCCCCAAGCTTAGGCTTTTGGCCTAAGTTGGTTCATTGCCAGGGATGGCCTGGTGGATATCCGTAGGTGTAGCTGGGGTCGTACTGTGATGAAGAGGATTCTGACTGCCATTGGCTGGCAGCCACCTCCGGATCCCAAGAATAAACAGACTGTCGTGGAGGCTCATATTGTGGTTCCGGTTCCGGGGCTGGTGCAGGATTCCGGCAGGGTTGAACGGCAGCCCACGTAACGAGATATGGTCCTTCAAAATTAAACAAGGAAGGAGCAGGCAAGGTAATAGTCTCAGGATGATGTTTATGAAAGAATAATTTGTATTTAAGCTCCCCTTCCCGACTATTAACAATAAAGTCATGCGCTAGCATACTCTTATAATCTAAATAAGCACTAGGGAACAATTTTTCTTCTTTCTCATAAAGCCTAATGGGTATGTTAAAATGTGCAGCTAGGCGCGAAGCATAAATACCTCAAAAGATGGGGCCTTTAGTACGGTTCAAACTTAACCTCTTAGCAATAATTCTGCGCATACTAACAGTGTTATCTCGGTATAAATCATGGAACAAAATGATAATATCAGGAACACTAAGGTTTCCATAGTTCCCACGACCAATCAAGCAACGACTAGCAAATAAGGCAAAGTAGCATAAGACAGGAAAATGTATGCTAGTGATTCTTGCATCGGAAACCTTCCTGGTTTCCCCCACAGTGATGGCGTTAATAAATTCTTCCACATCTTTACGGCGTGGTTCTTCTAAGGTACCCTCAGAGGGTATTTTGCAAACCTTCATATAAATGAAACTCTACTAAAGGAGGTGATTCCTTAGGAAAATAGTAGAAGTTTTGCACAAAAGTATTAGTGAGTAAGAGATACTGATGACGTTGGTCGCGGATGAAGTCGGTGAGGCTAGCATTCTCAACCAATGAATAAAAATCATCATAAATCCCGGCTTGTCTCAAGAAGTCATCGGAAGGCCATTCACATGGACGGACCTCCGCGGTACGAGGCAAATTATATTTGGGCCTCTGTGCTTCTTCATTTTGTTTTTCCTTCGAGCTTCAGCTCGACGAGCCCCTCAAAAGTCTCTTCATTATTTTCTGAAATATTCTGAAATATTTAGTAACTTCAAACAAAAGTGAACCAACTTCAATAAAATTGATAGCAACTACTCATACAAGTGCCTAGAGCTTATATCAAGCATTAGAACTACTTGGAACCATATAAATTTGACATGCAAGCTCAAGAACATGGTCACCTATACAACACAAATTTGCAATGAATAAAGCACTAGAACAAAAACTAATTGGACCAATGGAGGAGTCACATACCAAAGAACAATCTCCCCAAGCAGTTTTGTGAGAGGTGCTTTGAGCAAGGAGATCGAAAATCGCAGCAAAGTGAGCTAGAACTCGTGCTTGAGCTGGTTATTCGTGTTTGTGGGAGGAAGAAGAAGAGGATGAGTGCAGGAATAAGTGGAGGAGGGCCACCGTGGGCCCACGAGGCAGGGGGGCACACCCTGGGGGGTAGGGCGCACCCTCCACCCGCGTGGCCAGGTGGCAGCTCCCCCTGCGGTGTTTTCAGTTCCATAAATCCTCAAATATTCCAGAAAAAATCATATTAAATTGGCATGGCATTTAGAGGACTTTTATTTTCGAGGTATTTTTATATTGCACAGATAAATCAGGAAACAGACAGAAAATACTATTTTTACCTTATTTCAACTAAATAACAGAAAGTATAAAGAGGGTATAGAGGGTTGTGCTTCTAGTTTCATCCATCTCATGCTCATCAAAGGGAATCTACTAACAAGGTTGATCAGGTCTTGTTAACAAACTCATTCCGACTAACATGGAACCGGAGAAATTTCGAATAACACTATGTTACCTCAATGGGGATATGCACATCCCCAATAATAAGAATATCATATTCCTTCTTGACAGTAGGAAGAGGAAATTTAAACCTCCAAATATAATCGATGGAATTTTTCCAATAGAGTTGATACTATGAACTTGAGGTTGTTTCCTCGGAAAGTGTACCGTGTGCTTATTACCATTAACATGAAAAGTGACATTGCCTTTGTTGCAATCAATAACAGCACCTGCAGATTCAGAAAATGTCTTCCAAGAATAATAGACATACTATCGTCCTCGGGAATATCAAGAATAAAAAAGTCCGTTAAAATAGTAATGTTTGCAACCACAACAGGCACATCCTCACAAATACCGACATGTATAGCAGTTGATTTATCAGCCATTTGCAAAGATATTTCAGTAGGTGTCAACTTATTCAAGTTGAGTCCATGATATAAAGAGAGGGGCATAACACTAACACCAGCTCCAAGATCACATAAAGCAGTTTTAACATAATTTCTTTTAATGGAGCATGGTATAGTAGGTACTCCTGATCTCCAAGTTTCTTTGGTATTCCACCCTTAAAGGTAGAATTAGAAAGCATGGTGGAAATTTCAGCTTCTGGTATCTTTCTGTTATTTGTAACAATATCTTTCATATACTTAGCATAAGGATTCATTTTGAGCATATCAGTTAATCGCATACGCAAAAAGATAGGTCTAATCATTTCAAAAAGCGCTCAAAATCCTCATCGTCCTTTTTCTTGGATGGTTTGGGAGGAAAAGGCATGGGTTTCTGAACCCATGGTTCTCTTTCTTTACCATGTTTCCTAGCAACAAAGTCTCTCTTATCATAACGTTGATTCTTTGATTGTGGGTTATCAAGATCAATAGGAGGTTCAATTTCTACATCATTATCATTACTAGGTTGAGCATCTTCATGAACATCATCATTAATATTTTCATTAGGTTCATGTTCATTACCAGATTGTGTTTCGGCAACAGAAATAGATATATCATTTGGATTATCAGGTGGTTCAGAAATAGGTTCACTAGAAGTTTGCAAAGTCCTATCATTTTTCTTTTTCTTCCTTTTAGAAGAACTAGGTGCATCAATATTATTTCTCTGAGAATCTTGCTCAATTCTCTTAGGGTGGCCTTCAGGATACAAAGGTTCCTGAGTCATTCTACTAGTTCTAGTAGCCACTCTAACAACATAATCATCTTTCTTACTATTCATTTCATTGAGCAAATCATTTTGAGCTTTAAGTACTTGTTATACTTGAGTGGTAACCATAGAAGCATGTTTGCTAACAAGTTTAAATTCACATCTAACATCAGCCATATAATCACCCAAGTGTTTAATCATATAAGTATTTTGTTTTAATTGTCTACCAAAATAAGCATTAAAATTTTCTTGTTTGACAATAAAATTATCAAACTCATCCAAGCATTGTCTAGCAGACTTATAGTGAGGAATATCACCTTCATCAAATCTATAGAGAGAATTTACCTTTACTACCTGTATCGGGTTATCAAGACCATGAGGTACTTCAATAGGTAATGGATTAAAATCATATGTTTCTTCAAAAGGCGGTAAATTAAGACCATGTATTTCTTCAATAGGAGGTAAATTCTTAACATCTTCAGCTTTAATACCTTTATCTATCATAGATTTCTTTGCTTCTTGCATATCTTCAGGACTGAGAAATAGAACACCTCTCTTCCTCCGAGTTGGTTTAGGAATAGACTCAGTAATTGGAGCAGGAGCTGGCTCAGGAGGTGCCCAATTAATTTCATTCGTCAACATATTATTCAATAGAATTTCAGATTCATCCGGTCTTCTTTCCCTGAAAATAGAACCAGCACAACTATCCAGGTAATCTCTGGAAGCATCGGTTAGTCCATTATAAAAGATATCAAGTATTTCATTTTGATTAAGAGGATGATCAGGCAAAGCATTAAGTAACCTGATAAGCCTCCCCCAAGCTTGTGGGAGACACTCTTCTTCAATTTGCACAAAGTTGTATATTTCCCTCAAGGCAGCTTGTTTCTTATGAGCAGGGAAATATTTAGCAGAGAAGTAATAAATCATATCCTGGGACTACGCACACAACCAGGGTCAAGAGAATTAAACCATATTTTAGCATCACCCTTTAATGAGAACGGAAATATTTTTAAGGATATATAAGTTGCGAGTTCTCTCATCAATCGTGAACAGGGTGGCTATATCATTTAATTTAGTAAGATGTGCCACAACAGTTTCAGATTCATAGCCATGAAAAGGATCAGATTCAACCAAAGTAATTATATCAGGATCAACAGAGAATTCATAATCCTTATCGGTAACACAGATAGGTGAAGTAGCAAAAGCAGGGTCAGGTCTCATTCTATCATTAAGAGGATGCTTATTCCATTTAGCTAATAACCTTCTAAGCTCGTTGTTATATTTGCAAGCTAAAATATCAGCAGAGGCTTCTCTATCAAAATTATAACCCTCAGGAATAACAGGCATGTTTTCATCATCAATTTCATCAACATGATCAGTTTCAATAATTTCTTTCTCTCTAGCCCTAGCAATTTGTTCATCAAGAAATTCACTAAGGGGCACAGTAGTATCAAACACAGAAGTAGTTTCATCATAAGTATCATGCGTAGCAGAAGTGGCATCATCAATAACATGCGACATATCAGAACAAATAGCAGAAGCAGGTCTAGGTGTCGCAAGCTTACTCAAAACAGAAGGTGAATCAAGTGCAGAGCTAGATTGCAGTTCCTTACCTCCCCTCGTAGTTGATGGATAAATTGTTGTCTTAGCGTCTTTCAAGTTCTTCATAGTGAACAACAGATATAAATCCCAAGTAACTCAAAGAATAGAGATATGCTCCCCGGCAACGGCGCCAGAAATTAGTCTTGATAACCCACAAGTGTAGGGGATCGCAACAGCTTTCGAGGGTAGAGTATTCAACCCAATTTATTGATTCGATGTAAGGGAGCCAAAGAATATTCTCAAGTATTAGCAACTGAGTTGTCAATTCAGCCACACCTGGATAACTTAATATCTACAGCAAAGTATTTAGTAGCAAAGTAGTATGGTAATATTGGTAATGGTAACAAAAGAGTAATGAAAGCAAAAGTAATATTTTTGGTGTTTTGTAGTGATTGTAACAGTAGAAATGGGAAAGTAAATAAGCGTAAACCAGTATATGGAAAGCTCGTATGCATTGGATCGGTGATGGATAACTATGCCGGATGCGGTTCATCATGTAACAGTCATAACATAGGGTGATACAAAACTAGCTCTAATTCATCAATGTAATGTAGGCATGTATTCCGAATATAGTCATACGTGCTTATGGAAAAGAACTTGCATGACATCTTTTGTCCTACCCTCCCGTGGCAGCGGGGTCCTAATGGAAACTAAGGGATATTAAGGCCTCCTTTTAATAGAGTACCGGACCAAAGCATTAACACATAGTGAATACATGAACTCCTCAAACTATGGTCATCACCGGAGTGGTCCCGATTATTGTCACTTGGGTTGCGGATCATAACACATAGTAGGTGACTATAGACTTGCAAGATAGGATCAATAACACACATATATTCATGAAAACATAATAGGTTCAGAACTGAAATCATGGCACTCGGGCCCTAGTGACAAGCATTAAGCATAGCAAAGTCATAGCAACATCAATATCAGAACATAGTGGGCACTAGGGATCAAACCCTAACAAAACTAACTTGATTACATGATAAATCTCATCCAACCCATCACCGTCCAGCAATCCTACGATGGAATTACTCACGCACGGCGGTGAGCATCATGAAATTGGTGATGGAGGATGGTTGATGACGACGACGGCGACGAATCCCCCTCTCCGGAGCTTCTAACAGACTCCAGATCAGCCCTCCCGAGAGGTTTTAGGGCTTGGCGGTGGCTCCGTATCGTAAAACGCGATGATTTCTTCTCCTTGTTTTTTCTCCCCGAAAGCAAATATATAGAGTCGGCGTTGGCGTCGGAGGAGCTCCAAGGGGCCCACGAGGTAGGGGGCGCGCCCTAGGGAGGGGTGCGCCCCCACCCTCGTGGACAGGGTGTGGGGCCCCTGGTCTTCATCATTGGCAAGAATTTTTTATTATTTTTAACTAGATGTTCTGTGAGTTTCAGGTCATTCCGAGAACTTTTGTTTTCTGCACATAAAACAGCATCATGGCAATTCTGCTGAAAACAGCGTTAGTTCGGGTTAGTTCCATTCAAATCATGCAAGTTAGAGTCCAAAACAAGGGCAAAAGTGTTTGGAAAAGTAGATACGACGGAGACGTATCACTCTACAGGTGTCTCCGATGGTACTTGTCGAGTTGGCATAGATCGAGATTAGGATTTGTCACTCCGATTGTCGGAGAGGTATCTCTGGCCCTCTCGGTAATGCACATCACTATAAGCCTTGCAAGCAATGTAACTAATGAGTTAGTTGCGGGATGATGCATTACAGAACGAGTAAAGAGACTTGCCGGTAACGAGATTGAACTCGGTGATGATCGAATCTCGGGCAAGTAACATACCAATGACAAAGGGAACAATGTATGTTGTTATGCGGTTTGACCGATAAAAGATCTTCGTAGAACATG
This sequence comes from Aegilops bicornis, assembly GCA_021605145.1. NCBI lineage: Eukaryota > Viridiplantae > Streptophyta > Magnoliopsida > Poales > Poaceae > Aegilops > Aegilops bicornis. Next base: position 90,102,144 of record CM038671.1, on the reverse strand, counting down.
TAGGAACCAATATTAGCATCCAGGTTACGCTATTGGTTATTGACCGGAGACGTGTCTTGGTCATGTCTACATAGTTCTCGGACCCGTAGGGTCTGCACGCTTAACGTTCGGTGACGATCGGTATTATCAGTTTATGTGATTTGATGTACCGAAGGTAGTTCGGAGTCCCGGATGTGATCACGGACATGACAAGGAGTCTCGAAATGGTCGAGACGTAAAGATTGATATATTGGACGGCTATATTCGGACACGGAAGTGTTCCGGGTGGTTTCGGAGAAAACCGGTCTTGGGAGGGTTACCGGAACCCCACAGGAAGTATTGGGCCTTAGTGGGCCTGAGGGGAGAGAAGGCGGCCAGCAGCCTAGAAGGTGGCGCCCCTCCCATGAGGAGTCCGACTGGACTAGGGGGAGGCGCGGCCCCTCTTTCCCTCTCCCTCTCCCTCTCTTTCCTTCCCACTTCCCTCTTCCTAGTTGAACTATGAAAGGGGAGTCCTACTCCTACTAGGAGGAGGACTCCCCCCTCCTTGGCGTGCCCCAAGGGCTGGCCGGCCTCCCCCTTGCTCCTTTATATACGCGGGCGGGGGGCACCCTAGCTAGCACACACAAGTTGATTGTTCCAAGCCGTGTGAGGTGCCCCCCTCCACCATAATCCACCTCGATCATATCGTAGCGGTGCTTAGGTGAAGCCCTGCGTTGGTAGCAACATCATCACCGTCATCACGCCGTCGTGGTGACGGAACTCTCCCGCGAAGCTCTACTGGATCGGACTTCATGGGACGTCATCGAGCTGAACGTATGCTGAACTCGGAGGTGCCATGCGTTCGGCACTTGGATCGGCCGGATCATGAAGACGTACGACTACATCAACTGTGTTCTCATAACGCTTCCACTTACGATCTACGAGGGTACGTGGACAACACTCTCCCCTCTCATTGCTATGCATCACCATGATCTTGTGTGTGCGTAGGATTTTTTTTGAAATTACTACGTTGCCCAACAGTGGCATCCGAGCCAGCTTTATGCGTAGATGTTATATGCACGAGTAGAACACAAGTGAGTTGTGGGCGATACAATTCATAATGCTTACCAGCATGTCATACTTTAGTTCGGCGGTATTGTTGGATGAAGCGGCCCGGACCGACATTACGCATACGCTTACACGAGACTGGTTCTACCGACGTGCTTCGCACACAAGTAGCTGGCGGGTGTCAGTTTCTCCAACTTTAGTTGAATCAAGTGTGGCTATGCCCCATCCTTGTGAATGTTAAAACATCACATACTTGACGAAATATCGTTGTGGTTTTGATGCGTAGGTAAGAACGGTTCTTGCTCAGCCCATAGCAGCCGCGTAAAACTTGCAACAACAAAGTAGAGGACGTCTAACTTGTTTTTGCAGGGCATCTAGTGATGTGATATGTTCAAGACATGATGCTAAATTTTATTGTATGAGATGATCATGTTTTGTAACCGAGTTATCGGCAACTAGCAGGAGCCATATGGTTGTCACTTTATTGTATGAAATGCAATGACCCTGTAATTGCTTTACTTTATCACTAAGCGGTAGCGATAGTCGTAGAAGAGTTGGCGAGATGACAACGATGCTACGATGGAGATCAAGGTGTCGCGCCGGTGACGATGGTGATCATGACGGTGCTTTGGAGATGGAGATCAAAGGCACAAGATGATGATGGCCATATATCACTTATATTGATTGCATGTGATGTTTATCATTTATGCATCTTATTCTGCTTGATTGACGGTAGCATTATAAGATGATCTCTCACTAAATTTCAAGGTACAAGTGTTCTCCCTGAGTATGCACCGTTGCCACAGTTCGTCGTGCCGAGACACCACGTGATGATCGGGTGTGATAAGCTCTACGTTCATATACAACGGGCGCAAGCCAGTTTTGCACACGCAGAAATACTCGGGTTAAACTTGACGAGCCTAGCATATGCAGATATGGCCTCGGAACACTGAGACTGAAAGGTCGAGCGTGAATCATATAGTAGATTTGATCAACATAGTGAAGTTCACCATTGAAAACTACTCCACCTCACGTGATGATCGGACATGGTTTAGTTGATATGGATCACGTGATCACTTAGATGATTAGAGGGATGTCTATCTAAGTGGGAGTTCTTAAGTTATTTGATTAATTGAACTTTAATTTATCATGTTAGTCCTGGTAGTATTAGCATATCTATGTTGTAGATCAATAGCTCGCATTTACACTACTAGGGAAAAGCCTATACACAGAATCTTAGCAGCAGCGCGGCTCAAAAAGGAGCGCTGCTGCTAATTAGTAGTAGCGCGTGTGCGGGAAACTCGCTACTGACAAGTTTTTAGCAGTAGCGCGCTCAGTGTATACCGCGCTGCTACAAAAATCGACCGGCGGTGTCCACCAAACTCCATTTAGCAACAACACGGTACCGCGAGCCGCGCTACAGCTATGGATGTAGTAGTAGCGCGCTTTTCCTGAGGTCGCTGCTGCTAAATTTCAAATATCCACATTTTTTTGTCCCCGTTAGGAGTAGCGCTGTTGCCCAAAGCGCGTTGCTGCTACTTCCTTAGCAGCAGCGCGTTTTAGCTCCCGCGCTACTACTAATCCGCACCAACCCACCACCTTTTCCCCACCCGTCCCTCCCCCTCCCCCTCCTCTCTTCCCTTTCCCCTACCTCCCACATGCTCCCCTCTCACTCTTATTCTTCCTCAATACTTCTCCCCCATTACTCTCCCTCTTCTATCTACCTTTCTCTCTCTTCATTACTCCTACCTAACTACACCACCTCCATAAATGCATCTCCTTTCTCTTTTTCCTTCCACCTCCACTAGTTGAAGTTGTCTCCTCCCAAATTAGGTAGCTAGGTAGATGTAGGATTTAGTTAAGTGACCTATTTGCCCCCTAACTGGATATATCTTTGTCAAGAAGAGGTTTGTGCACTTTTGATCTCCCTACAACATCATCTCCACCGTGTGCTCAATCTCGAGATAGAGGTGATTAAAATTTCATGCTTTTGAGTGTGGCATGTTTATGGAAATTGTGTGTGTGGCATGAGTTGGCGCCAAATTGTGCTTTTGAGTTGCCTATGTTTTGCCGAAATGTCGATTTATTTCCGTTTGGTAATTCCGCAAACTCTAGATCCATATATGTCCTATTTTTAGGGAAGGTCATGCTGAATTTTTGTATGTCTTTGATGCATGCATGCATTTTTATAATCAATTTGTTTTATTATTACCGTGCAGGCGTTCATGATGGTCGATTGGAACGATGGTGGGACAGGTGGTTGCGGTCGGCGGTGCAGGACATGAAAGAAAATAACCTCACAGAGGTTTTATGTCCGTGTCGAAAATGCAAAGGAATAGTTTGGCTCGACCCCTATGACGATTGTCGTGTCGAAGCACACCTTCTCATGACTGGTTTCATGGATGGCTATACTCGGTGGATAACAGAAGATGAGGATGACGATGTTGAGGATGCCGACGGGGCAGGTAATGATGACACGGGGCAAGACGAAGAGATGATTGATAATGGCGGAGGGGAAGAGGACGGACATGGCGGCGGAGAAGGAGCCGGACATGGCGGAGGAGAAGGGGCCAGACATGGCGGCGGAGAGAACGACATGGACTCCATGCAGCAGAGTTCGTCGGTACTAAGTTCAATTGTGCGGGACCCTCATGTTCAAGCATGGCTTCACAAGGAGACGAGTACTGAGAGAGCCGCTTCTAGAGAGGAGGCTAAGCTGGAGCAACTGGTGGTAGACTCGAATTCTCCATTGTATGATGGTTGCAATCCTGAGGTGGCCCGCTTGAGTTTCACGCTCCAACTAATGAAGACGAAGGCTAAAAACAAATGGACCGACACTAGCCTCGATGAGCATCTCAAGTACCTAAAAGATGTTCTTCCCGCGGGTAATCTATGTCCTACTAGTGTTGATGAGGCCAAGAAGATTGTGTCCCCTCTTGATCTGCCACACGTTAGATACCATGCATGCATCAACGATTGCATAATTTATCGGAAGGAGCACGCGGAAAAAACAAGCTGTCTGGTGTGCAATGCTTCTCGATACAAGAAGGCCGGGAAGAAATGTCCCCACAAAGTTGTATGCAGTGCTTACCAATCACTCCCGTCTCGGAGGTATTTTGTAGATCCCAAGGAAGCGAAGCTAATGCGATGGCACGCGGAGAGGAAGAAGCCCGACGATGGAGATGATCTGAAGCTGAGACACGTGAAGGATGGAAGCCAGTGGAGAGCGTTGAACAGCTTCTAGGTATTTTGAATGTGATGCAAGGAACATCGTGCTTTCGGCGATGTCTACCGATGGCATGAATCCGTTTGGCAACCGTAACACCAACCATAGCACATGGCCCGTGTTTGTATGGATGTACAACCTCCCCCTGGTTGTGCATGAAATCGAAGTACATTCACATGAGCATGCTTATTCAAGGGCGAAACAACCAGGAAATAATATTAATTTGTATCTGGGCTACTTCAAGAGGAGTTAGACACGTTATGGAAAACACCGCCAAGACATGGGACGCCTTGACAAAGGCGTAGTATTTCAACATGAGAGTCACGCTGATCACGACAAAGGCACGCGACTATCTCGATTCTGGATATGTGGCAGGCCAGGTGTGCCATGGATATTGCGGATGCACGCGGTGCATGGATGATACGATGTCTCAAAGCAGCTAACGTCAAGGAAAGATGGCGGTGCAGGAAAATCATGTACATGGGGCATCAAGATGGCTTGAATAGGACGACCCGTGGAGAAACCGTGGAGATCTATTCAATGGTCACGCTGAGCATCGAGGACCTCCACGTAAGCGGAGCGGTGCCGAAATCGATGAGCTGTTGAAAAACTGGAAGGAGTGCCCCGCGCCGGGAAAGACGATGAGAAAAGCGCCGGAGCAGCTCTTGAAGGTATGGAAGACGAGGTCTGTGTTCGGGACTTGAGTACTGGCACAAACTCGATACACCTCATTGCCTTGATCAAATGCATATCTGTAAGAATGTCCTTGAGAGCTTGCTCGCAACATTGATGAACATGCCGGATAAGACCAAGGATGGGCCGAAGGCAAGAAAAGACTTGCAAGATTTAAAAATCAGGGAAGATCTGCACATGCCGCCCCGTAAAATGTCAGACGAGACAGAGAAGGAGACAGAGGCACGGGAGAAGAAGGGCAAGAAAATAAAGAAAGAGGATTATTGCCCCCCTTCTTGCTTCACCTTAAGTCAGGCTGAGATCAATCAATTCTTTAAGTGCCTTACCGGAGTCAAAGTTAGTTCCGATTCTTTGTGGCAAGATAAGCGGAATATCTAGACACGGACAAGAAAAGGTTCAGCGGGATGAAGTCTCATGACTGTCATGTGATGATGACGCAGATACTACATGTTGCCCTTAGAGGGATAATGGACAAGCACGTCCGTGACACGCTTATTGGTCTCTGCAACTTTTTCGACGTCATCTCTCGAAAGTCAATCAGTGTGAAGCAGCTCCGAAGGCTACAGGAAGAGATTGTTGTGATACTGAATGAGCTTGAGATGTACTTCCCGCTCGCGTTCTTTGACGTGATGGTGCATCTGTGTGTCCATATTGTGGATGACATAATAGACCTGGGCCGTCATTGCTGCACAACATGATGCCGTTTGAGAGGATGAATGGGATCATCAAAGGATTCGTTAAGAACATGTCCCGTCCGGATGGAAGCATCATCGTGGCTATTTGACACAAGAGTGCATCTCTTTCTGTGAGAATTTTCTATATGGCGTAGACCAGCCGCCTGGTGTTAGTGTTGGTTTGCCCATTAACAAGCACGATGGGAGGCTCGAAGGAGATGGTCACTGCAACGCTCGCAGGGAACTGCACGTGGCATACTTAGATCGACGCAACGACTTTGACAGGGCAAACTTGGTAGTGCTACAACACCTAGACGAGGTAGATCCTTTCGTGGCACTGCACAAAGAAATTATCGCAAAGAAGTATCGTGACCGGGGGGTATGCAGGACGAACGCCGAAGTTACAAGAGAGCACAACTCCACTTTCCTGCATTGGTTCAAAGAGCATATTATTGCTAATCCCCCGGAGGAGGGCTCTAAGGACGGATTGCTCATCTACGCCTTAGCACATGGCCCCTCGCCCAACCTCGTAACCTATCAGGCATATGATATCAACGGATACACGTTCTACACGGAGGCCAAAGATATGGACAAGTGATGATCGTAACTCGTGGGTGACGATGGAATGCATGACCGGCAGCGACAACGGCGCAACTGAACGATTTTATGGAAGGGTCGAGGAGATCTAGGAGCTTGACTACTCTGGACTGCATAACACGACGATGTTCCGTGTCAGATGGGCTAAGAATTTTGAAAGAGAAAACCGGATTTTCACTACCATGACTATACCCGACGCCAAGAGCGCTACCGTGAACGCTATCGCAAAAAATGAGCCATGGGTACACGCTAAGCACGTGACACAATGCTTCTTCATAACCGACCCATGCAATCCCAGTCGTGTTGTCGTGATGAGAGGCAAAAGGAGGAATGGATGGAGTCGCCAACGAGGAAGACTATGATCAGTACAGCAATCCAATGAGGGAAGATGACGATGATGATGAAGTATACGTCAAAAGAAGAATCAATACTACATTACCTAAGAAAAATCGTACTCCATGGAAAAGGCAAAGTCACAATGAGGGGCTCAATTATTCTTCGACGAACAAGAAGGGAAAGAAGCTGACTCAAAAACGAAAATGTCAGCGTTGAGGAACCGTATGTTATCGGTCAAATGATGTAATATATATATATATGTGTGTGTGTGTGTGTGTGTGTGTGTGTGTGTGTGTGTGTGTGTTCCTATTTTGTATACACATGACTTAGCCATGCATTATTATGCATGGGTCCAATGATTTAATATATATGTTCATATTTTGCATACATATTTAACCGTCAAATGATGCAATATATATCGCCTCCCTTCGCTCACTGCTCTCGGGAAATAAAAGTGGGAGAAAATAAAGGAATAGAAAAAGGAAAACTAGCGATGGCGAAGGTAGTAGCAGCGTTTTGTCTAAAACCGCCTGACTCTTGAAAGGTAGTAGTAGCGCATTTCGTATAAACCGCTACAGCTACTGAAGGTAGTAGCAGCGCGTTTTGTCCAAACGCGCTGCTGCTACGTCCACTTAACCCAAAATTCTCACTATCCGTCGCTCGCCCCCGACCCCGGCGCTCGCCCCCGACCCGGCCCTCGCCCCCGACCCCGACCCCGGCGCTCGCCCCCGACCCGGCCCTCGCCCCCACCCCCGGCGCTCGCCCCCGACCCCGGCGCGCTCGCCCCCGACCCGTCGGCCCTCGCCTCCCTCCTCTGCTTCCTCCCCTCCCAACCTCGGCCATCGTCGGGCCTGCCTCCTCGCCCCTGCACCCTCTGTAACCCCCCCTCTCTCTCTCTGCTAGGGTTCTTCGGTTAATTTACTTAGGTTTTAGTTAGGGCAGTATGTTAATTAGGTTATCTATTTAGTTATGAATTTAGCTAGGTTTCAAAATTAGCTGAATTTATATGCAAATTTGAACTGGACATGTGATATGTGGATATGTCATGTTTTGGACATGTCATGTTTGGAAAATGATCCGAGTGGCCTATGTTACGCCGGAATGTTGATTCATTTCCGTTCGGTGAATTTCAGGCGCCGATATGTCCATTTTTAGCAAAGGTCATGCGAAATTTCCCGTGAATAAAGGCATGATTTGTGCTACATAGTTGGCATATCGAGTCTTTGGCACATAGATTTCTTTTTATGTCATTTCTCATTTATTCATACTTTTAGAAATGAGGACACTTAATCATAGGAAACATGTCGAACAACGAAGAAAGCGGGCCTTGACCAAGATGCGAGCGAGATGGATTATGAGGGTGAACAAGAGTACCTCGACTATTTGACTGCTAAGCAAGGTTTGCGTGTCGGCCTCGATGATGGTATGCGACGCCGACATCGACACCGGCAGCGCCGACACCGATGGCGGCGCCGAGACCGGTGGGGAAGGTACCGCGGGAAGATACCGGTGAAGGTACCGTCCCCGATGCCGCTACCGAAAAGAGGAAGCATAAGAACCAGAGGATACGAAAACCTAACAAACTAGGGATTGGACGACTTGTGATCACAAAGATGGCACCTGGCAAGTTTGAGCCGTTAGAGCTGGAAGAACATTTGACGCAGTTGCTCCTAACGAAGTTGCACAAGAGATTCAAGTTCCCTGACCGGGATGATAACATAGAACAACCGTGGGATGATCCGAAGATGAAAAAGATTAACAATCACGCCATGGGCATGTTCAGCAATGATTTGGCCTCCTGGAAAGGGAGGGTGAAACGAGCTATTGAGGCCGATGAACCCCTGTCCAAGATTCTGGAGGAAAATCCGACACTTACGGAAGAGGAGTTCGAAAAGTTCAAGGACACTTGCGCTACCGAGGCAGCCAAGGCTAAGGCTGCAAAATTCAAGAGCCTTCAGCAAAGGAACACGGGGAAGCATCGCCTCGGAAGCCGTGGCTACCTCGGTAAAAGGCCCATATGGGATAAGGAGGACGCGGAACGTGAAGCCGCGGGTCTCCCAGACCCCTTCACGAAGTTCACCAACCCCTTGGAGGGTGACCTAATCAGGGCCCGCTACAAGTGGGACAAGGAGAAAAAGGTTTTTTACACGGACAAGATCACGAGGAAATTGATTAGACTACTGGAGAAGCAACGCCAGCTTGCAGCTGAAAGCCCTACTTCTCTGATGAGGCCCAAGTGGGACACCCCTCTGAACCGGGCCTTGAACGAACTTAAGGGACTCCCTTTGGGCCAGCGGCCGCAATATGGTCGTGTGCACGGTCTTTGGAGACGGCGCCACGTGGAAGGTGTTTTACAACGAGGGCCGGAGGCCAAGAAGCGAAAAAGAAGTTTAGTCGGCGGACATCGGCGCGAAGGTGAAGCTTGCGGTCGAGAAAAAGCAGTGAGGACGCGAAAAAAAGCAGCCGAGGAGAAATATGAGTTGCTACAAAGCGGTCAATGCAGCAGAATCGCCTGCAGAAATGATTTCGCTACTAACTTGGTTCGATTATCATCAATCGGATGAAGGAAAATCCAGACAAGACGGTACATGATTTCCCGTTGCCCAATTTCGTTGGGAGCAACTCCATGAACAACAACACCATCGCACCATCACTTGCTCACGCAACCGGGCCTCCTCTCGCAGCCGCTCCCGCTCATAGCAGCCCGTCCTCAGTCTCTGGCGCGCTAGGTGGGCCTTCGTCTTTGGCTGAGCTCGACGCCGTCATAGTAATTACATGTCGCACCAACATATATATATATATATATATATATATATATATAATATTCCATTTTTTGCCTTTTCGGTTGTTTTTCGCCATACGTACATATGTGTTTGCAGGCGAAAGAAACCACAATGCACCATACTCTACTTGATCAAAGGCCGGAAGGTGGGCGTGGGAAAGGGGATGATAATGGACCCTCACAAACCATGTTCCACAACCAGCCGATCCCACTGGGCACTTGAGGTTAGCTTGACCCGGTGTGAAATCGGGGCACGAGGATTTGCCTCCTCGATAGCATGTGGGAGCGGACGACGAGACCCCGCCGCATGATTGAAGCTGCAAGGGCTGGGTGCTGCTATGGCGAAGAATTTTATTAAATGCAGAGCCGCCGAGAGCACACCAATAACCACACAACAAGCATGTGCGGAGACCACCACCCTGCCTCGCAATTACCAGCTCTGTAGTGCGGCCGAGGCGGCGGGCGACATGATGAAGGGGGTGCAATAATCTTGGCTGATGTAATTTCTCTGTAGAGAATGTAGAATGGATGATGAGGCGGAGGTCGACCCTATGGGTTTCCTCAATACAAGCAGCGTATGACTGTGACACGAGATATGATGAGTCAACCATATGACAAATCGGGCTATCAACATGCTAATGAGGATATGGATGATATGCCCAAGGGAAGGTCGTTGGAAGGATTGCAAAAAGTCTCTCTTCATGAATTCCTCACAGGACACGCCTGAAGATGTCGCCTCAACACAGGCTCAACTAGTCGGGGGTCATACAGTAGCCCGGGAACCCTGGGGCAGGGGTTAAGGAAGGGTCTGGAAGGTGTGCCCAAGAAAAAGGAGAGGAAGAGATCGGGGAAGATATCTGCCTCAAAACAAGCCAGAGCACATAATAGCCAGACGATGGATTCTGAAGAGCGTGTACCCATGAAAGGTGCGGCCATGTTCCATCTCACAGGCGAGCCGATGCTACCGCCGAAACCACTGGAGGCACTATCAGGGGATCTCAGGAGACTGCACGACCATGTCTTTGTCATTGAGAAAAGCCTACTAGCCTCAAAGGATCCAGGATATCCGACATACGCGGCTCGTGTGCCTGAGGGGAAGTGCTACGTCGAGACACGGCCCGCGGAGGTGTTCTTCCTGCGGTTTTACCATATCTTTGAGATGTTTCTAACAAGGCGGCTCGATTTTACAATCGTCCGCCCTTTTGCACTACATATGAGCTCCGTCATGAAGAGTGAAGAAGTCTCGCAAATCTGTGTGGCGGATCCGTACTACATGCACGAGTCTTTCTTGAGTCTCGGCGACTTTGAGCGTGAAACTGCTAGGGAGTACCTCCAAAACTTCATGGTACAGAATAAGGACCGGAAATTGTCCTCGTGCCTTATCATCCAAAGTAAGTCAGTTCGGACAACCCTTTCGTACATTTCAATCATTCCTTCTCTCTCATATGGGGAATAATTTGAGGTGTCTTTTCCCCTTGACAGCAGGCGCGCCGTCCTTATCGTTCTTTACCCGCAAGTCTCCCACGCCGTGTATTTTGACCCTTCCAGAGACTACGAGAAAAAGACTACACCCACATAATGAGTATTCTAGATGATGCTCTCCAAGGCTTCAGACATTAGAGGTGGCCATGTGCGGATCAGAAACAAAGGAACAAGAAGATGGGTTTTCACAGATAAAACTAACTTCTCCTGCATCCATGTCCCAAAACCAAGCAAGAAGGATGGATTCTACATCGTCCATCTCATGATTCAGTTCAACACGGATCACCAAAAGCTTCGCATGAGAAGCAGAAATGATGGTCATATCCACAAGTGGCTAGAATCTCATGGAGAAGCGGATTATAAACTTAGAGATGACTTCTTTCGCATCCAAAGCGACATTGCGACGATCATCATCAAATAAGTCGTCGATGAGAAGGGGATGTTCCACCACGGCCCTATATCGCGAGCTGACGTCCGAACTCACATAGGCATGCAACATCTAGACCTCACGCCGTTCAAGAAGCTAGGGTTCATCCTCGATGATATGGAAGGATGGAACTTATAATGATTTATGATGCCGATGATGATGATATGTGTCGGTTGAACTTGTATACTTTTTGTAGCGATGAAACTTTGTGATGTCCACGGTCCCTGCCGAACTTGCGTAACGCTACTTTGTTAGTTTGCGTACGATGACCTGCGTACCTCTAGTTAATTAATTTGCATACTGTATGTTGCATCTAGTTGCTAACCCTTTCTTTTTTGGTGTTTCTCTAGTATATTTTGTTGCATATATATGATTGTACATCCTCTTCATGAACATGCATCTCTAACAGGTACCTAGTTTCTTGATGGCGAGATGGAATTGCTATGTCGTGTACAAAGGGAAGGTTCCGGGTGTATAACGAGTGGCATGAGTGTCAAGCGCAAGTGAATGGGTTCACGGGCGCCAGCCATAAAGGCTTCAAAAGCAGACAAGAAGGAGAAGCTAGTTACTTGAGGTTCACGCTAGCGCGAGAGAGGACTCGTAACCGCCACCTCATGTACTGCATAGTTCCGCTCTCACTCATAGTGATAACTATTCTTGTGTATACCTTTGTTTAGATGGATGACGTTGTTGTAGTTGCAAGTATTCGAGACTTGCATGTATCGCTATTTTTGAGATGATGACAAGATACCACTTTGTGTTGGATGATGATTATGATGAGACTATTTGTATGTATATGCTATGATTACATTTGTGGTCTCGCAGCATTTGTATGTGTATCATGATGACATTTCTATGTGCTAAAGATTCTTCTATAAAGCCTGTTCAAATACAAAACAAATATGCCAAAAAAACAAAAAACTACTTAAATTAGCGATGCGAGTGTATTAAAGTTAGCAGCAGCGCGCGATAGCGATGGCGCATCCAGCAAAGCGCGCTAGAGCTACTAGCAGATGCGAAGCTTCCACTAAGCCGCCTTTGCTACACTTGTGTAGCAAGATGGCCTGGTGAGCACGCCGCCACTGCTATGTGTTAGTCAGAGCGCCTTATTAGTAGCGCCGGTCCCCGCGCTACTGATACACCTAGAACCCGCGCTGCTGCTAGCCTTTTCCCTAGTAGTGTTAGCTCCCCTGTTTTATTTTTTGATATGTTCCTAGAGAAAACAAAGTTGAAATATGTTAGTAGCAATGATGCGGATTGGATCCGTGATCTGAGAATTATCCTCATTGCTGCATAGAATAATTATGTCCTTGATGCACCGCTAGGTGACAGACCAATTGCAGGAGGAAATGCAGACGTTATGAATGTTTGGCAAGCTCGATATGATGACTACTTGATAGCGGCTTAGAATCTGGGCTTCAAAGACGTTTTTCAAACGCCACGGAGCATATGAGATGTTCCAAGAGTTGAAATTAGTACTTCAGACTCATGCCCATGTTGAAAGGTATGAGACCTTTGACAAGTATTTTGCCTACAAGATGGAGGATAATAGCTCGGGTAGTGAGCATGTGCTCAGAATGTCTGAGTACTACAATCACTTGAATCAAGTGGGAGTTAATCTTCCAGATAAGATAGTGATTGACAGAGTTCTCTAGTCACTATCACCAAGTTACTAGAACTTTCTTATGAACTATAACATGCAAGGGATAAGGAAACGATTCCCAAGCTCTTCGTGATGCTGAAATCGACGAAGGTAGAAATCAAGAAAAGCATCAAGTGTTGATGGTTGACAAGACCACTAGTTCGAAGAAAAGGGCAAAGGGAAGAAGGGGAACTTCGAAAATAACGGCAAGCAAGTTGCTGCTCCCGTGAAGAAGCCCAAAGCTAGACCCAAGCCTGAAACTGAGTGCTTCTACTACAAAGGAAATAGTCATTGGAAGTGGAGTTGCCCTAGATACTTGGCGGATAAGAAGGATGGCAAAGTGAACAAAGGTATATTGGATATACATGTTATTGATGTGTACTTCACTAGTGTTTATAGCAACCCCTCGGCATTTGATACTGGTTCAGTTGCTAAGAGTAGTAACTCGAAACGGGAGTTGCAAAATGAGCAGAAACTAGTTAAGGGCGAGGTGACGATGGGTGTTGGAAGTAGTTCCAAGATTGATATGATCATCATCGCACACTCCCTATACTTTCGGGATTAGTGTTGAACCTAAATAAGTGTTATTTGGTGTTTGCGTTGAGCATGAATATGATTTTATCATGTTTATTGCAATACGGTTATTCATTTAAGTTAGAGAATAATTGTTGTTCTATTTACATGAATAAAACCTTCTATGGTCCTACACCCAATGAAAATGGTTTGTTGCATCTCGATCGTAGTGATACACATATTCATAATATTGAAGCCAAAATATGCAAACTTAATAATGATAGTGCAACTTATTTGTGGCACTGCCGTTTATGTCATATTGGTGTAAAGCGCATGAAGAAACTCCATGCTGATGGGATTTTGGAATCACTTGATTATGAATCACTTGATGCTTGCGAACCACGCCTTATGGGCAAGATGACTAAGACTCGTTCTCCGGAACAATGGAGCGAGCAACTGACTTATTGGAAATAATACATACTGACGTATACGATCCGATAAGTGTTGAGGCTCGCGGCGGGTATCATTATTTTCTGACCTTCATAGATGATTTGAGCAGATATGGGTATATCTACTTGATGAAACATAAATCTGAAACATTTGAAAAGTTCATATAATTTCAGAGTGAAGTGGAAAATCATCGTAACAAGAAAATAAAGTTTCTACGATCTAATCGTGGAGGAGAATATTTGAGTTACGATTTTGGTCTTCATTTGAAACAATGCGGAATAGTTTCGCAACTCACGCCACCTGGAACACCACATCGTAATGATGTGTCCGAACATCGTAACCGTACATTATTAGATATGGTGCAATCTATGATGTCTCTTACCGATTTACCACTATCGTTTTGGGGTTATGCATTAGAGACAGCTGCATTCACGTTAAATAGGGCACCATCTAAATCCGTTGAGACGACACCATATGAACTGTGGTTTGGCAAGAAACCAAAGTTGTCATTTCTTAAAGTTTGGGGTTGCGATACTTATGTGAAAAAGTTTCATCCTAATAAGCTCAAACCCAAATCGGAGAAAAGTGTCTTCATATGATACCCAAAGGAGACAATTGGGTACACTTTCTATCACAGATCCGAAGGCAAGACATACGTTGCTAAGAATGGATCCTTTCTAGAGAAGGAGTTTCTTTCGAAAGAAGTGAGTGGGAGGAAAGTAGAACTTGATGAGGTAACTGTACCTGCTCCCTTATTGGAAAGTAGTTCATCACAGAAATATGTTCCTGTGACTCCTACACCAATTAGTGAGGAAGCTAATGATGATGATCATGTAACTTCACATCAAGTTACTATCGGACCTCGTAGGTCAACCAGAGTGAGATCCGCACCAGAGTGGTACGATAATCCTGTTCTGTAGGTCATGTTACTTGACCATGACGAACCTACAAACTATGAGAAAGCGACGATGAGCCCAGATTCCGCGAAATGGCTTGAGGCCATGAAATCTGAGATGGTATCCATGTATGAGAACAAGGTGTGGACTTTGGTTGACTTGCCCGATGATCGCCAAGCCATAGAAAATAAATGGATCTTCAAGAGGAAGACGGACGCTGATAGTAGTGTTACTATCTACAAAGCTAGACTTGTCGACAAAGGTTTTGACAAAGTTCAAGGTGTTGACTACGATGAGATTTTCTCACTCGTAGTGATGCTTAAGTCTGTCCAAATCATGTTAGCAAATTGCCACATTTTATGAAATCTGGCAAATGGATGTCAAAACTACATTCCTTAATGGATTTCTTAAAGAATAGTTGTATATGATGCAACCAGAAGGTTTTGTCGATCCTAAAGGTGCTAACAAAATGTGCAAGCTCCAGCGATCCATCTATGGATTGGTGCAAGCATCTCGGAGTTGGAATATACGCTTTGATGAGTTGATCAAAGCATATAGTTTCATACATACTTGCGTTGAAGCCTGTATTTACAAGAAAGTGAGTGGGAGCACTACAAGATTTCTGATAAATATATGTGAATG
Organism: Aegilops bicornis; assembly: GCA_021605145.1. NCBI lineage: Eukaryota > Viridiplantae > Streptophyta > Magnoliopsida > Poales > Poaceae > Aegilops > Aegilops bicornis. Next base: position 90,086,758 of record CM038671.1, on the reverse strand, counting down.
ACATATTGTTGATCGGAAATAATGGAGAATTTTCTGGAAAGCATAAAGGAGTATTTGAAAGGAGTTTTTCAAAGAAAGACCTCGGTGAAGCTGCTTACATATTGAGCATCAAGATCTATAGAGATAGATCAAGACGCTTGATAAGTTTTTTCAATGAGTACATACCTTGACAAGATTTTGAAATAGTTCAAAATAGAACAGTCAACTAAAGAGTTCTTGCCTATGTTACAAAATGTGAAATTGAGTAAGATTCAAAGCCCTACCATGGCAGAAGATAGAAAGAGAATGAAAGTATGCGATGTTGTGTCCCAGATCTATTGTACACCCTACACTGAGTTTGGCAAGGGAGTACAATAGTGATCTAGGAGTAGATCACTGAACAGCGGTCAAAATTATCCTTAGTGGAATAAGGATATGTTTCTCGATTATGGAGGTGACAAAAGGTTCGTCGTAAAGGGTTACGCGATGCAAGCTTTGACACCGATTTAGATGACTCTAAGTCACAATCCAGATACATATTGAAAGTGGGAGCAATTAGTTAAAGTAGCTCCGTGCAGAGCATTGTAGACATAGAAATTTGCAAACTACATACGGATCTGGATTTGACAGACCCGTTGACTAAACTTCTCTCACAAGCAAAACATGATCACACCTTAATACTCTTTGATTGTTAATCACATGGCGATTTGAACTAGATTACTGACTCTAGTAAACCCTTTGAGTGTTGGTCACATGGCGATGTGAACTATGGGTGTTAAACACATGGTGATGTAAACTATTTGTGTCAAATCACATGGCGATGTGAACTAGATTATTGACTCTAGAGCAAGTGGGAGGCTGAAGGATATATGCCCTAGAGGCAATAATAAAGTTGTTATTTATATTTCCTTATATCATGATAAATGTTTATTATTCATGCTAGAATTGTATTAACCGGAAACTTAGTACATGTGTGGATACATAGACAAACAGAGTGTCACTAGTATGCTTCTACTTGACTACCTCGTTGAATCAAAGATGGTTAAGTTTCCTGGCCATAGTCATGAGTTGTCATTTGATTAACGGGATCACATCATTAGAGAATGATATGATTGACTTGACCAATTCCGTTAGCTTAGCATTTGATCATTTAGTATATTGCTATTGCTTTCTTCATGACTTATACATGTTCCTATGACTATGAGTTTATGCAACTCCCGAATACCGGAGGAACACTTTATGTGCTACCAAACTTCACAACGTAACTGGGTGATTATAAAGGTGCTCTCTGAGGTGTCTCCGATGGTACTTGTTGAGTTGGCATAGATCGACATTAGGATTTGTCACTCCGATTGTCGGAGAGGTATCTCTGGGCCCTCTCGGTAATGCACATCACTATAAGCCTTGCAAGCAATGTAACTAATGAGTTAGTTGCGGGATGATGCATTACGGAACGAGTAAAGAGACTTGCGATAACGAGATTGAACTAGGTATTGAGATACCGACGATCGAATCTCGGGCAAGTAACATACCGATGACAAAGGGAACAACGTATGTTGTTATGCGGTTTGACCGATAAAGATCTTCGTAGAATATGTAGGAACCAATATGAGTATCCAGGTTCCGCTATTGGTTATTGACCGGAGACGTGTCTCGGTCATGTCTACATAGTTCTCGAACCCGTAGGGTCCGCACTCTTAACGTTCGGTGACGATCGGTATTATGAGTTTATGTGATTTGATGTACCGAAGGTAGTTTGGAGTCCCGGATGTGATCACAAACATGACGAGGAGTCTCGAAATGGTCGAGACGTAAAGATTGATATATTAGACGGCTATATTCTGACACCGGAAGTGTTCCGGGTGGTTTCGGAGAAAACCGGAGTGCCGGAGGGGTTACGGAACCCCCCGGGGAAGTATTGGGCCTTAGTGGGCCTGAGGGGAGAGAGAGGGCAGCAGCCCAGGAGGTGGCGCGCCCCCTCCCATGAGGAGTCCGAATTGGACTAGGGGAGGGGGGCGCGGCCCCTCTTTCCCTCTCCCTCTCCCTCTCTTTCCTTTCCCCTTCCCTCTTCCTAGTTGGACTAGGAAAGGGGAGTCCTACTCCTACTAGGAGGACTCCCCCCTCCTTGGCGCGCCCCAAGAGCCGGCTGGCCTCCCCCCTTGCTCCTTTATATACGGGGGCGGGGGGGGGGGGCACCCTAGCACACACAAGTTGATTGTTCCAAGCCGTGTGAGGTGCCCCCTCCACCATAATCCACCTCGATCATATCGTAGCGGTGCTTAGGCGAAGCCCTGCGTCGGTAGCAATATCATCACCGTCATCACGCCGTCGTGCTGACGGAACTCTCCCGCCTGCTCACTGGATCGGAGTTCGTGGGACGTCATCGAGCTGAACGTTTGCTGAACTCGGAGGTGCCGTGCGTTCGGTACTTGGATCGGTCGGATCGTGAAGACGTACGACTACATCAACCGCGTTCTCATAACGCTTCCGCTTACGGTCTACGAGGGTACGTGGACAACACTCCCCCCTCTCGTTGCTATGCATCACCATGATCTTGCGTGTGTGTAGGATTTTTTTGAAATTACTACGTTACCCAACACCCACATGATTATGGTTTGCAAGCATTCATCATGTATGAAATGAACTAGCGATCTATGCAAAAATCTGATCTGACAAGAGCAAAGAAAACACACCAATTCTTGTTCGGTCATTCCGTCAAACATGTCGAGGGCAGCCCGGGCACTACCGGTGCCCGTGCTCATCCGCGCCCGAACGAGCTGCGGCGAGTCACATACGTCGACCGCCGGCATCTGCGTGGATAGTAAGCTCTGCGGAATGGCTCGGGCGGCCTTCGAATCTTCCTATGACCCAACGGGGTCGGACGGCGTAATCCGCATCGATGCTCAGACGAAGGGGGCGGGAATCCGGGCGCGGCGGAGGAGACAATTGCTCCACCATGTCCGAACCTCCCCGCGCTGCCGCCGCCGCCTTCCTCTCTCGCTGCCGGTTTCACCAAAACTTTCTGGCGATGTTCCCTGCCCTGCAAGTCACAGCCAACGAAGGGACCCCTCGACGGACGAGGCGGATTGCGTTTCTGTCGCGGTTGTCTGGGTAGGGCTGAACGACATCTCCGACGTTGGATCGGGACCGGTTGTGAGGATTGGGAGCAAGGGTGGAGGACGGCGAGTGTCCGAGCGCGGGAAAGGTTGGAGGGCGGCGCGGGGGGAGGGGGGGAGGAGAAAGGGTCTGGTGGAGTTGGTGCAATTTGCGGTTGGGTCGGGCTGTTGGGTCCGATGTGGCGGACAATACTCCTCATATCCGCCCCATATTTTGGCTGGATATGAGGGGTGCCGGTCAGTCCAGGCGTTTGAGGCCTGTTTAAGGAGCCCGTCTGGGTTGAAAAATCGTGACCGGGCAGCCTGCCCGGGCGTATGAGAGGCAGGTTTCAGGAGCCCGGCTGTAGATGCTCTAACTAAACTTGGCACTAGCTACTTGCCTGAATCTGAGGCAAAAGACATACTCCACTAAGCAGTACACCCTCCGATCTTTTGAATATTTTAATCTGGACAACATACAGAATAAAATGAGTGAACAAACGCACTAAAATGCATTTATAATTCTAGTATATACATTGGACTTAGAAAAAAGTTTCTTTTGAAGAACACAGAAAAAAAGTTGGAATATCTTATAAAGATAATAGTGAATAGAAAGAGTACGAGATAAAAGAGTGTGCGTGAGAAAGAAAGGGGTCAGACGGAGTTGTGTGGACCTGAACTTTCATGTCAGCAGTCCAAAATAATATGCTGGACAAAGTATGGCCCAATTCTTTTGGCCGATTCTCCTAGAATATTGAGAATCGATCCTCCACCCAGCTTCTATCAGAATCTTAAACTCGTATTTTCTTGATAATCCTAGTAGTTAGGATTGTAAAAAATACATGAGTTTAAGATTCTGAAAAAAGCTGGGGAAGACCTGATTTTTAAGATTTTGGGAGAATCGACCAAGAACACTGGACCATATCCTCTTTTGAAAAGATTTCTAACGGGATTTCGTGTCTTAGAATCTCTTGGTAGAGGCCGACACATTTAGCACCTATGAGAAATAAGGCAAGAGCCATTGCATGACTAAGTGAAACGGCAATAAAACCCACCAGCCGAACGTCAACTTATGTCTTCATATCTTCACAATACTACGTGTGGAAGCCATGCACCCAATGGATGCCCGGAGTGCCAGTGCTACAAGGTGACTATGATGTCAAACGACATCATAGAATTAAGGGTTGCCGCCTATCTTTTAGCACTTTTAGGTATAGTTTGTGTACGTATAAGCTAAATTTCTAGCGTTGACATCACAGCTTCTATAGTTTGTGTACATATAACTATATTTTACCACTTTTAGGTATAGTTTGTATACATCTAGGCATCATATCTGTCAATTGTTCGACATCCGATTCCTTTTTTCGGTTCGCCGGTCATACATTGGGTTGTGTTACCCACTGCCCATCGTCCTTGTGCAGCTCTACTCCAATACCGGCATCCATTCTACACAGGTCAACTCCTCCTCACCAACCTCGCGGGTTGCGGCAAGGCCAAATATAGGCACCATAACAATGTTGGGAACACAACGGCTTAAGTTTATTTTTCTTTCTATAAATGTAAACCCATCAATCATGTCTGTGGCTAAATCATACTTATTAGAGCTCTTTTACGGTACCCCAAAATTAATATGGACCGTCTATTTCTCCTTATCCAATGGCCATCATGATTTGGTACTCCACCGCTAGTCACATAGAGTACTAACTCAAAAAGTCACGGAGTACCTTGATCCAAAGGGCAAAACCGTAATCATAACAGACCTTTTTTTTTACTCTGGTCTTTGTTTGTCCCGCTAGTAACCTCCGAGTATTCATTCAGCATATAAAAAAGTCATTCCTTTTTACCAAACCCTATACTATTCATGGCGGCCGGAGCTTGGATTGCCGGCCACCACCACGGCACCACCACCCTGGGTTTGGGTGAAGCCTGGACAAGCTAGTCTCGCGACTTGCATGCCGTCCTGAGGCAGCTTCTGCACATCCATGGTGGCGAGGAACCGCGGATGAGCCTGAAACAGACACGCCGTTCTGGGCCCCATGGCGGCTCATTGACTGGAGGAAATTTAAGTTGGATGGATGAATGAATTAGTAGAAAAAAAATGTCTCGCCTCCTATTTTATCACAGCCATACTCGTTCTACAAATTATTCAAGTTTGTTAGAAGGGAGAGAGAGGGATTGGTGAAATTGTTGTTGTATTGCTTGAGCCTCGTGGGCATATATATAGGAGTACAATGATCTACTTAAAGTACAAGACAAATCAGAACAAATCCTAGTCTATCTCGTCTTTCCTAATAAACATTATACTCAACATCCCCCGCAGTCACAACGGTAGCGATGCAGACGGTGAGACTGGAGAAGAATCCGAAGGGAAGCCGATGGACACCCCCCCACAGTCGTAACGATCGATGCATCGCGGAGTCGTGGCTGGAGTGGAAACCGACGAGGTTGCTCAAGCAAGACGGTAGCCCTTTGTGCCGTTTGTCGAGGTAGCCGAGAGCGTAAGTGGTGTAGCCGTAGTCGAGGTAGCCATGCGAAGAACGCCATGGTCGATGTCGAGTCGGGGTAGCCGGTGTCGAGGTAATCACCGTGGAGCCGCGGAAGAATAGCAGCGGCGGCGGCATGAGGAGGAGGCGGCGGCGGCTAGAGAAGGAGCGCGGCGGCGGTGCTCGAAGTAGGCGATAATGAACCCGACAGCGTGACGAAGATCGGCGCGGACGGTGACGTTCCCGCGCCAAGGGAGGCGGCGCGGCGCATGTCACGAGGAAGTCAGCGCGCGTGGACGGCGGTGGACCGCGGGCCGCAGCGTTACGGTCCGAAGGGGCGACGCAACGGCGGCGGGCAGGTCGAGGCAACGACGGCGAAGACCTCAGGGCGGTTGCAGGGATCGCGTGCCACGCTCGCTACGGCCCGACGGGGCGACTCAGCGGCAGCGCGAGGGTCGGTGCAGCCTCGGGGGCAGCCTGGAGCGGACAGCCTCGGTGCGGCGGTTGACTGCGGGCCGCGACACTACGGCCCGAAGGGGCGACGCAGCGGCATCGCGCGATGTGGTGCTACCACACGCTAGCGACCGTCCACACCAAGCGGCTCGCACGCGCGCAGGACGGAGGGCCAGTATAGGACGCGACCGGCCACCGTACCAATGCATGCATTGCAGCTGAGTGAAGGTGAGAGTCGTAGGCGATTATCCGGTAGAGGTGTGTTGTAGATGACAAACTGCGGTGGGCGACGCAAACCGATCGTAGATCGGAAAATCAAAAAAGAAAACACCAATCAAATGGACCGGTGGAAGAAAGAAAAACCCGGATCAACGATCGGGAAAAAGACTCTCTAGGGCAGTCGGTCAACATGACCGGCGGACGAACCTTAGGTACGGGCTGCGCAGCCCCTGCCGGCGGTCATGGAGGCCGACCGCCCGGGGGCGGCGCGTGGGTGCTGAAGCGGCGGTGGCTAGGGTTTAGGATCGATTATGCTGATACCATGTCAGAAGGGAGAGAGAGGGATTGATAAAATTGTTGTTGTATTGCTTGAGCCTCGTGGGCATATATATAAAAGTATAATGATCTACTTCTATATGAGCCCGGGGCGACCCGAGCAGCGGAGTTGAGCGATCGATGCGGAAGGGCAGAACAGCGTGCGGCGGAGAAGTGGATTGGGCTGAAGGCGGCGCCGGCCACTCCACCGGGATACGCCAAACATACAGGAGATCTTTCTTCTTCTGGTAGCTGAATGATCGGGACGATGGCCTCCGGGTTGATGATGAAAAAGAAAACAAATTACCCTTAAAAATGACTAAGCAGCTGCCCTCCACCAGGGACGGTCAGATATGCTTGGTACTCCCGTGCGTGATTTTGGAGTACTAGGGTACTGTAAAAGAGCTCAATGTGCTTCCATCATGTACAACATGCCAACAATGATAGCGCACATTTGGTTCTCATTCCTTTGCTTCATTTCTCTCTCGTTTTTTTTGAACCAAACCCGTATAACAATCGTTCTGTGGTATATGTATTAAAATAAAGTTCAATATTTACAAAATTAAGCTACAGAAAGAAAACAAAAGTTCAACGAACTCCGGTTCTAGTAAACCCATTAGTAACATGGTAAACTAGTTTAAAAACTATTCAATCCAACTCGATAATTGAGCTTCAAATTGGTCTTGATTCTATGGACGAGCAAAAGCAGATCAGCCTTGAGTAATCTTCTCCATGAGTGCACTGATGGAGGCTGTGCCTTGAAGATTTTACCATTTCTTTGCATCCAAATATTCCAGCAACCCATGATAGATATTTCCATAGAAATCGAGGTAGGCAAGGCTTGTGTCAGGAGCATGATCCCATCATAGATCGAAATACCTCTTTCTCTGTGTCTAAGAATGGATTCCCAATAGCTAAGAGCAAAATCACAGCCCCCCCAAAAGGTGCATTATACGATGGTAGGTGGAAAGATTTCCTATGCAAAAGGTTCCTTGAATTTACTCTATCATGCATCATCAGCCAAAAGAAAATTTTGTATCTGAGCATAGCAGCATTTTTCGAGATCTTCTTAAAAAAAATTTGGGGGAGGGTCTCCTTTGGTCTGTTCTTTATACGTCTTGATGGATGAGAAATTCGAGCCCCAAGGATATACCCATCTATCAGAATGATTTGTGATGTGAACTTCCTGGGTAATGATCTGAAGTTCTTCGAATTGAAGGTATGCCTGGGTTGAGAGTGCAGTATGGAAGTTTTCCAGATAATCTTCTACTTGGAAGAACTCTTGAACATCCATGTTCTCCTTGGAGGAAAAAGAGATACGTTATGGGAATCTATCTTTAATTGTGCCATGTCCTCAGTTGTCTTGCCAAAATGCAATGGTGTTTCCCAACTCAGTTTCTCCTTTTGTTGAAAGCAAAATGCAATTTAAGAATGCTCTTCCACCAGAAAGATCTCACGGGTCTATTTGTGATAGCACCATCAGTATAGTATGACTCCCAAATAAGTTTCACCCAACGTAAATCTCGATGATGCAAGAATTTGTGGATATGTTACATAAGGAGGCATTTATCGTGGGTGGCGATGTGTAGACTCCCACTCCTCCTTACTCCTTGGGAATGCAGACTTTGTTCCAAGAGATAAGAGATGTACCTCTGTCCTCCATGCCATATTTCCTCGAGAAGAAGCAGTGTCTCCGGCATTTGTTGATTTGCCCTATAATGCCAGCAGTAGATCCAGTGTGCACATGAAGAATGTAGAAAGACTAGTGAAGACTGATTTAACCAAAGTGAGCTTATCTCCATAAAATAAAAGGTTGAAGCCAGCAAGCCTTTTGTAAATTCTTCTAATAATTGGCACAAAGTCTTCTAATTTTGGCTTGGTAAGACCGAGTGGAAGACCAAGATAGGTGAATGAAAAACTTCGAATGGTGCAACCCAAAATGGCAGCCAAAATGTTCATTTTATCAGTGTCGGTATTAATTGGAACCATAGCAGAATTTTCAAAATTCACTCTCAGACCAGTAAAAACAGTGAAATGAAGGAGAATATTTTTTTAGTTGCTTTATTTGGAGCCACATGCAGGCATGATAAGCACAGTGTCATCTTCATACTGTATCGCTGGAAAGTCAGGGCAAGGGTGAGCTTCCAAATGTTTTTAAACCAGGTTGGTGTGCATGGCCTCATTCATAATAGATTGCAAAATGCCAGCAACTAACACAAAAAGTAGGGGTGAAAGGGGGTCTCTTTGTCTAACACCTTTTTTTACACAAAATTTGTTTTCCACACACTTTTCTTTCTCCTTATCTCTGTAAGAGTTGCTAGCCCTAGACCGACACCCCGCACCTTCTCCGGCGGCCCCGTTGGCCAGAGTGGGGATGGAAGGGGTGGTCGGGCCATCACTATGTACAATTTGGGTAGGTTTAGGTCGTTGTGGTCTAGCTTGGTGGTGTATGCTGTTGGGATTGTCCCTGGTGCACCCAAGCTATGTCCAATGGTGGCGAGGTCTCCTGCATAGCTTTCTCCCATGCTGGAGGACGGTGAATCTCTGGAACATGTGCCTTTCCCTTCCCATCTCTCTTCAAGCCACATCGAGGTGGGAGGAGTGAGGTGGTGGAGGTGGGATATGTGAGATCTGGCCTTGGTCGATCATGGTGCTTATCATTGGCGGTGTTTGTTGTTCGGAAGCGCTTCAATCTTCCCCACCGCACTACTGATTCTTCTAGCCAAATAGCAGCTGCTGCAAGCGATGGCATTGGGTGGTTGCCACCAAGTTCGGTGCGAGTTCCATTTGTTCCTCCTGAGTTGTAGGTCAAAAAGGAGGCGCTTGAGCTGTAGTTCTACATCCGCTACAACCATTTCTGGCAAGAGCTGACAGTAGAGCAGCGGAGACGTCGTTGCCCCAAGTGGTATATAGTCCCTGGCAATGGTGACGTTAGATTGCAGCTGGAGCTTAGTTGTGTGAGGAGGACCGAATTCAATCTAAGTATTACATCTAGGGTTCTTATAAAATTTCACACCATGTTGTAGTTTTACTTTCAAGTCGGGTACTGATGTGAGTTGAATGTCTCTTTGTTTAATTTATAGCGCAATTCTAGGTCCTTCGGGGCTTTTACCCTGTTTTAAGAAAGGTAGCGCATAGTCAAACTTGTATTGCAAGGCAGATGTAGGAGAGCAGCTCAAATAGTGCTCTAGTCTAGCTATGTCCTCTCATGATAAAGATGGTTTCTAACACGTACAATCGCAGATGCTCACAAATACGAGCATACACTCATACTATGAATGCACGCACACCCTATCTCTGCGAGCACCTCCAAAATACTGAGCCGGAACACCATTTTAAGACCGACAAAATTATCATATCCGCCTCGTAGTCGATGGGAACATCTCCCCTCACTAAACAAACATAGCAGGAAAGTCTGAAATAAATTCAGAAAAAACGAGCACCATTGTCAAATGAGGTGAACCCTAGTGGGCTGAAATATCATTATCTTCCTAACCATCCAGGCACTCGTTGATTTGTCCCAGGACAAAGAGGCAAACACCCAAGTTTTACTACGAAATAGAACTGAAGTTGCAGGAGAAATTATACGAATTGCAAGTGCGGCTGGTTGACATTGTCAGGGTGGAGTCAGGCCGATGAAATTGAAAATAGATAGCGTACGCCCGATCCAAGTGGCAACTGCACGGCGAGGTGGGAACCACTGGAATCTAGCCATAAATTCAGTTGCCACCTGTACAGCAATGTCCGAAGCCCGAGCAAGCTAGCGCAGATCTTGAGACCGAGCTGCACGTGCATGCATGCGTGCGTGCTTTGCTTGATTCCGCGGCGTCAACCTCTACGAGTTGGAGAAACCTCGGCCATACTAACGAAGCATCGTCAACCTCTACAAGTCTACACCAAATAACTCAAACTAGGTCAGCCTTCCTCCCTGTAAATAGGATCAAGTGCTGAACGTCCTCCAAACTAACCACCGGGAGCTAAACGTGTACTCAATCAGGTACCGCCTCCCCACGTATGGAGATCATCCTTGCTCGTCGGCCGTCACCGTCGATTCTGCTCGCCGCCGTCCTGGTCTTCGTCCTCCTCGTCTCGTCGCCGTATCCTCTGGAGGCCCGGTCCATACATGGTACGTACGCTCATGTACCGATAACGGCTGTACGCGCCTAAGGCCACGTTGGTTAATTAAATTAGCTGCTAACTCGGTAAGGATTTTATTTTGCTTTGCGTATGTATCGTGCAGGAGCACGCGAGCCGCCGCCGGCGCGACTTGACGGCCTCGCAGCTCGTCGGAGTCAGCTGCAGATCACCGGCGGCCGGAAGCTCTTACTGGTCCAGTGCCGCCGCCTCCGGCTCCGATGCCCGGGCCTCCCATAGGCCCTCAGCCCAACAGCCTCTCCCCGCCGCCATGGACATGATCGGTGGGGTCGTGCAGTAGTGTGTGCGGCAAATTTGAATTATCTGGAATAAAAACAGAGGATCTTTTATTTCTTTGAAAAGGGATGCTTTATTATTTAAAGGATTTAAGCATTACACCCGGCCTCTACATAACTAAGATCCACACAGCCAAAGAAGGTCCTCTCACACAAACGAAAAGAAAAAAAAATAGACGAAATACAAAGGAACTTAGAGTCTGTGAAACGCCTAAAGCGGAGGGGGCCCAATCCTAAGATCATTCTGCCACCCATGTTGGGTAAAAGTATCCCTTGCCGTATCCTTCAATAGTGTACACACCTCCGTAAAAAGGTCTTGGTTCTCCACGCGTTGTAGAGAGGAGCATAAACAAAGAGTCCCGGTACATCTGTAGATAACCTGCAACAGAGACGTACTTTTATCGTTAAAAACCATATCATTTCTACATAGCCAAAGCGGTCAAATAATGGCAAGCGCTCCCACCCTGAGAAGACTTATAAACTTGTGATCAATCCCATGCAACCAATTGCCAAATACATTAGCAACACTACAGGGAGAATACAAGGCAGAAGCTATTTGGATGACTGACCATATAGAACGAGCTAATTTGCATTGAAAGAATAAATGTTTTATTGTCTCCTCATGATGACAAAAGACACATTGCGGACTTTCATGCCAATTCCTCTTAATAAGGTTATCTTTAGTAAGAATGACTCCGCGACGAAGATACCATGCAAAGATTTTATTCTTAAGTGGTATCTTCATCTTCTAAATCTTCTTGTTATTATCAACTGACACAAATTTAATGTTTGTCAAACAAAAACCCAGAGTTTATGTACTCCAAATTTGAATTTCTAGTACACATCCATGTATTGAGCGCCGAACTAGAACTATTGAACTTGGTTTAGACAGTTCAATTGAATCATGTGAAACTTGATTGAGAGCAGTCCAAACTTGCTCAAAAAATCTCATGAAACTCAATGAAAGTCACTCAAAAATTAAAATGGGAGTCAATCATTTTGAAATTGTTTCCTAGCTTGCTCCATTCATGTGGGAGAAAGCATTTATGTGCGGGTGAAACTACAAATATGAGATTTAGCTTCTAGCTAGGGAGCCAGAGCCAAGTCACACACCCACACTACATGTCTCTTTCTTATGGTTTGTCTCTCAGATGTTCGATATGTGGCCAATAGATGCACGAGTTTGACTACAATTGGATCTGTAATTAACGGATGGTTAGGTATTCGAGGCAAGGCTTTTGGTATGGATGTGGGCTGTTCTACTAGCGTGCTTGGCTGCTTGCCATGCTCTGTTAAACATAGCCAACTGGATTGAGTTCCACCATCCCGCTACCATTTTAGTACTTATCCAATTTTTGGCTCGATGCGAGGGGTCGGACAATAACAAAAGCAGTGCATCAATTTAGTGACACAGTAAGTATGCTCAATACAACCCTTAACTTATAGTGAACTTTCACAATAGCTTCAGCCAGTAAGTATTTTTTTTTTGGAAAAAGAGGACGTACCCCTGGCCTCTGCATCAATCGATGCATGCAGCCATAGCCAGTAAGTATATAAAGAACAAAATAATATGCACAGGAGCACAAAAACATTTTTTCATGGGAAATCTCACTATTAGCAAACCATATACAACTTGGTCAACTCCAGCTTTCACTATTAGCAAACCATATACAACTTGGTCAACTCCAGCTTTCACTATTAGCAAAACCTCAAGGTGAGAGTAAAAAACACAGACCACCCGGTCAACTCCAACTTTTTCACTATTAGCAAAACAGGTACAACAGAGTCTTCAACAACAACATCAACAACTCTTAACATGAACAAACAAGAGGTAGCTAAAATTCTCTAAACAAATTAACCACTGTTTTGTCCTCTTTGGTTTTGAGATGACTGTCCTTAAAACGCTAGCATAGAATGCTTGGAACTTACAGATTCTAGTACGGAGAGTCTTCAATGTTCTATCTAAATTTCATGACAATCTGACTATATTTGACCTCTGTTATGTACAATATACCGAGACAACACACCTTTGAGTTCTCAAAAAGCAGACGTGATCAAACTACTCTCTAATCTTAATCTCAAATCAACTAATCCCCAGACCAACTAACCAAAATAAAGTGATCTGAGTGTGGAAGACTCCAACTATGTTTGAGCCTCCATGGAGAATAGTGGTGGTGACTAACAAGGAGCCACCTATCAACACCAAACTCCTCTCCTTTCTTATGCTTGCATACAGGTGTTTTTTGTTGAAAGAACATTTTAGCCCCTAAGTGGGTTCTAATGATAATGATAGATGATGGGCTAGTGGTTAGCTTGAGAATATGAATAGTTTTGACCCCATTCAAAGGGAAACAACGATGCTCGGAGACCACCCATAGTAAAAGAATAAAGGGATGGTGTCTATTTGATTTACACTTCTCTCTGCCATTAGTAGAAAAGAGGGCTTTGGTCCAGGCCGGGTTAGCCCATTAGTCCCGGTTCAGTCTAGAACCGGGACTAATGGGGGCATTAGTCCCGGTTCGTGCGCCCATGGGCCACGTGGGCCATTTGTCCCGGTTCGTCTGGTCCTTTTAGTCCCGGTTGGTGCCACGAACCGGGACTAAAACTGCGATGTCCATTAGTCGGTTCGTGGCACCAACCGGGACTAAAAGGTTAGACCTTTAGTCCCGGTTCGAGCCACCAACCGGTACTAATGGGATTTGAGGCATTAGTACCGGTTCATGGCACGAACCGGTACTAAAGGTCCCATTTGCAAACTCCACCCCCCCTATCGTCTTTTTAGTTTAAAAAAATAAAAGAAAATGATGAAAATGTCAAAAAAATAAAAGAAAATAAGTTTCCCATGTGATATGTGGTCTAGTTGTTGGGAAAATTTGCAAATATGAATTTCGACTTTATTTGCAAAATCTCTCTAGAATTTAGTAAAATGGGCATAACTTTTGCATACGAACTCGGATGAAAAAGTTTTTTATATGAAAAATCATCTACTCGAAAAGTTACATCCAAATTTAACATGGGGGAACCCCGTTAAACAATTTCAAAATCCTCAAAAACCTAACAGAAAAAAGTTACGGGGCTTTTAAGATCTAGAGTGGAAAAAATCGAAAAAATTTCAAACTGTGGTCAAACAATGGTCAAACTAATTATTCTAGAATATTAGTGTTACTAAATAATCATTTCAGTTATTTTGAATTTTGGTCAAATCTGGTCAAACTGTGGTCAAACAATGGTCAAACTAATTATTCAAAATAACTATTGTTTTTTAAATAATTATTGTTTTTTAAAACAATAGTTTCAAACTCAAACAGTGAAATGTGTCACTTCATGCTCAAGCAAAATTCCTGAGGGTTAATAGGATTGACATCTTACTATTGTCAGGAAAACAACAAGTGCAGACTTGGAAACGAGGGAGAATAGAACCCGAAAGTTAAGCGTGCCCAGGCTGGGGGAGTGGGAGGATGGGTGACCGTTCGGAAAGTTCGATGATTTGGAATGATGAGGGGTGATTAGAGATTAGAGGATAAATTGAGCAGTGATGAGGGGTGGTGATTAGAGATTAGAGGTTAAAATAATTCAGAAATTTGAAAATAAAAAAATTCAAAAAAAAATTCAAAAAAAATTTCAAAAAAAAATTAAAAAAAAATCATAAAATTTCCTTTAGTCCCGGTTGTTGTTACCAACCGAGACTAAAGGTGGAGCTCCACGTGGCCGCGGCCTTTAGTCCCGGTTCGTGTTAGAACCAGGACTAAAGGGGGAGGCATTAGTACCGACCCTTTAGTCCCGGTTCAGGAACCGGGACTAAAGACCCTTACCAACCGAGACAATAGGCCCTTATTCTACCAGTATGCGTTATGTGAGTCACTATGGCCACTGCACATTAATATGGGTCGCACGAGGAATGAGCGAGGAGCCATGCTTAAAATAATTCCTGTCAACAACCCAACACTTGTGCCAAAGCCAAAAAAAGTGTCCACAAGAATGTGCTCGTTACTAGCATTTTTGGCCCAGAACCTCCGGACTTGATCTAGGCTAGGCTTCAGGTTGTCTAGAACCGCACATGATAATCTGGAGTATTTCTCAGTTGGATCTCAGAGTTTTGAACTGCCTGGGAAACTCTAGGTTTGCCTGAAAAGCGGAGTAACGGGCATATCCTTTTAGACATGTATATACCCCCTTCGTCTCCAAGTGGGATGTGTCTTACCAGATCTGTGATATCCACACCATTGTTGTCTCCTTCAGGATTTAATTCTTTCCTCTCTAATTAACCAAAGTTTGATTTCTTATCTTAAGAGAAAAAGAAAGAGGAAACCCATATTTGTGATTCTACCAAGCCAATCTTGAATCCTGCCGATTCTGTTTGCTACTTGTTACTTTTGGGTTTGTTGAAACCCTAGGCTGGCGCAATCATGAACTTCTAATTTTTAGATATGTGATCCGGGTAAGTTTGTGAGGTTTTGGAGTTCACCCATGAACTACCACTAGTGGAGGGAGCTTGAGCATTTGTTGTCTGATGCTCTCGGAGAACAAGCGTGAGATATCCATTGTATTTGAGGGATTTTATAGGCCTCCACCTCTCCAACAGGGACTAGCATTGTTGCCAAGAACTTGAATTTCATGATAAATCCTTCTTCACCGCTTTGGTTATCTCACTCCTTGGCTTTAATTTCAGGTATTACTTGCGATCTTGTTTACTTGTGCGCGTAGCTTTCCAGTGTTGGTGCATCATATAGGGTGTTCCACTTAGTTGCATTTCTAGAGGATCTATTATTCCCCAATCTCTCTAAAATCAATTGTCGGAAGTTTATTGAAACAGATCATTGTTCACTGCCTTCCATATAAAGCAATTTTGCTAAGTCATGTGATAGATGTCAGGATAAAATCTGACATCACTACTAGGGAAAAGCCTATACACAGAACTTTAGCAGTAGGCCATGTTAAAAAAGGGCGCTACTGCTAGACAGCAGTAGCGCGTGCGAAATAACCGCGCTGCAGATACACATATAGCAGTAGCGCGTCCCTTTGTAAAAGCGCTTCTACAAAAATTCCCACCACTAAGCCGATCAACTACACATAGTAGTAGCGCTCTTTTAGAAACAGCGCTGCCGCTAATTTTGTTGTAGCAGCGCGTTTATGTGTAAGGCGCTATTGCTAATGAAAATAAAATAAAATGAAAAACAAGTAGAAAAGTGAATGAAAATGAAAGAAATAGAAAAAGGAGAAAGGAAGAAATTAAAATGTAAAGAAAAATAAATGAAAAAAAGGAGAAAGAAATAACAGTAGCACATTTCAGGAAATGCTGAGGGAGTCCTGGACTAAGGGGTCCTCGGGCGTCAGGTCTGTTAGCCATGGGCCGGACTGATGGTCTGTGAAGATACGGAGACCGAAGACTGCACCCGTGTCCGACTAGGACTCTCCTTGGTGTGAAAGGCAAGCTTGGCGACCAAATATGTAGATTCTTTTCCTTTGTAACCGACCGTGTGTAACCTTAGATCCTCCTGGTGTCTATATAAACTGGAGGACTTAGTCCGGAAAGAGACAGACTCATTACTGTAGTCATACAGGCTAGACTTCTAGGGTTTAGCCATTACGATCTCGTGGTAGATCAACTCTTGTAATACTCATATTCATCAAGATAAATCAAGCAGGAAAGTAGGGTATTATCTGCATGGAGAGGGCCCGAACCTGGGTAAACATTGTGTCCCCCGTCTCCTGTTACCATCGACCTTAGACGCACAGTTCGGGACGCCCTACCCGAGATCCGCCAGTTTTGACACCGACATTGGTGCTTTCATTGAGAGTTCCATTGTGTCGTCGACAAAAAGGTTCGATGGCCCCTTCAATCGTCGAAAGTGACGTTGTCCAAGGAGAAACCTTCCTCCCCGGAAAGATCTTCGTGTTCGGTGGCTTCGCATTGCGGGCCAACTCGCTTGGCCACCTGGAGCAGATCGACAGCTACGCTCCTGGCCATCAGGTCAGGTTCAGGAGCTTGAATTACGTTGCGGACATCCATGGAGATTTGATCTTCACCGGATTCGAGACCGCGGCAACCGTTCCTGGTCACCTTGACGAGCATGACCTAAATCTGCCGTCAGACCGCATCCAGGAGATAGCTCCTGCAACCACTCTGGCCTTAGATCCAGAGCACACTGCGACATCCAAGGATGGGAGGTTCGACCCCGCCACGGAGGCCACAGATTTCCTGGCGTTGGAGCCGCACATGGACTAAACCTCACACAATATGTGTCACCGGAACTCCGGACTCTTCTCCGGGTATAAGTTCCGAACCATGTGAGTCTGCGGATAACGAGCTTGATCGTTTATCGATCTTCGAGTTCAGCGTCGCAGACATCTTCCAGCACTGGCCTTTGGGCAATGTGCTGAACTCAGTAAAGAACTAGTCCTTGGCGGGGGACTCACAGCCGAACTACGTACGGTTCGAACTAGGAGCTGATGATGGGGAATTTTGCTTCCCACCCGTGATACGTCTCCAACGTATCTATAATTTTTGATTGCTCCATGCTACTTTATCTATTGTTTTGGACTATAATGGGCTTTATTTTCCACTTTTATATTACTTTTGGGACTAACCTATTAACCGGAGGCCCAGCCCAATTGCTGTTTTTTGCCTTTTTCGGTGTTTTGAAGAAAGCAGAATATCAAACGGAGTCCAAACGGAATGAAACCTTCGGAAACGTGGTTTTCTCACCGAACGTGATCCAGGAGACTTGGACCCTACGCCAAGGAACATCGGAGGCGGTCACGAGGGTGGGCCCCCCCCCTAGGGTGCGCCCCCGGCCTCGTGGGCCCCCTGATGGTCCACCGACGTACTTCTTCCTCCTATATATACAAATGTACCCCCAAACGATCAGAACAGGAGCCAAAAACCTAATTCCACCGCCGCAACTTCCCGTATCCACGAGATCCCATCTTGGGGCCTGTTCCAGAGCTCACGGGAAGGGCATCCACCACGGAGGGCTTCTACATCAACACCATAGCCTCTCCGATGAAGTGTGAGTAGTTTACTTCAGACCTTCTGTCCATAGCTAGTAGCTAGATGGCTTCTTCTCTCTTTTGGATCTCAATACAATGTTCTCCCCTCTCTCGTGGAGATCTATTCGATGTAATCTTCTTTTTGCGGTGTGTTTGTTGAGACCGATGAATTGTGGGTTTATGATCCAGCTTATCTATGAATAATATTTGAATCTTCTCTGAATTCTTTTATGTATGATTGAGTTATCTTTGCAAGTCTCTTGAATTATCCGCTTGGTTTGGCCAACTAGATTGGTAGTTCTTGCAATGGGAGAAGTGCATGGCTTTGGGTTCAATCTTGCGGTGTCCTTACCCAGTGTGAAGGGGTTGCAAGGCACGAATTGTATTGTTTCCATCGAGGATAACAAGATGGGGTATTTATCATATTGCATGAATTTATTCCTCTATATCATGTCATCTTGCTTAAGGCGTTACTCTATTTTTAACTTAATACTCTAGATGCATGCTGGATAGCGGTCGATGAGTGGAGTAATAGTAGTAGATGCAGAATCGTTTCGATCTACTTGTCTCGGACGTGATGCCTATATACATGATCATACCTAGATATACTCATAACTATGCTCAGTTCTGTCAATTGCTCAAAAGTATTTTGTTCACCCACCGTAGAATATTTATGCTCTTGAGAGAAGCCACTAGTGAAACCTATGGCCCCCGGGTCTATTCTCATCATATCAATCTCCATCACTTTTATACTTGCTTGTTTTTACTTTGCTTTTTACTTTTCACTTTGCATCTATATACCAAAAATACCAAAAATATTATCTCTATCAGATCTCACTCGTAAGTGACCATGAAGGGATTGACAACCACTAATCGCGTTGGTTGCGGTAGCTATCGCTTTGTGCAGGTACGAGGGACTTGTGCGTGGCCTCCTCTTTGGATTGATACCTTGGTTCTCAAAACTGAGGGAAATACTTACGCCATCTTGTGCTGCATCATCCTCTCCTCTTCGGGGAAAACCAACGCAAGCTCAAGACGTAGCAAGAAGGATTTCCGCCCGTTCTTGGGAGTCTACGCAAAAGTCAACATACCAAGTAGCCATCACAATTTCTATCTCTCGCATTATATTATTTGCCATTTGCCTCTCGTTTTCCTCTCCCCCACTTCACCCTTGCCTTTTTATTCGCCCTCTCTTTCCCAACCTCCTCCTCTCTTTTCTGTTTGCCTTCCCGTTACCATGGCCGAATCAAAAAGAACTACCGGTTTTCTCCCGAACTATAGTGCCTTGGATAACCCCTCTATCCTCTCTAAGCTCATAAATAATGATGCTATAGAAAGACTGAGGGAGTCCTGGATTAGGGGGTGTCCGGATGGCCGGACTCCTGGACTATGAAGATACAAGATTGAAGACTTCGTCCCGTGTCCGGATGGGACTTTCCATGGCGTGGAAGGCAAGCTTGGCAATACGGATATGTAGATCTCCTCCCATTGTAACCGACTCTATGTAACCCTAACCCTCTCCGGTGTCTATATAAACCGAAGGGTTTTAGTCCGTAGGACGAACAACAATCATACCATAGGCTAGCTACTAGGGTTTAGCCTCTCGATCTCGTGGTAGATCTACTCTTGTACTACCCATATCATCAATATTAATCAAGCAGGAGTAGGGTTTTACCTCCATCGAGAGGGCCCGAACCTGGGTAAAAACATCGTGTCCCTTGTCTCCTGTTACCATCCGCCTAGACGCACATTTCGGGACCCCCTACCCGAGATCCGCCGGTTTTGACACCGACATTGGTGCTTTCATTGAGAGTTCCTCTGTTCCGTCATCTTTAGGCCCGATGGCTCCTCCGATCATCAACAATGATGCGGTCCAGGGTGAGACTTTTCTCCCCGGACAGATCTTCGTATTCGGCGGCTTTGCTGCGGGCAATTAAGCTGGCCATCCGGAGCAGATCGAAGCTACGCCCCAGCCATCAGGTCAGATTTGGAAGTTTGAACTACACGGCCGACGTCCGCGGAGACTTGATCTTCGACGGGTTCGAGCCACAGCCAAGCGCGCCGCACTATCTCGATGGGCATGATCTAGCTCTGTCGTCGAACAGTGCCCTGGAGGCCGCACCAGTGTCCGCTCCGACCCTTAGCTCGGAGCCGACTGCGCCAATCGAGGACGGGTGGGAACAGGCTGGCTTTCATGTTCATAAGTTCTCTTTGTCACATACATCCATCGCTTTCGTCTTTCTTGGCTTACTCAGGTGATCTAATTAATGGGCAAGACCCACTCAAAGCAATTCAGTCCCTGGACACCGCCTCAGGGGCTGCAATCTCCATGGCGATCGAGCCGAACACCATACCTGTTCTTTGCAAAGCTCGTGACTCCAAGGTGCCGGACTCCTCTCCGGAGTCCAAACCTTCCGCGCCCCTGCCAATCGAAACCGATTGGGCGCCGATCATGGAGTTCACCGCCGCGGACATCTTTCAGCACTCGCCCTTCGGCGACATTCTGTATTCACTAAAGTCTCTCTCTTTATCAGGAGAGCCCTGGCCGGACTATGGTCAGCAAGGTTGGCATGCGGACGACGAAGAAATTCAAAGCCCACCCACCACCCACTTCGTAGCCACTGTCGATGATTTAACCGACATGCTCGACTTCGACTCCGAAGACATCAACGGTATGGACGCCGATGCAGGAGACGACCAAGAACCAGCGCTTACAGGGCACTGGAAGGCCACCTCGTCGTATGACATATACATGGTGGACACCCCAAAAGAAGGGAGCGGCGATGGAACAACGGAGGATGACCCCTCCAAGAAACAGCCTAAGCGCCGGCGTCAGCGGCGCCGCTCTAAATCCCGCCACGGCAAAAACGGCGATTTCGGCACGGGAGATAATAACACCCCGGGACAGGTTAAGACAATCCCCTCCAGCAGGATTCAGCACAGGAGGATGGAGAGGCCAGCCCTCATGAGAGAGTGGCAGACAGAGAGGTAGAGGACGATAACTACATGCCTCCCTCCGAAGACGAGGCAAGCCTCGACGATGACGAATTTGTCGTGCCTGAGGATCCTGTCGAACAAGAGCGTTTCAAACGCAGGCTTATGGCCACGGCGAGCAGCCTCAAGAAAAAACAGCAACATGCTGACCAAGACTTGCTAGCCGACAGATGGACGGATGTCCTTGCGGCTGAAGAGTACGAACTCGAACGCCCCTCCAAGAGCTACCCAAAACGTGGGCTGCTACCCCGATTAGAGGAGGAAGCACAAAGACCTACATCACCTGCGCATGATGCGGCCGACCGGCCACCTCGTGGCCGCGACAGAGAGGCCTCTCGGCCCTCCACTCAAGCCGCACCCCGGCATCGCTCAAAGAATACCAAGGCACGGGGAAATGCGCCAGACCTGCGAGATATATTGGAAGACAGGGCAAGGCAAACAAGATCGATCTATGGATCGCGTGGGCCCCACAACACGTGACGATAACCATCATGATGGATATGGCAAATCCGGCCGGGCCGAACACAGTAGACAAAGCTCATTCGAGCTACGTCGTGATATAGCCCAGTACAGAGGCGCCGCACACCCACTATGCTTCACAGATGAAGTAATGGATCATCAAATCCCCGAGGGTTTCAAACCCGTAAACATCGAATCATACGATGGCACAACATATCCGGCGGTATGGATCGAGGATTATCTCCTTCATATCCACATGGCCCTTGGTGATGATCTACACGCCATCAAATACCTCCCACTCAAGCTTAAAGGACCAGCTCGGCATTGGCTTAACAGCTTGCCGGCCAGAATCAATTGGTTGTTGGGAGGACCTGGAAGACGCATTCCTCGACAACTTCCAGGGCACCTATGTGCGACCACCAGACGCCGATGACCTAAGCCACATAATTCAGCAGCCAGATGAATTGGCCAGACAATTCTGGACACGGTTCCTAACCAAGAAAAATCAAATAGTTGACTGTCTGGACGCCGAGGCCCTTGCAACCTTCAAGCATAACATCCGTGACGAATGGCTTGCCCGGCACCTAGGACAGGAAAAGCCGAAATCCATGGAAGCCCTCACAACACTTATGACCCGCTTTTGCGTGGGAGAAGACAGCTGGCTAGCTCGTAGTAATAACATGACCAAGAGCCCTGGTAATTCGGATACCAAGGACAACATTGGCAGGTCGCGTCGCAACAAGCAAAAGCGCCACATTAACGGCGACAATGTTGAGGATACGACAGTTAATGCCGGATTCAGAGGCTCTAAACCCGGTCAGCGGAAAAAACCATTCAAAAGAAATACTCCGGGCCCGTCCAATTTGGACCGAATACTCGATCACTCGTGCCAGATACACGGCACCCCGAAAAACCAGCCAACCACACCAACAGGGATTGTTGGGTGTTCAAACAGGCAGGAAAGTTAAACGCCGATAGCAACGACAAGGGGATGCATAGCGATGACGAGGAGGAGCCCCGACCGCCGAACAATAGGGGACAGAAGGGTTTCCCCCCACAAGTGCGGACAGTGAACATGATATACGCAGCCCACATCCCCAAAGGGAGCAGGCGTGCACTCGTGGACGATATGCGTTGGAGCCAGTCGCCCCAAAGTTCAACCCATGGTCCTCCTGCCCGATCACTTTCGATCGAAGGGACCACCCCACTAGCATCCGCCATGGCGGATTCGCCGCATTGGTTCTAGACCCAATCATTAACGGATTTCACCTCACTAGAGTCCTTATGGACGGTGGCAGCAGCCTGAACCTGCTTTATCAGGATACAGTGCGAAAAATGGGCATAGATCCCTGAAGGATTAAACCCACAAAGACGACCTTTAAAGGCGTCATACCAGGTGTAGAGGCCAACTGTACAGGCTCAGTTACACTTGAGGTGGTCTTCGGATCCCCAGATAATTTCTGAAGCGAGGAGTTAATCTTCGACATAGTCCCGTTACGCAGTGGCTATCATGCACTGCTCGGACAAACCGCATTTGCAAAGTTCAATGCGGTGCCGCACTACACATACCTCAAGCTCAAGAATCTAGGCCCTCGAGGAGTCATTACGGTCAATGGAAACACCGAACGCTCTCTCCGAATGGAGGAGCATACGGCGGCCCTCGCGACAGAAGTATAAAGCAACCTCTCAAGGCAATTCTCCAGTCCGGCCATTAAACGGCCGGACACCGCTGCCGCTACCGAGTAACCTACAACAAGACCGCCTGGCACATTCCGAGCACGCGTAGCAATGCGGCCCCAACCCCAGCCCTCGCGAAACTGTGAAACCAGTACTACGCCTAACTACGCTCTGGAAATACCATGGGCATAGGGAGAGGGGCACGACACGGCATGCCCAAAATGCGGCTCAACCGCACCAGGGGCTCCCGATTTTGTCATTCTTTTTTTTCTCTTACTTTCAGGACTCCACTTTCGGGAAGGCCTGTCCGGCAGTACAATCGCCGAACACACGGTTCAATAGCCTGGGAGGCAGAAAGCTACGTCGAGTGTCCAGGTGGTCTCTATAATGAGGAGTATACTTGTTTCACATATCATCCCGCAGCTCGCCCCTGGAAGGGGACATGTTAAATAGTCCCGTCTCTTGCTTATCGCACTATTTGTATCGTTCTGCTTTTAACGCAGACGTTTCGAATAAACAATACGTAGCTTTTGTCTATTATTGCATTCCTTTTTTTATATAAAAATATGTTCAGTTATGACATTATGCAACCGTACACTTTGGTACGGCCAATGCACCAGGGGCTTACGTACCCCAGAATATGGTGTGAGAAGTCTGAACACTCTCATGAGTGCGGCACCCCGAACTTATAGCATTATATGCATCAGCTCCGAATCATGTTTTCGGTCAATAGTTGGGTTTGCCCGGCTCCATGTTTTGGTACCTTACGTTCCGTTATATCGGCTAAGGTAGCACTGGGAGAACCACTGCGATTGTGCCCCGGTTGAGCTGGGCTAAGCACCTTAGTGGAGAAAGCTAAAACTGACCATCATGATAGGGCGAGAGCTGGTCGCTGTTCGAGAGGTTTTCAAGTCCCTAAAGACTTATGCCGCTTAGAGCGAGGAGTCTGCTTTGTACGGCCTAGGCGTGGATAGAGCCCCGAACTCAGTCTTCCGAATACTAGGGGCTTCGCCGAAATTTAAAATTATAGAATTCTATGGCTAAGTGAGAGTGTTCAAGCATTATAGTCCGATTGCCTTGTTCGTTGTGTTGAACGCCTCCCTCGAAGGACCCAATAATGGGAAAAAGAGCGCTCAAGTTTATCCCGAACACCTCAGCACTCGCGGCATGGGGGCGGAAGCCGACGACTCGCCATCTCTCAATTTTGATAAACGGCCGCACATAAGGTAATATTTTTAATTCAAAAGCGTTGTTTAGCGCATATGAACAAGTTTTCAGCGTCTGAGGATTACAAATGCGAGTTTACTCAAAATTACATCTTTGGAGCACTCATCCGCTATCTGGCGGGCACCCTTCAGACGCCCTCATAATACATCTCGGGCTTGCGATGCTCCTTGCCCGGCGGTGGTCCGTCCTTCACAAGCTTCTCGGCGTCCATCTTGCCCCAATGCACTTTAGCAAGGCAAGGCCCTCTGAGCACCTTCGATGCATATGGAGCGCTTGATGACTTCAAGCCTTGGACAGGCATCCACCAGCCGCTTTACCAGCCCGAAGTAGCTCCCAGGCATGGCCTCCCCAGGCCACAGCCGGACTAAGAGACCCTTCATGGCCTGTTCATCCACCTTATGGAGCTCGACCAGCTGCTTCAGCTGGTCGCTCAAAACTGCAGGTGTCCGCCTCAGATATCGAGACCGTAACACCTTCTCCGTCGAGCTCCCCTCTTTGGCTCGGAAGAATGCGGCAGCGTCGGACACACTCCGGGGAAGATCTGCGACTGCTCCAGGAGAGCTCCGGACTCGGGTAAGTAACAAGTAATTCACTTTCGCGTGCTTGCTTTGCATAAAGAATTCCTTACCCGCCGCTATCTTCTTCATCGCCACAATTTCCTGGAGGGCTTTTTGGGCTTCGGCCTTGGCAGATTTGGCGCTCTCAAGCGCCGAGGCGAGCTCGGACTCTCGAGTCTTTGAGTCAAGCTCTAAACTCTCGTGTTTTTCCACGAGAGCCTGGAGCTCTAGCTGCACCGCCGCCACCCGCGCCTCCTGCTTCTCTCGCTCGGTGCGCTCCACGGCCGCATTGTTTTCGGCCTTGGACATCGCTTCCTTCAGGGTTGCCACCTCGGTTGTGGCCCCTGCAATACTCACGTTGGTCCTGTTATTTTTTGCAACCACATCTTTTTTATACGCTTACATAAGGTATTACTTACCTTCCTTGTCCTCAGTTGCTTCTTGGCAAGGCCGAGCTCGTTCTCGGACCGCTCGAGGCTCTGCTTCAATGCATCGACCTCCATGATCGGTCGCGGTAGAGGTCAGCAGACAGCCTCCATTCCCATATTGACATACTTATGTTAGACTCCTGCGTATATCTTTTTGATCCTCGGTTCGGCTTTTCTTTCGAACACCAAACCGAGCATCGAGGGCTACTGTCTATGCGGTAATATTTTTACATATCTTAAATACATACCTCAAAGCCTGTTAGAAGGCTGGCACAGGCTTCAGTCAGCCCGCTCTTGGTGGACTAAACCTTCTGGATCACCACACTCATAATAGTGCGGTGCTCCTCGCCGATGGAGGCGCCGTTAAGCACCTCCAGCAGATTATCCGGTGCCTCCGGTTGGATGGAGGTCACCAGCGTCGTAGGCTTGCCCTTCTTAGTAGGGGGCCACCTGCCGGATGCCGGAACCGTTGAAGGTTCCGGTGCGGTGTCCGGCCTAGGGCCGGACTTGGATCCCTTTGGGGTTTTATCCCCTTGGCGCCTGGAATCCGGGAGGTTGCCTTGCGGCGCCTCCAGGACCACCTCCTCCTAGCCTGGCCCCTTTTGGGACGCCACCTCGGCATCGTCCGCAGCGCGGGGAGAGGAGGCGGCCGGAAGTGAAGTGTTGTTCACGTCCGACGAACCCAGGGAACCGCTCGACGAAGCGTCGAGCCCGGCCTTGGGCGGACTGCATGATTATATTCGGCGTTAGAAGGTACTGTGCAATGAAAAAGCGCCATGAGTTACTCTGGTATCCGTATACTCACGATTTTGCCAGGGGCTTGGCCCTGGATGGCCACTCCTCTTCGCCGTCATCGGCGTTGGTGGAGTAGTCCGGAGGAAGGGTCCTTCCCTTCTTGGATCCTCCCCCCCCCCCCTAGTTGGGGCGGCCTTCCTTTTTATTCCTCCCCCCGCCGAAGGGGGACAGGCTTCTTCTTCCTCCTCCTCGGAGGAGGAGTGCGCCTCGGAGTCGTCGAATGATGAATCCGGCACCACCGGGCGCCTTCTTCTTGGCCTTCTTCTCCGGCACCACGTAAGGTGCCGGGACCAGCAGCCCCGTCAAGTGGGCGTTTGCTGGATCTTCGGGCAAAGGAGCCGGACAGTCGAGCTGTCCGGTCTTCTTCTGCCATTCCTATCAAAGGAACGGGAGCTTAGATCCCGCATAGAGTTAAACTATGAAAAACAAGTATCCCGTAAAGGGTAAAATATGCTTACTACGCTGGCTTGTCGTTTCGCGCGGAATCCGCGATCCTCGGTGATGGGAGGGGGAACCTCGGCGCCCTTGAATAGCACCTTCCAGGCATCCTCGTGCGTTGTGTCAAAGAGCCTGGTCAGAGTTTGGTGTTGGGCCGGGTTGAACTCCCATAAGTTAAAAGCCCGTCGTTGACACGGGAGGATCCGGCGGATGAGCATGACCTGGACTACGTTGACGAGTTTAACCTCTTTGTTCACTAGGTCTTGGACGCAGGATTGGAGTCCCGTCCGCTCTTCTGAATAACCCCACGACAGGCCCATCTCTTTCCAGGAGGTGAGCCATGTAGGGAAGCCAGATCGGAATTCGGGGCCGCTGCCCATTTAGGGTCACGCGGCTCGGTGATGTAGAACCACCCCGATTGCCACCCCTTTATGGTCTCCACGAAGGAGCCCTCGAGCCATGTAACGTTGGGCATCTTGCCAACCATGGCGCCTCCGCACTCCGCTTGTTGGCCGCCCACTACCTTCGGCTTGACATTGAAGGTCTTCAGCCATAAGCCGAAGTGGGGCTTGCTGCGGAGGAAAGCCTCGCACACGCCGATAAACGCCGAGATGTTGAGGACGAAGTTCGGGGCCAGATAATGGAAATCCAGGCCGTAGTAGAACATGAGCCCCCGGACAAATGGGTGAAGTGGAAAACCTAGTCCGTGGAGGAAGTGGGTGAGGAACACCACCCTCTCATGGGGCCTGGGAGTGGGGAGGAGCTGCCCCTTGTCTGGGAGCCGGTGCGCGATGTCCTTAGACAAGTATCCGGCCTCCCTCAACTTCTTGATGTGTCCCTCCGTGACGGAGGAGACCATACACTTGCCTCCCGCTCCGGACATGACTGGAAAGGGTTTAGGCAGGATGTGCGGACTTAGTATTTGGAGCTGAGTCTTGTGAAAATGGATAAGCGAAGGAGGAAGAAGGCGTAGATGGAAAAGGTGGATCCTTATCCCCTTATATGGGCAGACGAAACTATGCGCCCCCACCAGCCTGGTAAAACTCGCTTATCTCCCAAGCGCCATAGATTAATGGCACGGTTGGGTTACCCACGCCCGTATTGATGAGAATCCCGGAATAAGGGGACACGATCTCTGCTTCAACAAGACGTGCCAAGGAAACCGCCTCGCTAAGTGCGCTGAGGTGGGACAGTAAAAACGATTCGAATAAAGGCTTGGCTGTGGTGTGATGTCACGCCATGAATACGTCGGCAGTTGAATTTGTGTAAATATTATTCTCTCTACGGTGGTATGTGGAAATTATTTTGCAGAGCCGGACACTATCTTTGTGTTCAAAATCTTCTATGAAGTATTCGGAGGAGGAACCCGCCTTGCAATGTCGAAGACAAACTGCGCGCCGGACTCGTCGTCATTGAAGCCTGGTTCACGGGCTACTGAGGGAGTCCTGGATTAGGGGGTGTCCGGATGGCCGGACTATGACCTTTGGCGGACTCTGGACTATGAAGATACAAGATTTATGACTTCGGCCGGTGTCGGGATGGGACTTTCCTTGGCGTGGATGGCAAGCTTGGTGATACAGATATGTAGATCTCCTCCCATTGTAATCGACTCTATGTAACTCTAACCCTCTCCGGTGTCTATATAAACCAGAGGGTTTAAGTCCGTAGGACGAACAACAATCATACCATAGGCTAGCTTCTAGGGTTTAGCCTCTCTGATCTCGTGGTAGATCTACTCTTGTACTACCCATATCATCAATATTAATCAAGCAGGAGTAGGGTTTTACCTCCATCAAGAGGGCCCGAACCTGGGTAAAAACATCGTGTCCCTTGTCTCCTGTTACCATCCGCCTAGACGCACAGTTCGGGACCCCCTACCCGAGATCCGCCGGTTTTGACACGACAAAGACCCACTAGGGTCACTAATGAGAGCTTGAATAATTTTGATGAGGATGACTCTGGAATTTTTCGTTATTTACTTGATGAGTCTTTAAAAGATGCTTGGGATAGGTTACTTAGGATTCGGGCTAGCTATGTGCCACAATATCAAATTGAAATTTACTTAAAAAGTTTTATGTTGGCTTGCCCGCTTCCTTCAAACAAGTTTTAGATTCCATCTTTGAAGAAG
Organism: Aegilops bicornis; assembly: GCA_021605145.1. Lineage (NCBI taxonomy): Eukaryota > Viridiplantae > Streptophyta > Magnoliopsida > Poales > Poaceae > Aegilops > Aegilops bicornis. The sequence continues at coordinate 90,058,091 of CM038671.1, read as the reverse complement.
GTTTTCTTAAAGGGGATGCTATAGATACCTATGAAAGAATGAAAACTATATTTGGGCACCCCATGAATGATAAGGTTGAATCAACTACTCTCTTGTGCTTTTATCAAAATGAAATTATTAAAGAGATGAAGTCTAGTTTAGAGGCAAATTTCCGTAACGTGCTTAATCATACTTCTTCCATTAATGGACATGTGCTTAACTTAAATAGAAGAATGAATGCCATATAAAGGAGATCCTCCTCTCCGAATACCAAAGATGGCAATACCTAGATCTATCCTTGCTTTTATGCCTAGCTAGGGGCATTAAACGATAGCGCTTGTTGGGAGGCAAACCAATTTTATTTTTAGTTTTTTGTTTTTGCTTCTGTTTAGGAATAAATAATCCATCTAGCCTCTGTTTAGATGTGGTTTTATCTTTTAGTTAGTGTTTGTGCCAAGTTAAACCTATTGGATCTTCTTGGATGATAGTTATTTGATCTTGCTGTAATTCCAGAAACTTTGCGCTCAGTGCCCGAATTATTAAAAATCACCAGAACGTGAAAATATATTGATTCCAATTTCTGCTGATCAATAAACAAATTTTCCAGGTCGTCTAATTTTGGTAGACTTTTGTGAGTTCCAGAAGTTTATGTTAGTTACAGATTACTACAGACTGTTCTGTTTTTGACAGATTCTGTTTTGCGTGTGTTATTTGCTTATTTTGATGAATCTATGGCTAGTAAAATAGTTTATGATCCATAGAGAAGTTGGAATACAGTAGGTTTAACACCAATATAAATAAAGAATGATTTCATTACAGTACCTTAAAGTAGTCTTTTGTTTTCTTTCTCTAACGGAGCTCACGAGATTTCTATTGAGTTTTGTGTTGTGAAGTTTTCAAGTTTTGGGTGAATTCTTTTGATGGATTATGGAACAAGGAGTGGCAAGAGCCTAAGCTTGGGGATGCCCATGGCACCCCCAAGATAATCTAAGGACACCAAAAGTCAAAGTTTGGGGATGCCCGGAAGGCATCCTCTTTAAATCCACTTCCATCGGTAATTTACTTGGAGCTATATTTTTATTCACCACATGATATGTGTTTTGCTTGGAGCGTCCTGTATTATTTGCGTCTTTGCTTGTTAGTTTACCACAATCATCCTTGCTGTAGAAACCTTTTGAGAGAGCCATACATGAATTGGAATTTGATAGAATACTCTATGTGCTTCACTTATATCTTTTGAGCTTGATAGTTTTGCTCATAGAGCTTAACTTACATCTTTTTGAGCGTGATAATTTTTGCTCTAGTGCTTCACTTAGATCTTTTAGAGCACGGTGGTGGATTTTTTTTAAAGAAACTTGATCTCTCATGCTTCACTTAGATTATTTTGAGAGTCGTTAATAGCATGGTAGTTTGCTTAATGTTAATATACTTGGTATTCAAGATATGTGAAACTTTCTTTTGAGTGCGTTGAATACTAAGATAAGTTTGATGCTTGATAATTGTTTTGAGATATGAAGTTGGTGAAATTAGAGTCATGCTAGTTGAGTACTTGTGAATTTAAAGAATACTTGTGTTGAAGTTTGTGATTCCCGTAGCATGCACGTATGGTGAACCGTTATGTGATGAACTCGGAGCATGATTTATTTATTGATTGTCTTCCTTATGAGTGGTGGTCGGGGACGAGTGATGGTCTTTTCCTACCAATCTATCCCCCTAGGAGCATGCGCATAATACTTTTCTTTGATAACTTCTAGATTTTTGCAATAAGTATATGAGTTATTTATGACTAATGTTGAGTCCATGGATTATACGCACTTTTTCCATCCTTCCACCATTGCTAGCCTCTCTAATACCACACACCTTTCGCCCATTTCATACACCCACCATATACCTTCCTCAAAACAGCCACCATACCTACCTATCATGGTATTTCCATAGCCATTCCGAGATATATTGCCATGCAACTTTCCACCATTCCGTTTATTATGACACGCTCCATCATTGTCATATTGCTAGCATGATCATGTAGTTGACATCGTATTTGTGGCAAAGCCACCGCTCATAATTCTTTCATACATGTCACTCATGAATCATTGCATATCCTGCACACCGCCAAGGCATTCATATAGAGTCATATTTTGTTCTAAGTATCGAGTTGTAATTGTTGAGTTGTAAGAAAATAAAAGTGTGATGATCATCATTATTAGAGCATTGTCCCAAGTGAGGAAAGGATGATGGAGACTATGATTCCCCCACAAGTCGGGATGAGACTCCGGACGAAAAAAAAAAATAAAAAAAATATATATATATAAAAAGAGGCCATAAAAAAAGAGAAAAGGCCCAAATAAAAAAAATGATGAGAGAAAAAGAGATAAGGGACAATGTTACTATCCTTTTACCACACTTGTGCTTCAAAGTAGCACCATGATCTTCATGATAGAGAGTCTCTCATTTTGTCACTTTCATATACTAGTGGGAATTTTTCATTACAGAACTTGGCTTGTATATTCCAATGATGGGCTTCCTCAAATGCCCTAGGTCTTCGTGAGCAAGCGAGTTGGATGCACACCCACTTAGTTTCTTTTGTTGAGCTTTCATATACTTATAGCTCTAGTGCATCCGTTGCATGGCAATCCCTACTCACTCACATTGATATCTATTGATGGGAATCTCCATATCCCGTTGATATGCCTAGTTGATGTGAGACTATCTTACCTCTTTTTGTCTTCTCCACAACCACCATTCTATTCCACATATAGTGCTATATCCATGGCTCACGCTCATGTATTGCGTGAAGATTGAAAAAGTTTTGAAAATGTTAAAGTATGAAACAATTGCTTGGCTTGTCATCGGGGTTGTGCATGATTTAAATACTTTGTGTGGGGAAGATGGAGCATAGCCAGACTATATGATTTTGTAGGGATAACTCTCTTTGGCCATGTTATTTTGAGAAGACATAATTGGTTAGTTAGTATGCTTGAAGTATTATTATTTTTATGTCAATATGAACTTTTGTCTTGAATCTTTTGGATCTGAATATTCATACCATAATTAAGAAGATTTACATTGAAATTATGCCAAAGTATCACTCCGCATCAAAAATTCTCTTTTTATCATTTACCTACTCGAGGACGAGCAGGAATTAAGCTTGGGGATGCCTGATACGTCTCCAACGCATCTATAATTTTTGATTGCTCCATGCTACTTTATCTATTGTTTTGGACTATAATGGGCTTTATTTTCCACTTTTATATTACTTTTGGGACTAACCTATTAACCGGAGGCCCAGCCTAGAATTGCTGTTTTTTGCCTTTTTCAGTGTTTCGAAGAAACAGAATATCAAACGGAGTCCAAACAGGGATGAAACCTTCAGAAACGTGACTTTCTCACCGAACGTGATCCAGGAGACTTGGACCCTACGCCAAGGAACATCGGAGGCGGTCACGAGGGTGGGCGCCCCGCCTCGTGGGCCCCCGATGCTCCACCGACGTACTCCTTCCTCCTATATATACCTACGCACCCCAAACGATCGTAACAGGAGCCAAAACTTAATTCCACCGCCGCAACTTCCTCAGATCCACGAGATCCCATCTTGGGGCCTGTTAGAGCTCACGGAGGGGGCATCCACCATGGAGGGCTTCTACATCAACACCATAGCCTCTCCGATGAAGTGTGAGTAGTTTACTTCAGACCTTCTGTCCATAGCTAGTAGCTAGATGGCTTCTTCTCTCTTTTGGATCTCAATACAATGTTCTCCCCTCTCTCGTGGAGATCTATTCGATGTAATCTTCTTTTTTGCGGTGTGTTTGTTGAGACCGATGAATTGTGGGTTTATGATCCAGCTTATCTATGAATAATATTTGAATCTTCTCTGAATTCTTTTATGTATGATTGAGTTATATTTGCAAGTCTCTTCGAATTATCCGTTTGGTTTGGCCAACTAGATTGGTAGTTCTTGGAATGGGAGAAGTGCATGGGTTTGGGTTCAATCTTGCGGTGTCCTTACCAAGTGACAGAAGGGGTTGCAA